>OW026519.1:143240471-144440471 GCA_932274085.1 Protocalliphora azurea | reverse complement strand
TTATTCGAACAAACATTATTCGTTTAGATACCCTAATATGTACCTACTAAGTATATCATATAAGAGTATTAAGTTCAACAAATCGTATAAGAATATTAGTACATAAATACATATGTAGTAATTTTAGTAAAGAAATTAATTTTAAAAATTGCAAAAATGATGTTATCTCTTAACATTAGTTGAAGAAATAATGAAGAAGATTAAAAATATGTATTTGGCATTATCGTGATAAATGACTTAGATTTATAAATTAAGATTAGAAATATAGTCGAAAAAATTTAATATATTAAAAAATGAAGTTCTTAATAATTTATTCTGCAAATATTTTTATATTTTGATCAAATATCGTTTGAAATAATTTTGCAAAATTAAAGCAAAAGGTTAGACAAATTTATATTTTGTAATACCAAAAATTTATGTTGTTCACAGTTAATATATATATATATATATATATATATATATATTTTTTTTTTTGAATACTCCAAAGAAGTGGCGTAATTTTTGTATTAAAATTGTCAAATGAACTATAATTAGCGCTATCTTGTGGATTTCTGATTTGAGTAATTTTACCAGAACAAAATTTTGTAGACACAAAAAATATCATTATTTCTACATTTATTAAATATTACCAACCTTTCTACTTGTTCTTAAAAAATATTTTGTTTTCAAATCATTAATATGAATATTTTCATATAAATAAAATATTACAATTAAATATGCTTTTTACAAATATTTTTTAAGAATTCATAACTTGCTTGTTTTTGAATATATTTTGCTTTTAACGTTCGTTTTCTACTTTCATTACAATTCTTATTTACTTTATACATGAATTAATATAAGTAGACAAGGTTTTGTTTTATTTGGTGTGATACAAGCAATTATAAGTTATTGATTAACTGTAATTTAAGGCTTTAGTTAATAAAAAATATTTTGTATTATCTTGCACAACATATGATGGTATAAATAAATAAAATTAATTAATGAACAAATAATATATGAATAATTCTTTGTGAATAATAAACACTTTTATCTATTATTTTGAAACAAATGTAATGGACACAATAAACAATTTATAAAAATAATAATTTTCAATAAATGTGTTTTATTTTAATATATAAATGCTTGGCCAAATCTATATACGCACCATATGCAACTATTTAAAATTTTATTTGATATGAGTGGTGGGCGGGCCACTCCCATTTTTTGTATCCGAGTTTACATTGGCCCTTGAACTATTTATACAAAATTTCGTTGATGTTTAACATTATATGATAGGTGAGCGGTAATGTACGTGGACTATGCCTATTTTTGATTTTCGAATTTATATTTTTGAACCATCTGTATAAGATTTCGTTGTCGTACATGCTTTTTTAAGGGATATCAGCATAAAGGTATGAATTGAAATTACAACTGACACCCTTCGTTTCTAATATTTAGCCCATAGCTTTTTTGTTAATTAACAGAATTTGCCCACTTTCAATGCCAAACAAACCTTATATAAGATAAATGTTTGAGAAAATTTTATCCCCCTAGGTGACTCCCCTATCCTCGAGCCCTATCCCGCTTTCAACTGGCAGACAGACGGACGAACATAGTTAGATCGACTCAGATTCTTACCATGACCCAGAATATATATACTTTCTGGGGTCTTAAATGATTTTTTCTACATATTACGCACGACATTACAAACACAAACACCCCCAATTTTTGATTGATTTCATTTGATATATATTTGTAGCTGTGACTATGTATTCCAATCATAATATGTTGCACTTAGATTATGGTGAATACAACTTTATTTTTTTCTTCATGTAATTTTATTTTTACAGAATCATCCATTTAAGATTTTTGTGTATCAATTCGCTCAAAAAATCGAGATTATTTATATTTAACCAAAATTTTTATCTGCGGCGCGCGGTGGCTCAAAAATTAATTTCATTGGCCATATTTCCATTGGCCATAGTCCAATTTTTTGTTAACATCGATTTCCAAAATTTTAAAATCATTAAATTGTAAACATATTGAAGATAAGATGGCCAAAAAGTTAGATCAAAATATTGGTAATTGTGGGCGTGGCATGCTGTTAAAAATAAATATTTTGAATAGTTTTCTAAAAAATGTAATTTTTGTAAATTTGGTCAGAAGTAAATTAGCTTAGAATATAATTAGAAGTTTATGTGTTTTTTTTTTTCTTCAAAATAATAAAACAAAATTTATATGACTTCATATATTTTGTTGTTTCATGAATTATGTTCTTGCAACTGAATTAAGTTTTTTTTTTTCTCACATAAACTCCTAATTGTATAATAGTCTTTAAGAAATGGTATGATGTGTCACTGTACCGTTTATATTATTGAATATTTATTGAATATTTTCTCAGGTACTACATTTTAGTCAAGTCTGAATTTTAGTGGAATAGAACTTTTGAGGGTCAAAAGAGGTTGAGCAAATTTTACTACCAGAAGGAAGGAAATTACTCCCAAAATTTTTCTATTTTTATTTTTCCTGTTCATATAACTCCATGGCGCTTCATTCTTCAATTTAAATATTACTTAACTCATTTTATGGACATACTTAATCAATCGTTATATTTATTTTTTAATATACTCCATTAACCATAGAAAATATTTATAAATATATATAAATCTTATAAAAACAAAAACTTGCCACAAAATTTGGAAATTATTAATCAAAAAAGTATTTAGCATAATTTAAAAGTGATGAAAAATCACTCCAAAACATTAAGTATGTAATTTTTCATATGAAATATAACCCAAATATGTATGAGAATTTTGTGGGCGAATTTTCATTATATGATTTTGCTGACAGCCGTTCTATGTTTTGTTTTTAAATTTATAGTATCTTTAAAAAGATATCAAGATATCTTAGTTTGGTTTGGCATTTCATTATGGATATACTTTTGCCAGAACAACGTTTGCAAATTGTTGAAATTTTTTATCAAAATAATGGCCCTGTTCATTATCGTGCACTTCGTCTATTTTATGGCGTACATAATCGTCCTTCAGAGCAGCTAATTCGATTAACAATGGATTGTTTTCGCACCACGTTTACTCTTACTGATAATGTGCATCGCGTGCTGGGGAGCACTGAAAACGATTAAAATCAATCAATTTGATCCCGTTCTCAGCAACAGAGATTGTGTCCTTCCACTTTATGGAAGATATTACGAAATGATCTTGGGTTAAAAGCCAAGATCATTATATTTCTTTCAATATTTAATCCTGAGGCTGTGTATTATAACTGGATCTCATAACTGCATATTGGTTTCAAAATTTAGTTATAAAGAAGTAGTTTATAATTTAGACTTAGCATAGTGCAATTTTATTTTTCAAGTAATGTGTAAATCAAGATAAATGCCGATATATTCAAACTACGATTGCTGGGGTATTACTTGGTTATTTATAAAGATAGTTGGGTACGATTCTCTGCGCAAGGAAAATATTATTTGTATAGATTTTTGCACTTATATCTTTATTTTATGTTTTCTTAACCATCTTTCAATATCAAATATCAATTATCATGCAAAATTCGAGAAACTTCTTGTGGACATATATAGCTGCATAATCAAATATTGATATATGGGTCTGATTGTTGGTATATATTAGGTGCAAAATAGGATCCAGTATACTACTTTGAGATATACCTGCTTCAATAGGCTATGGGGTACTTAAGAATACTCCTTCTATAAGAATAAATTTTCGACCAGTTAAATAGCTTTGCAATAATTTACGTGCATTTATGGACAAATTTTGTTTTATCTTATATAATATGCTATACCTTGTCAAAAGTTTGTGATATGTCTCACAGTGACTCAGAATCGTTTTTCATCGGCCAAAACTCTGTAACTTTCGAATCGATAGAGATATTTTATATATTTTTTTTTTTTTTTGTTGAATTTTTCACCAGTTCATTAAAATATGCTCATTGTTCATTAAAATATGCTCAGCAGAGCATAGAGAAATTTAAGGCTAAAGTTGAACTTTTATTTTTTATAGCATTTAGTATTAAAGTGATTATTGTTTTTGGATTCAGCTTTGCTTATTAAAAAAGGTTATGAGCAGATAAAAAAAAGCATTTTAATAATAGTCAGAATAAAAAGTTTTTTAATGGTTTTTGTATTTTTTTACTTAAAAAACAATAAAGGAAAATAAAAGAAAATTTTATTCCATATTTAGTTCTATACTATTTCTGTCCTCTAGCAGCCTTTTTGCTTCATTTGTAGAACTTGATATTTTTCTTGTATTGTACTCTGTAATCCTTATTTCTTTTTCCTAGGCTTCCTCTAATAGATATCCAAGTGGTATTAAATAATGCTTAATGATATCTTCTCCATTTTAAAGGATTTTATGAACTGTTGCAGATATATTTCTCCATGGATATTTGATTGTCTATATTCGTGCAATTTCTTTCGCATAATCACAAAATTTTCTAGCGATAATTTGTTCATTGCACACAAGTAAATCGATAATTGTTTTAACTCTTGAAATAAGATTTATGTCAACACCTGTTATTTGGGATCTGAAAAGAACCTTCTTGCTGTGTTCCCATCATGTTTATTGCCTAATCCTGGTTTTGGTTGTCCTGAACATGTCTCTTTTTGAACTTCTTAACTCCTTATTGGTTTGGGTGTTTTCTTATTGATTATTCAGGTTAAAAATCCAAATCATAACTGATCTTTAGTATGTGTTATATGTGTCTTCTTGTGTGTAGCGGTGATAATCTAATGATTTTTCTGGGACTTGGTTTAAAGCGCAAACACAAGCGGAGACGAAGACGGATTTTTACATACATTTTGTTTTTGTTTATTCAACAACAAAACTCATGACAACAAGAAACTAAATGTATAAAAATTATTATATTATTAGTAAAAAAAATCAGAGCTTTGAGAAACCGTTTGGAAAATAAAATAAATTTAATTTTAAGCAGATTCGCTATTCTGTTTTAGTTGTCAAATCTTCATATAAAAAATTATCCGCTAGCTTGTGTTTCAGCACTTAAGTGGCTTGATGTGGTTTGATATATAAAGCAGTTGGATGAATCCTTTGTGTAAGTCAAACTTTTCCATCTATCATCGGTAGCACTAATTGGTGGCTTACTTCAATTGTCTGGCTGTCAATCTCTAATTCGAATGGCTGTGGTGTTGCATTTTGTGCTCTAATGTCACTGACTTCTTTTTTAATGACATCATGAGTTTCGTTTTTAAATTCAAATATAACTGGTCTAATCTTCGGATAATTCTTTATAGTTGAAGCTATCCATGTTTTATAAAGATTTTAAAATTTAACTGTTATTGCTTAGATTTATTATAGCAACTGAGTTTATATTCGAATACCACTGGCTATTATCCTTTTCTTACATTACGTTATACTATATTCCCAGATATCATAAATAAGTACAATAAAAAAGTGCTAAGAAATTAATATGGTAAAATACGCTAAACAAAAATTTAGTAATAAAATATATAACTATATAATATACCTAAGAGACCTATCACAACTTATAGGGCTTGGTATATTTATATTGGAGTCATATGAACAGGTAAAATAAAAAACATAAAAATGTTAGGAATAAGTTAATTTAAATGGAAAAAGTATTATAGAGACGGGTCCATACAGATACAAAAGTATATATGGGGTTGAAGAGAACACTTTCGTCTTTCTTCTGGTAGTAAAATTTGTTTAAAAATTTTTGACTCTCAGAAATTCAAATTTGACTAAAATATAGTATAGCAGAAAACATTTAATAACACATCATTTCATTTCTTAAAGACTATTATCTATTATTATTATTATTATTTTTTTTTTTTTTTTTTTTTTTTTTTGGCCACCTTAGTTTCAATATATTTACTATTGAATGGTATTACAATTTTGGAAATCGGTGTTAACAAAAATTGAACCGTGTGTCGCACAGTGGCTCATTTTGACTTTTTTCGTTTCTAAATTAATAACTTTTGAACCAATGTAGATATTTTTTAAATTTAAAGTGCATTTTGAATAAGACACTTCGTGCTTTACAATCGCTTCTAGACCCATGGAAGGCTCTAAACTTTTATGACTAAATTCAATATTTTTTTGAAAATAAATTTGAAAGGTTTCATTTACATCAAATTGTATATTTGTATATCATACACACATGTTCGAAATAGCTTTTACGTTACATACAAAAAAATCACCAGTCACCAAAATAATTCATTCAATTAAAATTTTTTTAAATATGCACCTCTCACCAAAATGATTATGTCAATAACTAATAACCGTAAAAAATTGAAAACCGGAAAATTTTTTTATTTAGAAAATTTATTAAGTCAATCAATTAGATGAATTAAAAATTTAGATGAGAAAAGAACTTATTTTATTTTTACTATTTCTTTAATTTTAGTTTTGCTTGAATATATTAATTAAATTTTGTGTTAATTGAAAAATATAAGGTAACAATTTTTTTCTGCGTAAAATGTAAATGTTAAGGAATATAATCATTATTTTTACTTTGATTTTAATTTTTTTGTTCTTCTTAATTTTATAGGACAGTCTTAACTATGTAAATAGAGTACAAACTGTACTTTATTTGGAAGTTATCTTAATGAAATTTGTCACGAGTAATTATTTTGGCAAAAGTAAGAAGGTTGTTCCTTATAAAAATTTCCTACCGAAATAGGGATTTAAACATATAAATATCATAAATATGAACATATTATAATGAAATCTGGTAGACATGTCTACTATTTCGTGAAGATCGGTCCACAATTGATTATAGCTCCCATATAAGGCCCACTTCCGAAAATTACTTTAACTTTTACAAATTTCATATAAATAAATGTTAATACAAAAAAATATTTTAGAAAAATAAGTTTTTTATACTAAGTAAAAATCAAACTACAAAATTTTGTGAACATTGATCCATTATTAACCAAAGCTCCCATACAGCGCCCACTTCTGAAACTCAGTCAGAGATAGGTAATCATCATAAAATTGTTAGTATCAAGATATATGTAGAAAACACGAGATTTACAACAATAAATCCACAATTAACCATAGGTCACCTATAGCAGCAGTGCTTCTGTTTCCAACTAAAACACGTCCAAACATACATAAAATATTATAGTTTGTATCAGTGTTTCAAGCTTAGCCTTTTAAAACTAAATCTAGCCTTTTTATTTAGCTTTTAGCCTCAAAATTTTCTTTTTAGCTTAAAAATTGTTTTCTAGTCTTTTTTGATTCCTCAAATTGTCATAAAAAGGCTAACTTTTAATACTTAAACAAAGAAAAAAATAATTTTTTATTTGCTTTTACTAATTTTATTTTTATAGAATCATTGTTTTAAGCATTTTTGGCTACCAGCAAAATGACCCAAATTAAAAATTACCCAAAAGAAATGAAAAATTGCCCAGAAAAAAAATATGGAAATTTTGCCAAAAAAAGTGAAAATATGAGCAAACATTTACGAAAAATCTCCCTAATCCATGCCCATTATGATACTTTCTTGTATGAAAATGAATCCTTTATATAACAAAATTTCTGAGCAAAATTAATCACATTCAGAATGGAAATAATTCTAAGTTTGGCCCGGGTAGAATTCTGGTCTGGTTTAAATCAGTTTTATAGATAGCCGGTCATCGGCCAGATATAAAGGCTTTCAACTCTGACGCATTTCAAACCCCGGAATTGCTAAATCAAACTTTTCTGAAAAGGATAACTTTTTACTTTACTTTCTCGTGCATGTTGTAAAATGAAAATAAAAAAAAAAAAAAAAATAAATAAAAACGAAAAATCACCCAAAGTATCAAAAACGAATTATAGCTCAAAAATGACGAAATATCATTGCAAAATTTTTTGTTATTTTTCATATGAAATATAAAATTTGTATGAGAATTTTTGGGCGATTTTTCTGCATTTGCTTTGGGTTATTTTGTTTTAAATAAAAAACATATTAGCCTTTTTCTGCTTTAATACTTGGGGCATTTGGCCTTTTCTGACCTTTTTTAAAGTCCAATTTAGTCTTAGTTTTCTCACCTTCTGGCAACACTGGTGTGTTTGTATATACAATCATGCTTATACAAAAAACAACAACACTGAAATTCATTGCTATGCTTTTTATATCTATGTGTATATTTTTAATATTTTTTTAATATTTTTTTTTTAAATTTTCGCCCATAACTCGGTTGCTTATGGACCGATATGATTAATTCGAAAAAACCGAAATTTTAGAAAAATATATGCAACAGATTTGTACGAAAACGAATACTGAGGCTTATATAGAAGCTTCACAAAGTCCAAAAATTAGTTTAGATTAATATTTATTATTTGAGACAGACGCACATCGTTATATCGACTTTCCTATCAATAAGGATCAAGAAAGTATATACTTTTTTGGGTCTTATATGAATATTGTAGAAACTACAATAGAATATTGTAGAAACTACTATGAATATTGTAGAAAAACAGAAAAACAAACTTATGTATTCCCTTTACAGCTGTGGTGAAGAGTATAAAAAAATAAGCGTACATATATTTATATATTTTTGTATGTATGTATGTTTGTATGTACGTATGTATGTATGTATGTATGTAAAAACAAACTGACTCATATACCATAACAACAACAATACCAATAATCATTATAATACTGCTATTGTCAACCAAACTGCTTGCTTATACAAAAAACAACAACAGTAATAGTCATTGCAATGCTTAATAAACATATTTGTGTGTGTATGTTATTAAGAGATCTTTCCAGTTTCTAGCCCATAACTCGGTTGATTATGAATAAATTTGGTTGATTCATAAAACCGAGGCTTAATAAATGTCATTTCAACCAGCAGATGGACGCATCGACCTTTCGACATCAACTTTTCGTTCTCCGACGAAAATTGTGGAAATTAAAAATTGAAAGACAAACTTATATATACCTTTAAAATTGTGGTGAATGGTATAAAAATACTGGTTTTCGTTATTAAGTTTTTGCAGTTTTATGAAATAGTGAGCAGTTTCTAGTTAAAATCTTATACATCATTATAAGAACCAGGATTATAAACATAGTAGGGTTTTATTACTCACAATATTATGTATAATATTGAATTTTGGCTTTTGAAGCTTAAAGTTTCGTTTTTCAATTTTTTTTTAATTTTCAAAATTTCTTTATTAATTTAAATGTTGTGATCTATAAAAAAAAAAATGTCATGAAGTGCTCTTAAATACATATTCCTGGTTTTATTGCGAGATTGTCATTTTTATTATTATTTTTTTTTTTACTTTTCACCCAGTGTTGCAGCTAGGGATGACAAATTTTATTTTATTTATTATTTATTTTTATTATTATTTTATTTATTATTCTGTTAACAATTTAACTTTTTTATTTCTGTTCCATTGAATTTGGAAAAATTACCCATATTTAGTCTTTTAAAAATTGCGACCGCAAAAAAAATTTAAGGCCAAATGAAAATTTTCAATATTAGTTTATTTAAAATTAATCAAATTTTTAAATAATGCCAAAAAAATATTAATAACAATAATGATTAATTAAATCATATGGATACAATCTTTGTCCAAAAACGATAAAATTTGCGCTTTTTTGCATTTCTATTAGACCCTATTATTACTTTTTTCTAATTCAAGCGTCCAATTTTTGAATTTGCCATGAATTTTAGCCACCACGTGTCGATAAAGACAGCGTAAGAATATTCTTTTTTCTTCATAAGTTTTATTTATACATTTACAAGTCTGTGTGTTTGTTTAATTGTACTTATGAGTCCGGGTTATCTTGTTCATTAGGAGCATCTCTAGTAGCTTAGAAATATATTAGATAAAGAACTTATGGGTCTATACGATTATACTTTTATGTGATTTTAGGTATCGTGGTTATCAGTGACACCTTCCATTAATATTATAGTGTAGCATGTTCAGTAACAAGTTTTGGCTTTCTATCAAGATTAATGAGAGAGAGAGGTCGAACTAATCAAATAATAAAAATTTTATTTCCATCCAACACATTAAGGTTAAAAATATAATTGCGGAATTTGAAAACGTAATTCATTCGAAATTTTAGGAAATTTTATATACATCTAAACACGATGGATCCAAATAAGAACGACATTTCATAAAAACGGATTTTTATGACCTTTAATGACTATATCGACTTAACAAAAGCTTTTATTTAGAGGTTTATAATGTATTCAATGTCGTTTAAAATGGGCACCAAACAAAGAGGTTTAATTTAATGAAAAGGAAAAACCAAAAAGAGGAAAAAAACCTACTGTAATAATTGTAGACATAAACACGACCTAAAACTATTGTAGAGAAAAATATTGAATAATAATTTTGCCCCTTTTGCATATTTTCATAATCTTTTTCTTGTTTTAATAAAAAAGGAACTAAAGATAAACTTAAAGAAAAATGTGAATGATACCAAAAAACCCTTTATTTCCTGTTTATAACTTATGTATGTTAGCAGCCTTTTTTCTCTCTTTTTTGTAACAATAGCTTAATAAAACTGCTTCTATTTCCTTTTTCAAACACTCATGCTAAAATTACGCATACATGTATAACTGAATGGTAGTTAAACTTGGGTCGTTTTTTATTTAAATACCCTGCAAACATTTTCTATCGAAAGTGTAACTATATCGACACACCGGGAAGTTGATATACGTCGCTTTTACTATCGAATTCAGATCTACTTAGTAACACCGTTCGGGAAGAACTGTGCCACAAAGCGATAGTTCCTTTTGAGTAACGCTTTAGTCAGTATTGAAAGTCACGTAAAACGCATACAATGAAAGGTGCTAATTCGAATCTTCAAATCCCCAATAAAGCGTTACATAAAAGGAACCATCTCTTAATGGCACATTTCTTCCCGAACGGTGTTACTAAGTAGATCAGAATTCGTAACGCTTTAGTGAATTTTGTACGTCATGTATTAAGATCTACTATAACGCAGTAAAAAGTGTCTAATAAAAAAAAATCCTAATTCGAATCTTCCAATCCCCACTAAAGTGTTACTCAAAAGATGCTATTTCTAACTATATCAGAATTCGATAGTAAAAGCGATACATATCAATTTCCCGTTGTGCCAATGTAGTTACACTTTCGATCGAAAATATTTAAAGAATTTTAAAACTATTTTGCATAAAATTTTTAAAATAATATTGCCAGTAATACTTATATTTTAAAATTAAATTAATTGCACAACAATATTTTCAATTCAAATTAACATTAAAAAAAATAAGTAAATTAAAAAGAATATTTATTTGGTTCTTTCAAATTTAATGAAGTAGATGTATATAATAAAATAAGAATAATTATTAATATTCTAATTTACTTTTTAAATAACAAAAATAACACTTCCTTGTATTTATTACAGAAAATAATGAAATTAATGGCACAAAAAGATTTTGAATTTAATATCTATTAGAATATTTGCAAAATTTTCTGCAATTATTAGTACGTTCGGCGACAATGTATGATTTTTAGAAAGTTTATGATGTTCGCATTATAAAAAGTGTTATTCAATATTTCCACCATGTGTTTCAGTAATATAATAAACGATATCTAAATATTACAAGACCACATTATTATTTAATTTCTATTTAACTAATTTTCTATTTAACTAAATTAAATAAATTTTTTTTAGTTAATTTTTTTTCTAAAATCGCCAGTTTGGCTACAGTAAAATAATTACACTTTTTATAAGGCGAACACCATATACTTTCTTAAAATCATACTTTCTCGCTGAACAAATAGCTGACTACAATATTTATAACAAATTTTCTATAATTTCAATTTTAAATGTTTCTATTTTTATAAAGGGGATTCTCTTTATTAAAGTTTTCTTGGTATATTAACCACTTCCATGCTCTATTACAAATTTTAATGCTGATGTACCTTTTAAATCATTATTTAAATCTCATCTTGGCCGTGAAAGTTTTTTCAACCATTTTTGCCAATATTTAAGATTTTTGACTTAGAAATAAATACCGCTACTTAATCAAAAATTACCACAATCTACTCCACACATTTCAAGCATTACAAACAACAAAACATTTTCTTCGAAATATTTAATAACAACAACAACGTTTGAATTCTTTTCAAACTTTAAAAAAAAATTTGATTTAGAATTTGGAAAATTATAAATAAAATTTTAAAAATTATAAATTCCTTTTCAAATATAAAATGCAAAAATTCAGCTCTGCTAAAATATTTTTCGGATACTCTAAACGATGGATTTCCAAAATTTTGATTGCTGCATTTACAAATTTTAATCTTTCACAGAATAGACTTGTAAAATCGAATTTTTAATGTATTTTTAATTTTTTGTTCTATAGAAAATTATTCTGAAAATTAGCGACTTGTGCTGCGGGCATGTCCTATAGATATAAGTCAAACTCACACACTTTTAAAAAATGTTGTTTAGGTTAGTAAGAATTTTAAATAAAACAAAATCTTCTGTCCATGTTCCCGCCCTCAAATTGTTAATAACATATTTTAATTATATAGAAAATGGAAATGTTTTCCTAAATGTATTCGCTTGCCCAGAACTAGTTGAAAAATTGATAATTTCTTTTAAATTATGATAAACGATTAACTTATTTTCTTAATTTTCCTTTTATAAGTAAAACTTACGAATTTTTTGTTTCACTGTGAGCTTAGGTAAATAATTTTAGTTAATATCAATATTTTTTCATTCTAATCATTTCAAAATTTATATTTTTACTAAGCAAAATTTTATTGTTTCTGCTTGTTCTTTTCCCCACTATAAAATGTAAACAATCGCAAAATCATGATTTTATGATAAAATTTAGGACCTAATGTGTGTTGTTTGTGTAAAGTTTTGCACGTTCTACTACTAATTTTAGAGTGCCAAATTCGTCGAATTATGTGGATTGATAAAAGACAATCTTCCAAATGCTAGCAAAAGTGTTGAAAAATAGTGTTTTCGTTTTTGTATAACTGTAACTGTTATCTAAACAACTTCTAATAGTGATTAAAGAAGTTATGTTTAGAAGATTCAATTCGTAAACTAATGTATTTTGTTGTTGGAAAATTGAGAGAAATCTTCTATTGCAGCTCTAAGAGTGGCGAAAATGTGAGCTATTTCGAAAAAGACTTCACTAAATGCTTGCAGGGTAAGGATAGCAGAAAATATTAACAAGTACTTTTATTGCATTGAAAAAAGTACTAGCACTAAGGCTATATATTAATTTTTGTACTTTAACTCTCTTTTATCAGATAGAAAAACTTAAATTCTACTACTATTTAATTATATTTAAATATTTTTATAAATAACATGATTAGAAGCTTTATATTTATTTACTTTATTTCGTTGCAAATAAAAAAGTACTGTTGTTCGTGCGCAATATCGCCGATCTGTAAGTATGTCCGAAACAGCAAAAAGTGTATTTAAGATAGTGTGTCCCTTCAGTTATATGGGGAATTCTCTTTTTAAGTTTACTTTTATGAAACCGACCTTAAACCTTAAATATATTTTTTAACTCTGATTTTTTAAAATAACTTTTGATGCAATTATGTTAATAGCACTTGATGAAGTATGACAACAAAAATTCAAAATCTGAAATGGTTCCATGTGGTACCGGCAAGCACTCCAATTTAAAAAATCAAAAAAAAAAAGTGTGAAAAAAACAAGTTTTTTGTTTTTTTTTTTTTGATTGCTGTAATCTCAGATTTTAGCATATGTGTACAATTCCTCTAATATAAGTTACAAACTCTTGTAGAAATAGGCCAATTTGCATTCAATCAATCTGTCGTTGACCAATGTTGAATTATATTGTGGAAAATTGGTGAAGCCAAAATTTTCAAAAATCATCATTAATTTTTTTGCAGTTTTTCGATTAGAAAATTTGTGCCGTACCGAATATTGCAAAATAAGGAATGAAGCTTTATTACTCTTACAATTATAAATCGTTTGAGATACATCTCGTTAATATGCCCTCAATATCAGCGCTATAGGGAGTGCCCAAACTTGAGGAAAAAAAAACGTGAATGCCTCCAAAAGCTGCGAGGCATACTCACAGCGTAATTTCAATTAAGCTAAAGTACCGCGTGATCAAAAAAAGTTTCCACATTGTATTTTAAAATCTTTATTGCGCAATAAAATATTAATTTGCAAAAATGTTATATTCCTTTAAAATCGATATAAAATTTTGCGTACTTTATTTATAGTAAATACATCTATTCCGTTTTAGTTAAGCAAAAAATTGTTTTCAACAAAAAAAATTGCATAAAAGGTATTCATGAGCTGACATCACAGTGTTTTCAGCATTTTATAAATTATCGACGCACACTCAAGGTGCTAGTTGAAATCGGTGAAAATGTTTATTCAGTATATCATTAACAATAATTCTAATTATACATATTTCAAAATTTAATTAAATTAAAATTAATATGCATATTTATTATTAATATAAATGAAGTCCCCCTTTTTGCACAAATAATGAAACAATAATAATTTCTTGTCTTTAAATAACTTTTTCAAATTTTCAAAAATTGTTGAGTAGATTTTTCGAAATTACGAATTTCATATGGAAGTACGGTGTTCCAAATTCTTGATACTCTCACCACAAAAGATTTACTCATAAATAGGATAGAGTCAGTATATTTATTCTTGAAGAGGGTCCAAACTGAATCTTTGCATAATATAAGAAGTTTTGTCATATTTTAAAAACTTATAAAATTGCATAATAACTCTTTGATGCACAAAGCTTTGGAAATCTGACACTAACGTATTTATTACATAAGCAGAAATATGTATGAAATAATTAAGGCATTATATAAAGCGAATAAACATATTAATGCAATAACAAAGTTTGGCAATATTTTGTTGTGACATTCCAGAGTATATTTCCAAACCGTACATAAACATTGGAAGGCAAAAGCACATTACAACCCGTTTTCTCACGTTTAATGGAAGAAAAATAATTAAGTTATAGAGTTTTCTCAAAACAAAAGATACTCTTGGTACTATACTGCCAACCTCATAACCAAAGTCATGTTTAGTATCTAAATAAATTTCCAGGATTTTCTGATATGACACAAATATTAAGTATTTATTGCCTAAACGAATTAAAGGCAGCAATTGATTGCGGGAGAAACTCATAGCTCTAGACTTAGATGGATTTAGTGATGAAAAATTGTAACTCCCTATTCAGATTGTTAGCGAGGTAATCTAACCCAAAACCTCCATCATCTAATAACAACTGAATTTCGCCCGCATAGGTGTAACATTTATAAAATTGTATTCCACAGTAAATGTCATTCATATACATTATAAATAATAATGTTCACAATATGGATCGCTGGTGTACCCCTTTAGACAACTGCAATATAGAAGATTTTTGCCTAATAAATTCGACATATTGTGATCTACCAACCAAAAAAGAAGAAATCAGAGTACATGCACCTATGTGCATTTATTTTTGATATCGGACATTTAATAAATTTTTTAAACTTTGGATTTTTAACTACGATAATTTAAAAAAAATTTTTGTTGCCGGATATTTAAAATATATCAACAGTTATTATAAAATTAAAAAAAAAAGACATTGTTGTATGCATTTGTTCAATGAGACGTTAAAAATCACTGTGACCGCTATTACCTTTGGTAGCATGAACTATATCGTATCACTCTTAATTTCTATTTTAGACATATTAATGTACACATGTAGCAATTTCCTACATATTGTTAAAGATACAACGTTTTTCAGTTTTGTAAAACTTTGTCTTAAATCTGTATAACACTGATGCTGTTCCCAAAAAGCCATTCACGCCAACAGATTTGTATTTCATGAAAGCCAGTTAATATTGATACGAAACAGAATATGGATGTGCCATTAAAAAATTGAATTAAAATTTCTTGAACCTCAAAAAGTAAACGAATTTGAAGAAATCCCCATATATGTAAGTGTTTAGATAGTTTTGTTTTCATTTACAAAGTAAGTAACTTAGTTCATATGTATGTGTATGTGTTCAGATATAATCGTACATATTTAAATAATAGTATTTCCGTTTCCATATAAAACGCCATTTGTAATTTCCTTTTCATTTCCTTAATGCTTTTGCGTGACACTATAAATTGCTAGTCTTTAGTCTCAATTCCTCTACACAACAAAGTCGAATTAAAAATTTTTCTGTTTAATAAATTAAACCCATTCTTTTAACTTATTATTTTTTTTTTCTAATTCACAAAAAAAAACTAAACGTCATCTTGTCAAAAAGAAAAACAAATATGAAATTACAAATCTTCAAAAAAATAAAAAATAAAAGTCCACAAATAGCCAGAAAAACAATGATAAATATTTAACAAGTTATTAAGTTTTATTTCACTTTGGAGAAGTAATGTAATTCTCTTAACAATTTACAAAGCCTCCCTAATGACTATTCGTTAACGTTGATGCTTTTGGAAGCAGCCAGAGTACAAGTATCTACAACACAGTTAGGAAAAGAAATAAAATAAGAAACGATTCATGTTTGTCACAAATCTTCAAAAAATACGCAATTCTATTCTTTTGAAAATTTATTTATTTATATTATTGTCAGTAACTGGAGTAAAAGTCAAAAAGTATCTCATTAACTTAATGTGACCATAATAAATATTTACTACTGACCACCAGCCAACATTATAACCACCGTTACCACTGTTGTATTCCTTCCTTACTTCTCTGTATTAAACATTCATGTTTCTGTCATTGCCGTCAAATGTTCATTATAAAGATTAACTGAAATAGAGAAAAATTTAGAAAAAAAGAAAGCAGAAAATTATAATCAAAAATATTTCTGTGAAACTGTGAAATTTATGTGCTTATTACCTCACATTGTCTATTTTCTTAAACAACATTTAGAAATAAATTGGAACATATCGTTTATATTAATAATTTATATAAGTGCAAGTGTGTCAGCAGAATGTGTATTATTATATGTAATTGCTGGCATCTAAATATTTAAATTATTATTATGCTTTATTTCAAAAATATTAATCAAATTATTTAGTATTTGCTGTTTAATAAAGATAAAATTGCACAGTTCATAAAAATCACAAAAAAATTATATCGTGAATAATTCTGAGAAATTCTTATTCCTTAGACTTATTACAGGGTAGAAAAGTAAATTATTTTTTTATCACACCACACTTTTAACTCATTGACGACCAAAGAAAATATGCTTCTCTGAGGAGCTTTTAGATTATATAATTTTCTAGGTAGATCAAATTATTCATTCGTAATTTATAAGCAAGAAGTGGTGCTACAAAAATGTAGTATAAGTTAAGTCTCCAACTTGCAACTCATATCCCCTGGAAGTCTTTTAAGTTACAAAAATCAAGAATTTCTTAAATATCCCTTATAAAACTATGGAAAAATGAAGTGTAAGGTGTGAGAGTAGAGTGAAAATTTGAATTTGATATGATTTTTAAAAGTGCATTATTATTTTAAAAATTGTAATTTTCTTCATATCGAAAGTTTTGTCTTATTGATCACCCATTTTCAATTTTAATTAATATAAAAGTATATTAAAATATTGAAAAAACAAAACTTTGACGCATTTTAACAAAAAATGCAGTTTTGATATATCTTTTATATTCTCTTAATTCAGCGTCTTTTCGTAGCCACAAAAGTAATTAATAAAAAAAAATCTTTTAAAATTATTAAATTATAGGTATATTACTACTTGTCTAAAAATGTATATTGTAACACAATTTTAAAAAATGGTTTTATTTTGATGGACTACCCTAATGTGGATGGACTTCCCTAATGTCATTATCCTTTAGTTACACCAGGGTTAATGCTGTATAGGATTTTGGCAATTGTTCAGATTTAAATGCCAAAAGTCGGTAACTACTTATAACTCGGGTGAAAAACTCATTACATTTATATGGCGATGTTCACGAATTCATGGGTCCCTACTATTAAAGTACTTATATTTTACAATCAAATAAGTAGTGATACATATACTACAAAACTACAAATACTACAAAACCACAAAATTGCCAAAAAGTAAAAACAAAAGTTGGCTCAACTGAGATTCGAATCTAGGCAAAAACTTTCTTTCATATTTTAAAGACTACTGTATTACGCGCTACAACATTTATACGTTAAATTTTTGTGCATTATTAATAGTTCTGACACGCTAATAGAAATTCAAATAACTTCCAAAAAAAATATGGGTTTAGTTTGGGGTTGAACGGACAACTTTCTTAGCGCTACGCAGTCGCTCTAGCAAACTGAGCCATTGCAGAAATAAATGAACTTCTTATTTAATGATAACTCGTTATTCCTCTACTCAAGAAAATGGGAAAAATAATGCCGACTCATTACCAGGTAATTATTCTAGTAAGTAGTAGTGATTACTAAAAGCCAAAAAATTTTTGTTGGGAACAGGCTTGAGTATAAAAGAAATAACGGTAGTCTCTACTGTTTAGGGATCGCAATTTCATAGACTTTTTGTTTTCTCGGGACAGCGGGAAAAATATTTCGACTTCCAGGGATCCCGGAATAAAATCTATAATTAACACAACTCTCAATAGTTCAACAACTTTAACCCAATTTAGATGTGAGCCTTTACTTTAGCAGACTTAAAACAGGATTATTAATATACTGAGAAAATGAAATTTGATCAATTGCTTAATCTACTGATTAATCAACTCGAATGAATGGCACTTTAGCACCTTGTTTCGATTGTAGTATAAAGTTGAAATTTGGCCAAGATTTTATAAATGATGATTACTTTCATGATTGTAGGTACGATTGAATATAGTTAACAAAAAATTATTTTGGACCACTCCTTATAAAACAATCTTATGTACATATATATCTGATCACAGGCTCTTATATATAACAGAGAATATTTTCTGTAGCTTTTGAGTTTTTCGCTATAGCAAAAAAGCACTCGAGTAATGGCATATTGTATGTTATAAAACTTCTTGAGGACATCATAAATCAGTTTTAAAAATTGTAATGCACCCCTATAAATTCGAGTTATTCAAAAAAATTGTATTGGTTCCCTAATTCTGTTATTCTTTCGTTGATTTTTCTTTTTTAAACTTCTTTGGAAAGTGGAAGAAACAAGCTCTTCAACCTTATGCATTCGTTGTGTTTAGGTCAGATATTAAAAACTAATTTTTAAACAACATATAGAAAAGATAAAATTTTTCTAGTTTAACTACCATTTATTACAATTTTTTCTGTAAAGACTTATTCAACGATATAATAATTTTTAAAGGTATTTTTGCTGTAAACATAATAAAATTTAATATTTTTTAAATTAGGTAAAAACTGTGGAGCTTATTCGATTTTATTTGAAATAACTTATTAAAAATTTCCATACATTTTTAATTTTTTCCCAGATAGTAAAAACCAAGTAAAAAATATGAAAAAATATTTTGTCCTAAAATATATAAAGAATTTTTTAATAAAATGCTTAATAACTTTTTAAGTTTTTAAGCGATTTTATATAGGGAAATCACACTTTGTAAATAAATATGTGTAGTTTGATAGAAAAAAATCAGAAAAATTTTCATCAATGCCAAAATTTTGGAAAAGAAAAAGGAAATAACCTTTAATTCGAGTACGTTGAATTCAACGGTGGCAGCGATACTTAGGTTTAAACTTTATTATCGAAATAGCACAAATAATATAAAAATAGAAATGAAGGGAACATTATTTACATATAATAAACACTAAATCGATTGAATATATACTCCAAGCATAAACTAAATCAATTTCAGCACGATGGTTAATGAGTTTATATTTTTCGTTTTAAAATTTCTCATTGGTAACACTAGTTACTGTCGTGTGCACCCTGTGGGCGCTAAGAAATAGTTGGCAATGTCCAAATATAAACTGACAATTCTAAATAAAGAAAAACAAACGGTGAAAGGGAAAAACATAAGAAAAATTTTTTCCACATAGAAGGTATATGGCTGAAAATAATTTTTGATGGCGACCCGGGACGACATCTTGCGGCGTCGGCAAGGTGTCGTGATGGGTTTATAGGAAAAATGGCTTTCTTTTCCGATTGGATCTTGAAGGTGTGGCAAGGGAAACCAGCAACAAATAGAAAATATATTTGAAATGAAACAAAACTTTGCACAAAAATTAAATGGTTAATATTTAAATATTATAATTAAATTGTGCTACAGTGAGCAAAAAAAAAAAAAAAAAAAACTTAAAAAAACTAAATAAGTCACAATAAAATAAAAGGTTAAAACTTAGAAGCTATTTAAAATAATATAAACGTTTACAGAAAAATTAGTATAACTTAAAAACTATATAGACGTTTAAAAAAAAAAAAAAAAAATTAGTGAAACTTAAAAAACTATATAAAAACTATATTCAAAAAAAAAAAAAAAAAGAAAACATTTAAATATAAAAGAAAAAAATAATACCAAAAATTAAAACCAAAATTTTAAAATATACAAAAAAAATAAACACGCCAAAGTTTGCTAGTGGAGAACAAAAGCTGCAAGTAGAACCAAGATCATCTTCCCCTCTGCCACATCCAGCGTCGGATAGCCCCGATTACATCCCAAGGTCTTCAGGTATCGCCAGACTCGGACTGTTGACGGACGACTCTGGAAAAGAAAAAAAAACACATGTAAACGTAAAAAAAAAAAATTATATAAACATTTATAAAAAAAAAAAGGAAATATATATATAAAAAAAAAAAAGAGAAAAAAATAAAATAAAAAAAAAAGAATAGGAAATATAGTTAGTCGTACCGGTAATTTAATTAAATGTCCATTAGCAAAGAAGGTTAAGGCAGGAACTAAAGCGAGCTCCTTTTAGGTCCTTAGTCATAGTTTTGGTTGGGTAGATAGGCGAGCCCATGGTGAAGCGCTGACTATGATTCCTATGTAGAAAGAAAAAGAAAAAAAAATATATAAATAATAATAATAATAAAAAAAAAAGGAATCATATATGTGTTTTTTTTTTTGAAAAATATTAAATAATTTACGTACCCGTACAATCCGTGAGGGCGAGACAAGATGGCTGCCATAAACATTCGAAGACATCAGTAGAAGCTGCTCCATTTTGAACGATTAGTATATTCCCTAAATAAAAAAAAAAGGAAGAGTTATTAGATTTTTTTTTAATTTTTTTTATTTTTTAAGTAAATATGCATACTCACATTTTATATGATTTTTGTTGACTCATAAATTTTCGTTTATTTGATAAAATTTTTTTCTGTTCAATTTATATTGTAACATAAAACTCCCAGAATGTCATGAATTTATCTTTTATATATTGTTATATTTTATTCAGTTTTTTTCAAATAAAAAGAAAAAGATTTTTTATAACGTTGTACAGAAATAAGTGGTGTTCACATTTTTAAGTATGTGGTAAAAGGATTTTGAGGTAAGTGATTGGAATGAGTAGTGGTGGATGAGATAGAGTAGCTGTGCTAGGGGTAGCCAAATTAGGAGCCAGCTACCATGGATAGGGCAGTTTGATACCCTTGTGGGAGGGACAATTTACCCCGGCATAACAGCTGCCGGCTAGGAGGGAAGAGAATCCTGAAACTTTCGAGTTAATATTAAAAACTAGGCAAGAATGTGACCGTAGCTCACTTCGGGTCCCCATACAAAATGTAATTTTTTTTATAATCTTTTTTTTACACTTTTTCAGCTGGTATTTTATTTTTTTGTGTGTACCGGCTATTGGCTACCGGCGGAGCAAGAACTCCACCCCATCCGGCGAGTTATAGCCCGGCATCCGCCATATACCAGCGCCGCTCAGTCTGGTAGCCCAAACAGATGTTAACACGTTTTTAATCAGCCGGTCGGTACACTACATTACCTTACATACGAAGTTATAATAATATTTTTTTAGCTTTAGATTTTTTATTTAGAACTTAAAATATATTTGAGAATAAGACTACATGTTTCTATATTTCAATAGAATCTTAATTGTATATTTTGTTTAAATCAAACAACTAAATCATTAAATTTAAGCAGAAAAAACCTTAATTGTCCTAAATTCTCCTTTAGATTTTCAAAGCGAAATGTCTCAAAACCGAGTGCTAAATTTTTAAAATGATTAACACTATCAAACTCAGAATTATCGATTTAGTTTTATCCAACATACATTAACTTGATAAAAAAATAAGTCTCATTTTCGAGCACAGTGTTATTATTTAACTTGAGTGTGTATAATAGATTGTGATATAGTTAAAAAGCTACATTCCTCTGGTTTCAAAATCGCTTTAGAAATATTTAATTGACTTAAAATTTATAAACTTAGTAGGTATATAGTGCAGATAATATGCTGAAAACGGATTTTTTCGTAATATCTCGAAACTTAGATGGTGTTTCGAAATTTCTGAAAATTATTTTGTGATTCTCAAGAAGGTCCACAGCCCAAATCAGATTGTTTTCCGAGTGAAAATCAAAAGTGCAACTTTGTAGCAGTGTATAATTAATTACTTTTCTCTTAAATTTCTTATTTTTTGTCAAATTTCTATTAAACAAATTCAGCATGTCTATACAACCGACAACTTTATAACCAATATTAAAAATGTCTACAAGATCTTTTAAATCAGTTATACTTTTTCACTTGCTGGTTTTTAGTGCCAACATTTTATTAAGATATTTAATTTAACTCCTACCATATTTAGCTTAATTTTCTTTAAAAAATTACTAAAATATATTATACATATAGGTATATGTATAAGTATTTGCTAAAATTCATACCGTTTTCTTCTATTTAAGTGCTTTCAAAATTCTCGGGAATCCCGGACGAAATTATCGAAAAAGCAAGACATAAAAAATTGTAAATTGTAAACGGGAATGCATTCTGTACTACTGTTTGAAATTGAGATCTAATACGCAAACTTCTAATTTCGTTAGCTCAAAACTAATTGGAAAAAAGTTATATTTATTAATTTGGGTATAACGCAACTTTTTCTTGTTTTTGAGAAAAAAAAAAACATTGTTAATATAAATGGATTGAACACCAACTAATATAGTAACATAAACATACTTTCTATATTCATAACATTGAATTAATAAAATTATTAAATATACTCAAAATAAAAAATTTGCGCGAAAAATCTAATTGAACAAATTGTTGAGCTAAATGTTGTGTGACAAACCTTTGCTTTTGAAGAATTCAGCGAATTATTTAGGTTTATATCAGGAGTTAAACAAATAGCCTTGTACATTAGTTTGCCCTCTTCTCCATTGTTCTGCTGTGTGCTTGCTCATAGCGGTTACTACTTGCTGCTGTTACTAATTTTTTTTATTAATTTTTAGATTTATTTTAGATCTTTATAATGTTTTAATATCCATGGTGTCAATATTTTTTGTCTCTAGCATGTTAAAAAAATTATTTCCTGCAGAATTTTTATATACACTTTCTTATTCAATATGTCATTAATTTTTTGTACCGGTCCTATCCTTTGTCTCGAAAAATATACCAAGCTAATAAATGTCGCCTCCATCCTGACAGTATAGAGAATGCAAGCATTATTAAAGGAAATGACTAATACTTCTCATTTCATCCGGATTGGTCATATTAACTTCGATTTGTCTGAGAAAAAAACTCTGTTTCATTGATTTCGAGTACAGTGGATGTGCTCCCGCCCAAATATAATCGTGTTTTTGTTTTTTTGGTTTGTAAGACCATTTGGGGCAGACTTAGTATGAGCATTTGGCTCGTTCTAATAATTTATTTATCATCATTGATAGTTGAGCATATTTTTCGGTCACTGTAGTTGGTTCATTTTACCGTTTCTGATGTTTTGAACTTATTTATAACGTATCTTACCGTATATTTTGCCATATTAATCTTCTTCAAAGGTCTTAATGAGATATGACACTTCAAAAAATTCTAATGTATTGAACTTATTTGCAGTATTTTTTTTAACTATTTTAAGTTCCATCACTAATTGTTCAGAATTAACAAAACTCTTTAACTCTACGTCTACACGAAGAAATAACGTCGACAGAATAACGGGGAAAAAAATTTATTTCCAACATACACGAAAAATTTAAATTTTTAATTGCCTTTTTTTCTGAAAATTTTAATTTTTTTGCCTTCTTATTTTTTATTTGTCTTTTTAAAATAAAATTAGTTCATTCTGCACCTATTTAAAAAAATAACAAAATTTTAAAAGAGTGCCATAAATTTGATAGCTTATATTAGACATTATTTTGCAACTCTGTGTTTAAACATTTATTGAGAAATAAATTACGCCATAGATGTCCTATTGCTCCACACGAAGAATTTGACAATTGACGACATAAAAATGTATACGTGCAGACTAGGGGTAAGTTTACTTTTAAGAAAAATTATCTTAGATTAAAAAAAAAATATTCAAAAACGTCAAATGCAGAACGGTAATTCTTATTTGTTTCCACAAAAACCTATTTTATTCAGTTTATTTTGTCATGTTATATTAATTAAGTTCTATATTATATATACAGGAAAAATATAACAATTTGTATGTTTTTATTAAGAGCGTAAACCACCTTTATATTTTAGTAAATATTTTTGTTAAAAACTAATACTCTGCACAGGGTGCCGCGATGGCCTAGTTGGTAGTGAGCTAGTCTGACAGTCTGGGGGTTATGGTTTCGATTCCCACCAGAGACTCTGGTCTGTTTCACTGCAACGAGCAATAGTCTTCGTTACTCCGCTAGGGTAGAATTATAATATAATTTGTATAAAAAAATAATAATAAAAATAAATAATACTCTGTATATTCGGAGATAATCTTCTAAATATAGGATTTGTTCTGTTAGTTTGGGCTGACTGCATGTTTCAAATATCATCGCGCAATCTAATTTTCTCCTATTTTTATCCAACGTATTTTAATCGCCAAATGTCCTTTTTTAACCACCTCATCCATTTTTTAGCGACTTTTTAACACTATGCGCTAAATGACGAGAAACTAAGTTGTTTGAAGAGTCTCGACCCATTTCATCAACTTTTTTAAATTGGGGTCAACGATCCACAAATAGTCCGTAAGGAGATTCTTGGGGGGTAGCAAAGAGATCCTGAAAAATATTCTTGAACACGCAATTTTTTATTGTATATTTTACTTAGGAGTTTAAATAAAATGTAAAGACATCTTTATACAAAACATCCTCAAATTAATGGCAAACGTAAAGATATATATTTTTATATTATTAATTAAAAAAATAAATAGTTTATTTTAATACAATGAAATAATTCACTTTATAACATGAAACCCTGCCCTTATTTTTTGTAAATATTTTAAACCAAGAAACGTTTTCATAAAGTCGTTTCAATGCCCTTTCCGAATTTGAACCATAGAATAACTGCTGTGGAATAAGATTGTTAAAATTTGCTCGTTTGTCAATGCTGAGTACAAAAAACTTTTATTTCGTACAGAAGTTTGCGTGCTATAGAAATAAAATTTGCTTAAGCGACTTTATAGTTTAAAGGCGGTTATTTTATACTTTATATTTTAAAGACTAATATTTTGTCTACATTTATATTGAAGAAATCAATATAAATGTAGATAAAATAACAGATTAATTAAAAATAGTGTTAAAAGGTAACTCATGTGTTAAATTTAAGTTAAAGTCAATAGATTTCAAAGCATTTAATTGAAATATGTCAAAGTTTATCCATCTGTTGGCTCCGAAGCCCTACAATTATTAGAACAATTTTCATCAACATACATTTTTATGTGAAACTATATTTTTCACACTTTTCTCTATAGGGAGAATGATATCTATTTTTAAGTTATTTTATCTTTACATAATATTTTATCTGATCTTTAAACTAGTCAAGCTTGTTGTGGGTTATGTTTCCTTTGCAATAAAAAAAGGGGACTTATGGGAACCACTGCATTACATATTAATTGCAATGAAAAATTTATTATTTTGAGATTGTTTTGCAATATAGTAATGTAGAAAAGACCCCGAAGAATTTTTAAATGAACTGAAACTGCTAAAAAACTAAACAACTACAACTATTAACAACTATTTAAAATATCAAATGCCGAATCTTTTAGGGTCGGATTGAAAAAATTAAAAAATAGATTTATATTTTTTCTTTGGCTCATAGCAGTGTCTCGGTGGAACGTCTTATTTCTAAATTATCACTAATGAAAAACGAATTATCCAACAGACTTAAGGAAGCCCTCGTACAAAAGCACAGAAATTTATTTAATAAAAAGAGAATTTTTGTTAACTATTCTTATGAATAAATTTTTACTTTTGCAATAATAAAAATTCTTCTAAATAAATTACTTTTCTATCAATAAAATTTAATTTAGCAGTTTTTCTTAAATCACCACATTTCTTGTTTTTTTTTTTTTTTTTGTTTTTATCAAATAAACTAATTTTAAGGAGTTTTTTTTACGTATTGAAGCACTTTGCCCCTTCTTTCAAAAAACCCCCCGTTTAGGCGACTTTTTTCCTCTTTTTGGACACTTTTTAAAAATTCTCAAGGCTACTATATGGGCTGAGGCCATTTGAAGGTTCGTATAAGTGATCTTATGCAATGAATTAAATATCACTCATACGTTCATATGCATCTACTAAACCAAATTAAAAAAAATTAAAAATTAAAATTGTCTTAATAATTTTATGTCACATGATTTATTTTTATACCCTACACCACCATAAGTGGTTAGGGTATTATACGTTCGTGCTGACGTTTATAATGTACAGAAAATATCTTGGGACTTCCACCTTAAAGTATACCGTTCGACTCAGAATAATTTTCTGAGTCGATTAAACATCCGTCTGCCTGGTCGGCTGACTGGTTGACTGTCTACGTAAATTTTGTCGAAATTTTAAAGATATCTTGATGAAATTTTATATGAATAATTATTTTGGTACAAGGACGAAATGATCGATCTATTATTTCACCTAACCCCCATATAAATGTCCTTCCGGAATACGTGTTTAGCAAACATAGTTATCTTAAATATAGCAATATTTTAATGAATTTCAGTGCATAGAAGTTTTGTATAAGTAGCAATATTTATGTCTAATTTCATGAAGATCGGTCCATAATTGACCATGGCTTCCGAAAATCACTCCCACACAAATTTTAGTATCAAGTTAATACTCGATAGAAATGAGTTTTATACAAGTAGAAATCTCAATGCCAATTTTTATGAGGATCGGCTCATAATATACCATATAAGGTGTTAAATCGGAAATCACTCTAAAGTGGATAAATTCATATAAATGTTAGTATCATCGTAATATTCTATATTTGTATATATTATTTTTAACTTATTGGCCATACCCCTCCCCGAATTTTGGTGCATATACACAGTGGTGTAGTTATTTACTTGTTATTCTTAGTATTCTATACAATACACTTTTATTTATAAAATTCATTACTATAACTATTTTTTCTTGTTATTTCTTTCCTGCAAATAAATTCATTAAAACAACAAAAGGATGCACGAGTCTATCCGCTTTGCTCTGAACAGGTTTATCCATTTTGCGTTATAGCTTCATGTATTTTTAATACACCATGACTTTTTTGCACTTTTATTATACACTTCATTATATTCGAGCTCTTAGTTCAGCTTTTATTTTGCCTCTAGTCTAGTGGTTTGGTTAGGATATTGTGGTAGATGTCAACATGACTGTTTGGTAATTTTAATTGAATCCTGTGCAAAAAAATTTATCATAATTTAAATTATGTAGATAAGCATTAACTGTTTAAGTAGAGGTGAAAAGAAAATACAACCAATTTAGCTTGCTAAGTGAAATTTTAAGATAAATAACAAAATCAATTAATGTATTTTTATTTAAAAAATATATATATTTTCAAGAAGGATTAAAATTAAGTACATAAGACGTGTAAAAGATTCCATTTTAAAAATGCATTAGTTGCTAAGACAAAAATATCAAAACATGGTAAAATTAAAATACTTAAAGCACTTTACTTTGTTAAAATTTTGGTAAACAAATATTTCAGATGTATCGAAAGTAGTAGAATAAAAATTATATTTTTAATAAAATATATAATAATAAATGTGCTACTAAAATATCAATATAATCATAAAAAGGCCTGCCAAAAACTTTCAATAACAATTTTAATAAATTTGTTTCAAAACACTTATCGTAATCTATGCTTATTGCTCATTTGTGATAAGATAGTCATATCTTCAAAATACACAGTACTATATAAATAGTGTTTTTGATATAAAAAAAAACAACAAAAATGCAAATTTATGTTACTTAAATATGCATGTAATTGTAATTTCCTACATAATACATGGCCAGGCCAGATGTTGCAAAAGGAAATGTATGTAGGTTTTTGTTTTTTGTACTTGAACAAGAAAAAGAAACACAGTAACAGATTTTAACATGTCCATACGTATTTTTGTGGCACACAGTGGTTCCAAAATCCTTTTTTTATACATAATTCTGTAACTTCCGAACCATTATAAATAACTCAATAAAATTTCATCTGGTCAGAGACGAGGAGCTTTTCAGTTGACTTGAAGGAGCACAGAATCATAGTTGGTCAGGAGCGGGGTGGGTAGACCTCCAAAGTTGGTCACCGTGGGTATATTAAAAAAATCGCCAAAAATTCATTTACAATTTGACAGAAAAAACTTTTCGGTCAAATTTCTTTAAACCATGAACTGAGAAACTTTAAATTTAAATTCGAGGTGTATTTTTTTGAAAAAATATTAATATTTGAACCTAAATAAAATTTAATCGAGTAGAGATATTCAAATATAATTTTGACACAATATAGACAGGCTGGCCTTAAAATCAAGAAATTAAAAACACCCTTACTGTAAATGTCAAAATACCCAAAATCCCAACCCTAAAAACGTATTTTAAAAATTTACTTCTTCCATTCAAATGGTTACATTTTCGTTGCTAAAGGCGTGCGTCAGAAAATAACTTTTATATGTTTACCCAATATATAGAAGTATGTAAATAACGTAATTTTTGTTTGATCCCAGTTTTGCGATTTGAGAATTTTACAGACAAAAAAAAAACAAATTTTAAAATTGACAAAGTTTGGATAGGGCTTGTGTCAGTGTCTTCGGGTTTATTTTACATGCATCTACGTTAAGATTTCTTTCAAAGCATAAAATAAACAAATTATATTGGTCGGCACAGAAAACAAATTTTATAAGAGGAAAATATTACCATGAAAAACTTAAAAATATGAAATTCTTTTCAAGTTTCAATTCCAGATTAATATAACTTTTTATCTATATATACATATATGACTATTTAGAGTTTTCTAAGAAACCCAGTGAATATTAAAAAAAATTTTGGGGCCAATATTGAATCCGCAACGTTAAAAAAACGGCTAAAAATGAGCGAAAATTTTATTCCGATATAAATATCTCTTAAACTAAAAGATATAACCTACACATATAGACGTATTTTTTTGTAAATATTTAAAATGACTATCTATATGTATAGCTTTTTCTCTCAAATCATAATTTAATTTTATGATTTGACTTTAGAGGTACCCAATCCGCCTGCTCCGCTAGGAATCTATACACCTCGTCTCTGGTTAGGCGAAATTTTATTGAGATATTTCCAACGGTTCACAAGTTACAGAATTATTTCCAAAACAAAAGCGTTTTGTAACCACTGTTTGGCACTTAAACATAATATTAAAATTAGAAGTAAAGTAAATGCAACAAAATATTATTTAAAGAAAAATATTCAGGCATACATTTAAATATGACATCAACTACTCACACATATTTGCTAGCAAATAAATACATAAAATTTATTAAAATAAATATTTAGCAAACATACAAATACTTTGACATTTATACAACTGTGGTAAAAATATTTAAATCCTTCAATGTCGCTAGCAGCATCATAGTATTTAAAGCTGATTATTATTTATATTTTTCCTTTTGTATTTTCTACAATTCAACTTCAAGTTCATCTCTGAAGAAGTTTACTTCGCTTAGAGCAGGCCCACAAATAACTAACCAACCACATTTCTATTACCAAGCAACAACAAAAATGTCCTTAAATGAAGTAAATAAATGAAAGAATGAATTCCTTTGGTGCTGTTATGCGTATATTGGAATTTACTTCATTTACACTTTGTAAATTTCATTGCTTATGAAAAAAATTGTACAGCAACAGCAAAAATGTGCAGAAAAATAAAAATATTTTCACCCAAATACGTGACCATTTTTTCATTTATTTTTCTGTTTCTATTTTGATGTTCATGTTTTTACTTCTTTTTTGTTTTTACTCTAGGGATTGACAACAAATACTCTGATATAAAATGTTTAGAGCAGAGATTCTTAAGCTTGTAAAAGAGATTTTTCAAAATAATACAAATTTATAAAAGTTTTAGCTTTTTAAAATTAGAATAAACAATGCAATATATATAGAATAAACAATGATATATATTATCAATTTTTTTTATTTTATTTTTGAGGAAAAGAATATAACTGAGATCACAGAAAAAAATAAAAATAGTTTTCAGTTACGAAATTGCTAACAACAACTAAACTTTTAATTGGTTTTACTCCAATCATCAAAAATTATAATATTAATTAAATGAAATTAATTGATTTTTTCTATATTTTCAAGTAAAATTTTAATTAATATAATTATTCCATGATTATAAGTTTTCTACAAATCAGTTAAAAAATTTATTAAAGCAATTCAATTATTAACTCAATCTACATTATTGCAAATTTTTTCAAATTAAAACCCTTTAATTTTTCTTTATTTCAAAAAAAAAAAAATACCTTAAAAATTAAAAATGTGCCAATGCTTAGAAATCTATGAAATAAGATAATTTTAAGAGTATTTAATGATAAATGATAGCTTATTGGACTAATTGCCAAAACTGAATTATAAGTAAATTTTTGAAGTTGCGAGCTATAATTGAAGCAAACCTTGACAATGGCATGCACAATAACTGCTAAGCATAACGGGGACATCTAAATTTATAGCAAATGGAGACATCCATAATATGAATCATACGTTCTTTATTACATTAGCCGTCCTTTTGGATTAATTTATTTACTCAAGGAAATTATATGAAAAATTATTGATAATTAAACAAATTTAAAACAAGAAAATTTTCCTAAAATTTTATGTTTTGAATTTCAAAAAGACAAATTTTTCTTATTATGTATATTTTTTTAAAACGTCTTTATCTTTCATTTATATTTTCAAATGACATTTGTTTTTTCTTCTTAAATTTAAAAATTCCTAAAAAGTTGTATTAAAAATCAAATTAATAAATTTATTAAAAAATAGTTTTAAAAAATCTTTCTGTGATATTAAAATGCATTTGTACATATATAAAGTGAATCGAAAGCATGTAGAATCCTTTGGCGCTAATAATTTCGTGAAGTGGTACGAAAGTTATAGCGGTTGTAAGTTGAGCATATGAAAAGATTTATAAACTTGAAGTTTAAGTGTAATTCTGGTAAAAAATTACAAGAAACATCAAAATCTACTGATGGTATTAAAATTTGCAAGCAAATTTTTAAAAATTTTCTTTATACTAAAAAAATAGTGATTCTTAAACCTCTTTCGAAAAATGGGTTATACAAAAATATATCGTACATTTCATGAAAGAATGCCTAAAAATTTTCTTTAGGTCTTCGAATTTTGTTAATATTCCTCATACCATTTTTTTTTTTTTTTTTAATTTTAAAAAACTAAAATTTTTCACAATTTTCCTTCTTTTAAGTGCAGAAGGTCATTTTATTTAAAAAAAAAATTTTCTACAAAATGAGTTCATTTTAAAATCAAAGCGATTTTGATTTTTCCGTGACCGTGTGACATACACATTAAATAGCTCTCTCAATTTTACTAATACATACTTATTGCATGAGCTTATGCAGTATGTGTCTATGGGGTACTTTAATATAATTTCCCACTGTTTTTATTTTTACAAAATTATTCGTTTAAGCAGTTTTGTGTATCTTCGCACAAAAAATTGTGATAATTTTTATTTAATAAAAAATTTCGCCTGTGGCTTTTCATTCTCCAAATCAAAAAAAAAAAAAAAAAAAAAAAATAACTCAACTGCTTTTAAACTTACAAATTTGATTAAAATATTATACGATCAAACCTGATCATTTATATTCATCTCTATGAACACTACAAACTCTTTAGAAATATCGACCATTTAAGGATCCCCTAGTTCTAACAAACAAAACCGTTAGTAGGTTTGTATACATTAGAGAACGTTGTTTGGGTGTATAAAAAATTTAAGTGCTATAAACATGTGTTTGTGTAAATGTGTATGTTTACGAGTATACATATATGAACAAATATGTATGTACAGGTAACCCTCGATTTAAGCGGCTCATTGAGACCGGAGAAAGTAAGCATAAATAAAAAAGCGTAAACAAGTAAAACAAGAAATAGCTAAGAGTTATATTTTGGGACCACAATTTTAATACATCGGATAAATTGAAACAACAATTTAATGAAAAATATTGTTTTAGACTTTGAAATCGCGTTATATTACAACATTCAATTATTTACTTTTTGTTTTATATTTCTTGCTGATTGAAAAATGAATCATGTGGTGCACTAAATACTTTGTGAGGATAATACCTTCCGTCCTTTATTAATTGATTTAAATAAAAATAATATGGAGGTTATTTAGTGGTATTCAAATAACCTGTTGATTTACGTTGAAATATTAAATTTGGTTATATTCAAATTATAAGTGCATTGTAAATTTTCTTCTATTCAGTTGTCTTGAATTTAGGACACACGTTCACTGATTTACATATTTTTTGGATTGTTCTCATTGTAGATTCATTAATTTTTTAATCCATCCTTCTTTAAAATAATAAATTTTTTTCTATAAATTCCCACCAGTGTTGACAGGAGATGAGAAAAAAAGAGGCTAAATTGAACTTTAAAAAAGGCCAAAAAAGGTAAAACCCTGAAAAAAATAGAAAAAATCTAATATTTTTTTTTTTTTTTTGTAATTTTAAAACTTATTTCTTATCGTTCTTATTAGTTGTTGATATTTTTTAAAGCTATTGTAACAAATTTATAACTAACACAAAACGCAAAATGACCCAATGAAAAATCGTTCAAAAAATTCCCATACAAATTTGGGATATGTTTCTTATAAAAAATTATTAAATATTTTGAAGTGATTTTTCATCACTTTTAAACTACAATTTCTTTTTATTAAGCATATCTAAAGTTTTAAATTATATTCATAATTTATAATAATCGATTTAGTAACTTCATGAAAGTAATGAAGCGCCGCAGGCGAAAATTTTTTATTATAAATTTTTGTTAAATATAAATAATCTCGGTTTTTTGTGCGAATAAATCCACATAAATGCTTAAATATAAAATAATTAAATTAAATTAAATACATGATTCCATAAAAACAAAATTAGCAAATAAAAAACTATTTTCTTCGTTGTTCAAATATTATTTTTAAGGAAATCTTAAGAATTAAAAAATGCTAGAAAAAAACATAGAAGCTAAAACAAAAATTCTGAGGCTAAAAGCGAAATAGATTTAGCCTAAAAAGCCAATCTTTAAACACTCATTCTCACAATACCACATTTCGTGCAATTTAACGTTTGTCATTATTTTTTTAAACGCGTTGTATCAAATTCGCGTTAAATAAAAATGCATATTTCAAAAAATGGTAACTATTATTAAATCGTGTTATAAGGAAAACGCGTAACTGAAGTATCGCGTAAATCGAGAGTTACCTGTACATGTATTTGTATGAATGCGAGTTTAATATGAGTCTACATCATTTTGTTTCATAAAATATTTTTGTGTGTGTTTTACACGTTCTATTCATTCATACATTCTTCCTCTTATTTTTCATATTCTTTGCTATATGTATATAGTCTTTTTGTTGTTATTATTGTTAGCATTACTTCTATACGAGATGATGTTATAAATTCTTGTAATAAACTCACAGAAGTTGTATAACATAAATTTTATTTATTTTCATTTTATATTTTTAAACGTTTATAAGCTTTTTATCAAAAATTTTCTCATTCTTATTTTTTGATCATTTAAGCGTAAAATAATGTCAAAAGAAAGAACGTTAGAGAAAAAAAGGTCAAAGTGAACAAAAGAAAGTAGAGTTTTAACTCAGCGTTAGCAACAACAAATAGTTTTATACAATAGATTTAAGGACAATGAAAACAAAATTTTCGAAAAATTCGTTTAAATAAAAATTTTTTATTGCTCTACATAAAAGTTTAAGATTTTGCTGTTAGAGTATAACAACTATGAGATGTCTTTTAATATGTTATGGTTATTATATTGTACAGGTATAATAGTTAAGTATTTTATGTACAAGTATATCAGCGATTGAGTTCATTATTTAACTAAACTTAATTTTTTCATATTATTTTAGTGTGATCGGTTTTCCAACCGGTTTAAATACCGATTTTGCGGTTTTTAATGTTTATTTTTCGAATCTTGAATAAATCGGTTTTTTTTTTTAACAAATATTTTGCTTTTCTGGTAAGTTAGGCAGATGAATAATTGGTTATTTTTATTCGTGTTGTCCACAAATTCATGTAGATACCCAGCAAAAACTTTTTGGTTTTCGGTAATAACAACTACTTATTAAAGTAGTTTCAATGTTTTTGCTGGGTAATTTTAGACTCTAGGGGTACTGAGAGATATGTACCTAAACGAAAATAAAAATAGAAAAAAGCATTTGAATTACATTATCTCGCACTTAATATTCTAAATGAGAAAAACATTTTTTAGTATAAAATATCTTTTTAGACATTTTGTTAAAAAAAAATAAATACATATAACAGCATTAGAATGGGGTTGGACTAAAGTCTTTCACGGGAAATTACGGGACGGGAATTCCGCAACATTTTCAGTCCCGTAATCCCGGGAAATCATTTAGTAGTTCTCGGGATTTCCTGTGCATGCAAAATGTTAATAGTTTCTAACTCATTACCAGTATTTCCAGGAAATAAGAAAAAAATGCTTTGAACTTTAAAAAAGACAAAAAAAAGGCTAAATATCTTAAAGAATAAAGCCAGAAAAAGCTAATATTTTTTTAGTTTTATAACTTATTTTTTCACGTTCTCACTAGTTTTTTGGCATTTTTTAAGACATTGTAATAAATTTATAAATAAAACATGGAACAGCTGGCAGCAAAATGTCCCAACGGAAAATCGTTCAGAAAATTCACACACAAATTTGGGTTATGTTTCATATGAAAAATTACTCAATTTTTTTAAGTGATTTGTCGTCATTTTAGAACTATAATTCCTTTTTGATTGAACATTACCAAATTTTTAGGTGATTTTTCGCTTTTAGGAAAATCTTTTTAAAAGATATCTTTTTAAAAGATATTCCTAAATAGTTCTATGGTTAATGACAAATAATTATAATAATCGATTTAATAATTCCATAAAATTAGTTAAGTTATTATTGATCTGGAGAATGAAGCGCCGCAAGCGAAAATTCTTTTTAAGTATAAATAGTCTAGGTTTTTTGTGCAAATAAAAACACGAAAATGCTTAAATGAATGAGTGTCAAAATAAAATTAGTAATAGCAAATAATAAACTATTTTCTTAAAATATTAGCCCTAAAAATGCTAATATTTTGGCCCTTTTAAGGGAATTTTTATGAATGAAAAAAAAAAACTAGGAAAAAACCTGGAAGCTAGAACGACAATTTTGAGGCTAAAAGCATAAAAAAGGCTATATTTAGCCTTAAAGAGGCTAAAGTGGCAACACACAGTGGGGTCAAACGCAAATTTTTTGGTAATAAATTTGACTCTCCTAAACTACTGGTCGGATCAAATTGAAATGTATGGAAGAGTTGTAGAGGAGGACCTAAGCTTTCAGAAAAATCATCTTTTAGTCACCCTGTGATAACACGAGATAAGCTACAGGGTGTCAAAGTTGACTACCTCGAGTATGTAAAAGTTAAAAAAGTCGTAACTTGTACAAATGAAGTCCGATTTTAAAGATTTTTATATTTCTGGAAAGTGCTTGGCAAGACAAAGAAAAAATAAGCTTACTCATCTAAGTTATCTCTTACAGTTAAAAAGATATTTACGCTTGAATTTTGAATTTTTTGATTTTTTGGCTCGACTTTCTTTCGTTTTTCGGGAATAAGTCCGGAGATATATGAGGCAAAAATTTTTTAAAAATATTCTGTAATTTGCTACATATTTCAAAATAATATGCTGAAAGAATTTTTGGATTATCTCAATTCGTCTAGACGTGAAAAATATTCAAATTCAGCACTCTGAAATTGGCATGAAAAATGGCTATTTTTTTACAAAAATATAGTACAATTCATTCACTTTTTTCTCAAAGTTCCGTTAATAAAAAAATTGTTTCCTTATTAATTTCAAAAGATAAGGCTTCATAAATGGTTAATAAAGAAATTTTGAATTGATTTAAGTTTGCACCCTACATCCAGCATTGGCCGAAAATTGTCAATGTTAAAAAATAGTTTCATTTTTATCGATTAATAAAAAAAAATGTCACGCGAGCTTTTTTAAATTTGGTACCCATATTTTTTATGGAAATAGATTTAGAATGATTTAACACTAAACTGGTTCCCGCCCGGCCAAAAACGAATGCAGGAGTGGAGATTTTATGTTAAAAGTCAGTTTTTTTAACGACTATTTTTAAAGCATATTAAAAGCATATTGGCATAATAGTTTTAATATTATTTCTTATGTAATGTATAAAACACAAATCAAGCTTTCATTCCTAAAAAAATCAATAAAATAGCTCCAATAACCTATTTTTGGTAATTTTTCAAAAATAATTTTTTTTTTCCAAAAATAGCTGAAAATCCAAAAAAATTTAATTTTTTTAATACAACTCCACTAATTTTGCAAATACTTTAAAAATGTTAAAAGAATATAAAAATAGACTTATTTACCAATTCAACGATATATAAAATGTTGATATAGATTATTTAATAATAGTAATATAATGGCCTCAAAACTACCAAGTCACGTCAAAAGTTGCAAAATTCACTATTTTGTTCCGTATTTCCATGTGTGTGTATACGTAACATTTTAGTTTTCTAATGTATTATGTAGGTATATATTTGTTATTATAAAGTAGTAAATTCTTTATTTGAGTAATGTTTATTTAATTTGTTCTACATATTTACATACTTATTATACATATATCCCGTATATTTATTTTATTAAGAATATATTATCGAAGATATTATTAGATATTTTCTTGAAAATAATCAGAAACATCAAACGTTAGCAAATTTTTAACTTCCTTAGCTTCGGAATCCTCTTTTTCTATTTCAAGAGTGATTTTTGGTAGAAATCGTGTTCTTATAGAATATATAACTGGATCTGATGATATTAATAAATATTCCATATTTTGCGCTATTTTCGCACATTTTCGGGTATTGAAGTCATATTGATTCATTGATTTCCAGGGGTATGTAATGTTAAGTAGTTCTTTAGTTTCGTAAGCAAAAATTTTAAATTTGTCCGCATTAATTTGTTTTTTGCTATTAATGGCTGCCAATATAATCTTAAAACGCTTCAAAATATTTAAGTCAATGCCTGTGATTGAAGATGTGAGTTCCGGATTTTCATAGCCATGTAGAGGTTTATCAACTTTAATCCGAGTTGTTCTTTGAATTCTAATTGAATTCTTTTCTTCTCCTCTTTTCGTAATTCGTGAAGTTCCAAATTGTTTTTTACTGTAGCATTTTCCTGCCCGGGAATATTTCTGTACTTCATATCATATGCAAGATGTAAGAAGAACTCCAAAAATCTTATCCTTGCGTGGAGTGGTGATATTCAAAATTTTAAAGAATTTTTATTAACAAGGACTTCAGAATTATCCTGAAATTGTGAACTTATTTTTCCACAAATATTACATTTCCATGTAGATGTTGTATCTGTTATAACGTTTGCAACTTTTCCATCAATCATCGTTAATTGTTGTTGAAATGTAACTTTAATAGTTCTGTTTGATACTTTTACATATATTGGGGGCAATGCTTTAATTTCTTCTTCCAATTGGTTGACAATGCTGTTTATTGTAACCGTGGTTTCTTTTGTGTAATCGAAAAGGATTGAACGGCACAAAAATTTGGAACCTGGAGTTAAATTTATCCATATATCATCAAAAAGTGATTCATTTGTTGTCGATGAGGAAGGCTTATTTAAGCGCATTCGAAGTGGTACCAGAGACGCTATAAACAGCGAGGAATAATTATTTCCAGAATTACTTCCATCCAGTTGTTTGTATTCCGAAAATCCTGATGTTCCATCGCAGCCCCATTTGAATATTAAAATAAGTAAGTCTTTGCATTTTTCAATGTTATCATTGCTGAAGGTAGATATAATTCTAGAGGCAGTATTTTCAAGTAATTGCAATATACTAACTTTAACACTTTTAACAGAAGCATTAACCGGGTGCTCCATAGGCTGTGAAATATTACTTTTCGCTTCTCTCACTTATTTGCTACTGGGAAAGATATCATATCCTTTTTCGCTAACAGATTTCCTCAAAATCTCGTATTGGTTTCTTGATAATCCTAAATTTAATATTAGAGCTAAAGCATCTTCAGAGGTAAAGGACGATGTTGATTTCGGTGTCACTATGCTTTCGATTATCCGATGTAATCGATTGGGAGAAGCTGTTGGTAACACATCTATAACTTTTTCTACTTCCTTTGGTTGCGTACGTGTTACTAAAGCTTTAAATGTATCTTTTATTTCGACATTCGTATGTGAATTTTGAATAGATTCCTGTTTGGTCCTCTTTGTTCTTAGCTGAACTTCATCGTAACTTCTTTTTGGTCGACCCTTTTTCTGCTTTCCGATGAAAATTGGTATTTCTCCCTCCAACCACTCTTCATTTTTCTTTTTGAACTTTGGTATTGACCAATCTGAAGCTTGCATCCTTTTTTCGTATGATTTATAAAAATTTTCGAGCTTTAAACTGTCTTCTGCAGTAAGAGTTAAACCAAAAGATGCTACTGTATCAATGAGTTTTCTTATTTTATCTGGACGATTTATAATATCAGATAGATTATCCCAGATTACTTTGCAAATAGAAAAGTGTTTTAATGTAATCTCCATAATGGCAAATTCACTAATAAATCTGCATATTTATAAGGATACTTATATATAGAAAAAGAATATTTATATCAGGTAAATGGTGACAGGCAAAAATGAATTAAAATATTTAAATTTTTGATCAAAACCCCCCAATTTCATTCAGTTTATTTTTATGACCTGTAGTGTTAAACAGGTACGTCAAAAAATGAACCTATGCGATTGTAAAAAAATCATTTTTGTTATAATACATTAATTAAATAGCTAGGTAAATTATTTAAAAACTTAAAAAAATGTAATAAAAAACGAAGGAAAATATACTTATTTATGTACTTAGGTAATTTTAAAAACCTTTTCAGTAGAAAAAAATTATGAACACTTTAAATAAATTCATTAATAAATATTATTATCTCGTAACAAAAATAAGCAATGCAGTTGAGTGTTACGAATACACACATATAGAAATACGGAACAAAATAGTGAATTTTGCAACTTTTGACGTGACTTGGTAGTTTTGAGGCCATTATATTACTATTATTAAATAATCTATATCAACATTTTATATATCGTTGAATTGGTAAATAAGTCTATTTTTATATTCTTTTAACATTTTTAAAGTATTTGCAAAATTAGTGGAGTTGTATTAAAAAAATTAAATTTTTTTGGATTTTCAGCTATTTTTGGAAAAAAAAATTATTTTTGAAAAATTACCAAAAATAGGTTATTGGAGCTATTTTATTGATTTTTTTAGGAATGAAAGCTTGATTTGTGTTTTATACATTACATAAGAAATAATATTAAAACTATTATGCCAATATGCTTTTAATATGCTTTTAAAAATAGTCGTTAAAAAAACTGACTTTTAACATAAAATCTCCACTCCTGCATTCGTTTTTGGCCGGGCGGGAACCAGTTTAGTGTTAAATCATTCTAAATCTATTTCCATAAAAAATATGGGTACCAAATTTAAAAAAGCTCGCGTGACATTTTTTTTTTATTAATCGATAAAAATGAAACTATTTTTTAACATTGACAATTTTCGGCCAATGCTGGATGTAGGGTGCAAACTTAAATCAATTCAAAATTTCTTTATTAACCATTTATGAAGCCTTATCTTTTGAAATTAATAAGGAAAAAATTTTTTTATTAACGGAACTTTGAGAAAAAAGTGAATGAATTGTACTTATTTTTGTAAAAAAATAGCCATTTTTCATGCCAATTTCAGAGTGCTGAATTTGAATATTTTTCACGTCTAGACGAATTGAGATAATCCAAAAATTTTTTCAGCATATTATTTTGAAATATGTAGCAAATTACAGAATATTTTTAAAAAATTTTTGCCTCATATATCTCCGGACTTATTCCCGAAAAACGAAAGAAAGTCGAGCCAAAAATTCAAAAATTCAAAATTCAAGCGTAAATATCTTTTTAACTATAAGAGATAACTTAGACGAGTAAGCTTATTTTTTCTTTGTCTTGCCAAGCACTTTCCAGAAATATAAAAATCTTTAAAATCGGACTTCATTTGTACAAGTTACGATTTTTTTAACTTTTACATACTCGAGGTAGTCAACTTTGACACCCTGTAGCTTATCTCGTGTTATCACAGGGTGACTACAAGATGATTTTTCTGAAAGCTTAGGTCCTCCTCTACAACTCTTCCATACATTTCAATTTGATCCGACCAGTAGTTTAGGAGATTCAGATTTATTACCAAAAAATTTGCGTTTGACCCCACTGTGCAACACTGCTCATTTTTTTTTTTTTTTTAATTTTATTGGACTTTGTTACGAGTTTAAATATCTTTAAAGAAATATCAAAATATAATTGATAGTTTCTGAGTCTCTCTTGTATTTTTGTATAATAGACGGAAAATAAAATAATTCTATTTATGGGAATATTTTTAAAAGAAAAAAATTCATTCTGAATTATGTCAAAAAATAATATATTGCAAAAAAATAGTAAGAAATAAAATTCGACATTTTAAAATTATACTTATTAGACGATTTGAAGATGTAATTTTCATGCTATGAAAAATTGTAAGATAAATCTCCTTAAAATGTCTAGAATCCTTAAACAACAACATAGAATTATCCAAACTATTAACTATAGGTATGGATTTTTTATGAGGTGAATTACTAAATGTTCGCTTATAAGCCCATGGAATATAAAGGTTCCAATCGTTCATGAACTGAACATGATGCAAATTAATTTTTGAGCTCAGGTTTCCTTTAGCTAGATATTAATAGTGTAACATAAAAATGAAGGTGATTAATTATATATTTGTATGGGAAAAACCACTATTCATAGAATAATGGTTCCAGATTATAAACCTGGAAAGAATAAGACTTTAAAATTGTAAACTTATGTGCGGCTCTCTTAAAAAGAAGATTACTTCAATAAAACGAGTGATTCAATGATTCGGATGAGTTGTTTATAATAAAACGTGTTATTTTAATTTTCAAAATATTAATATTTTAAAAAGAACTGTATTAGTTTATCATTTTGTGATTAAGTAGTTTTTTTTTAAGTTTTTTATTCTTCGTTTAACTGAACTATCATATAAATATTTAAAAATGTTTAATTATTTATTGTTGGCGGGAAATTTAAAAATCAATCCCGACTTCCCGGGAGCGAAAAAGACCGGGCAAAGAAAGGTTGAACCAACAACCATTTGGCTGTTAATCCAGCGCTCTAGCCAACTGATTCACGTGATTACCTTATTACTGTGCTCTTATACTATTTAGTAGTTATTTGTGTAATAATAATGGCGCCTCATTACCAAGAAGCTACTTTAATAATCAATCAAAAGTTTTTGTTGGGTATATACATGAATTTGTAGAAAACACGAATAAAAATAACTAATTATTCAGCTGCCTAGCTTACCAGAAAAGCAAAATATTCATACAAAAATTTTAAATTTTTTAGAGTTTTTATTAATTTAATATTTTTAATAGTATATAATTTACTTCATTTTTTAAAGGAGTAGTATTTGAAAGAGTTCTACCTGCAAGCTCGATTTCGAAAAAAATTGTGAAACATCTTTTCCGTAAGTATTATTTATATAAAACAGAACTTTGAAAGAATGAATTAAATTTTATCTTTACTCCCTTAAATCTTAATTCTGAATAAATAAATCCTAGCTTTTCATTTTATAATACTATTCCCAAAGACGCAATACTATAGCTTCATTCGTTATTGAATTAATACATAAAGGATTCAATAGATTTTTGTTAATTTAAACCTTCTCCAAATAGAATGAAAATATTTTTCTTTAATTCAATCTTTAATATATTTTTTTTTAATCTTTTGCAAAATGTATTAAAAATATTTTCTAAAGCTAATTTGTAGTAGATTTGAAATGAAGAAAATTTAAATGATTCAATATGTTTTTTAAGCTTGAATTTTATAATTGATCATGAATTCTTTAAGAAATTAATTCTTTACAGAATTAATTCAATTCATATAAAGAACAAAGAATTCATATAAAGAACAAAGAATCCATTATTTAAATTATCACGAATGCTTCAAAGAACTATGAAAATAAATTTATTTCGATTTTGGAAATTGAATTAAAGTATTTTCGAATTTTCGGTATAAAATTTCTCACTTTTGAAGATTATTATTATTATTTTTTTTTTGCCTTAATTAAAATTTGTTTCTTAAAATTATTATGTAAAATAAATTTTAACACGAATATTATAAGATTTGTTCAGAAATGTAATCTTTTGAGTGAAATATTAACATCTACAAAAACCGGTTAACCGATTTGATAAAATTAACATTTGGTAAAAAAAAGAACTCCTTTATATCAGTAATAATTTGATATTTTTAATGTATTTTTGTTTTGTTAATTAAAGTATGTAAATAGATTTTTTTTTATATAAATATCGTACATTATAAATGAGTTGGTATATTAAATTAAAATTGCATCTAAAAATGCAATTGCATTAAAATGCATTTTTTTCAAAACTGGAATAATTTTTCAATTTTATATATTTTATTTTTATTTTTTTTTTTTTTTTGTTGAAGATGACAACAGTGCAACTTTATCGTAGTTAGAATTGTCTTAATCTGTTAGGTGGTCTCCGAGGTATTGTTGTTTAAAGTTACATACATTTATGATATTTTAGGTTTTTCAAATTAGCAATAGATAAAGAGAAGTTGCAAAATTTTACAATTTTGCAAAACTAAAACAGAAAAGCATAAATAGTTTTCATTGAGCAGCTCATATAAACATCATCAATCGAAACATTGAGTTTGAAATCACTCATTTGTTGTCAAAATATTTTCATCTGGCAAGAATCCTGATTTTAAGGATTAGTTTTTAAAGTTATTTGTATTATTCCACTAAGATATAATTGTTTCCAAAATTTTTCAACATAATAAATTAGAATTGCTAAAAATAAGCCATATTTTTTAACGTTCTTTTATACATATATAAATTGTTCCATTCAAAATTTTCAAATTATTAATGCAATAATTGTTTTCTTTTTTACTAGATTTTAATTTTCTCAGCATCCCCTCATGATACCACTCTAAAGTTTTCATGTATTTTTGCCAAAAATATTTTTTTTATTCTCTCCCTTACGTTATATTGAACTTTTGCTAAGATATTGTAAAAACTATCTGCAATTTTAATTTTTTTTTTTCTGTTTTTTTAACTTCAGCGGTATTTTTTTATTATTATTTTATATAAAACCCACTTTTTGAAAATGTTTCTTGAATCTGCAATACAATACGTGTAGTAGTAGCCCTCATTTGTTAAACGCATTTAAGAATTGATGACGTTACAATCGTACACAATCGTACATACAATACAATGCAATAAAATTTCTACTAAGGACCGATGATCCAAAATATTAATTCTGTTACTAAAGGGTTAAATGGATACATATATCAATAGTAGTGAATAAGACCATTCCAATGATACTCTAATATATAAATTACAATGAAAAAAGTCTGATGTATTTAAACTTTAATAAAATAGTATTTAAAAAATTAGTAGAAAATCTGGTTGTTTAGTCAGCTCAATTAAAAATAAATAAATTTTTATATTTTCTTAAACAACTAAATTTGTAAAAATTAATTTAAAAATTTTGTATATACCCTTTGCATAATACATAGAGTGACTTCCAAAATAATTCGCAAAAAAAAAAACAAATATATAGACTTTGTATTACAAAAATAATTAATTACAACTCAGCGGTTTTATTATTTTCGATGTAAATTCAGCGCACACTGATATATTAAATAACACTGTGCGACAAATGGTAGGGGTCAGTGATCGGGAAGGGTTCAAACTACCGGGAAAAGTTATATCGGTAAAAAAGAAGTTAATCGTGTCCCGGCGTTTCGCTGGGTCACGTCTAGGAATCGAGATATGAAGTTAGTAACTATCATATAGGGGAAATTGTGACCTTTAGTGGTCTTTTTTTTTGACATATCTCGAGAACCACCAGTCCGATTTTGCTGAAACAAATTTAAAAAAATTAGGAATTACAATTCCTTTAATCTGTTCATACAACGTTTCGCTACATAAGCAACCGTTTCGCAGTTTCGGGACACGTATAACTTCTTTTTTACCGATATAACATTTCCCGTTGGTTTCATCGCATCCCGATTTTGATTTTGTTTTCTTGGCAAAATTATAAAACGAATGCGTGCATTTTTTGTGAACACATATCGATAGAATTATTTAAGTATTAAAACAAAAATGTTAAACTGTTATAAATTGGTTTAGTAAACTAAATTCAGGAATTTTATATTTTTATAAGTCACTGTGTGTGTAAAGTCTACTGATAATAATTCAAAAAATAGCAGCTGACTGCAATTTTAAGGAAAACCTTCAGAATGATTCAAAAGTGAGTTTAAACGGTATTAAAGAGTATATTGTTTTAACCTATTGAGCATTAAACTTTGTTACCATTATAGATTTTATAAATTTTCAACATCACTATAATTAGAAATCATTATGTAAATACATTATGACTTGTCAGATCTTGTCTCCTTGTACCGTCTATTGAATTTTTCATACATATATATTTTTTATAATATTTCTGCAAGACAAATTCGTTTCAACTAGTTATACTTTTCACCTGGTGATCTTTAGTGCTGACATATTATACTTTATCTTTCAAGTGCTTAGTAAAAAAATTTAAAATAAATCTGTCATTAGGCAGTGCTGTCAAAGTGAAATTGAAAATGTCATTATAATTCAGTTTCTAACTGGTTTTTTAGGCACAGTGTTAAAAAAAAATTGCTGAAATGAATTATTTTTTTTTTAACTCTAGAAGTTTTCATAAATTGAAGTACTTTTAAAATTTCTAGAATTCCCGGACGAAACTCCCGGGATTGCGGGACACGAAAAATGGTAAATTTCCCGAAAATCTCGCGACTAGGGTTACCACTTGGAAACTTTGGTCTACCTTTTTTAACCACTTTTACATCTTTTTGGTACCCTTTTTAAAATGGAACTAAAAGACTAGATGCTAAATGAGGAGAAACTAAGTTGTTTGAAATACCTCGATGAGAATAATTATTTTGAGATTGTTTCACAATATAGTGAAGTAAAGAAACCACCCCGTAGAATTTATAAATGAACTGAAACTGCTAAAAACTAAAAGTAATGACAAAGTTTTTACACAAATATTTAAAACATCAAATGCCGAATCATTTTGGTCCGTATTAGAATAGATTTGAAGAAGATTTGATGAATACCTATATTCTAATTTATCTAGATTATCACTAATGAAAGATAAATTCTCCAACAAACTTAAGATCAATACCTGTGAATCTATGCTTTCAGTCTAAAATTTGTTAGAAGGGGATTGGTAAGATTGGAGCCCGTGTGAAAACCTCGTACAAATGTACAGAATTTTAATTAATGAAAAGAGAATTTTGTGATAACTATTTTTATGAATAAATCTTAATTTTGTTAATAATAAAAGTTATTACACTAAGTTATTTTGTAATTAATAAAATTAAATTTAGTAGTTTTTTTTAATACAATACTTTTGCTTTTGTTTTTATTAAATAATCAAATTTTGAGGAGTTTTTTAGGTATTGGATACTTTTTAAAAATTCTCAAGGTTAACGCAAGCCGAGATGAAATCCCTAGTAGACATGTCTCTATAACATATTATAATTTTTTTGACAAAAATTTAGAAATTGCGTGCACTGTATTCCGAAAACCACATTTTTGGAGCTATTTTAAAAATGGTCCAGCTCACGAGAACAAAATAATTGAAACGAAATATTTTGGAAATTAGCTTATAACATATCAGTATTTAATATTAGGTGAAAAATCTGCACTCATGAATTCATTTTTGACCACACATGAAGCAATTTAGTGTCAAATTGATCTAATCTATTTACGATTAAATTTCGTCAATAAATTAAAAAAAAACTAGTGTGACCAATTGGAATCCTAACCGATACCTCCCCAAAAAAACCTATCCAGCTCCGAGCCCTTAGGAGCCAGTTCGTCGGCTATATCATTGTCGGTAATATCGCAGTGACCAGGAACCCAACAGAGTCTTATTCCGCAGGCATCCATTACCCTTCTAAATTCCCTCCTATACTCAAGCACCAATCTGGACCTGACACAATAGCTTGCCATTGCCATTAGAGCTGCCTGACTATCGACATAGATAGTCACCTCAGTGTCCCTCTCTACATTCTCCTCCAGTAATCATAGGGCCTTGTAAATACCTAGAATTTATGTCTGGAAAACGCTGCAACTATCAAGCAATCTAAAAGATCATCTGATATCTGTTCCTATGAAGTAAACACCCGCCCTCTGCCTATTTTCATCTTCGAGCCATCTGTGAAGATATCGCACCCTCCATGGAGCTTTTCCGCTCCAGTCCAGAGGTCCCTACTAGGGATTTCAATAACGGGAGTAGCCTCGAAGTCAATTATAGTACCGACATAATCCATTTGGGTGGCTGTGGGTAATGTTCGACTATCAAACTTGACTTCATTAAGTATGCTAATATGCTCCGCTATAAAGCTCCCTATTAATCCCAATTTCTTCAGTGTAAATAAGCTCCGCACAGTCATTCAATTCACGAACTTCTCAATTCGAAGAAGGTGGAGAACTAAGTCAGTGCTGCCTGAGGTGTTATGCTCATGGCACCCGTAATGCCAATTGAAGCACATGTCTGAACTTTAGAAAGAAGGTTCCTATTCGTCCCTTTTCTCAACGCCTCCCACCATACCGAACATCCATAAGTGACACAACCGATGTATATATCCAATATACAATTACCGTATTGTCTTGGAGTATTTCCCCTCCACGACAATTTGCTGTCCAAGTAAATGCCAAGGTACTTGGCCTCCTTTGACAAACTAAGTTCCGTCCCATTTAAAACTGGTTGACTAGTTCAGTCTTTTCATGGTAGACTCCTGATACATTACTATTTGCCCATTGGAAAAGTTTTAGCAGCCCAGATTGGATGACCTCGCTGATCGTGGGTACAAATTTACCCGAGACCAACAATACCACATCGTCAGCGTAGGCTACGATTTTCCTTCCCATGACATCGTAATGTCTCAGTATGACGTTCATTGCAAAAAGCCACAATAATGGTGAAAGAACCCCCCTTGCGGTGTGCTCCTACTTACAAACTTTCTTATGCAAGTTTCTCCCATACTCGAGTTGATAACCCTGCTGCTTAGCATCAGGAATACACTAATGCCGAACGAAGCTAGTGATTCCTCAAGGCCCTTTCTATATCGAGGAACGCTGCCAAGGTGTATTCGTTATACAGCAGACTACGTTCAATAAAACTCATTACATCATGCAGAACACTCTCAACAGTTTTACCCTTAAGATAGGTGTGTTGAGTTTCGTTGATGAGCTGAGTTCCTATACTCCTCCTCAGATACAGATCGATCAGTTTTTCTATTGTCTTGAGTAGAAAATACGATAGGCTGGTCGGTCTATAGTTCTTGGGATTCGAGTCAGTCTTCCCACCCGCTTTGGGTATGAAAATGACCCTTGTCTCTCTCCACCCCTGGGAATATATCTCACTTTAAGACTCTCCCTAAATATCTTCACGAGTAGTGAGATGACTATATTATTGACATTCTGTAATATGGCCGGACAAATGCCATCTGGGCCCTGAGACTTATATGGCCCAAATGAGTTTACCGCCCATCTTACCTTGTCTGCAGTGATCATCTCCTCTATCGCATCTATATCACCCTCCTCTGGTACGGACTGTAGGTTATCACTATATCCTTACAGCCAGGTGCCCGTCTAAATCTAGACAACTCGTTAACCGAGTCCAAGGATTCACAGAAATTCATCCATGATGTCGGTTTCGCCCATCTTATGTCCTTCTTATATTTAATGAAGCTTTTCCTATAGCTGTCCCAGTCAGTCTGACTCCTCGTTAGCTTGGCTCTATTGAACAGCCTTCTATCTGTTGACCGTTGGTCGGTAATTTTGGCTGCCTTCGTTTGCTAGGATAAATCACAGGCAATTGAGCTCAAAGCTACTCTTAATTACCTCCGTGAAATTGTTCACGACTCGATACCATCAACTGAATTCCTCCAGCCCTCAGTATTTCTCAAATCCCTATCAACTAATTCACCGAAGGACTTCCAGTCCGTTCTTCTGGAGTTCCTATAAGGTTTTCCTTGCGGTCTCATAAAGTCAAGACTGTCCAGTCATTGACAAATTCACTCCCTTGGTTCGCTGGCGTTATATCTATAACTGTTTCCCTATCTTTCGTTATGAATATAGGATCATTACCCCTATTACAGATATGAAGATCACAACTAGTTTTAAAATCAAACACTAACTCACCCCTCTTGTTGATGTCCATGCTTCCCCATTGGTAGTGGTGAGCATTCGCATCACATCCCAGAACCATGTACATTCCTCTCCTCCTGCTGTGATCCGCAGATCGGCCGCTTTACATGGAATGTACGCGGACTGCCTCCAATGACCTCCCACTGGACAGCTGTAAGGTCTCCGTTGCTAAAAGAATAAAGAATATTAATATTCAAATCATTCCTTGCCAATATACATGTCCTTACCTTCTCCAATGTGGACGGTATGAACAGGTTATATCCAGTGGTTTTTAAACAGCAAACCCTGGTGTTGGTAATCCAGGGCTCCTGCATAAGGGCCATGTCCACTTTGGAGTCAATGAGGAGTCTTGACAATTCGGTTGAGGCTGCTTCACAGTTATGCAAATTAATTTACACCACTGGCAGCCTCTTTGGTTTTATCAGACTTGTCATACCTAAATCTAATTACCTCAAAACCAAAATTGACAACTCCCCCCAGCGACTCCAACTTCTTCAGAGACTCTTGATGCACTGCGAATCTGAAGACTCTGCCTTGGTTTTCCTTACAGGTCATGAAGTTCACAATCTTCCATTGACCTGTAACAAGACCTACATTCTGATTTTCCAATACTGTCAGAATGGTTTCAACCTCTGGAAAGGGTGGAGGAAACCATGTCGTAACTATTGGGCGAAGGGGCAACTCACTTAGCAACTGCGTTTTTTAGAAATTAAAAATATTTCTTATTACCCTCTTTTGGGGACCGTTAGAAGGACCGCATGGGTTTTGACCAACAGCGCTCGAACTATAAGACCGTATGCCAGAGATTTTAGCAACCCCACCAGTGGTGTCCTTATGGCTTCCACTGGTAGAGCTGGTCGGCCTCTTAACTACTTTAAGACATTCCCTAAATATGTTCACGAGTAGTAAGATGACTATCATTGACATTCTGTAACATGGCCGGAAAAATGCCATCTGAGCGCCTTCTTATTTGTCGATAGCTGATCTTTACCTACTGTTCCAAAAGGGTTGCAGGTTCGACTGGTTCACCACTACCCATATTTTCTGGTCCGGCACGGATCGTTGAGGATATTGGACTTTCCCCTGTACTCTCCTGAGACATCTCTGGAGTGCTGTCCACATTCTCACTGAATCCTTCAGGATAAAACATTCAAAGAAAGTCACAAACAGGCCCGTAGATCCGTTCGAATCTCTTAACGTTCCTCCTGCGCTTTCTGACCAGGTACCTATCCTGGCCTGCAAGTGGCAATGACCTCCTCTTAGCTATCTTATGCAGATATATAAGAAAAGCTCTTGCGCCACTCCGAGCCTTTTCTTCTTTAGCTCGACATGTAACATCGGTTGTCGCAACTTGCATTACAATGTCTTGCCGAACTAAATTGGCGCTAGACATAAGACATCCTGAGCCAGTCGAAAAATCCCCCGCTTCGACCTTACCTCGACGCTCCGGTTCCTTTCCTGACTCTGAGAGAGTTGAGATCACAGTGATCTCGCGTAGTGACGACGTGCGCGGACTGGGCTGAAGCTTACAACCAATCCGTGTCATAGGCGTTGGAGGGGAGCTGTTAGCTGATAGTTTATTTAGGCACCAACTAACGATTCAGGACCTCGGCACTGCTATCAACCACCTTGACTTTAAAGTGCTCTGCATTTATTTGGTTCGCGAGAGACTCTAAGGGACACATGATCTGAATACTCAAATTATGAGCTTGTATGCACCATATACCAAAATGAACCTGGGGACACGTCCGATAGGAGTAAATGGAGTAAAAGACTCCGACTTTGAATATTTTTCATGGCTAGACGAATTAAAATAATTCAAATTTTTCCTGTATATTATTGTGGAAAGTATTGGAAATTACAGGGTATTTTTAACAATTTTTCCTCCATACATCTCAGGACTAATTTCCGAAAAAATAAATTAAGTCGAGACAAAAAATCAAGAACTCAAAATTCAACCGCAAATATCATTTTAAATGTAAGAGATAACTTAGGTCAGTAAACACGATTTTATCACCACGCAAAGCTCTTTACAGAAATAAAAAATCTTTGAAATGGGAGTTGATTTATAGTAGTTACGATTTTTTTAAACTTTTACAAACTCGAGGTCGTCAACTTTCACACTTAGCTTATCTCTTATTATTACAAGTTGACTAGAATATGATTTTCCTGAAAACCTTGGTTCTCCACAACTCTTTCGTACATCTCAATTCGATCCGATCAGTAGTTTATGAGAGTATATGAGATACAGATTTATTGTCAAAAATTTTGTGATTGATCCCACAGTATGCCATCATTTTTGTAAATTTATTCGTTAAGCTGTCAATAAGCAACAAATACTCGTAAAACTGAAAAATATCATTACAGAACACGGAACTAAAAGTTAAAAATATCTGATGATGAGAAAAATGTAATATGTATTAAAAACAATAAACTTGAAATGACAACACTTTGACGGCAGCAGCAGTATAAACATTTATGACAAAGGAGCAATGATTTGATGTTTCAATGATTTTCAAATTTTCATCTACATTTTTTGTTAAAACAGCTGTTGTTTATATGTTTGCATTGAAAAGTTGTTAACAATTTACGATGTGTCTATAATAATCTTTACAATAATGTTGATCATAGAAAAACACGGAGAAAAAAAAAATTAAGAAAATAAGTTTTTCCTACAAGTTTATACTGTTTAGTATTTTAATACTTTATGATAACACATGTTACTCTACGATTCTTTTTTACACGTTTTACGAGTGTAAAATTACCATTAACAACATAAATAAAAAAAAATAATAATAAAGCAAGTCTTTTTTATCTTAATTCTTTTCAACAACAAGTAAGTCATTCAGTCAGTTACTGAGTGAATGAGATATATGATATATATGATATTATTTTTTTGTAAATATAATTGAAAACAAGTTCAACATTTACATGATATTACATATAGAAAATCATAAAAATCTTAAGTTTTTAATGTAAAATATTTTAAATTATTCCACAGTTATTTCTAATTGTTATAAAACTAAATTTTGCACAAATATTTATAACTTAAATGATATAGTAGAAAAATGATAATAAGTGAAAAAAATTAAAACATTGAGAAAAATTTTGCTTCAAAATTATAAGATATAAATAGATTTAAGGAATGAAGGAGGGACAGACGGATTGGCTTTGTACATTTAAATGTTTAACTTTAAAATTTTGCATATCATATTTTAAATTTTTGCAGTCTTTCTTTCATTTGTTATTCCAAAAAATTTAAATCATCTTTCAATATTTTGCTATTTCTCTCATTGCAAATATGTATGTAATCTTTAAAATGAAATATTTCTCTATAAGCTTCTTTTGTTTTAGCACAAAATGGAAAATTCTATGAATTTATAATTTAAATTCACACAACAAAAAAGGAAAAATTATTTTTTTAAAGGAACCGCATAAATAAGTAGATAAATAGAATAAAAAAACATGAAACGAAAAAAAGGTATAAAATAAGCAAAAAAAGGGCAATGTGCATGATGATCCCAGCAAAAAAAAGGAACTGAAAAATTCATGATTTTAACATCGTGTTGTCATTAGAAAGAAGTATTTAGTGCTGAAAAAAATCTGAAGAAATTCTTTTTTTAACCAAAGGTTGTCATTGGTGGGATATTCTTATTTTATACCTCTTGTTCATTGTTTTTGAAGTACTTTGTTAAAAATATATAATCATATTATTTTTTTTAGTAAAGGGCGTGTGTGAAACGGTAGAAAAGTTCTATGGTAAAGATATTTTTTCTACGGTGTGAAAAATTATGCATTCTATTGCGTGAAATGAAAACTGTATAATATTATCAAATTTAATTTTTATTATGAAAGAAATTTAAATAATGATATTGAAAGAATAAAAAATTTTTTATTTGTAATTATTTATGGGAAAAACTCCTCTTTGCTCACATTTTGTGTTCAAATGGACATTTATTATTAATATTAAGCATCCTAAATAATGTATGGTGTTTGAAATTTTAAAACTAAATGTAAATTTTCTATATATTTTTTTATTGAAATATTTTTTTAATATTTTTTTGACATCCAAACTTTATTTACGTTTGTTAAAAATCCTACTAGCCTTATGCGCTAACTACCAAACATACTTTTCTATCGTTTCACAGAGGCCCAGATAATAAAAATAATTTTCAATTCGTAAAAAATTATTTTAAATTATTTTAACATTTGAAAGTAATTTTTATTAATTTCCAAAGAAGTACAAAATATATACTTAGTTCTACTTTTGAAGTGGTGAAAAAATTATTTCTTGGAAGTACTTGCACGTATTTTTGCTGGGTTGCTGTTTTATATTTCTACAATATAAATTCAAACGGACAATAAATCTACAAAATTATTCATATTTTATGAAAATTTTGATGATGCCACAACTCGCTCAAGCTGTCCACACCTAAAAATTGCAAAAAAAAAAAAAAAAAAAAATACGGCAATAAATTCTTTCATCGTTTTTAAGGCGCATTTTTCCTTTAGACAGTTTTTTATTTGTTTTTTGTAGGAAACTTTAGATACAAAATTGTGCGGTTTTTAGACAAAATATTGTTGTTATATTACTAAATAACAATAATAATGTGTACAAGAATACACATGTGTGTACGTGTGTATGTATAAATGTATGTATGTATGTATAAATGTATGTATATATATAAGCAAACATTTATACACACATACCAATAAATTTAAGTTTTTTTGTGGGTGTCCTTTTTTGCTATTTTTTTATTTATTTGTATTTGTTATACAAATTTTGATTTTCATTTTGTTCATTTTGGATATACCCCTAAAACACACATATTCCTATGAGAATTTATTATCCCAGCTAACCACAAACTTTGATAATAATATCGTCTTCGAAAGTTTAAAATTATTCCAACTTCACACAATATATAAAATAATAACAAATATATAAAGTAATAAATAATATTTTAAAGGTAATAATTCAGGAGTGGTAAATAATTAAATCACTTTACCAAATTTCACCTTTGCCTCTACGAGCCATTAATATTTTTTGTTTCAATTATATAATTTTTTTCTGTTTTCTTGCATAAATCTGCAAGAAAATTAATTAGAAAATTAATATGCTAATTTGCAAATATCTTCAGACAAGTGCAAATATTAGTAAAAAAAAGATATATATAAGTTTGTCATTAAGTTTTGTAGGGCAATGTCCGTCCCGGATTATATATATATATATATATATATATATATATATATATATATATATAGGGATTTATACCTGTTTTAATTAGGCGTAATTAGGCGTACTTTGTTATTGTACACAATAGAAATTAAACTTAACAAAAAAATCGTATGGATTTTTGAAAATAAAGGAAGAATTACACTTTTTCTTTTCTATAGTAAATTGCAATTTGAATAATCTTGGATATACAGATATAAGAATGGCGATAAATATAATTTAACGGGACCATAAATTTAACTCAAATGTCGTTAGTAGTTAAAAATGGGATGCTTTTGTGAAAACAGATTTTTCTAAGGTACATCGCAAGAACAGCGCGATATTGACTGTAATTGGCAGAAATAAGTGGTGTTTGTAATTCTTAACGAAAATGTAGATGCGCATCAAAGAAATTCTAAAGATACAAATTTTATGGACCACAAAAGAAATCACTTGGGTTAAAAAAGATCACATTGTTAAATAGCATTTCTTTGTAATAAACTCTAAAAAATATATCTCCGTATAACATATAAAGAAAATACTTAGATTCGAACTCCATTTTTCGCAAAATTTAAAAAAATCTTGATTTTTAGTCTAGAGTTTTTTTTTTAGATTTTACTAGGGAACCCCAATAAAATATGTCAAACGTTAAAAATATCATACATTTTAGTTGCATAACTTATTAGGTTTTTGATATTATATGTAGCTTTTACCAGAGTTATATATAAACTTCTAGTGTATAGTTTTTTTATATCGATCGGAAATCCATTATAGAAATTTGCCATTGCAATATAAGCATAATCGGTTCACAGATTTCGCAGTTATATCTAAAAACCTGTATTTTTGAGTTAAAAATGGTTTAGATAGTATTTGTGAAGCCTCCCGATAATGTATATATATGATATATATATTAAAATGTTAGAAATTTTTCCAGAACTTTTTTATTGAAATTCAGAGAAAACTGGTTCAAAAATAGAAAATCGATTTTTTTTTGTTTTTTTATTTAATGCCTGTTTCGCTTATAGTTGTTGTTTTCATGGGTACAAAAAAAAACAACAACAAACTAAGGCATATTTGTTTTTTGAGGTACCTATATAAGCTAAGGAGTTCGTTCTCGTTTTGTGTTTTAAAAAAATGAACTTAGTCGATCCAGTATTAACCGAGTTATAAATCAAAACTCATTATTAGATTTTTTGATGCTCCAATATAAGCTATGGACCTTGTTCTTATACAAATCTATCACAAATATTTTTTTTTAAATTTCTTTTTTTTAAATCGGTCAAATTGGTACATAATATTCCCACAAACCCTTTTTTATTTAAATATTGTCTTAAATTTACATAATGTTTGTTCTGCATCGAAGTGAAGTGATTATATTTTTCGTTAAGGAATGCAAACTTTTGCTAAATTACAAAGTATGCTTCGCTTCCCTATTTTATGCGTTAACAAATATTTATTTTATATGGAAGTTACTACTTCCCCTTGACCTATTCATCCTATTCGAGTTTTCATACTTTTTAAAGTTTTAAATTTTTTTCACTGTAATTGTCCTATAGATGAGAAAATTTATATTTTATTTCATCAATGCGACATGATAATATAAAGTTCCGACGAAATTTGAAAGATCTCTCTGTAATAGATTTATTATTATTAGATATTCCACAATAAATATTAAATTTTTGTGGGGAGTACTACTCCCCCTACTTCGATCGGGAAATAAAATGTCATATTTGAATTTAGGGACAGACAGGATAATGCTGTGAAAATTATAAGCAAATCGGTTCATTCGTTTTAATGTTTTAAAAGAGTGGGCGAAAATATGGGCCTAGCATGCGGTAAAACATGGATGTGAGGTCCAATCGAGATCTAACATATCCCACAACCATCTCTGGCATTGGTACTATCTGTGTGTCAAATTTCGTGAAAATCGGTTCGTTTAGAGGTGATTAATACACGAACAAACAGACTTATACCTCATTTTTATAATATATATAAGGATTTATAAAATATTGATTCTTATTTAAAATTTGTAATGTTTAAATAGATTTAGAATAGGTAATTATATTTGTAATTACATCCAGTACAATATAAGATAAGGTATTTCATTTTCATGTAACACATCTCAACAGGGCTGAAGGGCATATAAGATTCGGCACAGCCGAATGTAGCACTCTAACTTATTTTTTATTAAAATTTTTAGAAAATTTTAATCTGCATTATTTTATAACTAATTGAACTATTACTCAATAATGACATTTTATTCTCTTTGTTTAAGTATTTTGCATGCGCAAACAAGAATATTTGTACGTTGCTTTTTTATTTAAGTATTAAATTCTCAAGAAATTGAATAGAATAGATAATTTCTCGAAGAATTTGTTTCCGAGAAAAGTTGAATATTGCTATATGGTATTTTTAAAATTTCTGCTAAACAAATGTTAACTACAGAGAAATTATCGAGAAAAGTTTGATTTATATTTAATATAATTGACGATATTTTATCGTACATTTGTTTTCGAAAATTCTTCATTTTTAGCGCATTCACTAATATCGAAACTCAGGTCAGGTGGGATTTTAAGCTGATATTTGTTACACCCACAAATTAGTTTACTTGGAATCAACCCTACCAATTATTTATTTCTCTCTTTATTTGTAAGTTTATAAAAATAACCTTGATATATACACAGCCTGCAGGTAATTTGGTACAAACTTGACAAAAGAACTTATAATTTGGAAATCAATATTTAATGTTGCAGCTAGTCTGCTGGAAAATAAATAAAAATAATATGTACATATTTATTTGCCAAAAATATTGGATTTGACACATATCGTATGAAATTAATCTGTGTCCAAAATTATATTGTAATTTCCTGTACTGCTTCGCATAATAAAAATTACATAATTTAATACTTTTTAGCTAATTTAGATTTAAGTTTGTATTTTTTATATTATTAGATTTAAATGGTATAAAGTAGGGATGTTCATAGAAAACAACTAAAAATTCAAATCTTTTAATTCACTCAGCAAAAAAAATTACTCTCATCACACATGTAAATTAGTTCTGAAGAAAATTCTACCAACACATACAAAAAGTTCGGTTTTTTGACAGCTGAGTTACGTTTTTTTAAAGCAAGTTGGACTTCTAGTAGTTTTCTATGCGGATGTCAACGACTAAAAATGTAGTTGTGTTAGTGAACGTGAAAAAATGCATTCAAAGAAAAATTTGGTTTAGTAAATAAAAAACGTTAGTTACATATCGTACTTTATTATTTTATAAAACAGTTGTTTAATACATTTTTGCTTTCCGTAAGCTTAAATTTATTACTGTTGTCATCCAAATTATAATTTACATTTCTTCAATTTTATTTTCATTAATTACCATACAATTAATTTCCATATATTTTTTCCAGTGCATTTTGTACTCTTTATACCTTCAGATATGATATAAAAAATAAGGTAGATAAACTTCTTTCTCTTCTTGGTGACACACATTTTTTAATTTAACTCTCGCCTTGCCTTATCGATAGAACGCATAGATAGAATTGAGTCCTGGCAATAATTTGCCATCCCTATCCAATGTTTTGAATCTTGCCATAATGTAACTCTCAGAAACCCTAACATAAATTAACCCTTATTGAAGTTTAACTCATCTAGTTAAGAAAACAAAAAAAAAATTGGTTTTAGAACTCCAAAATGTTCAATACAAAAAGGTTTATTCAAGAAATAATTTTTTTAAGAAATGAATAATAGAAATAAAGTTATGTTTTACATTAAATAAAAGCTCATTATAATTCACAAAATATGTTATAAGATATATGTTAACGATATTGGGAATTATTAAAAAAAATTAAAATTAATAATAAAAAAAAAAAAAAAAATAATAAGAATTTAATTTAAATCTTTAAGAAGGTGCATAATAATTCGTTATATACCCTAAATAGTATTTATGAGATATAAACGTAAAATCTTTTGTTTCGATTCAAATTGTTTCAATTAAACAATAAAAAGAAATAATACTAAAATGAGAAATTAAAATGAGAAATTAAAAGTGACAAAATTTGCAAATTTTATAACTTCATTCCTAAATAATAAAAAATGATCAAAGTGATCTAAAATAATTTAGTTTTTTTTTTCTTTTGTTTTTATTTTGTTCTCTGTTTATTTACGAGACAATCAAATTGCAAGAGAAAAAAATGAGACTAAATTATTTTCTATCAATGAAACAAGATAATCAATGGATTATCAATGAAGTAAAAAAATACTTTTACAACTCACCACTTTTACTCCTCGTACGATGAAGGCCTTGATCCTCGAGACGTCTGGTGAAGTTAATGATAATTAAGTTAAATAACGTTGATTAGCTTAGATTTTTTTCTTGCAAAAAATAGTCGAAGGCGGGAGTATTTAATTGTTAAATTATACTTAAAAATTATAGATAAAAATTTGTGATATTATTATGTAACTTCATTACTACTTTCTAATTGTTGTTACAATAATTAAGTGAATCCAAAATTAGTTAGGTGAGCTGATGAATTTTTAGTAGGACTTTCTGAATACGACATATATATATATATATATATATATATATATATATATATATATATATTAGAATTTTTTAGTTATTATGTATGATATAATTGGTTTTAACATAGGCCGATGAAGAAAATTGTTGATTTTATTATCAAGTTAATTGCAATGATTTTCCCAAGCGATTTTTCTCAGCCGCTTTGAAGAATATTGATATATGATTATAAAAGTATTGTCTTCGTCTTGCGAAAAGTGATGGAAGGTAATGGTTGTAAATTTCCAGTAAAACATTTTTATAAAATATGCAATAAATGTGATATTTAAGGGTGGAATATTCAGATGACTTTATGTTTTGTTAGGTTAAGTACACCAGGTGTTAGTATACGTTTCGCAATTTTAAGTATCAAGCACTAAAATATAATATTAGCATAGAGTTTGTAAGAAGAAAAATGAAAATTTTGCACTTGTCGAATATATTCAATCAGTATTTTAAATATTTACCTTTAGATTACTCGTAATAGTATTTAAGAAGACTTAATCTCCACATGGACTGTGACAATCAGATAATTTCACCAGATTGGAGTTAAAAAAATATATATCATAGGCTTTCAAAGATTATAAAATTTTTAGTATTTTATCCAAATAAAGATTTTTTAATATTCACTTCACTTACACACACAAAATTTATTATACTATTTTTTGTATCACAAGGTGATGTGACCAAGATTTAAGTTTTTTTTTAATCTGTGCACAATTCCCTTTTTAGAAGAAGTGCTGATTTCAGAAGAAAAAGAACGTTCTGAAAATGTCCATTGTCCCATGAGAACTTCACTAGTGATTTTACACCAAAAATGGAACAAGATAAAATAGGGTAATAAAAATGATCAGTCTTACCGACTGATCATAAAGCTGACGAGACAGTAGCAATGCCTTTTACATTTTTATCTTCATCACCCTATTTTAACTAGACAATCAAATTATATACAAAATTAATATGAAAAAAGTTTTTATCTATGTGATATTTTCCACAAGTAAACGTAGCAGTAATGTTCTCTTTTACTTTACATAAAGTACATCTTAGGTTTAATATATTTAGTATTTTGTTAAATTCTAAATCATATTGGAGACATATGCCTATTGGTTTCTGTTATATGAATTTGATATTTAATCCTTCGGTCTACTAAATGATGTGACTAACATAATAAAATTTAAATAACTAAGTGGAAAAAAATACTCACTAAAAAAAGAGCTGAAGTAAAAAAGATTTTGATTTAACAAAAAGCGCGTTGTAGATTTTGTTTTACTGTTTTTTCGCCCCAAAGGTTTTCAGAGTCCTTTTGTTCTATAATATATAAAGAGAAGATTATATCGGTATATTTTTGATACTGGTTATAAATGATAATACTTTGAATAAACTACATTGTAACATTGCCTTAAGACATTAATTTTTCATTTTAGTAATGTTGGAAATTAATGTATACACCCTACACTATCTTACACCTATGTGCTAATTTTTTATGCAGGGAAAGCAGAGGTTAATTAATTATACATATAGTATCTATGAGAGATGTATCAATTATTCATCAGCCATTCAATAACTTTATTCTCTTATATATTTATATACAAAATTTAGATTTATTTTGCAGACATACATACCTTTTTGAATTTTCTTCGCTATAAACTTCTAAGTTGTGTTTAAACAATTTTCGCAGTTGGGAAAAGGGAATTCAAAAGAAGATTAGTCCTTTTTATGTTATTCCTCTATTATTAATCCTCGTCGTATACCCTTCAACACTCTTGAAATCTAGTGCTTATTTGTTTTTGTTTATTGTTTTACTTTTAAAATGTTGTTTTAATTTTTTACATTTTATTGACAAAAATGAACAACAGTGGAATTATTGATAAAAAATACAGTAGCTTGATATGCCATAATTCCCATAATATGCTACAAATAGAGAAAGTGTTTTATATCATGCTTTCAGCAACGACTAAAAGAAAGAGCGTAAGAATACGTATGTACTCAGCCAGCACAATTGTGCTATGAAATTGAAATCCCTAGTATAAAGCAACAACTTCGAAACACAGTGGGACAGAATCGAAATTTTTGGATATAAAACTTTAACTTATAATCGGCTAACTGGATTTGCATAAAATTTCATAAAATAAAATTTGTTTGCATGTGCTATTTATCTGTTATAGTTTTCAAGTTGTTTGGATTTGAAACTTCAATTATATTAATTCTAAAAAATCTTGGTCCATTTTATTCAATACATATCCCAATATTTTTGTCCGATTTTTAAATGTTTTTCCCAAAAGAGCTAAATTATCTATTCACAAAAAAAAAAAAAAAAAAACTAGAATTCGATATCTCTTCTGAGTCCAAAAATAAACGATTTTGAAATTGAAAATTGCACAAATTATGACTTTTTGTGTTTTTTGGCACTATCTTCTTTTTAAAATAAAATATTGTTTAAGAACATCAAATAATTTAACTTTTTTCTGAAATGTATTTTTAAGAAGATAACTTTATTTTATTGAAAAACAAGCCCAAACACTTAGAAAAACCCTTCTGGATTTGATCTATTTTAAATAAGAATTTTTAATTTAGCCTATATTATCCACAATCCCAAAGACTAGTTCTGCAAATGGAATGCAGTTTCAATGCGTTTTTCAAACCAGCAATAGATGTGAAGTTTATGGACAAACATAAAAAAATAATAATAATAAAATAAAAAATAAATCCATTTTTAGGATTTTCATCGGTTTTTTGGGAATTGGGGGATTTCTTTTACAAAAACCTTAAATTTGTTTGTACACATTACCATTTTAAATGATAAAGTCAAAAATCGTTGAAAATTTCATTATGATATCTTAATAAACCAACATTTTATTAGAGACAAATAATAAGAGATTCTCAAAAAACCAATTTTTTGCTTTAGTTTCAAAAATCAGAAAAACTATGGACTTAATTTTTTTCAAATAAACTTCTCTGTCTAGCTGATATAATTCTTAGTTATATACAAAAAGAATGAAGTCAATATTGTTATGAAATCTTGTCTTCTTTTCAAATATATATAAAAATTTTTATAATATGAAAGTTTATTGAAAACTTTTTGCAAAAGAAAAAAAAATCCGAAAACAGATTAAGTCATGAGAAATCCCGCAACTCTCAAAAAACTTCAAAGAATTTCCAAAAACGTGAGTTTTTACTTTGTTTACTATATCTTCCTAACTGATATAGGAGGGCAAAAATTTCTATTACAAAAGAATTAAAAATATACTAGACCATATAAAATATATTTAAATTTTCTGAGTACTGCTTTGTGATTTGCAAAATTATGGCGAATATTGAAAATTTTAGTGTTCGGGAGACCTTGGTCTAAACTGGAATAAATTGTTTAAAATTTTTTTCCTTCACACTATTGTATATTAAGTTATACTTTAGAAAAAAATAAATACTATATATGTTACTTAAAAAAGTTTGAATGTAACTAAAAAATAATAATAATAATAATAATAAAAATAATAATAATATAATAATAATAATAATAATAACAATAATAATAATAATAATAATAATGAAATCAATTAATGTTCAAAGTTCAAATTAAAAACCATATAACTATTGATTCCGAAAAGATTTTTTCACAACACTTTGCGAGCATGATTTTGTTATACGTTGTTAATAAAATATAGGTTATTTAAAGGAAAACGGTGAAAAAAAAAATTACCAAGGTACTTCCAAAATTAAAATTTTAAAATTTTGTAGCTCCATGTCTTATAAACTAAAATAGAGAACCTACCCATATGACTAGCACAATTCACTCATATAAAAATCTTTTAAATCGGTTAAGATATAACGAATCAGGATCGTTTTAAATATTTCTCATGTAGGAGGTGTCCAACTTTGAGACCCTGTGGACCAGCCGCCGTTATTTCTATATAGTCCAAATTAAAAACTAAACCCGTTGACGACCAAAGAGACAATGCTGCTCTGTGAAGTGTTTAGGTTATTTATACTGTAAAGTGATGGAAATTTTTCATTTAACTTTTTTCAATATATTTAGTCTAAAGAGTAGGAATTAAGCGAAATTATTCACGATGTAACTTTTTTTTATTTTTTTGTTGACTTTATTATTTAAATTTAAGTTTGGATTTTTTTCAAATTTTTATTTATTTTACCATTTTTAAGATCTACTGCCATGAGTCAGTTATATCAAATACAAATTTTCCCTCTACATCCACTCCTCACATTTTATTTTTCCATGTTTTTGTAAGGGTTAATTGAGAAATTCTTGATTTTTACTACTTTAAAAACTTCTAGGGGTTATGTGTGGCAAGTTGGAAACTTGACTTCTACTGCAATTTTGCAACACCATCTCTTGTCTATAAAACAAGAATAACTAATTTTCTCTACCTACTACCTAGAAAAATATGTAACCTAAAAATTTCTCAAGGAAGCATATTTTCTTTGGTCGTCAATGGATTAAAAATGTCACGTGATGAAGAAAAACCGAAATGTTCCTGGTGATTTTAATGACTATACCCACAATATCTGTAACACATTTTTCGCTGTACTTTTTTAGTGTTGAACTGAGTAATTTAACTTCAAATTTTCTCTTAGGTTTTTGTCCATAATGAACCGACAATTTTTCTTTAATATCTAACTATACTAATAATTTATTTTCTCCAGTATCTCAAAGGAAACTATTCTGGATGTTCCAACATTATGATTTTTTATTAAATTTTATTTTTGAACAGTTTTATATAACATTTAAGTGGATTTGTGGTGCTTAGTTGGTTACTAATGGATATTTGCCATCACATACTGGGCACATACACGCACTCAATCACAGATATTTAAATATATATTTATATTTTGAAATCGCCTTGAACTGATTATGTTAAAAAAATAGTTTGTATCTTTTTAATGGGTTAAAAAATTTAATTGGCAGAGTTGCAAGAATGCTTATGGCATTTCCGATAGTTGTTTAACTTAATTTTGGTTTGATAATAATTTCTTCGAAAATATGATTTTTATTTCAATCACATAATTACAGTTTTTTTAATTTTTAAATTTTTATTAAAATTCATGCAACAAATTTTAAAATATACAATATTTGTATATGATTTGTACTATTTTCTTAAGTTTATATGATAGAAATATGCAACAAAAACCTTTCAATTGACCTAATCCCTGCCAACATTTTCTAACCAAATTTGCACTAAAGAGTAACCTCAAGTTGTTTTTAACAGTCGAATATGATATCATTTTCTTATCCAAGAAGAGTCACCGTGAGGGAAGAAGTGTACAGCAGTTCTAATACTTTTTTAATGGCACTATTACGTGCTTTTTTTATGTGTCAAATTGGAGTCATTTCGAGGAACAGAAAAAGTTACTATTTCTGTCGAAATTCCAACTTAAACTATCAACTTTACTATTCAAACTTTGACTAAATAGTAAACATATTTATTTCAAAATAGTAAAAGAAAAAGGAGTTATTTTCCTATCGAAGAAGAGTCGTCGTTCGGGCAAAACTCTATCGCAGTTTTGATACTTTTTTAATGACAATATTAAATGTTTTTTTTTTGTGTGACGAATTAGAGTCATTTAGGGTTATTAAAAATCGGTTTTATTTGTGCTTAGGTAAATCTAATTTTAAATATTCAATTTAACAGAAGAATTTTTAAATATAAAATTACACCAAATTGCTGATAAAAAATAAGTATTAAAATCAGGCGCGAATCCATGGGGGTAGGGGTGGTATAGGAAATTTACCACAACAAACCTATATTATTTCGAAATTTATTTTTAAATTAATTTATTTAAAATTTCAAAATTTTTTTCACAATATTTAATTTTGTTTTCATTTTATTTCACTTTCATACATATAAATATATATATATATATATATATATATATATATATATATATATATATAATATATATATATATATATATATATATATATATATATATAATATATATATATATATATATATATATATATTTCTTTTTTGTTTTTACCCGACTTTATCACTCTTTTTTTATTTTAATTTTACGAAGCTTTCTTAAAATTTTTAAAAAATCGATTGTTTGCCTTTGAAAGTAACAATGTAATGATTTTTTACTTTCAGAAGGTCGAAAATCGAAATTAATGTTATTTGCTTTCGTAAAATTTTTTACTAATAGGATAATAACATCTTGAGAATACTAGAAAGAGTCATTTTTCTGATAGTGGATAAAACTATCACCTAATTGCTGGCAGGGATTATACATATACGTATGCATGTATGTAAGTATGTATGTATGTATGTATGTATATATGCAGAAGCATTGAAAAAAAGTTGTGTTCGCGTATATGATATATTGTGATAATTATCACAAAACGTTACTGGAAGTTTCTAAAACGCGTTCGTTTACTTGAAAAATTTTGCAAGTAATTCCACGAGAGCGAAAAAATTTGACAGTTCATTGATAGAGAATTTGATGGAAGCTTCTGACTGTTTTTACTTCATCGACTTCCATTGGCAAAGCATATGATCATTTGTGTACAAATACAAAGAAAACAAAAACACAAAAACTGAAATTCTGCGATAATTTCGAAGAATAAATGTAATAAAATGTCAAGCAAACATTAAAATGTAGAGTTTTTTAGATTTATGTTAAAAAACTAGATAACAATTCAAATATATATTAATAATATATCTATATATATTATTAATATATATTATATTATATATATATATATATATATATATATATACATATATATATATATATATATATATATATATATAAGAAATGAAAAAAAATCCAAAAATTTGCCATCTTTTCAAGTTTTAACTTCATATTAATATAGCTTTAGATATGTTCAGGTATTTTCCATCAAGATTTATCCAGCAGCTTTTTTTGATAGAGTAAAAAACAATTTATTCTCAAATTAAAAAAATATTCAATAAAGTAAACGAAAAAAAATTTTGCAAACATTTTTTTTTTTACACAACAATTAGTAATATACGCTTCTTATATTCAAAAAGCACTACTTTATCTATAAAAACATTAAAACATAGAAAATTGTTTTTTTTTATTAACAAAATAAAAACAAAATGTTACTAAAAAAAAAAAATGATAATAAATTGGTTTCTACTATCTAAAAAAGCTGCTGAATAAATCTTGCTGGAAAGTACCCGTACATAGCTAAAGTTATACTTATCTGAACTTAAAACTAAAAAAAATGACACATATTTTGATGTTTTTTTTTTTTTAAATTCTTAAATATATATATATATACATTCAAAAAAGTTTTACATTTACTGACTGTAGTTTATTTAAAAAGTTTTCATTTATGTTGAAAACTAAAGGAAACCTAGTTATTTCACAAAGAAAATAATTTTTTAACTTTTTATATACGTTGCTTAAAAAGCAAACTACCAAAAAAAATATTTTTAGTTAGAGTTAATTTTTCCAGCATTTTTCTCGTCCCAAAATAAAACAGAAATACTTAATTATAAGTATATATTCAAAGGCTTTATTGTCAAAAAAAAAAATAGAATAAAATAAAAAGATAAAAAAATTAAAAAATAAAAAGAATATAATCTCATCAAATTGTTCTTTACAGTTGATGTTGCTTGGTCAGAGATGTTTCTCAGAAGAGGAAAAGTTGTCAAAAATTCTTTACATTATTTCAAGAAAGTGGTAAGTTCTGAATCCAAAAACATTATCTTAAGTATTAACTAACTTTAAAATTTCATATATTTCAATAGATTTTGAAACGCGAGAAATTAGCAAATGACGTATACCCCGGGCAAGCATTAGTACCTCGAAAAAACGACTATTTTTATTTTTGGTTTAGAATTTAGAGCAGGTTATTATATGTAAATGTAAGTCATATCATAATGTATTTAGTTATCTGCAAGAACTGGAAATAAAGAAGAAATAAAAATATTTGGTTGTTTACTTTTTTTTTTTTTTTTTTTTTTGATAGTAAAATAACTAAAAACAGCAGCTTTTAATAATTTATTAGGCAATTGTTTAAAATGAAATGAAAAAAAAACAGTAAATATTATTAATGTTATGTTATATAATGTTATAAAAATAACAGAAAAAATAGTTATTTTTAATTTATTTTAATTTACTTATTTAAATTAACATTCTAAAATAAGTCAAAATTTCAATTGTTTCAAATGAAATGTGAGCAGTCCGGTTTTTAAATGAAAAAATGTTGGTTTACTGATTTTTCTGCTAAATTTACCTTCATATTTTTTTGGGTATATATATATATATATATATATATATATTTGGGTATATATATATATTTGGGTATATATATATATATGGGTATATATATATATATATATGGGTATATATATATATATATATATATATATATATATATATATATATATATATATATATATATATATATATATATGTATATATATATATTTGCTTCTGCTTCCTCTACTATCCTCTACTGTTTGTTATATGATTCTTCACTAGGCCATTATCCAATGACGCACAGTGAATAGAGTTCATAGAAAAATGGTTAAGAGTATAAGATTTCTTACAATCATAAAAATTAGCACTTATATCAAAATTTTCCGCTAATTTTAAATCAGATATTTAAAATATTAATATTTATTATTTTATTTCAAAAAATTTGCTGTGTAAAGCATAATAGATGAAAATTCTTACTTGGTGTTTTTATAAATTCTAAACCAAGAATTTAAAAAGATATTTGTAATTGTAGAGTTTGACGGCGCACTCTGGGGTCATTTACAAAATAAATGGTAATAGGAGTGGATCTTTTAAACATCTGAACCCATCTTGATAAAACTATGAACACCGATAGAGTAGGAGTAAAGCTATCAGAGCATGCTTTTTGTACTATATTACCTTTTATGGGTTAAAAATATATGATTTAAAAAATTAAATTTATAATTTTATACCTTGACTTTTTTGAAATTTTGCTCTACTAAAAACTAGAAAGAAAAGGTATAAATTCAAAACTTTGAAACTGGTACCAAAAATTTAATTTTTTTGCCAAAAAAGTAATTTTAAATATTTTCTTTTTTAATTTTTATTAACAAAAATTAATATTTTTTCAAAGTTTGTACATTAAGAAAGCGTGTAAGTATAATTTTGAAAATTGCCACACCCTACCGGTAAATTTAGTCACACGAGTCAATTAAAAAAAAACATGTTTTCAATAACAAAAATATTGACCTTTAAAAATATATAATAAAATTATATATATTTTTCTGACGTTTACATTTATCAGTTCTTCATTAATTACTTTATTACATGTGCAAAAATTATTTTGATATCTATACATAAGTGTTTCGAAAATATTCAGGCTAAAATTTATGAAATTATGTAAACATAATTTGGATTTTTTAGTCTTATTTTAAGAAAAATTTTATATAAATTTTATACAAACTTTTAAAGAATAATTTTTTTAATAATATATAATATGACTTTTTTGTTTGCAACGTTTCTAGTAAATAAATTTAAAACAAACAAAGCGCAGAAAAATTTTGAAATATCCATAAATCTTTAATTATATGTCTGATTTTATTAGTTTAATTGTAAAGTTTATTATAATAGATTTGGTAAATGATATTGTGTAATTCAAAAACAACGCTTCTGTTAAAGATACACTCACAGCAACAATGCAATTTTCAGATTAATTTTTAATAATTGTCGACGCCATTGATTTTAATTTTTTTGCGTAATATTGAAGATAAATATGTTTGTTACACACTTCATTAGTTATTATTCCGGAACAAAAAGGAGGTATACCACAACTAACAAATTAGGAAATGTGATGGCTAACATTTATTATAAAATATACTCACAAAAAATTACAAACACAAAAATTACAAAAGATATAGTCAGCAAGCCCGACCATTGTGAATATGCATCAATATTCAGGGAGTCTTATATGGGACCCGTAGCTAATTGTGGACCGATGCTTATAATAAGCGTAGTATATATTTTTACGAAACATACGTATGCATTATATTATATTATTCATGTATTTTAAGGTGATTCCCGGAAGTGGGTCTTATATAGGAGCTATGGTCTATTATATTTGTATCAATATTGACTTGATACCAACTTTAGTTTAGGATTTATGAACGATAAAGTGATTTTTGGAAGAATGCTTTATATGGGAGCTATGGTTAATTATGGATCAATCTTCATGAAGTATAGCTCATAAATTTATACTTTTGTGAAACCTATTCGTGCCTAATTTCAATAAAATATTTATGATCATTAAATTCCTATTTCGGGAGGACATTTGTATGGGAGCTAGGTGAAATAGTGAACCGATCATTACCAAATCCAATAGGATTTATCTTTGTACCATAGTAATCATACGCAAATTATCTTCAGTTTTTCGACCTGCACTTTGTGCACAAAATTTACATGTACAGTAAGGAGCCTCACGAAAAAAAGTTGCAAATGTACCCCTCTAGAAATAAAGATTGGTCTGCTCGTATGTGATTCCCAAAATATTACATCTGAATGTTTAAATTTACGTGAACTTTCAAAATACATCTAAAAGTGCGTATTTCTTTCAATAACATTATAAAAATTTTCGTTATATGCCATTTACACCAAACAAAAACCAGTAGTTTTTGGTTGCAATCGGTTTCTCAGGATTTATAAAATTCATAAAATTAATAAATAAATATGTGCATTAAAGCTTAATTTTTATAAAAAAAAAATTATAAAAAAAAATTATAAAAAAAATAGCAAAATAAAACATATTAGTGATATTTGTTGGTCACGTTGTTTCAGTAGTAACAACCATTATGAATAGTTTCCACAAATTTGGTTATCATGGCTAAAATATTTTTTCGTTGCAAGAAATTCATGAAATTCGTTTAGCAAAAAATTTAACTTGCAAAATTGAAATTGTTTTGAAATTTCATGAATTCCTTAAGACATTCTATTTTGTATTTTATTAGTACGTTAAAAATTCGATAGAGAGTACTTCAGATAGTAATATAATGATTTTATATTTAATTTAGTTCTTATTTTTTTTCAATACTTTTCTTTTTATTTGATAATGTAGAAAAAATACCTTATTGATACCAGAGCTGTAAATGAATCATTCTTTTTTGATTTTAATTCGTTACGAGTGAACAAAATTTTGAATTAATTCTTTTCACAACAAAAAAGAATTAAATTTGAATCAATTCAAATGAATGAGGTAGAAATGAATTTCAATTCCTTTCCAATTCAGAATGAATTTGTAGAATGAGTTGCAATTCATTTCCTATTCAAATGAATTTGTTAAGGTGAATTGCAATTCATTTCCAATTCGTTTAAATTGAGTTGATTTTGAGTTCATTCTAATGAATTAGAGCAATGAATTGCAATTCAAAGGAATGAAATCAAAAATGAGTTGCAATCAATCAAATTCAATAGCAGATCTAGGGGGAATGAAAAATAGATATGTCTCCTACCAAAATGAAAATATTCAGTACAAAAATTGAAAAGCCTTGTTCCGGATCCGCATCTGATCAAAGAGTTTGGAGTTTGTTACTTCAAGAAAAACTGATTTTTATTTTGAAATACGTTGAACGACAAAACACATTTGATATTCAAGAAGCAATTAACAATTTTTTAAATAATAATAATATTTATGTTATATTTATTTCAAAAAAATAAAACTATCTTTCACAAAGATAGTTGCTAGAATCTGTAAAATTCGATTGAAAATAAAAAAAAAAGAAATTTTCCCCAATATACAAATATGAGATTATTTACACAAAAAATTATTGTTAAACAGACCTTTAATAACATTTTCACACTTTTTGATAAAAATAAAAATGTAAGTTTCTTTTAGCAAATAAACAAAATTTTTCCATTTTGATATGATTTTCGCCAATACCTAATAATTCAATTCCTATTCTGCCGCTACCTGACAATTCCAGTATATCATGGGAATTTCAAATCTAAGAATTTTTTTGTTTTTGGACTATACTAGGTGATATACAAAACGAGAGTAATGCTTGCTGTCTTTTACATAAAAAATTTGTTGAATAACAACACGACAGTGATGCTTACTGTAGATTTACTTAAAAAGTCAATTCAATTTTCAATCAATTCAATTCAAATGAGTTAGAAATGAATTTCTAATTCTTTTTTCTAATTCATTTGAATTAATTCGAAATGAATTCAATTCAAATGAATTGGAAATAAATTGCAATTTACTTTGACAAATTCATATGAATTAGAAATGAATTTCATTCAATTCATTTTTTTGTGTGAAAAAATTAATTGAATATTTGCTAATTCAGTGTATGAATGATTCGATTTACAGCTCTGATTGATACATATGAAAATCAAATGGTTTTGAATAATTTAAAATAGTATAAAATATTATACATAAATTTTGTATCGAATTTTTGACAAATCCTAATATTCAGTATTAATATCTAAAAATGCCTAAGTAAGTAGTATCTGTGCAATAATGTAAATTTTTCATTGAGGCTTTAAAAACAGTAATATTTTTGCAATTGGATTTTAAAACTACATATTAAATTAATATTAAATTTCCCTTTTTACTAGGAGAATTAAAAAAAATCCCGCGAATTCCCAACGACATTTTGCCGCCAATTCCCGGACCCCATACACCTGATCCAATTATCGTAGGAAGTTGAAGTTTGGAAAATATGTTCTAATTGATGTCCTCTTTCATAAATTTTTAAAAATAGTAAATGATCCCAGAACAATTTATCTTGCATTTTTTAGTAAACATTGTAATATTAATAATATCAAACGTAGGCAAAAATTGAAAGGGCAGAAATTTAAAAAAATTCATCCTAAAGTTGCATTTGCATTTTGAATATATTTTAGAATGATAATATTATTTTAAAATTTTTTCTTTTAAAGAGGACATATTCATCTTCGATGTGTAATTTAAATCATTACAATACAGTCTATTTATAGATTTTAGACATATTGCACTTTAAAATTACACACCTTTTAATTTTTTTTTTTTTTCTTAACTTTCAAAGAATTAAAATCGCGAATAAAACCGAGAGTTTTTTTTAAATGAAGGTATTCAAATAGCTCCATAGAGTCGATTATTAATAAAATCTGAAGACGCAAGGAAAATTTTTGGGAGTTCTTTCATGGAAATAATGATATTTATTTTAATCTGTTTTGTTATAAACCTTATGTATAAACTTATACATTTTTCTTTAATACAAGGGACTAAGGAATGTAATATGAAATATAAAAAAAATATTTTAAATCACTAATTCAGAACTTTATTGATAATATGTATTATGTACATTAGACAAAAAATTTTAAAAATGAAGATGAAAATTATTGAAAATCACATGTGGAAACTTATATATATACTAGCGTATAAGCCTGACAATGCCAGTAAAAATTGTAATACAATAATAAAAAATTGCACAAAAAAAATTCCAAAAAATCTTTTGAAAAATTTATGAACAACGCTTTTTCTTTCCCTAATCGAAATTCAAAAATTTGAATTCTTTAGAATTTGATGGTGAATAACACCTCAAATATTAAAAGGTAAAATTTTAAAACAAAAAATAAAATTTCTAAGGATTTAATTGGCATAAATTCGCCCCCTGATTGAAATAAGTTTCCAGTAAAATTTGGAGAGCAAATAATGAGTATAGCAAATTTAAATTTTTTAAAACCGAAACCGACTTTTAAAAATTTTACAGAAAATAAAAAGTGAATCCGCGTATCTCCGTCCCTTGATTGAAATTTTAAAATCTTGCTCTGTTAGGATTTGTAGAACGAATAGTTTCATTAGTAAGCCGAATTATAATTTTCTGCGTGTAAGGTGTATCTTATTAATTCCTAATAACTTCTAAACTATACATGGTAGATCTCTGGCTTTAGTTTCATATTAAGAAAAAAAATAAGATCTTTTTAACGATATGTATTCAATTTCAATTTCAAAGGACAAAGTTGGACATATAAAAATTAAACTATTGTATCTCAAAAAGCAGTATTTTTAAATTTCTTAAAAATTTATATAATGTTAGCATAACTTTTTTTCTTTAATTTTTAAAAATTGTAAAATAAATTCTTAGAATAGACATTTTGCATGTACTTTGCCAGCATTTAGAAGAGAGTATTTTTTCACCCGTCCACTAAAAAGTATCTTTTTTGACACACTTAGATGTTCTAAAGTAGAATATACACCAACTTTTCAATAACAAATTACATTGGTTTCGAATCATTATCAATAAAACTTGATTCGCGAGACTGTTTATATTTCAGAACAAAGAAGAAGGAAAAACCACGACATAAATTTACTCAATAAACGTATAACTTTTAAAGTGATCAATGTTTTTTTAGTGTTAAATAAAAATGTGTTACTATAAAAAAATTAAAAATTTTTAATTAGCGATTTTTATTTTAAAATTTGTATATATATATATATATATATATATATATACATATATATATGAATGTATGTTTTAAGCTAATCTCCAAAATATTTCGGTTTAATTATTTCATAGAAAAATATGGTTTCCGATCAATTGTGTACATAATTTTTAACTTTTTGAAAAAAACACAACATGTGACAGACAAATGACGTTTAATACAAAAAATTTTAATTAGCTTTCATTCTCGCGAAATTAAAATTTTAGTAATATATTTTCTAATATTTCATTTTAAATACTATTTTCAGTATTTTATATTTTAGGGCATCATTGCAAAGGTCTTTTCAATACTATTGACATATATATATATATATATATATATATATATATATATATATATATACCGAAAAACATACAATTATGAGTAAGTTTCAAAAATCTCTTTAATTCGATTATTATCGCGGTTTTAAAGGAACTTATAATATTTTTCACAAATTCATCTGTACTTAAGTATACTAAGTACTTCCATGTGACCTATTTGTAAAATTTCTAATTTAACTTTTTGATAATAAAATGCATAAAATTTACCTACTTGCTGTTAAAGGCTTAATTACGTGTAATCTTCCATAGTATCAAGATAAACCATTCCAATGGTACATTAGTACCCAATATATGTTCAAAAATGTCCGAAATATATAAAATTATATGTTTGAATAAAGAAAATGTGATAAAAAACGTTAGTAAAATCTTAATATCCTGCCAATGAAAAGAGACGGAACAATTATTTATATGAATATTCCAGGGCTTAGTATGCCTCTATTAAAATTTGAAGTTAATTTTCTTTCAACGAAAATTTTTATAATAATATTGAAAGAAATTTGTATTTTTACAGGTGTTTTGAAAATGGTCCAGCCCACGTAAATTTAAACATTTAAATGTAATACTATGGGAATCATATAAGAACAGACCAATCTTCATTATTACTGGAGGGGTACATCTGCAACTTTTTCGTGAGGCTCTTTAATGCATATATGCATGTATGTATGTATGTATTTATGTATACATAAATTTACATATTTTGTAAATATATATATATACTCCTTAATTAATTACAAAAAATAACACAGAAAATAAAAATATTTTATTTTATAGTTTATTATGAATCTTGAGGTAAATAAGATAACATTTTTAATTATAATTTTTTCGTAATTATAAATTTTCTAGTGGTTTTAAAGCCATAAATAAAAGATATTGTTAAATACTCTTACATTTTAAAATACATACTTACAACAGATATACATTTTATATATTTAAAGCAATATTACGGCTTTTTGTAATCCATTAACTATTTATTAAATCTTTTTTATTTTTGTGATTTATGATGAGTCCTTAAGGTACGATTAATGTTGTGCTTTAATTTTGAAAGAACTATTTTATTATCAATATTTATGCATATGTATAAAGGTGACAGCTGATTCTTTAAAACAAATTTAAGAATAGAATGTGGTAAGATTTGCTCTAAAACGGTGTTGAATATTTTAGCCAAATTGGATGTGCACAGAGATTCCATAAAGTTTTTTTTCTCTGGAAATAATTCTGAATTAGCGGGTTAGGCGAGGGAGAGGGCTTTGTGTGTAGACTTCCTTTTAAAAAAGTCTACAAAAATTAATTTCTGTTTTGACAGAAAAAAAATTTTACATTTTTATAGCCTTCGCAAATTCCTACAAAAAATACGCTTACATGTGTAAGTTATCTCTCTTAGTTTAATAGATATTTAGGTCGGAATAAATTTTTCATCCATTTTTAGCTTCGTCTTTTTAGGTTTTTTTAACTTGGCGGGGTCAATATTGGCCCTAAATTCTTTTTAGTATTAAACGTATTTCTTACAAAATTCCAAATAATATTGCTCCAAGAATCATACAAATACATAGTCTAAATAAAAAGTTATATTAATCCAAATTCGAGAATAATATCTAGTAGAAATAAATTAAATATGGTCAAATTTCTTCAAACCGTGACTTGAAAAACTTTAAATTGTAATTTTAAGTGTATTTTTTAGAAATAATATTAATATTTGAACCTTAAAAAATTTAAACGAGTAGAGATATAAAAATATAACTTTGACACAATATAGACTTGCTCTAAAATCAGACAATTAAAATACACCCATTGTTTTATACCAAAATACTCAAATCCCATACTAGAAACAGCATGTTTTAAAAATTGACTTTTTCCATACATTTGGTCAGACTGTCGTTATAAAAGGCGTCCGGCAGAAAATAATTTTTGTATGTGTAGACTTCCTTTTAAAAAAGTCTACAAAAATTAATTTCTGTTTTGACAGAAAAAAAATTTTACATTTTTATAGCCTTCGCAAATTCCTACAAAAAATACGCTTACATGTGTAAGTTATCTCTCTTAGTTTAATAGATATTTAGGTCGGAATAAATTTTTCATCCATTTTTAGCTTCGTCTTTTTAGGTTTTTTTAACTTGGCGGGGTCAATATTGGCCCTAAATTCTTTTTAGTATTAAACGTATTTCTTACAAAATTCCAAATAATATTGCTCAAGAATCATACAAATACATAGTCTAAATAAAAAGTTATATTAATCCAAATTCGAGAATAACATCTAGTAGAAATAAATTAAATATGGTCAAATTTCTTCAAACCGTGACTTGAAAAACTTTAAATTGTAATTTTAAGTGTATTTTTTAGAAATAATATTAATATTTGAACCTTAAAAAATTTAAACGAGTAGAGATATAAAAATATAACTTTGACACAATATAGACTTGCTCTAAAATCAGACAATTAAAATACACCCATTGTTTTATACCAAAATACTCAAATCCCATACTAGAAACAGCATGTTTTAAAAATTGACTTTTTCCATACATTTGGTCAGACTGTCGTTATAAAAGGCGTCCGGCAGAAAATAATTTTTGTATGTTAACCCAATGTATGGAGGTGTTTAACTAAGATAACTTTTGTTTGATCCCAGTTTTGCGTTTTGAAAATATTGCAAACAAATAAAAAAAAATTTTGAAAATTTAAAAAATTTGAATAGCTTGTAGGGAGATCGTTGCCCGAAATGCCTTCGGGTTTACTTTGAACGCATCTACACTAAGATTCCTTTCGAAAACATCAAAGATATTATATAGACCGGAACAAAAAACTAATTTTATAAGTAAAAAATATTGCCACGTTTTCTGAAAAAACACAAAAAATACAAAATTTTTTTAAAATTTTGACTTCAGATTAATATAATTTTTTACCGATTCTACATATTTACATAATTTTTACAGCAATATTATTTAGAATTTTTTAAGGAATCTGATTAATATTTTAAAAAATTTAAGGCTAATATTGAGCCGGCCAAGCTAAGAAAAACCTAAAAAGTGAGACTAAAAATGGGTAAAAAATTTATTTTTACCTAAATATGTCTTAAATTAAAAGAGATAACATACATATGTAAGCAAATTTTTGCAGAGATTTTCAAGGTCTATTTACATGTATTTTTTTTCCTGTCAAAGCATAAATGAATTTTTGGCGGAGATGACCAACTTTAGATTATTACCCACTCCTTCACTGGGAGTCTGTACTCCTTAAACTCAACTCGAAAATACATCGTCTCTTGCCTGATGAAGTTTTATTGAGATATTTCCAACGGTTCACTAATTACAGAATTATATTCAAAAAAACGTTTTGGATGCACTGTGCGATGCTAACGGTACTTAAATTATATGTTGTATTTTATAACAATTAGAAGATCTGTGTTAAAAGAACTGGTATTTATTATCAAACCATATGAACTATGCAGAAGCTTTTAGTAATAAAAAATATTTAGTATGTATAGTTTTTAATGGAATAATAATCTGAAAAGTTTATTCTAAATAAATTAAATACAGATTATACCTTTAGGAAATTAAAACTCAACTCATTATTATTGGATGGGCGCAGTGTAACCAAAATCTAAGTGGTTTGTAAAATTTGGAAAATGCTAGAATGTGCTAAAAATGAAAAAATACCGTCTAAAACATTTCTTTTATTTTTGTAAAAATGGGATATATTACTTTTTTCAGGTTTAAAGATATAAGAACATTAAAGAAAATAATAAAAAAAAACTGAAATTAATTGCGTAGAAATTAAAAAGTAGAAGAATTAAATTTGAACAAAATTTATTAGCGGATTTTTCAAAATTCTAATTTTATCATAAGTTCTCCAAGTATGTACTATCTGAATTATAGTGTTGTATGTTATTCCAAATAACATATAATTTAAATTTTTTTAATCTCATTTATCATTAAAAACTAGATACCGTATAATCTCGACATTTCATTTTTGTTAAAAAAGAAAAACTAGTTTATACAATAAATTTCCATATATGCGGAAATTAATATTTGCTTTGTATAGGACTACCTGTCCGTCTGGAGGAAACCATCCTATTTTCATTTCGTCAATGCGATATGATAAGGTAGTGGTTTCCATGAAGTTTGAAGGCTATCACCAAAATAGTTCTTAGATACAACGTAATGAATATTTGCTTTGTATGGGGCGTACCACTCTTCCTGCTCCGATCGAAAAATAAAAAATCACAATTTAAGGCACACAGGATGATAAATTAGGGGCATACGGGATGATGTTGTGAAAACATTAAGCAAATCGGTAAAGCCCTTTGAACGTTTTAAAAAAGTGGGTGTAAATTGTGGACGGATCAAGATTCAACATAGCCTATAACTTTCTACAGTACAAGCTCTACCTGTGTGTCAAATTTCATGTACATAGCTTCATTAATATCGTGTAAAATTGATTTTTTAATGGGCTCAACATCCAATCCACATCCAACATAGCCTATAAACACCTATGACACTGTTACTATCTCTGTATCAAATTTCATGAAAATCAGTTTAGTCGTTTAGGCATGAACATCACAAACACACAAATACATATTTTTACGTTTTTAACTTTCAAAAATGTTGGCTTATTTCCTTTAAATAAGTCTATGGACTCTTTTATTACAAATTATAAGGAGTCATTGTCTATGATCTACAATCGTGAACAGGGCAACCAAAAATATACAAAATCATTTTTCCTGGGCCTCAAATGAACCAGAATTTTAGTTATTTAACATTTCAGAAAAATTTAAAGATTTTGTTATCGATTTCTTATAACATATTTTTTCATATTTTGGACTTAACAGCAGGTTTTTTGCATATTTTGTACTTAGCAACATATTTTGTAATATTTTCGTAGAAAATTCTTTTTTCAGAGCATAGTTTACTAATTTAAATGACATATTTTTTCATATTTTTCACGTATAAACATAATTTTACATATATTACAATATAGATAATAATTTTTGATATTTTACACTTAAGAGAAACATTTAGCTTATTTTGCATCCAAGAGAGTTTTTTACTTAATTTGCCATTAGTGAAATTTTCTTTTTACTGTTTTTCAAATACATTAATAATAATAATAATAATAATAATAATAATAATTATAACAATAATAATAAAAATTTTATATTTATTTTATTATTATTTTTATATTATATTATTTTATTATTATTATACAGGAAATTTTACAATTTTTCAATGTATTAGCTTTAAATACTTTTAAATTTTAAAGGCATATTTTCCAATTTTAAGACCATTTTTATACGCATAAAACACTTTTGTTAGAGCACATTTTTGGTTGCCCTGGTTAAGGACCATCTTTTGCTTATTTATAACAGCTTAAAATATACAAACTGTATTTCTCACTAACACATAAACAATTATTATAAAAGCTTTTATAACACAAGATACATAAACAATCATTTATAACAGCTTATAAATAAGTTTCTCACACACACATTAACAAGTTAACATAAAGCTCTCTTAGATAATTAAGACAAAATATTGTAGGTGTTTCAATTAAATTCAAAGAAACAGATATTAAAAATTGGAAATGAAATTTCGAGTACGTTACAAATTAGAAAGTTCCAAAATCGTTATTATAAACTTATAAAACAAATTTTCGTAATAATATGTATAAAGATTGACTTAAAGCAATTATGAATTTTAAAAACCTTTTCTGCAATGACGATCATAACCAATTTCCACAGGCTTTGTCCTTGCACCAAAATAATTATTAGTGCCAAATTTACATATACATTCAGTCGGCTAGACGGATAGACAGGCGTCGTTCTCAGAAAGTAGTGCTAGGTAGAAAGAATTATAGTCGAACGGTGAGGGCCTTGAGGTTCTCTCTGTTCCTGCAATAAGTATATATTAATAAAATTGAAAAAGCGTGAGAATGTGTGCGTCACACAGACATTACAGTATAAAAAATCAAAATCTTTTTGGTTTTAAAATTAACTTATACTGCAGGCATTTATGTCGAATAAATTTATTTATCTTTGTCAATTATGAAATTTTAAATTCTACGTATATTTCGTGTTAAAAGAAAAAGAAATAAATAAAAATAAATAATTACTGGGAGCAAATTAAAAACAAAAAAATAGTTTTGATTGACGAGCGTATTACAAAATCATCAAGCTCACAATTAAGAAGAGTTCATCGGCAGTATGTATCTATAAGCGGTTTAATTTCAAAATAACTTTCCAAATTTTAAAAAGGTACCTTTTTAAGAAAATACCAATTCAAGAATTTGGAAACGGCCGTAACCTTACAATGGAATACTTTATTTAATTTTTTACATTAATAAAAGTTAGTAGATATAAAAAAAGAATAATTACAACATAATATTATTGCAGTGATAATGCTGTAACCATGTTTTTTCTCTGGGTGTAACGAGTCAGTATTCCTCGGAAATCCTTTATGGCATGAAGATCTCAAACTCAATACTGGTCACTACAATAGTATAATAATAAAAAACGTTTTTGAGGCCCGACCTAGTAATATCGACACATTATTTTGCTGTAAAGTCTAATTTAACATGAAATTCATCAGCAAAGCTTATGAACTCACTGCCTGGTGAATTAATTTTGCTGATTCTAATAAATATTTCCAACTTCTCGCTATAGCTAAAGTCCGGTTACATTACGAGCGATTCGGCAGAATGAATACGCTTGAAATATGTACTTTGCGAACGTCTAATACCCAGGCAATGTTTAATTCCAAGGTTTAATTTCAAAATAACTTTCCAAATTTTAAAAAGGTACCTTTTTAAGAAAATACCAATTCAAGAATTTGGAAACGGCCGTAACCTTACAATGGAATACTTTATTTAATTTTTTACATTAATAAAAGTTTGTAGATATAAAAAAAGAATAATTATTATTTACTACCATTTTAAACTAAAAATGTTTGCACTTTAAAAAGCAAAAGAAGATATACGCTTTTGTTTTATTATAATTATTGTTGTTTTTACTCTCTGTATACATTTGCTGTTGTTATATATATATATATATATTTTTTTTTTATTTGGAAGGGAATTAGCGATAAAGTACTATTTACACTTGGTTACTCGCATAGCTGACTACATTTTGTTTGTATTGGTTTGTTAGGCGGTTCTTTTTTAAATACAAAACAAGTGAGAAAAATATAGTTGGTCAAGCGCGATTATATGACACCCTATATGATACCTTATTCTGTTTGTACATCAAAGTTCGGAGAGGGGTCTTATGGGATTAATGGTTTTCCGATACATGTATTGTATATTTTTATGAAATATTCCTACGTCAAATAATTATAAGTGCATGTCTATAAAGTTATTTATTTTTTGCAAAAACGCACATAACACATGCAATTTTTTTATAGTTTTATGTATATTGAAGCTCTAGGCTTTAAGTCAGATAAAATAATTATTTCTTATGTATATTTTATAGCAAAAATTAATTGATTATTAAAATTTTCATAGAAAAAAATGCACTGCAAGAATTTTATAAAAATTATAAATTTATATAAAATTTATTTTAGATTTTCATGATTGTTATTAAAGTATTGTGTTGCCTTAATGTACCCTTACCATAAGCACCCGTCGTAGCACAGATTCGACCGATTTTCCTAAAATATATACATATGTCAAAATTGTAGTATACTTATAAGGGTATCTAATCGAATAACCGTCATTCGGTTATCCGATTAATTTTGGTCAATTAGCTGTTCGAATAATTTAAAATTGTCTATATTCGAATAACGAGTAAACCGAATAATTTGTGACGAATAACCGATTAACTGAAATTAAGCTTCCTGGGTTATAAATCCAGAATATTTTTTAATTTTAAGATAAATTTATGTCAACTACTACGTTTTTTAAGATGTCATTACTTCCAAAGTATAAATAAGTGTACGTTTTCTTGTGCTTAGGAAGTAATAATAACAGCATCCAAAGATATTATTAAAAAGAAATTCAAATTAATTGTTCTGCTATAAATCCTTGAGATTCGGTTGTTATTTTTGCAAATACTTATTATTTAAAATAACTGTTTTAAACAAATGTAAAGTAATGTTATACATAATTTTTTGGTTTGTATAAAAATTGAAACTAATTTCTTTGATTCGAGAAAAAAGAATTAGGAACTTCATAACAATTTTGGATGAGATCGTGAACATAACTTTCTTCTTAGAGAGTAGGTATCAAAAAGAGAACATACTCTAATGGCAATGTTAAAATTATTGGAAATGATCCGAATTCAAAATTATATGTCATCAAAATTTTAATTTTCATCAACAAAATGTGTGTAAAAATATCAATATTAATTTTGACTTTTATTACAAAAGTAAAGAGAGTTACATAAAATAGGCTGATTTATTAAATAAAGCTGAATAGGAGAATATTTTGTAGTGTGTATTTTGAAAAAAAGTCAATTTTCTCATACAAATGGGCGAAAGATCTAATAAGATGAATCAACCGTTTGCGAAATAATTTGATCTACGTTATGTTTCTAAATAAATACTTTAATAATATAACAAGCGTTATTTATGTTTTACATGCATTACTAAAGCTATGTTCACATTTGGCAAATATTTGATCAAAATTGCGTGACCACTAGTTTTATAAAAATATTGTTTGCCGTTCTTTGATCTCGCAAATGTTTTATAAGAGAAAACAGCGTCAAACAAAATTCGATAAAATGTCAGCTATGATTACTGATAAGTAAAAAATTCTTTCCGATTAAAAAAGAGAAATTAGAAAATATTTTATATAGTGTTTCCGTCATTTTGATTAAATATTTGACTAGTCTGAGCTTTCCTTATAAATAAATTGCCACTAATCGGTTATTAAACAATCAACTTTTAACTTCGAATAATTATTTGTCGAATTAACCGATTAATTTGAAATTCCGAATATTGGATATCCTAATATTTATATAAAATCATTTTAATAATTTAATATTGTCATATAGCTCAGAATCTAAATATATGTACACGCAGAGAAAAAGTATAGTTGTAGTGACCATAATCTAAGAGCAACATATTATGATTAGAATAGAATTCTTATTTTATTATTCCATTTCATCATATTATACAATATTATCATATAGTTATGCAATCTTATCATTATATCATTATTACTATTATTTCATTTTGTCATATTGTTATTCCATCCTATCGCATATTAATAAAATTATTATTAATAAAATAATTATTTTTATAAATTTTTTATTGAAAATAATAGAGAAAGGGGTTCATTAACCAAAAAAAAAATATTTATTTATTATTTGTTATTTGAGGCCTTAAGGCCACATTTTGTAAAACGAAAGAATTTTGTATAAAAAATATTAAAATTTAAAAAAATTTCCTAATATTCTTCATACAAAATTCTAACGTTAAAAACGTTTCGTTTTACAAAATGAGGATTTTCAATTTGAATTTTTTTCCATACAAATTTTTGCTGTTTGAAAACATTTCTTTTTATAAAATGAGGCCTTTATTTGAAACATTTTATTGTTCATGGGAATAAAATTAATATGGTTTAAAAACAGAATATGGTTTAAGAATAGGGAAAAAGACTACAAATGTTTTTTATGATTATAGACGTAAAAATATTTAAACGTATATAATTTTTGCAGTCAACCATATTAAAATTTTTATTGAGTATAAGCAATGTCAAAATTTAAACAAAAACATAGTTATCATGAACACAGAGCTATCAATATTCAACAGAATTAATAATGACAACATAATATTATTGCAGTGATAATGCTGTAACCATGTTTTTTCTCTGGGTGTAACGAGTCAGTATTCCTCGGAAATCCTTTATGGCATGAAGATCTCAAACTCAATACTGGTCACTACAATAGTATAATAATAAAAAACGTTTTTGAGGCCCGACCTAGTAATATCGACACATTATTTTGCTGTAAAGTCTAATTTAACATGAAATTCATCAGCAAAGCTTATGAACTCACTGCCTGGTGAATTAATTTTGCTGATTCTAATAAATATTTCCAACTTCTCGCTATAGCTAAAGTCCGGTTACATTACGAGTGATTCGGCAGAATGAATACGCTTGAAATATGTACTTTGCGAACGTCTAATACCCAGGCAATGTTTAGGATGAACACTTGGAACATTTAAACAGAACATTTTTCATCTCTCATGCACATAAACTCATGGTGCTGTTGAAGATTTTATTTTTATATTAATCATAAAACTCGAATTGTGGATTTTTGTACCAATATATAAGTTATTTCTTTGCCACCATTGGGACATAATTTTGATCTAAAACTTCTTTTATTATTTTCTATACGCGATCAGTTATTAAGAAATCATAATTTCGCTATTGTTTTTCTATAACTCACGTTGCGTTTGGTCGAAAAATTCTAAATATGTCACTAAGTCCTGCTAAACAGCAGTTGACTATAGGTTACCACTCTTGGAAATGTAGTTATTTCTCAGACTCTTTTTTTAATTTTCAAACACTATTGCGATATGCCTTTGTGCAGACACTATTTTGAAGAGTTTTTCATAAATGATTAGTCATACTTTAATTATTTAAGAACTTCTACCGATAGTTTAGTACCTGGTGACATGTTTTGGCTATAAATTTAATTGTAAAGTTAAAAAAATTATCCTTTTTAAAATTTAAACGTATTAACTACTCCCCAATTAATAGTAATTATAAATTTAATTGATTTATAAATGTTAGTTAGGTAAAAAAAAATCCATTTACATTTATAATTATTTTCAATGAAGATTTAGCCAATTATATGTTTATTATAATGATACTATGAATAAGATGACTAGACGACCTTAAAATTTTGAAAATATTAACAATATATATATATATATATATATATATATATATATATATATTCTTCCATTTTGGATAGGAGTGTTAAAAACCCTCAAATATTGAACATATAATTATTTGACAGGTGTATGTATGCTTTATATTACATTTATGCATTTTAGGATGATTCCCGGAAGTGTGCTTTATATGGTACCTGTGGTTAAATATAGGCCGATTGTGATAAAATTGTGATAAAATTTAGCAATATGATTTTTACTTGAAACTTGGAATTTATGCACGTTAAAGTGTCTTTCTGAAGTTGGATTTATATGGAAGCTAAGGTTAATTCTAGACCGATCTTCATGAAATAGATTTGTATCTATATAAAATCTATATATGCTAAATTTCGTTTAAATATTTCTATAATTAATGCATTTATGATCGTTAAATCCTTATTCAGCGGGGACATTTTTATGGGGGCTAGGTGAAATAATGGATCGATCATAACCAATTTCAATAGACTTCGTCCCTAGACTATAAAAGACATTTGTGCCAAATTTCATTCAATTATTTTAAAAATTGCGACCAGTAGTTTGATTAAAAAGTTTGAATGGACTGACATCGTTAAGTCCACTCAAAAAATGATTCTAAGCCTATTGGTATACACTAAGGTGACGTGGACCAATATTTCTGGTAGTTACAAATATCAGCACGAACGCATAATATCCCAACAACTTATGGTGGAGTAGAGTACAAATATGTATAATATGTGCTATAGTGCTATTTTATATTTTAATTCATATTATGGATAACTTTTTGTTCTACTGGAATTTCCTTTATTTGTTGTTGCTTATTTCCAACATGATTATGTGTTTGTTATGCAGTGTTAAAAACATGAAATAAAAAAAAAATATTATTAATTGTTGCATAAATTGCTGCGACTTTTAATAACGCAACCAATAATAACAGCAGCAACAAAATAATGATAAAATTAATATTTTGCCATAAATTACTTACACACACATTTATGTACATTTGCCTATAATCATAATTGTCATTTTCACTCCACATAATGAACTATATTTGTTTTTTTTTTTTAACACGATACTACTAATTTGTGCGCTAAATTAAATGCAAATATTTTTGTTTATCAGGCAGTAAAAGTAATAATACAAATTTAACAATCTTTTTGTTTTTAAAGGGATGAAAATTTTTATAGTTGTTGGTGTAGTTTTCAAAACTAGAAAACGGAAAATTTTAATTTCTATAGATCATTGATGTAATTTTAATATTATTTTCTTCTTCATTATGTTAATTTTGGACTCATTAGAGTTAACAGAAAGGTTTCTCTTGAGTTGTTTAATAAAATGGAAATAATAAACTTTTGAAAATACTAAACAAATAGGTATAAAATATGTTTGGTAAGCGAAAAAACAAATGCAAAACAGAAATATCATCTCAGTTCTGAATATTTTGATCACTACTATATCATTGTTTTCACTTTTTGAATACTTTATAATAAATTGTTTACCGTTTTTGGTACATTTTGCTCAAAAATAAATTAATAAATAAATAAATAACAATAACAATGGCAATTTAAAAGAAAGTGTGCCAAATAAATCGACCCTGCCAGTTTTTGGGTGTTTACCAAAACAGTTTAAACAGGCTGTCAATTATTCACTTATAACTATTAGAAGCTGTAAAAAAAATCCGAATTACTTCATTTTGTCCAACTTTAATCAATTTATAATGCTGTAATAATAAACATGATATATATAATAAGTAAAATATACATTTATCTTTCAATAATTAAATTTTATATTTACTTATAAATTAATTATCTTTGTTATACTCGTATTATTATTATTATTATTATTATTATTATTATTATTATTATTATTTCGTTACAGTTACTGCGACAATATTTTAAATATGGTAAGTTAAGAGATCATTATTATTTAAAACAAATTATTAAATATTTTCAACATAAATTGTATGGTTTATTTTCTTTTACATTTTTTTCCACAATAATTTATATTTTACTTTAATGGCCATTAATTTTTATAAACTCATAAAAAGTCTCTTTGCTACTATAACTATATGTAGTACAAAATAAATGGTTATAAACCAATTTATTTTCCTTTTGTTTTCTTTTCGTTCTTTTTTTTTGATAAATACAGTAAAAGCTTCTTTAACGGAAGCTCCGGTAGATGGACAAAATTTTTAATCCCATACTTTAAGTCACATTTATATATTATATTAATCTCTGCTAAACGTATGTTGGCCGGACACAGACACTTGTTTTCAAGAAAAACTTCTCTCGCTAGCTGGACAAAAATCATAACGAAAAAGGAAATTAGAATCTTATTTTTATTTTTGTCTCTATTTGCATTCATATTTAAGCTTTGCATACATTTTTTGAAGTTAAATATAAAATTTTGTTTCCGATAAATTATTTACACATGTTGTTACTGATCAAGCAAAGGCGAAAAACAAATGCGAGAAAGAGAGAATTAAAACCATTTGCTTTAGTTTTCTATTTGTTTGTTTTTACTTATATTTTTGTTGATTTTAAGAAAAATTAAGTTTTCAATTCAACTTTGACTATAATTCTTGATTAAAAGATCTTCATACTAAAAAACAAAGGCAAAACAAAGAAGAGAAAACTAAAAACTTGATCTTTCAAAACAGATATCCTCCCCAGATGGTCATGTCCTGAAGACATCCTCGATGATGGGTGCACGATTTTTCGTACGAATAGGTTTTGAGGTTCGGGAAATCCCGAATTTCTGCCAAAATATTCTCGGAATTTTATTCAAATCTCCCAGGAAAACGGAAAATTAAATATTATCGTACTTTTAAAATTCTACAGCAAACATTTTTCTATTTTTCTATTACTCTAATGTCAATGGTAAATGCAAGAGTTTAAAGCACATAATACAACTAGAAGGTTATTTGAGAGGAACCTTAATGTTGCATGAATCAGGTTTTTGACTATTGAATTGGGTTTTTCTCTCTCTGATATCTATGCGTTTGTTTACCTGTGCTTTAGCGAATTTACGAATTTTAAATAAAATTTATTTTTGTTATGTTAAAATTTTAAATACTTTAGTTTTATTGTAGATTTCATAGCTGTTTATTGTGAATATTTTTATTCAAAATATTTGCTAAAAATAAATTTTATTATTTATATTATTTAGAAATAAAATAGTTTAAAATCATTTTTTAATCTTTATAATACAATTTTTAATTACTTAAAATTAATTTGCAATAAAATTATTTAAATATTATTCCATTTGTTAACAAGTCAGATAGAAAAAATTTCAACAGAAGGAATTCGAATATACAATAACGAAATTTAAATCAAATTCCAAAGCCTTCAATTAGTTTGAAAATAAATTTTATTTCTTTATCATAGAATATAACTAAAAGTTTATGTGGGAGGCACTTCGAACTAAATTTTCCAAAAAATTACTAATTTTTCCCAAACACAAAAAATAATTTTCGTTATAATAAATCATGGCCATTTCCAGGGAAATCGATTTTTTTATTTTCGTTTCCCGGGAAAAAAAGTATTGCGGGAAACCCCAATCCCTACGTACGACACATTGACGTCAGATTGAAACAAATATTGAAGGCTTTTTTGAACAAAGGCACTAAAAATCTAATCTACACAACAACCTGAGTGACATTGACATTATCGTCAGCTATATAAAAAACGTTTTTGGGTGTTGCTAAGAATCAAAACCAGAACACTTTCTCTTCTTCTTCTTCATTTCATTTTCAAAAGTTGAATAGTCAAACCCCTAATAACCAATTCAACTACAGGAAATTTTTTTCATTAACATTAACTGGGTAGCTGGGCAGTTAAAAAAATTCCCAAAGATAATCTTTTTCGTGTACGAGAAATTAAAAAATTTATAGTGATTTTTAAAAAAGGGGAAAAGTGAACGACTTTCAAAGAAAGTCATAAATTTCATAAAAGTAGTGAAATTTCATAAAAGTAATAAGTAATAACGACATAAATTAAAAGATATGTATATATATATATATATATATATATATATATATATATATATATAGTACTGAATTTATATACATAGTACTGAATTTCCCCTTAGTAAAAAAATATGTTCCACAGACGAACAACTCCCGTTAGCTGACAAAATCAGCGTGACGATCACTTTCCGGCTATGAGAGCTTTCACTGTATACTCATTTTTTCTTACATGAATTTATATTAAGAAAAAATTTAAGTATTTTAGCAGTTGGACATATTACACTCATAAGTCAACTTTAAGAGTTGGATGCGTCTCGTCGGTACAATGTATCCAGTCAGGCCATCACAGTGTTATATATGTATATTTATTTTATATTGTTAATAAAAAAAAATAAAAATAAAAATGTGTTTTTTCCAAAATATTGATTAATGAACTATTCCTAATAAAATGACAGTAATTGATTGTTCGAAGTTAAGTGCGGCAGAATGAAAAAAGTTGTTTCAATGAAGATGTTGTCTTTTTATCTTAACATTTTTTTCTACATTGATTTGGAATAATTTGAACTAACATTAAAAAATTAAAGATAGTAATGATAAACATAGATTTGTTTGTTAGACTTTAAACCAACAAGGTAATTTGTTGTAAAAAAAGTTTAAAACTAAAAATGTGCTCTTTGAAATCTTAATATGTACCCCCTCTCAGCGGCTTATTTAGTCTTTGATAAAATTTTTATTTGCTTATTGTATTTATTTTTTCTTGAAAATTTGGCATTTTTTCCGAATTGATTTTAAGATATTAATTCTTGGAATTAATATATTATAAATAATGATGCATGGAAATTTCTAAATGTATCGATAAAGAGCAGACATTTTTCGTTCGTATTAGACATTACATACAACCAATGTTGCCAGGAGGTCTGAAAAAAGAGGCTAAATAAAACTTTAAAAAAATGTAAAAAAGCCAAATTCCCCAAAAAATAAAGCCAAAGAAAAGGTTTTTTTTTAATTTAAAAACTTATTTTTTTCACTCTCATAAGTTTTCGATATTTTTTATTGTGATTTTTATTTTTATTTCGCCCAAAAATTTCCCATACAAATTTGGCTTATATTTCATATAAAAATTACCTAATTCTTTGAAGTGATTTTTCGTCATTTTTCGACTATAATTCCTTTTTGATTAAGCATTTAAACATTTAACATTTAAAATTTGTGGCTGATTTTCCGCTCTTATAAGAATGTTTTAATATTATATTCATAAATAGTTTGTATTATATTAGTAAATAGTTTCGAGCGAAAATAATTATTTAGTAAGTAGAGTATTATGATTTTGTAAGTCCATAATTTTATTTAAGTTATTTTTAATTTGGATAATGAAGCGCTACAGGCAAAAATTTCCTTTATACTTATATTGTAAACTTAATCACGATTTTTTGTGTAAAAAAAAAATACACAAAAATGTTTTAATGGATATATCTGCAAAAATTAAATTAGTAACAGCAAATAAGATTTTATTATCTTTGTTGTTGAAATACTATGGCAATTTTAGGAATTAAAAAAGACTCTAGCTGGAATCTAAAGCGCAAATTGTGAGGCTAAAAGCTAAATAAAAAGGCCAGGTTTAGTCTTAAGAATGCTAAACTGGCAACCCTGCATACTGACAGTCTGTAATTGGAATAAATTGTGAATATAATACGAAAAATACATATGAGTTATTAGGGACTTAATCCAAAAATCATTTATTATTTTGAAAAAAATAAGAATATCCATCAATTACACATATGTATTTTAGAATAAAAAATAAACAATATAACCGAATGAATCAAATTAACAAACACGATACGATTATGTCAGCTTTTAGTGATTGGAATTTATGTTGTACATTTTCAATAAGTATTTGTCTGTTTACGTGTATGTGAGTCTATTGGAAATTTATACATAATTACTTTAATTATTCAACCATATTTTGTTATTCAAAGTATTTGTTGATGGACGCATTGTGAAATTTTCATAAATATGTGAAATTATTTGTATCAAAATAACAAACTAAATGTAACTATTTCGAAATGTATATAAACAAAATTAGCATGCAATTAAATTTTGGGATGTTATGAAAACAAATTTATAAAGACGTGATCACAAAGGAACCGATCACAGAAATTTTGGTAATAATTGTAAAATAAATTTGAAAACTGCACAATTTTACTCAAATTTGATTAATAAAAAGTTAAGATAAATAATGAAACAGAATTTTGATTAATTGTAATTTTTAATTAATCGCTTAACTGATTAATCTGTATACAGATTAATCAAAATTTTGAATAACCGATTCAGTAACTTCTAATCACTTATTGACTTCGGCAATTTTTCAGTTTGTTACTGGTTTTTTTATTTTTGATATTCCTTATCGCTTTGCTGTGAAATACATTGTTATTGGATAATATATGATCAAAGTATTCGAAAGTCATGCCAATTTTGAAATTTATTAATTTTTCTCTTGAAAAACTTTCGAAAACGACTTGAGAAAACAATTGGTAAAAGCTTTATTTGGCATTCAGTTTATTGCAGCAGAACCTATTAATAGTAATTATTATTAATAGTAAATGTTTCGAGATACAGGCATGGTATCACAAAAAGTAACACTTGCAATTCGATACCGATAAGATAAACTGGTCGAGAAATGTTTGTGAATAGTATCGAAAAATTCTATTTACGAAAATTCTGCAATATCGAAAAATATCTGAGATATTAAACATTTTCTATTCGCTTTCGATAAATACAAGCTTTGGAAGTCATTAGTAAACCTTTTAAACTTGTTTTAATTTTATTTTGTTTCAACATTTTTGATAGGAGTTTCCATTACCTGTAATAACATATTTTGCCCAAAAATAAGAGTATGTATTTTTAATAAAATACCTACAAGCAAAATAATACGAAAGAAATTCGAATTCGTATTGCTTAGAAGAAAAATATTATTGCCGCAATAATCATAATCGTATTGAGGATGTTTCCCCCGTCAGGAGAGGTTGTGCGTCACAGGCGATACATATAAGCAATAATAAATCAATACTCCTGGAAGAAAAATAGGAAACATTGCTAGATAATCATATAGGTGAAAAAATTAGATACAGCCAGATAATATTCTGGAAGATGTAATAAATATATAGAAAAATTATAACTAAAAAATTCTTGAAAAAATATAATAAAGAAAACTTTTACATAAATTACTTACCATCATAGCAATAACTATGCATTATTTTCAAAACTAGAATTTTAAACTTTTTTGCAGAAGTTTTTTCATTATTATTCAAATTGAGAAGTATTTTGTTTTTAATATCAGAGAATTACTTATAAGTTAATTTTTTCTTAAATTTACGGCAATTTCTTGCACATTCGGAATTACGGATAATTATTTATATTTATTATGTAATATTCTAATATTTTTGCGTCGAGAAACTATCGCTAATTTTTCACCATTTTAAACGTTAATAAATTAAAAATTTTTCGAACATTATTGTTTGAAAATTATTCGTTTTGGCGAATGTTCGTTCATTTTCGATACATTAGTAAGGCAGGTGTTAATATTATTTTTGTTTTTGAAATCTTAAATACTTCAGTGAGTATTCCGTTATATTTAAAACATTTTAAAAATTTAACTTCAGTTCCTACCAGCTTCAACTTTATTATTAATTATTTATTATTATTATAATTTTAAGCTTTCTGAAAAAAAAATATTTAAAAATTTTATTTTTTACAGAAAGAGTAAAATTTTCCTCATAAAAAAATTTTGAAATAATTTCTGGTAGTCCCTTTTTTTAAATTACCAGAAAATATAATATTATAATTTCCTTAACTAACTCAACATTTTGAAATCTAATTCGAGAAAACTTGAAAGATTTTTTTAAGTAAATGCGTGTACTAGGTACATGATTTTTAATAACTAGTAGAGAACTGAACATTAATTTTAATTATTTTATATATATCGTTTTTCTGGTCCTCTTACACCAGAATCGCAAAAAAAACTGTTTCTCAGAACCCTAATATATATTGTATTTACTAGAATTAGGTAAATATTTTTTCATTGTTTAATATCAACAAGTTCTAAATAAACTAGTTTTAATTTAATTCCATTTTGAATATGTGTTCAGATTAAATTTCAATCCCCCATAAAATTAATGTAATTTTAAAAAATAGATTCAGTTGCCATTCTATTTATTTTTCTCTGCACCTTATTGCATTCGGTGAGTACTTAACATCTTTTAGAGACTTTAAAAACTTTGCGCAGAAAAATTCCATAACAGGATAATCACAGAGTCCATGCTTAAGAAGTTTCATCTGTTCAGTTTATTACGAGTATTATCAATTTCCAAAACAATTTGTAACAACATTTTTGTTGGTATCTCACAATATATAGTTAATAATTTTGCAAGCAATCTTATACTGCTCTTCTTAAACGACCAGTGCTTTTTCTGAGAAGGCTTAATAAAGTTCTTCTCTTTTCTGAGTTTAGAGTAACAGTGCGCCAAGTTAATTCCAGATTAAGCAATCATACACAACTTTAGGACTTTTAATTAAAGGAAGAATATCATAGCTCCGACAATACAAATATTTAAAATCTTTTGACCTTGTACAAAAGTCCTCCAATTAAGAATTAAAAATAAATTTTTGCCTGAAAGTTCAAGACATATTTATCTATAATGAAAATGATCTATTTGAAACATCAGTAAATTTAATTTATATATAATCAATCCTGTGCCACGTTATTTATTGTGCAGAAGTTTACGTATCGAAAGATGCAAAGAAAAAAATCCCATGGTTTCTACATTTGTGAACTTAAAGTGTTGAAGAAAGCAAGAACTAATTAGAATATTCCGTTATATTTTCATTTCTATAGCATTTTTAACATGTGAATTATTTTTACAATTCGAGTGAAAAACATTACAAAAAAAAAACTGCAACTTTTCCAATAACACTTTGCTACTGTGAAAAATCACTCGAGAAAATATATAATGTATGTAATAGATCTTTTTGAGGACATCATGAATCAGTTGAAATATATCGAATACATCGTTAAAATTTTGAGTTATACTCAAAAACCCTTTTTGGGTGGGTTCCTGTATAAATTTATTCCAAATTCTGTTATTCTTTTGTTGATTTATTTTAACTTTTAAAATTGATTAAAAATATAAAAGTTATTAAATATTTTCGAAAGTTTTATATACATTGTCTTAAAGCAAAAAAAAAAAATCGAAATTTTGTGTCAAGACCAGACGAAGTGAACTAATTGATTTATTGACAGTATCATTTTGATATTAAGATCTTGCCAGTAAACCGACGATATATATAAAAAAGAAGCTATAATAAATAAATAGATGATATTTTAGTCGAAAGTGATACACTTTTTGTTATTTTAATATGTATGATTAAACGCTTTCTGTTACATACACCATACAGTGGGACACAAAAAGCACAATTATTGGTAATAAATATGTATCGAATTGAAATGTATTTAAGAGTTGTAGAGGAGGACCTAAGCTTTTAGAAAAATCATCTTGCAGTCACCCCATAAGGTGTCAAATTTGACTACCTCGAGCATGTACAAGTTTAAAAAAATTATAACTTTTACAAATCAAGTCCAATTTAAAAGATTTTTATATTTCTGTTAAGTTCTTGGCAAAGTAAAAAAAGATAATTATGTTATTCATCTAAATTATCTCTCACAGTTAAAAAGATATTTACGCTTGAATTTTGAATTTTTGATTTTTTGCCTCAACTTTATTTATTTTCTTTTTACATTTTTAAAAATTCTCCATGTAAGGCGGACTAGAATTGTGTATTACCCATATGCACATATCGAAATGCATAGTAAAAATATATTACTAAATATTACAAAATAGTGAATTTATATATATATATATATATATATATACTATATCATAGAAATGGTAAATGAGACTATTTTTATACCCTTGTAATACTTTTTAAATGATTTTTGCTTTTTTGTGCAATTTGAAAAAAGTCATTTAAAAAATTGACTTTTTTCATAATATATTCACTCCTGCATTGGTTCCATTCGATCTAAATCTATTTAATGATTAAATATCGTCAATAAATAAAAAAAAACTCGCGTGACATTTTTTTTATTAACCGATAAAAATTAAACTTTTCTTAAATTCACCATTTCCAACCTGTGGTGGATGTAGGGTGCAAACCTAAATCAATTTATAATTTCTTTATTAACCTTTTATGAAGCCTTGTCTTTCGAAAAACTTTTTCTTAACATACTATTTCGGCATATATTGCATATTTCAAAATACTAAAAAAAAATTTCTCCATATACTCAAGACTTATTAACCAAAAAGAAATAAAGTCGAGGCAAAAAATGAAAAATTCAATATTTAAGCGTAAATATCTTTTTAGCTGTAAAAGGTGGCAACTTCTACATACTGGAGGTAATCCATTTTGTCACACTTAGCTTATGTTATGTCCTCCTCTATAACATTTCCGTACATTTTAATTCGATCCGACCAGCAATTTAGGAGATACAGATTTATTACCAAATATTTTGCGTTTGGTCCTACTGTGCATCATGGCTATTTATACTCTAGCATATTTTACCAATCCAGTGCGACAAGAAAATTACAACAGAATCTTATTCTTTAACACTATTTGTTGTTATCTGTAGTTTTCTGTTTTCTTTTAATTTGATAAAAGTCTATAGTAATTTATAAAATAATCATGTATAGCGTTGGTTCACTTACGAAAATTCCTATGTGTAATTTTTCATATATTTTTATTGTTTTATTCGATAATCAAAAAGAAACACATGGGACTTTTTGTCATTTTATTTTTGTATATAAACTTAAAAAGTATTTTTTTGTTCTTTTTATTTTCATACACTTTTAAAAATTGTAAAAGTAATTCCAAAATTATCTAATTATATCAAACTGAATAAAATATAAAACACCACTTTACAATTTATTCGAAGTAAGATATTGCTATGTGATTATATTTTCTAGATGTGATCATAATTTTCTGGATAATTTTATTTTTTCTATTGTAAGTGTAAATATTCGTATGTAGATTTTAAACTCTTGTAAATTATGTGCTTGTTATAAATTTCTAGTATGTGTAACACGCTTCCTTAAGATGACAACATATCATCGAAAGTAACATTAAACGAACCGGAAGATGCATTACTTCTTACCAGTGTTGCCAGGAGCAGGGTAAAAAGGAGGTTAAATTGAACTTTTAAAAAGGGTTAAAAAAAAGGCTAAATTTCCCAAAACATAAGGCCAGAAAAAAGTTTTTTATTCTAAAAACTTATCATTTCTCGTTCGAATCAGCTTTCGATTTTTTTTAAACAAATGTAATAAATTTATAAAAAATAAAACGGCCAGTAAAAGGACCCAACGAAAAATATCCTAAAAAATTACCATACAAATTTGAGTTATTTTTCATATGAGAAATAACCCAGTGTTTCGAAGTGAGTTTTCCATCATTTTTGAACAATAATTCCTTTTTGATGAAGCATTTCAAAATTGTTTGTCTTACAAGTTTTTTTTATTTATATTTACAAATTGTTTCTATGGTTAATGTAGCATATTAAAATATAGTTATAATAATCGATTTAGTAGATCACTAAAATTAGTAAAGATATTTTTAATTTGGAGAATGAAGCACCGCAAGCAAAAATTTTTATTAAATATAAATATCGATTTTTGTACGAATAACTATACAAAACGACTGAAGCGTTTGGTTCTGTAAAAATAAAATTTGTAATAGCAGCTAATAAATTATTTTCTTCTTTATTGAAATACTAATATTTTAGCCTTTTTAAGGCAATTTTAAGAATCAAAAAAGGCTAGAAAAAGGCTAAACTGGCAACACTGCAACCTACAAATAAAACAAAGCGACCAGATAATATAAAAAAAGTGAGAATGTCATTTTCGGCTTGGCCGATTCTATATGCCCACCATCTACAACGTTTTAAAATTTCACCTCATATGGGAGGTGGGCGGTAAAGTGGACAGACCATGCCCATTTTTTCCGAGTTTACATTAGTTCTTGAACTATTTTTACAAACTTTCATTTATGTGATATCTTTTATAGTAGGTGGGCGTTAAGGTGGAGGACCATGCCCATTTTTGGTTTCCAAGTTTACATTGGTTCTTAAAATATTTGTTACAAATTTTGTTGCAAAAGATATCGGCCGAAAAGTATAAACTAGATTTACGACGGTCTTTCTTGTCCATACCTTTTTTTGTTTATGAATCTATTTTGCTCGTAAGATAAATATATGAGCCAAATTTCATCCCTCTAGGATGTCCGCCCCGAGTCCTACCCACTTTCAACAGACAGGCAGACAAGCAGACATCGTTAGATCGTCTTGGATTTTCACGAGGACCCAGAAAATATGAACTTTATGGGGTCTTAGATGATTATTTTGATATGTTACACACGGAATAACAAACCCAATATACCCCGTCATAGAAAATAAGTCAGGAAGAGAACACGATGAAGTAAAATTCAAGGAAATAAGTTAAAATAAACAATAAATGACATCATACGAGTAGAATGGAACTCATGAAAGAAAATAGTTGTACTGATGTTGACATTTTGTGAGATGATGTGAAAGTGGATGCAAATTTTATTTGCATGTTACATTACAAATATTTTTTATTTATTTTTGTAGCGAAAATAAAACATTTTTTTTGCTAATCTAATTTTTTCAGTTTTCTTTTTTTTGCAAGTAAATATTGTATTTTAAAAGTAAAAATATTTGTGTGTATGTACCTTAATTTATCAAATAAAAATTGTAATTCATTTTACATACAGAAATTTTTTAGAATATTTATTGCAATTATAGAATTTCTGTCTTTGTATTCGTGAGGCACTGGCAATTAGAGTCTTCACACTTAACCATTGTGATAACTATTATAACCGTATTACATTTGTTTCAGTTTATCTTCAACATTTCAATATTTTGATTATGTAAAATGTCTTTTATCTAATTTTTAAAGGTTTATTTAGTAGGCCAAGAAATGGCCCAAAGCTTGCAGAGATGCTATTAAATAAGGCTAATTTTTTATACTATTAAACGATTAAAAATTTAAAATATACCCAGCAGAAACCTTGATTATTTTGTAATGAGTTAATATAATGAATCTTCACTGCTTACACATTAGCATTATAACTTATTATTTTAACACAGCGATGTGATTGAGGGTATCTACTTACCTATTACTATTATAAATATATCTAGGTTTCTCTCATAGATTAACATATATATAAAACTCTGTTTACAAAAACCAAGTTGACAAAAAAAACCTAAGTCTAAGAAATAGTTAGTAAAAAATTTCACTGAAAACAAAAATAATTCTATTACGTGTGCTTCTATACCATACACCCTTGTCAGTATCACTTTCTTAATCGATTTAAATCTTGTAAACCTTGTGAACAAAGAAAATGTCGCAATTTTTTTACATATATTGATGAAATTTGGCAGAATTAATTATTATGGAACATGGACAAAGCTCATTGAAATTGGTTATGATCGGTCTATTAGTTCACCTAGCTCTCATAAAATTATCTTCCCGGAATATTAGTTAACAATTATAAATCCTTTAAATACAGCAATGATTTGATGAAATTCGGCGCTAGTAAGTTATATATGAGTATAAATCTTAGCGCAAAATTTTTTGAAGATCCCATGTTAACCCCTCTTTCAAAAATCACTTTAACGTGCATAAATCCTAAAAAAAATGTTAGTATCAAGTTAATATTTGACACAAATGAGTTTTATATAAGCAAATTTTATACAGATCGGTCCATAATTTACCATAGCTCCCACATAAGGCCCACTTTTACGAATCAACCAAAAGTACATAAATTCATATAAATGTTAGTATCAACATAATATTCTGTATTCGTATGTTTTAATTTACACTTAGTACAAGTATCGTTCCACAATTGGCTACAGGTCTAATAAAAAACCCTTCCCCGAATTTTGATGCAAATACACATTGATGCAGGGTATCATAACGTTGGACTTGATTATACTTTCCTTACTTGTTGTTAGTCATTTTTTCAAATACGTTTATTTTAGCTTCATATCTATGTTAATCTATGATTTGTACTATTTAGATAAATAAAACTCCAATAGATGATTTAAATTATCTTCAAGTTATCTTCGTATTATTTTTTATTTGTTTCATAGTTTCCGAGATATTCGGAAATTAGTGGCAAAAAAAAGTTTTAGGAAGTTAAAGCTAGACGTACTATAACTAAAATAAACTAAATAATATATTAACATGAAAATTAATGAACAAATAGCTGTATTTACATTTATCTGAAGACACCTGCACCATAAAAATACATATATAATTACTACTATAAAGTTAGTAAGCTTTCGTGTAAAATTACAAAAAAAAAAAAAAAAAATTGTATTATTAGGCCACATATGTTTACCATAATTACATATCTTTTTTTTTGTAGAAACATATAAAAAATTTATTATTTTCAAAAAGGGATTTTCACGCAATTACTTAATTGCATTGTAATGCTAAAGAGAACGTGTGTATAATGGTAGCAAAGATCTGTAGAAAATTCAAGTTATCCAAATTTTAGTATGCCAAATGAAAAGTTTTCTACTATGATAAATTTTGACAATATTTCTAGAAATTTTCTTATATTTTACATTTTACTAAACATTTATTTGTCTATTTTAATCAGAAACAACAATTTTTGTAAAATAAACATTAAAACTCGCAAAAAATTCAGAGATATATTATTATAATTTTCTATATAATTTATTTTCTTGTTATCAGAATTTTCTATTCGTTTATCCAAATTTTGTATAGCTCTATGGACTGGGAAATTATATTCACTTTATATATAGAAAAAAAGTCACCAATTACCAAATAATTCATTTAATTAAAAACCTTTTTAAATTTGCACCTCTCACCAAAATGATTATACCAATTACTAAAAACTGTAAAAATGAAAAACAGAAACATTTTTCGAATTAAAAAATAGATCAAATCAATCAAGTAGATGATTGAGTGAATTAAAAATTTAAGTGAGAAATAAAATTTTACTTAAATTTTATTTTCATTAAATATATTTACTTGAATATATTTATTAAATTTAGATGCAAAATGAAACAGCTGTGTTAATTGAAAAATGTACGGTAGTAATTTTTTCTGTGTATTGTTAAAAATTGACTTTCCTGCAAACTTTTCTACCGTTTGTCATACTCTCAAACATAATAAATATAATAAAAAGTTTTCAGACTTTGTTTGAAAAATTATTAATACAATTTATAAATATTTACGCTTCAATTTCTATTGCCCAGTACACAATCCCTGTCGTATCGTTTTATAATCACATATCGTAAACAAATTGAAATTATTTTGCTTTTGCTTTTGCTTTCAAAAATTATGTTTGAAAAATATTTACGATACATAATGATACAACGATACGATAGAGGTTGTGAATTGGACAAATGTGTAAACGACTTCGTAAACTTTTATTTCTCTATAAAGAAGAAAATAATAAAAAAAGATGTGAAAACTTATTTTATTTTATTTCAAGAAAAACAAAGGAATACACAACAATTTCGAAGGGGCATTCTTGTAACACGTGTTTACTATAATATAAAATATAACTAATTATATATTTTCCTGGGCTTTAAATGAACCAAACTCTTAGTTATTTATCCGTTTCATACAATTTTAGAAATTTTGGCATCGATTTACTACTGCATATATTTTTGCATATTTTGATCTTAACATCATATTTTTGACTTAAGATCATATTTTGTCATATTCTCATAGAAAATCCTTATTTTAGAGCATATGTTACAGATTTAAATGAGTTATTTTTGCATATGTTATAGTTTCGAGCATAATATGCATATATTACGCTAAAGAGCAAATTTTCCAAATTTTGCACCGAAGAGAAAAAATTTCAAATTTTGCACCCAATAGAATATTTTACACAATTTGTCTATAGTAAAATTTTCTTTTCGCTGACACATACGTTTGTCAAATCCAATTAACTAATAATTTTCTTTCCTGATACAAAATATGTTTTTAAGTGCAAAAACAAAATATTTTATATCAGCTACTAAAAAAATCAAATTATTTTAATATAACAATTAAAATTTGGCTAGAAATTAGTAAATTTTAAGAACATGTTTTTTAACTTTATAGGACATATTTACCGATATTTCATACGTATAAAAAACTTTTTCTATAGCATATTTTTCGTTGCCCTGATAGTAAACATTATACCACTTTAAGTAATATAGGAATTGTCATAATTTTGATGTTGAAATAATAAAAAAAATTTAAGTTTTAGAATAAAATTTTTTATTAAAAAATTTTGCAAAAAATCATTAAAAAAACTGTAAGATATTTTCGGTCAAACCCGAATATGTGATACCCTACACTATTGTATATGTCCATCAAAATTTGTGGAGGAATCTTATGTTAGACATGTGGCCAATTGTAGGCCGATAATTTTACTAAGTGTAAAATAAAATATACGAGTACAGAATATTACGATAATACTAACATTTATATGAATTTATACATTTTAAGGTTATTCCCGAAAGTGGGCTCATATGGTAGCTATGAAATTTAGCACAAAGATTGATATGTAAAAAATTTGAATTATAATTTCATTTTATTATTTTGGCATTTTTATTACATTTCAGCCGTCTCCATATCACTGAAACACGGATGGCAAACATAGTACAACTGTACTTTTCTTGTATTGCCACGAATCATTTGGTGCCATTTGATATAATCTTATATACATATTTTTTATTTAAATAGCAGCATGTTTTTTTTAACTTAAAAAATGTTTCCGGATAATATAATTTTTAGAAAACTTATTCAATTATTCCTACTTCGAAAATTATTTTTCCCAATACGAAAATTTGAATTTATAAATACTCGTACTTAATATAGCACACTGGACGGTGAACAGTGTCACATTTGCCAGTTTTAGAACGACAAAAATCCAGTTTCGCAGATATTGGACTGAAATTGTATATTCTGTGTTAGACAAACTCCTAGACACTCCCACTAAAAATAGGCGGGTAGAATCACTACCGCCCATTTTTAATGAGAGCGTTTACAAAGACTTGTAAACGTTATAAGTCTTTATAAACGCTGTTAATTTTCAAAGCAGCAGATTAGGTATCATTATGAATATAGAAAAAACATAATATACGTTTATAATTAGAAACAAAAATTCTTAAAATTGATGTAATATATACGCAAACAGTGTAACTATCGAGCGGATCCCAAAGTTTAAATATTTTTGCTGTTGGTTACCAAAAGCCTGGGAATGTGAAACGGCAAGAAGTTCATTTTGTAAACTAAAAACATTATTAACAATTCGTGATATAAGCATCAATCTCCATATAAGATTTTTAAAATGTAATGTTTGGTCAATAGTTTTATACCGATTCAAAGCATGGTCACTTAAACTTGCAGATTTAAATAGAATAGAAGATTTTGAAATATGGTGCTATCGTCGTATATTAAGAATTCTAATCGAGTGTCGAACGCTGAAGTTTTAAACAGGCTACAGAAAGAACTTGAAGTGCTAAAAATTATGGAAGGCTGTTTATAAGGAAGAAGAGGCATTGGAGGGAGAAATATTGTAGTTGATAAACATTGGAAACTGGACTGGTTTGAGAACCATTGGAGAATTAAACCATATTGGGAGAAAGCAAGATGATATTATTCAAATAATAAACAATATTTTATAAATGGTATACATGTATATATATATATTACATATATATATATATATATATATATATATATATATATCTATATATATATATATATGTATATGTATATATATATATATATGTATATATATATATATATATGTATATATATATATATATATATATATATATATATATATATATATATATATATATATATATATACATATATACATATATATATACATATTTATATTTCAATTGTATATTTAAATTGTAACTCGATGGAAGTTTTTAGTTCTAATCCAAAGTATAAATTTTTTTTATAATAGGATGTATTTTAAACTAAAAAGAAATAGTTTCGATTTGAATACATATATTATTACATATCTAAAAATCATATCAAGAATTGCAGTATTTACTGAGATATACATATGCTTTTAAAGTTAAGGGACTTCTTCACAAAAATTTTCAATAAAATTAAAATATTTAAAAATATATGATATGTTTACTAGTAAATACAAAAAGAAAACAAAAAAAAAAAAAAAATAAATGAAAACCTCAATTCGTTTATTATTAATAAATAAATTTAATAATATTATTTTATTATTAAATTTATATTTTTGAAAAGTCTATTTCTGGTTAAAGCATCGCTGATGAAGAATTTACTAATTAAGTTTTTATTTCCAGATATATCGAGAGTTATTTGGGAATTCAGTCTATTCCACATTATACATTATAGTAAAAAAATATTTGTAATTACTTCCTCTACTGTAATTATTTTTAAATAACAAGTAATATTTTTACTAAAATAAATAAAAATATGTTTGCCATTATGGTCTAAACAGCACATTTTATATTTATGATTAATACAATATAAAATAAGACATTTTCCATCCCTGTATTGAAAGTATTTTCGAAAACATTTATAACATATCTTAAAAATTCTTTCTCACATTTCTGTCGAACTTGACCTTAAGGACTTTTGCGGCTGGGTTAAATATAATCAAATATTTAAATCGTTATTGTTCGTTTTACTATCTTAATAATTTTAATGTAATTGAAATGAGAATTGTGATGACTCTGCTTCATTTACGAATAAAAAAAGGATGCTGAATAATTAAGAAGTTTTTATTACTTCATTCTTACTTTTCTTCAACCAAAGTACAAATATTCATATTGTTATTGTAATACCTCAAGATAATGAAAAAAAAAAAAAAAAAATACTAAATCCCTTATTTATGTAATAATAGAAGCTTTAAAAATAATTTTTTTATTTATATATATATATATATATATATATATATTTAATTCTTCCTCCTTCGAAAATTATTATATATATATATATATATATATATATATATATAAATGCAGATAAAATATGTACAAAAAAATATATATAAACTGAGAATTATATATACATTTTTTTGTGCATATTTTATGTGTAGTATCCCACTAGGACATACTTATACATATAAAAAATTTTTCTTTAGACACAAGATTCATATGTGAATTTACGTGATTTTGGTTTGTTCTTCTTTTGCTTTTTCTTACACAAAAAATTAGTATATATTCCTAATAAAGCACAACATGGATTTTTATATTAATTATAGTAGGAGTCTCCGTGCGGAGTCTTTACTTGTCTACTGCCATCGGACGCGTACTCAAGTGGCGGATAGGGGGGCTGGGCGAGAGGCACTGGATGTATTCATGTACGCTTCTGGAGCCCTCTTCCTTTGTCGGCATTAGTGCATCCTTTTTATTACACCCGGTCCTGGAAACGGATGGGATTGCTGGATTGTATGCGGTGCAATTGATGTATTCTAATTGGTGATTCTGCCAAATTGAATGCATTCTTTGGCAATGGGTACGGTCTTGGTGCCATACCTTTTCCGCGGACCAAATAAACAGGTATCATGGACTTTTAAGATCAAGGTGGTGGGTAGCAGTGCCGAGGATCTGAATGATTAGTTAGTACGAAAAGAAACTAATCGAGAACAGCTCCCTTCTGATGCTGATGGCAAGGGTCAGTTGTATTACAGCCCCGTCCGCGTACGCCGTCACTAACCTTTGTCCAGATGCGCAACTGGAGGTTATACCATCGTCGGAATTGCCGTCGCGACCAATAGTCACGGTATGGATTTCACCATCCATTAAGCCGGTGGAAGTCATACTGGGAATATTGGAAGGACAGAATAGGGGGATCAATACAAGTCAATGGAAACTTGTCTCTTCATTGACTTATAAAAGAGAACCAGGGAAAAGATTTCCGATCCGATTGGGAGGGCTTGGCTATGTCAAATTTCGATATTCGAAAAATGACAAAGCCAAAGAGTTTGCGGATGGTGCAGACAAATCTGCACCATCCATTGTGAAGCGGCCTCGACCGAATTAATAACCTACCTCAGTGAGACCAATGTGGGTGTGGCCCTAATCCAAGAGCCTTGTTTAAATAACAACCAGGTCTGTGGTCTTAGGGCTAAAGGATACAAATTGTTCGCTACGTCCATTGAGGATAAGGTAAGAACTTGTATCCTAGTGAGGAATGAACTCCAGTTAAATCTTCTTAATTCTTTTAGTTATGGAAACCTAACGGTCGTTCAGGAAGAGGCGATAGAAGGCTATTATCAGTAGCTATGAGCTCAACTGCCAGGTGAGCTCTCCGGGTAAGAGGAAACAACCGGTCTGGTGGTCAAAGGAGTTGAGAGCTCAACGGACTACAGTTGGCAGGTTGTATAACAGGGCCCATTGAACTGGTAGGGATGAAGATTGAGGCACCTATAGAGTGTGTTTTAATAAGGACAAAAAGGACATTAGAAGAGCTAAAAGGGCCTCGTGTAGATAGATATTTTTAAAGGGTGTCTACTACGTGGACACATACTGAGGGGGTGGAGCGAGAAAGGAGTCATATTCATACCTAAAGGTGGTAGGACTTGTCAGTCGAAACCCAGGGATTATAAGTCTATCGTCTTTTCTTTTGAAGACATTAGAGAGACTGATAGACCTATATCTAAGATCATCTACTGGCACCAACAGCATAAGTAGTGCTCAGCATGCTTACCTGAAGGGTAAATCTGTTGAGAGTGCGCTGAATGATGTGGTGGGTTATATAGAACAAGAACTTCGGTACAAGGAATTTACCATGGCCGCGTTCTTGGATATTGAAGGAGCGTTCAACAATGTCAAGTTTGACGCTATGAAGCTGGCGCTGGTGGATCTTAAAGTACATGACTTCGTGATCGAATGGATAATCTTCAGCTGAGAAACAGAATTGTCAACTCGAGCTTGGGTGGAGTATTTTTAAGGAAATTGGTGACTAGGGGGATACCACAAGGGGGAGTTCTCTTACCCCTACTGTGGCTATTGGCTGTCGACGTGATTCTGCATCAATTTGACAGCAGGGGACGGTAGATTGTGGCATATGCTGATGATGCGGTCATACTGGTAAAGGGAAAATTTCTTCCCACAATCAGTGAGATCACGCAGTTCGCGCTGGATGAGCTGTCCTCTTGGGCCGCTGATAGGGGGCTGTGAGTGAATCCGGAAAAGACAGAGTTAGTTCTGTTTACTAGAAGGTACAAGGTAGAGAATTTTAGATTACCGGTACTATGTAGAACTGAACTAAGACTTTCCGACTCAGCTAAATATTTAAAAAATTCCTCGATAGTAAGCTGAACTGGAAGATGAATGTTCAGGAGAGACTCAAACGGGGCCTTAATGCCTACTATACTTGCAGAGGCTCCATAGGTTAGAATTGGGGGCTCAAACCAAAAATTGTAAACTGGATTTACATCTCAGTGGTGAAATCAATTCTTGCTTATGGTTGTTCTGTTTGGTGGCAGGCACTGGAACGTAAGAGTAATTGGAATTTTTTGTCCAAGGCACAGAGGTGTGCTTTAATTGGCATTACAGGTGCAATGAGTAGCGGCTCTGGATGTCGTACTTCATCTCTTACCCATTGAGGAGTTTGTGAAGGATATGGCAGCAAGGAGTCTGCTGAGACTTAAGGAATTAGAACTATTAGGTTCATCGAGAGCAGGTCACTCTAGGGTCATATACGAGATCAGTTATGGTGAAGTTAATCTGAACTCCATGGGGGCAACAGATTACATGGCCGCTGCATCGGACTTTGGGGAAAATCCTGTCGTGGTGATACCTGATAGGGAGATTTAGACCGGCACTGAGAGACTGTATGAGTGTTGTGCCGTGTTCACGGACGGATCGAAGATGGACATTGGTACTGGTGCGGCAGTCTATATTATGGGCACGGATATGAAAGGCTCTTTTAGACTCCCTGATGAGTGCAGCGTTTTTCAGGCTGAGATTCTCGGCATCTTGAAGGCCGCAGAATTAATCAGGCAGAACGTTGTGAGGGGTACCGAGGTTACTCTCTATGTGGACAGTCCGGCGGCTCTGAAGGCCTTGGGGACACATATGGTGAAATCCAGGCTAGTTGCTGCCTGTAGGAGGTCACTGAGAAAACTGATGGAAGACTACATAGTGCGACTCTGCTGGTTGCCTGGCCACTGCAACATGTCAGGCAATAAACTGGCTGATGAACTGGCAAGGCAAGGCGCAGCAAAGGATGTCTCGGAGGGGGAAACCATTGTGAAACCCCCGCTAAGTTTCTTCTTTGGCAAGATCAATGATTGGATCTTGATCAAAACCTTGGGAGAGTAGATGAAGAATATATTTTTCGCTTTAGTGGTCATTGCGCTAAGAAGATGTTAAGTTGTTATGACTTTACAATAAAGAAGAATCTCAGTAGTTTCCAATGACACCAAGTTTGTTGAAATCTAATAGTGCAAGTTACGTTTTTGTAAGTTTATTGTTTATAAAAAAAAATGTAAACTTTATTGTTCACTCTCTAAATTACAATTAAACTTAATTCTAGTTGTTAATTAAAACTAAACATAAAATGAAATACTTAAAGTTGCATAGTAATCATAATGACTCGCGCAGTTACTGTTTTGCAACTTTATAAGTTGTTGAACTGTTTTAACCGTCTGCAGCAGTGTCAGCATATTAATTTATTGTAAAATAATAATAATAAGGAAAATCAATTTTTTTGTGTTAACACCTCCCCTCTTGATACCGAGCGTCCTCCTTCAGTCAGAAGTATGGGATATTTGATACCCTCGTTATACCAATCTGTTCTGGTTTTCTCTTTTCTGAGAAATGTGTTGATTATCGTTAGAGTGATTTTCGACTTGCTTTTTGCCCTGCACAGTTTCATCTTGATCAATAGTGTAACTATAGAAAATAGAGTCATTATACGGAATCCAAATATTACTGCAATGGCCCTTGTGCTTTTAATATCTATCAAATCAATTGCCTCTGTGTTGTTTGTCCCTAATTCCTTTACCATTTCTAAGGACAGGGTTTCTTTTATATTTGGATTCGAGTGCCTAGGCTGTAAAATTGCCGGTAAAGGTTCTAGCTGTGTTACCTCGAAGAACTTATAAGTTTTATCAGTCAAGGTTATGGATGTATTGGAGAATTGCATAACATATGTTCCGTTAAGATTCTGTGGTTCATTATTTACATGAATTGAACCATCAAATTGGTTTAGGAGAATCATTCCAGGTGCTATTTCTTCAGTAGTAGGGGTGCCACGATTATCTATTACGCAGGTTTCGGTTTGCAGGACGACCAAATTATTTCTGTTGCAAGCAGTAATGATGTAAGAATGAAAGAGTTAGCTATGCCTACCTTCGCCCAATGCATGGAGTGTTGAATATTCATTATTTTTTCTTGTACAGTATTTAACTTATATTTTAATAGTATGACTAATTTTTCCTTTGTGGAATTGTTATTACCATTATTCATTTTATATATTTCTAGTAAATTATTTGTAACATGTGTTAGTTCTTTGATTTTTTCTATTGTCAATTTGTTAATCACCACTTGTTTATTACTATTTCTCAAAAGTCTGTTAGTTTTGTGTATTAAGATATAGAAATCATCATGGTCCGGGTTTTCCGCGATCAACTTCTAAGCAGAACCAACAAAATTTAAGGACCTTTTTGTTTTTGGTTTCAATCGGTCCAAGTAAGCTTGAAGTTCCGTCAGTTCATGATTTAGTAGAGGGACTGACATCTTTCTGTAGAGTTTCTTGAAGATTATCTATGAGTTCCTGGTATCTATTTATATCAATGATATGAATTAGTTTAAAAGCTCCCGTTTATAATTTTGCCAGTCCGGAGTTCAGGGTCACTAGTTGTGAATTGGAGTAGTCCAGAATTTTAATGTCGGGAGAAACCAGTGTGAAAAATAATCTAAAAATGAAGGTTGATTTAATTTCTGATATTGTTTTTGTGAACTATTTTTCCTGATTCTGTAATAACTGTTGTGTTTTTATTTCCTAACCTAATCTATTCCAATTCTTGAGGTTCGGTTGTGACTCTACCTAAAAAAATATACATCAAATGGTTTTATTTTAATGGTGGAGTGTATAGAATTATTATATTCAAGAACTGCCATATGTAAAATTTCAGGGAATGTACTATGAGCCTTTTTCGCTTTTAGGCAACGCATAAACTCTGAGAGCGTGGAATGGAATATTTAGATTTGCCCATTTACACTACTACTGTATGGAGGTATCTTGAATGTTTTTATCCTAAACTGATTTTCTAACATGAAAATTATGAAAGCTGAACTAAATGATTTCTCATTATCCATTACGACCTTTTGTGGCATACCAAAGACAAGTAGCAAATCTCTAAGTGGCTCTTTAATGTCTTCCGTGGCTCGAAATTTTAGTATTTTAACCTGAGCTAATTTACAAAATTTATCGATAGCAGTCAGTATAGATGTCAATATGTACGATCTATCCGGGGTACTGTGGAATTGATGTTTCTTGAATTGTTACCTTGTTAGGATGTCTATCATATTTATTTTCCTTGCATATTTTGCAAAGGCTAGTAATTTTTTTGATTTTTTAATGCATTTGTGGGAAATAGAATTTCGTAAGGAGTTGGGTTTTGTTTTCTGAACTGTTTCTGTTATGTTCATTTATTATTTCATGTTCTTGCTCTTCTTCGCTCTTCAGATCTATAACCATATTCCGAGAATACCTAACTCTATGTTGCTTAAAGTTGTCCTTGTAAATCTTTCGCAATTTTCCCAGGATCTCGTGGTTTGTTTTTATACAATTTTTAACAGAAGGGTTTAAAATTTTTTTTAGAATATGTTTGAGATTCTCTGTAGTAATATTGGGTTCGTTTACAGTGTGACTATGGTATGTTGGGAATACTATTTCGAATTTATGGCATGCTTGACCCTTTTTATTTGAAACAAAAATTTGGTTTTTGAAAGCATCAGCGACTATGTTTATACAGCCAGGCTTATACTGAAGTTCACAATTGAAGTCTTCAAGGAATGCTTTCTACCGTTTTAATTTAAGGTTTGAGTTTTTGTTGTTCAATTCATAGGTCAGAGGAAGGTGATCTGTATAGATTTTTAATTTTGTAGAACCGTAGAGATAATTCCTAATTGACTTCAACGCCCATACGATGGCAAGAAGCTCTTTTTCATTTGTGGCGTAATTTTCTTCAGTTGTACTAAGTGTTCTTGATAAAAAGCGATTGGTCTATTGTCTTGGGATAACACGGCTCGTTCATGCCTAAGTGCAAAGATAAATTGCCCCTTAAACCTTTGGTTAAGGCATCCAATGCCTTATCTCTATACGTTTGCGCCAGAAGTTTAAGTGCTTCTCTACCTATGTCCATATACGATAATTTGTTCATGGTAAGGGAAAGATGTGAGTATACTCGTTGGTAATTCTATTGTATAATACTATTTCTCTGTACTCATTTGATACTCCAGTGCGTAGTGTAACGCCAAACACTTCGTGATACAGTCCCAATTAAAGGGTGTATTGTAGGATTGAAGTGCGGCATCCGCACTGCCTGTAATTTTTTCCTTATTATATTTAAAATCGCATCATATTTTGGAGTTCCTTTGGCTGAATTGTAGAGTTTAAGAATTCTATCGACACACTTCTTCCAAGAGCTGAATTCGGTATGACTTCCTGAAAATTCCCTTAGACATTTTACAACGTCTGGGACTTTGTCCAGGTCGGTCAAGTCATTCCAATATCTGTCTTCTATAATTAGGGTCTATGAAATTCCTTATTGCTATTTGACATTGTTGTGCGCAAATTCGCACAATTGTTTCTTCCAAATTTTCAATTCGGTTATCTACGCGCATCTACTGGATTGAGTACATTTAAAACTGGTGGCCTGACCAAATTGTTTGGGTTAGACATCTTGAGTAATAAAAAGGGGTGTTATGGTCTCAACTCCTAATAAATGTTAATTAAGGGGTTAAAATAATATGTTTGGTACCGTAGGAGTTGTAATAGTAAAAAAAATGTAAATCCTAACAATTTTGTTTTTAAATTTAAATTTTTTACTAATTTGTTTTTATCGATAGATTTTGATTTAAATTTTATTTGATTCTAACGAATGATTTAATTTTCACTTCTATGAGTGTTACTATTTAAAAAATAAAAAAAAATATCGATATTCTTTGATTTAAATTTCGTTTAATTCTAACGAATAATTTTACTTCTGATTTAATTTTCACTTTTATGACCACTAATTTTTAATTTAGAAATTTTCTCGAAAAAATTGTTAATATAAAAATGTTTATCGATAAGCTTTGATTTTAATTTCGTTTAATTCTAACGAATGATTTTACGTTTTATTTAATTTTCACTTTTATGAGCACTGTGTCAAATTCACTATTTAATATCTTGTGTTTCTATTTGTTGTTATAATTTTAACTTGTAAATGTTTAATTAAATATCTTAAAATTACTCTTACATTGTTGCAGCAATCATCGTTATGGAGCCGATAGAGGGTTGATTTTCTTTTGCTATATAGATATACTTGGGGAACCTTCTCTACACCAAGGTCTTCACGCAAATTGTCCTTATTTCGCTGATGATTCTGTCGTTTTAACAAATGTATTTGGGGTGAGTTCTTCGCGGATTTTTCCTATTATAAAGCCTGTGGGGTTTGCTTATAGGAATGTCCTTACTTCTCTGCAGCCTGTAGGGTGCTTTTGTAGGGAATATTCGTTTCGATGTAGCCTATGGGGTATGTTATCTTCGGAATGTCCAAAGGAGTTGGGCGCCTGTTACGTTTTTGTAAGTTTTTTGTTTATAAAAAAATATAAACTTTATTGTTCACTCTCTAAATTACAACTAAACTTAATTCTAGTTCTTAATTAAAACGAAACATAAAATGATGTAATCATAATGACACGCTCAGTTACTCTTTTGCAACTTTATAAGTTGTTGAACTGTTTTAACCGTCTGCAGCAGTGCCAGCATATTAATTTATTGTGAAATAATAATAAGGAAATCAATTTTTTTTTTTTTTTTGTTTGTGTTAACATGCACATAAAAGTTATTAAAGCTTAAATTTTGCAAACAGATGTATTGAATACATTTCACTATATATAAAAAAGGAAAAAAAAAAAGATTTTTTGTACAAAACAGAGGCGTTTTATTTGACTCCCATTGTCATCTAATTAAAATTTAACACATTTTGTAATATTTTGGAGAAATAAATGTTCATAAAAAATCTAGTTACATGCAATATTCATTTTGCTGAACTAGAACCTCTCTTTTCCAGATGATAAACAACAATATTGAAATCAACTCGTTATTTAATTTTAGTCCGAATTCAAAGCAGAATTATAATAAAACATTTTCCTTATATGTGCTTCTTTAACTATAATTTTTCTTACATTATTATTCTACTCTAACAATTTATCTAAAAATTTATTTCCGTCGTTGTCAATACCAATTCAAGTATTAATAATGCAACACATTTTTGTAATGTTTTTGGAAATTTTCAAATTCAATCTAATTATAAGAAACTTTATTATTGTGCGTTCAAACAGCGAACAGCTAGCTCATTTAAAAATTTTATTAAGTAACTTTTGCTAAAAGCTGTTCATTGCTGATTTACCTAAAAAAGTATAATATATATAACTAGCGTACAATAACAAACGACTATTAAAATATCAACTTTATGCAACAAAAATACTTTATTAAAATCTGTTTTATATACTGTTTTAGTCTAAGCTAACACTCTCATACAGCGTTATAGAGAATGATGTGCTTTTGGATATGTATACATTTATGTATTTCATTAAGTAATAACGGAGCAGGATACGACTTGTGGTAGATGGTGTAGTAGTTTGTTAGTTGAGGTGGGAGTGGACAGTAATTGGTGAAGTAAGGTGTGGTATTAAAGTAACTGGTTCGAGAAATGTTAAAACAAGTTAAAAGTAAGCGATGCTTTTAGAAAAGATTTTTATATTTCTATTACTGCTTGCTTATGAAATGAGATTTTAGAGATTGTTTGCAATATATTTTTTTTATCGATTTTATATTTGTTGTAATAAAAATTACACTTAAAACTTTATTAATTTGAGATGTACTCAGTTTTCTTGCTCATTAATATAAATTATAGGAAAAGCTATTAATTTACAAATTTCACTAATCTCCTTCCTTATCTCTATATATACATATGTGTATCTATCTATATACATATATATAAAAAAAATAATTTATATGAAAAAATGAACATTATAAACAGTTATATTGATAAAACGATTTTCCTGAAATATTCACAGCGTCACAAAGAATTAAAGCAGGCTATTTCAATAGGAGCAGAGGGAGTATACCCCCATACAAAGAAAATATTAATTATCGCATAACTTAAGAACTATTCCCGCAAAAGACTTTCAACTTTGAAGAAATAACTTTCTTATTATCCTTTGTAATGTAAATGAAAATGGATATAATAGAACCATGGGGAAAAAGTGGGAAAAAGAAAATATTAATTATGGGATAACTATAAATACTATTGCAGAAAAAAATACTTTTCCCATAAATCTCCACGGATAGGAGCAAGGGAAGTGGTGCCCCAATGCAAAACAAATATTTATTATGACGTATCTAAGGAACTATTATCGTGACAGCACTCAAACTTCGTGGGAACTGCTATCCTATTTTACTGCATTTATGTAATGAAAATAGGGGCGATAGGTCTAGGGGGAGTGGAAGCCCCCCATGCAAAGAAAATGTTATTTTTTGCCTATCTAAAGGAGTATTACAGTGAAAGTCTTAAATAATTGTAGAAATTATTTTCATATCAAATTTCAAATAGAGCGGATAAGTTCGGGGAGAGCAGTAGCCCCCATATAATGTAAATATTAATAATCGCATCATAAGAGGTAGCTACTTCATTTTTCGATAGGTTCAGAGGGAAGTGTATCCTCCATTCAAATAAAATATTAATTACCGTTTATCTAAAAAACTATTAGAGGAAAAATCTTATAGATTTGTGGAAATAACTTTTTTATCATCTTCAATAATTGAGATAAAAAAAAGAACGATTAAGTCCAGGGGAAGTACTCTCCCTATGCAAAGAAAATATTAATTATATAATATCTGAAGTCCTACCACAGCAAAAGCTTAAATTTTTATGGGAATTACTTTCCCGTCAACTTTCATAATTGAAATTAATATAGGAAGGGTAGGACCTAGAGGAAAGAGAATATTATATCAATAAAATTTTTAGAGATAACTTTATTATCGACTTCCATAATTAAGATGAAAATAGGACGGATAGGTCCACGGGATATATACAAAGAAAATTTGAGTTAACACATATCTAAGGAACTATTGTAATAAAAGAAAATTTTAACTTTTTGCAATTGAAATACAAATAGGACGGGTAGGTGCAGGCAGAGCGTTAACCTAAAACAGAAAATTAGGAGGGGCACTGGGTGAAATACATGTCCAAAAGTGAATTGGGTTTGTTTTTATCTTATAGTTAAATCGATGAACCGATTTTCTTGGAATTTTCTCAGTATCATCCCGTATGCTTCGAAAGTAAAGTAGGCAACTTCTTTAAAGAACTATTACAGTGAAAGTCTTAAGATCTTGTGTGAATATTTGTTTTCTTTTATCAAATTACACAAATGAAATGGAAATACTGCGAACAGGGGAAGTAATTGCCTCCATGCAAAGTAAATATTAGTTATTGCATCAATAGTGATAGCGAAGCACACCGAGTTAAACTAATTCCTATTAATGGCCGAATATATGTTTATACCTACATATATATATTTTTTTGCCAGATAATCGAGCAGAGAAAAAAAGTGGCAATGGGGTTAAAGTAATATTAATGATTTTTGTAAAGTAGCATTATAGATGATCAGTATAAGTGTGTGTGCATATTAGAGTATAGATGTATTTTACTTATACAATAATAAGTTTACGTCAGTGTAATTCGTTATGGTTTATTTCATAGAACATATGTTCTATGAGCAAGTGTGTGCGAGCGGATAGTGGAAAAGTTCTCTTAGAAATAACATTATTTAACAATGGACACATGTATGACTGCAAATAAATTAAGTGGTTAAAAAATGGTAAATTTATTAAAAATTTCCCATATGGTTGCAAGCGAAATAACCTAAAACGAAAACAAATACAACAACTAAATGCCGTTAATAAGAGGGGGAGAAAACAGTAGAAACAGAGCAGCAGAGAACATGTAATAGAATAGAGTAGACGAAATGTTGTTTGCAAATGGTGTTTAGCGGAATAGAGGTTATGGTGATTTGAATTAAGTATGTAGGATACCGGATACGGATACGTGTTTCTGTGTATATGTAAAATGTACTAGTTTCGGTGTTCTATTATAACATTATTTTAGTTTAATGAATGTTGAACGTACCAAAAAATTTGTAATAATCATACAAAAAATAAAAAGATGATAATGAACCACACACAACCATTAGCTTTTTTTTTTTTGTCTGTTTTATAAGCTTGTACTGTAAAACGTACTTGTTTCTACTAACTAAGGATAATTTATAGTTTTGGCTTATAATAAAATTTTTATTTCATATTTACACATGTAAGTACATTTATATTATTTGCTATTAAGAATTATAACAACACATATAAATTTAAATTATTAAATGTACTTACTTTTAAGTAAACAGTGGAATAGAATAGTCATAAATTATAGTATCCTAAAATTATGTATATACATATAATATATAAAGTATTTTCCAGTTTATGTTAATGTTTACTTGAATCACTTAACTTCAGTGTACTTTTTTATAGACTTAAAATTTTCGTGGGCTTCAAAATTTAGTAAAAAATTGAGTGCACCCGAAATTTTCATCTCGAACTTCTGTGAAAATATAGCTACGAGTATGTATGCAATTATTTCATATTATATTTTAACAGCTATAAATAGCTTGGAGATTATATAATTTGCTTATGTAAGTGTTGCATAAATGTACCTTTCTTAGAGGTAACTGTTACCAAAACAAGAGCTTATTTCCATCTCAAATAATCTGCAATATACATATGTATAGGTTTCGATAACGCAGTAAACATTGAAGGCATCATATGCTGCATTATTTAAGTAAATTGTTTGCATTTCCTCATTAAGTCAGACAAGATCTGATCATATTATGTAAATGAACTAATTTCTATTGTGACCATATTTTTTAATATTTTTACGTATTTGCCTTTCAAAAACATTGTTTTATTTTACAATTTACTTTTAAATTCAAGATCTTTATTTATGTCTTAATATACACACGTCATATTACAAAACTGAACTGCAAAGATTGTCAAACTTACAACACAATGACAACTTTACGACTCAAAGCTAAATTTACCACTGAACTGAATTAGGGTATAGGCTAATTAACTATCTTCTAGTGACGTCAGGAACCATCTAGTAACTTATTTATAATAGCTTAAAATATACTAAATAAGTTTTTCACTAACACATATACAATCATTTATAACAGCTTATATAATACAAGACACACAAACAATCATTTCAAACAGCTTATATCCCAATAAGTAAAAATCTTTGGAATTGAATATTAATTCATTTGAAAACGTTTGAAAATTTCAAATATTATTATATTATCTTAAAGAGTACGTTTTAATTGCCTTTTCCAGAAAGAAGGTTCTAATATAACAATTGTATTTATCAAATGCTTTTAAAATTTAAAACTGTGTTGGAAGTTTGTTTAAGAAACAAATGTTTTCCAAATATTTTCAAAACGTTTTATGTAAATATATATATATATTACATTAGCTGAAAGGAAAGCATGCATTTATCATTTTAAGGCCATCGAAAATTTACCTCAAGAACGTCATAACTCAAAAAACGAGATTGTTATGGTAATGATGTAGTAATATACATTATATTAAGATTTATCTTCTGTAAAAATATAGTGCACATATCCTTTATAGTCACCGATTCAGATGAGAATGCATTAATTTTTATATTAAAAAAAGTTGCATTTGAAAACTTTGAATGCGATTTCTGTGAAGCAATTTTTTTGAGCTATGACGTTTACACAGTAGTTTCAAAACGATATTTTTTTTGGAAACAATTCTTTGGCTTATAAACCGTTAGAAATATCTAGACAAAGTTTCACATGGTCAGAGGTCCCGGGTCACAGGTCTAGATGGTACACCTCCAAAGTTAGTTGCCTCCAGTATGTAATTTTTTAATTTTTGGCACAATATAGATAAACTTGTTTTAAAATCAGAGAATTAAAAAAAATTAAAACTTTTTCATAGCAAAATACCCAAAATCACAGTCCGCAGAAAATTTGTTTAAAAATGGACTCAGCCGTTGTAAAAGGCGTGGCCCAGAAAATATTTTTTGTGTGTTTAACCAACATTTGGGAATATATATCGGCTTTGACATTTGAGAATTTAAAAAAACAAATTAGAAAACTTTTTCAAAATTAACAAAATTTAGATAGGGCTTGGGGGAAAACCGTTGCACATAGCGCCTATGGTTTTGCTTTACACCAAATTATGATTTCTTTTGAAACTATTACAAAAATTTTGTAGTCCGAAACAGATAATAATGTTGTAGAAGTTGATGATTTTCAAAGATTTTGCAAGAAATCTAGTGGATATTTTCAAAAATTCTTAGTGCCCAAATAAAGGCTTCCAGTAAAAAAAATAAAAAAAATATTAAAAGAAAAATAGGCCAAAAATGAGGGTAAAATTTGATTCTACCTAAATATCTCAAAATAAAAGAGATAACCTTTTATCCACAATACAAAAATTATCAAAAAATGCCTTTTTGCCGAAATCCGCAAAATTCAAATAAAAGGTAAGCATGTTTTTTGTAGAGGTTCATAAGGGCTATGTATATGTAAAATTTTGTTACATTGAAGTCATTAATGAATTTTTTACGAATTTATGAAAAAAATACATACTCGAGTTTAAAAAAAAAAATAAATACCCGAGTTGACCTACTTGGGAGGTCTACCCTCTAACGCTGTGACCTTCTAGAGAGCACAGCTCCCCCAAACCAACTCCGATTCACGTTAGCTCTGACCATACTAAATTTTGTTTCGATATATCCAACGGTTCACAAGTTACAGAATTACTTCCAAAAGAAAATGTTTTGGGTGCGTTCTTGAAGTAAATGCACTATATGCTAACCATTTTCCCCCATTAATTTTTGGTATTTTTTGACATTGGATTGTGCTTTAATTGCGAACACATTTTCATCAATATGAATACTATTTTATTTTTTACACAAATATGTCTAAGTTTTCAACTTTTTTATGAGAAAAAAAATCGAATGCTTTTTTAAGTGTGAAAAACATTTGAGTATTTTCTTAATAAAAAAATAAATTCACTATATAGAAACTTAATTTTAAACTTTATAATCGCTTGAAATTTTATTAATACCTAATGTTATAATATATAGAAAATGCTTTCAATTTTCGTGTTTATTTTTTAACATATTTTTGTACCTTTGAAAGCAATTTGAGTAATATACTATTTATTAAGGGAAATTTTCTCAGGTTTGAATCGGTTGTTATTGGGATAATACAGATTTCTCACTAACACATAAACTTGTTAACAGAAGGTTTTCTGTATCATTATAGTGTGTGAACTCTTTTAGATAATAAAGATAAATGACTTTTAAGAGACAATTTTTCACTTTTAGATTAAATGCCAATTAAAAATTACATTAGTTATTCTAAAATTTAATCTAATCCGCAAATTGTGATTTTAAGTACGAAACTAAATCTTGTAGTATTGCTTTCAGTATAGCGTAGACATTTATAAATAAAATAATCTAAAATTTGACATTCCTGTTTTATACGTTAACATTGCCGATATGCGTTTCGGAATGTATTTTCTATAGTCTATATTATCCCGTTATTTTATAATTTTCAATAATTTGTATACTAACCCAAAAAATTACCCCACAACACAAAAATCACCAAAAAAATGCTTTTCTGCCGAAATCTGCAAAACTCAAATCTAAGGTACAGCGAAGTTATAAAAGATATCGACCTAATTCTTTTTCATTTTTACTTTCTATAGTGTAGCTTTTTTTTCCTAAAAAAATTTAAATTGGTGAATTGAAGCATCCATTATAAAAATCAATGTTTTTTAATAAAGCATGAAAAAGGTATTATATTATCCTGCAGGATTCAAAGTTTATTTTTTAGTAATTATGGTTCAAATTTGATGTAAGCTAACATTTTATTTCAACATTTCTAAAAAGTTAAAAATTTGTTTGTTTATTGTTCGAAAGCATGTTAATGGTCTGTTGAATTTCTAATACATTTGATATTTTTAAACCGACTTTAATTTTTTTATTTTCTTAGATACATAGATAATTGTGTCTAGATTACTCTAATATTTTGCATACTGTATATTTACATTAAAAAGAACAATCTTAGGGGGAATTTATTTGGAGCAGTCTATTGTATACGAACATTTTATCACAAGTTTAAACCCCCCAACATTAGCCGTTTAAACTAGCAAATAAAACGAGATTATCCACAACTCAAAAACAATTAAGTTTAATTTAATCGCTAATCTTTAAGTTATAAACAGCATCTAAGAGATTTCAATTAAATTTAAATAAATAGACGTTACAAACTGGAAGTTTCTAATACACTACAAACTAGAAAATTCCGAAATCCTTTTTTTAAACTTATAAAATTAATTTTCGCAGCAATACTATGATAAATTATAATTTACATAAATAAGTACCTCCTTAATGTTATATAGCATAATATTATTCTGTATACAATTTTTTTAATGTTACAAATAAATACGAAAAATATCTTGAATATTAAATATGAGCATTTAAGTGCGGTTAACACGAAGTACACAAAAGTGTATAATAAATCTAAATAAACAATTACAAAAAAGCATTGCTACAATTAAACGGACGATGTTGGAAGGATGTTACTGAAAATTTGTTTTAGAAGTAATAAATAAAAAACAAGTAGGAAAGATATAGTCAATAAAGCCCGACCATATGATACCTCACACCATTGCGCATGTACATCAAAATTCGTGGAGGGGTCCTATATTAGACATGTGGACAATTGTGGACCGATATTACTACTAAGTGTAAAATAAAATATACGAATACAGAATATTACGTTAACACTAACATTTATATGAATTTATGCACTTTAGTGTAATTCACGAAAGTGGGCTTATATGGGAGGAATGGTAAATTATGGAGCGATCCTTATAAAATTTGTCACTACGTTATTAAACTTATTTGTGTCGAATAAAAACCTGATACTAACATGTGTATGTGATTTATGCACGTTAAAGTGATTTTCGGAAGAGGGGTTTATATAGAAGCTTTGGTCAATTATGGACCAATCTTTATGAAATTTAGCACAAAGATTGATACTTATACAAAACTTCTTTACACTGAATTTCATCAAAATATTGCTATATTTAAGCCATGAAACCCCTATTCCGATAAGACATTTGTATGGGAGCTAGGAGAAATAATGGACCGATCATCACCAATTTCAACAGGCTTTATCCCTGTGTTATGAAAGTCGTACGTGCCAAATTTCATTGAATTATCTTCAAAATTGCGACCTGTATTTTATACACAAGGTTTACATGTACAGCCAGCCAGACGGATGGACGGACATCGTTAAATCAACTCATGTTAGATGATTTTTTCTGTGCGTTACAGACATTAGCACGAACATATAATACCCCAATCACCTATGATGGTGTGGGGTATAAAGAGCTAGAAGACTTTAAGACTTATAATTTTTATTATAGGTAAACAAAATTAATACGGTTAACTAGTTTATTTTTCATTATTCTCAGTAATAAAATTTTACTGTAATAAAAAATATATTTTCTTTTTTTTAACACGTTGACGGACAGTTGCGTCTATAGCCGTCAAGTTCAAGTTCACTATGTGACATGACGGCAATAGCCGTCCAATACGAAACGGTCGTTTTTAGACACTGCGGCTGTAGCAGCACAAATGTGCATTTACCAGCGTACAAGTAGAAGCCTAGTGTCATGTTTTCGAAAAAAAAATTTAGTATGCAGATGATGTCCTATTATTCCTGTCCACGAAAAACAATTAGATGGTATAAAAAGATAATCTTTCATCTACTGGATGTAGCAGTGTGGAATTCTTACTACATCTTTAAAGAAAAGACAGGTTCTCAAAGTAAGTTTATAGAATTCAGGGAAGCAATTATACGATCTCTAACTGGCATAGATTATAAACAGGATGGAAGGTCTTTGGTTCAATTTAAACGTGCACGAATCCAAACCAATGAAATCAACAACAATGGAACACAGCATTTTCCTGAGAAAATTTCTCCTCCTGAAAATTATCAGCGAAAAACATATTTTCAGCGTTGTAAACAATGTTATAAACAGGGAGTAAGAAAGGAAACATCATATTGCTGCAAGAATTGCATATCAAAACCTGCACTGTGTCCTGCACCATGCTTTGAAACATGGCATACCGAAAATAATGTATAATAATTATAAAATTATAATAAATTTATTTGTCATTTATTTATTTTTGTTTGATCATGAACTAACATTTCGTGTAAAACTCCCAAAAATACTTTGTTGCTCACAAAAAATTGCTTATTTCAGTCATTAAACCTGTCATTTACGTTTTTAAATTTTTGCTGTTATAGCCGCCATCGTCCCATTACATAGTGTCTAGAGTCCGCTGGCGCCATGACGGTTGTAGCCGCAACCTAATTACAGGTGCTGAATTAATCAAAATTAAGTGTATTTAAGCAGAAAAAGTAAAACTATACTTCTAATATTCTAAAAATTACAAAAACATATAGTGTCAATTTTCGAATTTCACTTGTTTCTACTGTCCGTCAACGTGTTAAATTTAAATTAGTAAGGCTCACGCAAACGCATAATTCAAAGAGTTGTCAGTTGTATAAAATGATGCAACTGTGTCGCGAAATACAGTTGTTCGTGGGCCTTAAAAATTATGAAGAGTTCATGATAAAAAGAAATCTAGTTGCCGAAGAAAAAGAGAAATTTCAGATTTATCTTACAAACTTTTTGTTTACAGAGAAAACATCCATATATCTGAAAAGAAGGCATATCATTATTTTACATATTCTGAATCTTTTATCAGAAAAGTTAATAAAAACTGGTAGGAAGACTTACAAAGTACAAAACGCTCCTGATAAGAATGATACAAAAAATGTGGAGGCAAAAGAATGAACATTTTTGAGATGAATTTCTTTCGAAATTATAAATGCCATCTACAGAATGAAAAAACGTACGTACTGACGGGCTTTTTACCTTATCCTGGTAAGAAATTCTACGCCGCAGTTGTTATGTGAAATGTAGCAGCAAATATCGTGTATAAAAATAAAAGCTGACCATTTACAGGGACAGAAGCACTTCATTCATAAATAATGTCAACAAGGAAATATATTTAAATAAGTGCATTTGGAAAAGATTTATTTCTATCATTACAAAATACAAAGTATCCAAGTTCTCTACACATTTTAGTAAAAAAAAATATTTAAAGGACACTAAAAGCTCAACAAAAAATTAAATAAAGTTTAAAAAAGTGGACTCATTCGAAAAAAATATAAGCGATATATTTTATTAAAAACTAATTTTGAACTTGAGTATAATATTTCTTAAAGAAAACAAAACTTCAAACAAAAGTGTGTTTTTATCTTATTATGATTCAACTTATCTTATTATAATCAAATTTTATCACACTATGGTGCATTTTTGATATTTTGATCCCATTTTATCATACAATTAATACACTTCATATTACAATTTCCTAAAATTATATTACGTTTTCATATTATAATATTATTATGCTATTTAGTTTTTATAAGAAAAACATAAAAATCGATATTATAGCTAAATGAGCAGATATAGAGGCAAAAGGGCAAAAATCTGTGATCACTCACATTACCGTATCAAAATCGATTTTTTATATGAAAAATATAAAAATCTATTTTATAGCTAAACGGGTAGGGATAGAAGCAAAAGGACAAAAATCTGTGATCACTCATATTTCATTCTAAAAATCGATTTTTTATATGGAAAACATAAAAATCAATTTTATAGCTAAACGGGTAGAGAGAGAGGCAAAAGGACAAAAATCTGTGATCACTCATATTTCCTTCTAAAAATCGATTTTTTTTATATGGAAAACATAAAAATCGATTTTATAGTTAAACGGTTAGAGATAGACGCAAAACGACAAAAATCTGTAATCACTCATATTTCATTCTAAAAACCGATTTTTTTATATCGAAAACATAAAAATCGATTTTATAGCTAAACGGGTAGAGATAGACGCAAAAGGACAAAAATCTGTGATCACTCATATTTCCTTCTAAAAATCGACTTTTTATTTGGAAAACATAAAAACCGATTTTATAGGTAAACAGGTAGAGATAGAAGCAAAAGGACAAAAATCTGTGATCACTCATATTTCCTTTAAAAAATCGATTTTTTATATGGAACACATAAAGATCGATTCTATAGCTAAACTGGATAGACGCAAGAGGACAAAACCTGTGATAACGCATATTTTCTCCTAAAAATCGATTTTTTATATGGAAAACATAAAAACCCTTTTTATAGCTAAACGGGTAGAGATAGACGAAAAAGGACGAAAATCTGTGATCACTCGCAGATCACTCATATTTCCTTCTAAAAATCGATTTTTTATATGGAAAACATAAAAATCTATATTACAGCTAAACGGCTAGAGATAGAAGCAAAAGGACAAAAATCTGTGATCACTAATATTCCTTCTAAAATTCGATTTTTTATGTGAAAAACATAAAAATCAATTTTATAGCTAAACGGGTCGAGATAGATGCAAAAGGACAAAAATCTGTTATCACTCATATTTCCATCTAAAAATCATTTTTTATATGGAAAACATAAAGACCGATTATATAACTAAACGGGTAGAGATAGACGCAAAAGGACATAAACCTGTGATCACTCATATTTCCTTAAGAAAATCGATTTTTTATATGGAACACATAAAAATCGATTCTATAGCTAAACGGGATAGACGCAAAAGGACAAAAATCTGTGATCACTAATATTCCCTCTAAAATTCGATTTTTTATGAGGAAAACATCAATTTTATAGCTAAACGGGTAGAGATAGATGCAAAAGGACAAAAATCTGTGATCACTCATATTTCCTTAAGAAAATCGAATTTTTTATATGGAAAACATAAATATCGATTTTATAGCTAAAAGGGTAAAGATAGACGCAAAAGGACAAAAACCTGTGATCACTCCTATTTCCTTTAAAAAATCGATTCTTTATATGGAACGTATAAAAATCGATTCTATAGCTAAACGGGTAGAGATAGAAGCAAAAGGACAAAAACTGTGATCACTCATATTTCTTTCTAAAAAGCGATTTTTTATAAGGGACACATAAAAACCGATTTTATACTTAAAAGGGTAGAGATAGACGCAAAAGGAAAAAAATCTGTGATCACTCATATTTACTTTTAAAACCGATTTTTTATATGGAACACATAAAAATCAATTTCATAGCTGAAAAATCTTAAAATCGATTTTTTTATATGGAAAACATAAAAATTGATTTTTTAGCTAAACGGGTAGAGATATAGGCAAAAGCACAAAATCTGTGATCACTCATATTTCGTTCTAAAAAGCGATTTTTTATAAGGGACACATAAAAATCCTTTTTATAGCTAAACGGGTAGAGATAGAGGCAAACGGACAAAAACGGATAGAGGCAAACGGACAAAAAAAAAGAGAGAGACGCAAAAGAATAAAAATCTGTGATTACTGATATTTCCTTCTAAAATTGGTTTTTTATATGGAAAACATAAAAACCGATTTTATAGCTAAACGGGTAGAGATAGACGCGAAAGGACAAAAATCTGTGATCACTCATATTTCCTTAAGAAAATCGAATTTTTTATATGGAAAACATAAAAATCGATTTTATAGCTAAAAGGGTAGAGATAGACGCAAAAGGACAAAAACCTGTGACCACTCATATTTCCATCTAAAATTCGATTTTTTATATGGAACACATAAAAATCAATTTTATAGCTAAACGGGTAGAGATAGACGCAAAAGGACAAAAATCTGTGATCACTCATATTTCGTTCCAAAAATCGATTTTTTATATGGAAAACATAAAAATCGTTTTTATACCTAAACGGGTAGACATAGACGCAAACGGACAAAAACCTGTGATAACTCATATTTCTTTCCAAAATCGATTTTTTATATGGAAAACATAGAAATAGATTTTATACCTAAACGGGTAGAGATAGAGGCAAAAGGTCAAAAATATGTGATCACTCATATTAACTTCTAAAAACCGATTTTTTTATATAGAGAACGTAAAAATCGATTTATAGCTAAACGGGTAGAGATAGACGCAAAAGGATAAAAATCTGCGATCACTCATATTTCCTTCTTAAAATCGATTTTTTATATGGAAAACATAAAAATTGATTTTTTAGCTAAACGGGTAGAGATAGAGGCAACAGGACAAAATCTGTGATCACTCATATTTCCTTCTAAAAAGCGATTTTTTATAAGGGACACATAAAAACCGATTTTATACCTAAAAGGGTAGAGATAGACGCAAAAGGAAAAAAATCTGTGATCACTCATATTTACTTTTAAAACCGATTTTTTATATGGAACACATAAAAATCAATTTCATAGCTAAAAAATCTTAAAATCGATTTTTTTATATGGAAAACATAAAAATTGATTTTTTAGCTAAACGGGTAGAGATATAGGCAAAAGGACAAAATCTGTGATCACTCATATTTCGTTCTAAAAAGCGATTTTTTATAAGGGACACATAAAAATCCTTTTTATAGCTAAACGGGTAGAGATAGAGGCAAACGGACAAAAACCTGTGATCACTCATATTTCCTTCTAAAAATCGATTTTTTATATGGAAAACATAAAAATCGATTTTGTAGCTAAACGGGTAGAGATAGAGGCAACAGGACAAAATCTGTGATCACCCATATTTCCTTCTAAAAATCGATTTTATATATGGAAAATATAAAACTCGATTTTATAGCTAAACGAGTAGAGATACACTCAAAAGGACAAAAACCTGTGATCACTCATATTTCCTTCTAAAAATCGATTTTTTATATGGAACACATAAAAATCGATCTTATAGCTAAACGGGTAGAGATTGGTGCAAAAGGACAAAGATCTGCGACCACTCATATTTCCTTCTGAAAATCGATTTTTTCATATGGAAAACATAAAAATCGATGTTATAGCTAAACGAGTAGAGATAGACGCAAAAGGTCAAAAATATATGATCACTCATATTTACTTCTAAAAACCGATTTTTTCATATGGAAAACATAAAGATCGATTTTATAGCTAAACTGGTATAGATAGAGGCAAAAGATCAAAAATATGTGATCACTCATATTTCCTTCTAAAAATCGATTTTTTCATATGGAAAACATAAAAATCGATTTTATAGCTAAACGGGTATAGATAGAGGCAAAAGATCAAAAATATGTGATCACTCATATTTCCTTCTAAAAATCGATTGTTTATATGGAAAACATAAAAATCGAGTTTAAAGCTAAACCGGTAGAGATAGACGCAAAAGGACAAAAACCTGTGATCACTCATATTTCCTTCTAAAAATCGATTTTATATATGGAAAACATAAAAATCGATTTTATAGCTAAACGGGTAGAGATTGGTGCAAAAGGACAAAGATCTGCGACCATATTTCCTTCTGAAAATCGATTTTTTCATATGGAAAACATAAAAATCGATGTTATAGCTAAACGAGTAGAGATAGACGCAAAAGGTCAAAAATATATGATCACTCATATTTACTTCTAAAAACCGATTTTTTCATATGGAAAACATAAAAATCGATTTTATAGCTAAACGGGTATATATAGAGGCAAAAGATCAAAAATATGTGATCACTCATATTTCCTTCTAAAAACCGATTTTTTATATGGAAAAAATAAAAATCGATTTTATAGCTAAACGGGTAGAGATAGAAGAAAAAAGGACAAAAATCTGTTATCACCCATATTTCCTTCTAAAAATCGATTTTATATATGGAAAACATAAAAATCGATTTTATAGCTAAACGGGCAGAGATAGGTGCAAAAGGACAAAGATCTGCGACCACTCATATTTCCTTCAAAAAATCGATTGTTTATATGGAAAACATTAAAATCATTTTTATAGCTAAACGGGTAGACATAGACGCAAAAGGACAAAAATCTGTGACCACTCATATTTCCTTCTAAAAATCGATTTTTTATATGGAAAACATAAAAATCGATTTTATAGCTAAACGGGTAGAGATAGACGCAAAAGGCCAAAAATATGTGATCACTCATATTTACTTCTAAAAACCGATTTTTTATATGGAAAACATAAAAACCGCTTTTATAGCTAAACGGGTAGAGATAGACGCAAAAGGACAAAAACCTGTGATCACTCATATTTCCTTCAAAAAATCGATTTTTTATATGGAACACATAAAAATCGATTTTATAGCTAAACGGGTAGAGATAGACGCAAAAGGACAAAAATCTGTGATCACTCATATTTCCTTCAAAAGATCGATTTTTTATATGGAAAACATTAAAATCATTTTTATAGCTAAACGGGTAGACATAGACGCAAAAGGACAAAAATCTGTGACCACTCATATTTCCTTCTAAAAATCGATTTTTTATATGGAAAACATAAAAATCGATTTTATAGCTAAACGGGTAGAGATAGACGCAAAAGGCCAAAAATATGTGATCACTCATATTTACTTCTAAAAACCGATTTTTTATATGGAAAACATAAAAACCGCTTTTATAGCTAAACGGGTAGAAATAGACGCAAAAGGACAAAAACCTATGATCACTCATATTTCCCTCAAAAAATCGATTTTTTATATGGAAAACATTAAAATCGTTTTTATAGCTAAACGGGTAGACATAGACGCAAAAGGACAAAAATCTGTGACCACTCATATTTCCTTCTAAAAATCGATTTTATAGCTAAACGGGTAGAGATAGAGGCAAAAGGTCAAAAATATGTGATCACTCATATTTACTTCTAAAAACCGATTTTTTATATGGAAAACACAAAAATCGATTTTATAGCTAAACGGGTAGAGATAGAGGCAGAAGGACAAAAATCTGTGATCACCCATATTTCCTTTTGAAAATCGATTTTTTATATGGAAACATAAAAATCGACCTTATAGTAGAGATAGGTGCAAAAGGACAAAAATATGCGACCACTCACATTTCCTTTTAAAAATCGATTGTTTATATGGAAAACATAAAAATCGATTTTAAAGCTAAACGGGCAGAGCCAAACGGACAAAAACCTGTGACCATTCATATTTACTTCTAAAATTCGATTTTTTATATGGAAAACATAAAAATGGATTTTATAGCTAAACGGGTAGAGACAGAAGCAAAAGGACAAAAATCTGTGATCACCCATATTTCCTTTTGAAAATCAATTTTTTATATGGAAACATAAAAATCGACCTTATAGTAGAGATAGGTGCAAAAGGACAAAGATCTGCGACCACTCATATTTCCTTCTAAAAATCGATTTTTTATATGGAAAACATTAAAATGGTTTTATACCTAAACGGGTAGACAAAGACGCAAAAGGATAAAAACCTGTGATCACTCATATTTCCTTCTAAAAATCGATTTTTATATGGAACACATAAAAATCGTTTTTATAGCTAAACGGGTAGAGATAGAGGCAAAAGGTCAAAAATATCTGATCACTCATATTTACTACTAAAAACCGATTTTTTATATAGAGAACGTAAAAATCGATTTTATGGCTAAACGGGTAGAGATAGACGCAAAAGGATAAAAACCTGTGATCACTCATATTTCCTTCTTAAAATCGATTTTTTTTATGGAAAACATAAAAATCAATTTTATAGCTAAACGGGTAGAGATAGACGAAAAAGGACGAAAATCTGTGATCACTCATATTTCCTTCTAAAAATCGATTTTTTATATGGAAAACATAAAAATCGTTTTTATAGCTAAACGGGTAGAGATAGAGGCAAAAGGTCAAAAATATCTGATCACTCATATTTACTACTAAAAACCGATTTTTTATATAGAGAACGTAAAAATCGATTTTATGGCTAAACGGGTAGAGATAGACGCAAAAGGATAAAAACCTGTGATCACTCATATTTCCTTCTTAAAATCGATTTTTTTTATATGGAAAACATAAAAATTGATTTTTTAGCTAAACGGGCAGAGATAGAGGCAAAAGAACAAAATCTAGGATCACTCATATTTCCTTCTAAAAAGCGATTTTTTATAAGGGACACATAAAAATCCTTTTTATAGCTAAACGGGTAGAGATAGAGGCAAACGGACAAAAACCTGTGATCACTCATATTTACTTCTAAAAATCGATTTTTTATATGGAAAACATAAAAACCGATTTTGTAGCTAAACGGGTAGAGATAGAGGCAATCGGACAAAAACCTGTGATCACTCATATTTACTTCTAAAAATCGATTTTTTTATGGAAAACATAAAAATCGATTTTGTAGCTAAACGGGTAGAGATAGAAGCAAAAGGACGAAAATCTGTGATCACTCATATTTCCTTCTAAAAATAGATTTTCTATATGGAAAACATAAAAATTAATTTTTTAGTTAAACGGGTAGAGATAGAGGCAAAAGAACAAAATCTGTGATCACTCATATTTCCTTCTAAAAAGCGATTTTTTATATGGAAAACATAAAAATCGATTTTGTAGCAAAACGGGTAGAGATATACGCAAAAGGACAAAAATCTGTGATTACTGATATTTCCTTCCAAAAATTGGTTTTTTATTTGGAAAACAAAAAATCGATGTTAGAGTTAAATGGGTAGGGATAGAGACAAACGGACAAAAACCTGTGATCGCTCATATTTCCTCCTAAAAATCGATTTTTTATAATGAAAACATAAAAATCGATTTTATAGCTAAACGGGTAGAGACAGAAGGAAAAGGACAAAAATCTGTGATCACCCATATTTACTTCTAAAAACCGATTTTTTATATGGAAAACATAAAAATCGATTTTATAGCTAAACGGGTAGAGACAGAAGCAAAAGGACAAAAGTCTGTGATCACCCATATTTCCTTTTGAAAATCGATTTTTTATATGGAAACATAAAAATCGACCTTATAGTAGAGATAGGTGCAAAAGGACAAAAATATGCGACCACTCATATTTCCTTTTAAAAATCGATTGTTTATATGGAAAACATAAAAATCGATTTTAAAACTAAACGGGCAGAGCCAAACGGACAAAAACCTGTGATCACTCATATTTCCTTCTAAAAATCGATTTTTTATATGGAACACATAAAAATCGGTTCTATAGCTAAACGGGATAGACGCAAAAGGCCAAAAATCTGTGACCATTCATATTTCCTTCTAAAATTCGATTTTTTATATGGAACACATAAAAATCAATTTTATAGATAACAGGGTAGAGATAGACGCAAAAGGACAAAAATCTGTGACCACTCATATTTTTAAAAAAAAAATCGATTTTTTATATGGAGAACATAAAAATCGATTTTATAGCTAAACGGGTAGAGATAGACGCAAAAGGACAAAAATCTGCGATCACTCATATTTCCTTCCAAAAATCGATTTATTATATGGAAAACATAAAAATTGATTTTATAGCTAAACGGGTAGAAATAGGTGCAAAAGGACAAAGATCTGCGACCACTAATATTTCCTTCTAAAAATCGATTTTTTATATGGAAAACATTAAAATGGTTTTTATACCTAAACGGGTAGACAAAGACGCAAAAGGATAAAAACCTGTGATCACTCGTATTTCCTTCTTAAAATCGATTTTTTTATATGGAAAACATAAAAATCGATTTTATAGCTAAACGGGTAGAGATACACGAAAAAGGACGAAAGTCTGTGATCACTCATATATCCTTCTAAAAATCGATTTTTTTATATGGAAAACATAAAAATCGATTTTATAGCTAAATGGGTAGAGATAGAGGCAAAAGGTCAAAAATATGTGATCACTCATATTTACTTCTAAAAACCGATTTTTTATATGGAAAACATAAAAATCGATTTTATACCTAAACGGGTAGAGATAGACACAAAGGGATAAAAACCTGTGATCACTCATATTTCCTTCTTAAAATCGAATTTTTTATATGGAAAACATAAAAATCGATTTTATAGCTAAACGGGTAGAGATAGACGAAAAAGGACGAAAATCTTTGACCACTCATATATCCTTCTAAAAATCGATTTTTTATATGGAAAACATAAAAATCGATTTTATAGCTAACGGGTAGAGATAGAGGCAAGAGGTCAAAAATATGTGATCACTCATATTTACTTCTAAAAACTGATTTTTTATATAGAGAACGTAAAAATCGATTTTATGGCTAAACGGGTAGATATAGACGCAAAAGGATAAAAACCTGTGATCACTCATATTTCCTTTTTAAAATCGATTTTTTTATATGGAAAACATAAAAATTGATTTTTTAGCTAAACGAGATAGACGCAAAAGGACAAAAACCTGTGATCACTCATATTTCCTTCTTAAAATCGATTTTTTTTATGGAAAACATAAAAATCAATTTTATAGCTAAACGGGTAGAGATAGACGAAAAAGGACGAAAATCTGTGATCACTCATATTTCCTTCTAAAAATCGATTTTTTATATGGAAAACATAAAAATCGTTTTTATAGCTAAGCGGGTAGAGATAGAGGCAAAAGGTCAAAAATATCTGATCACTCATATTTACTACTAAAAACCGATTTTTTATATAGAGAACGTAAAAATCGATTTTATGGCTAAACGGGTAGAGATAGACGCAAAAGGATAAAAACCTGTGATCACTCATATTTCCTTCTTAAAATCGATTTTTTTTATATGGAAAACATAAAAATTGATTTTTTAGCTAAACGGGTAGAGATAGAGGCAAAAGAACAAAATCTAGGATCACTCATATTTCCTTCTAAAAAGCGATTTTTTATAAGGGACACATAAAAATCCTTTTTATAGCTAAACGGGTAGAGATAGAGGCAAACGGACAAAAACCTGTGATCACTCATATTTACTTCTAAAAATCGATTTTTTATATGGAAAACATAAAAATCGATTTTGTAGCTAAACGGGTAGAGATAGAAGCAAAAGGACGAAAATCTGTGATCACCCATATTTCCTTCTAAAAATCGATTTTATATATGGAAAACATAAAAATCGATTTTATAGCTAAATGGGTAGAGATACACTCAAAAGAACAAAAATATGTGATCACTCATATTTCCTTCTAAAAATAGATTTTTTTATATGGAAAACATAAAAATTAATTTTTTAGCTAAACGGGTAGAGATAGAGGCAAAAGAACAAAATCTGTGATCACTCATATTTCCTTCTAAAAAGCGATTTTTTATATGGAAAACATAAAAATCGATTTTGTAGCAAAACGGGTAGAGATATACGCAAAAGGACAAAAATCTGTGATTACTGATATTTTCTTCCAAAAATTGGTTTTTTATTTGGAAAACAAAAAATCGATGTTAGAGTTAAATGGGTAGGGATAGAGACAAACGGACAAAAACCTGTGATCGCTCATATTTCCTTCTAAAAATCGATTTTTTATAATGAAAACATAAAAATCGATTTTATAGCTAAACGGGTAGAGACAGAAGCAAAAGGACAAAAATCTGTGATCACCCATATTTACTTCTAAAAACCGATTTTTTATATGGAAAACATAAAAATCGATTTTATAGCTAAACGGGTAGAGACAGAAGCAAAAGGACAAAAATCTGTGATCACCCATATTTCCTTTTGAAAATCGATTTTTTATATGGAAACATAAAAATCGACCTTATAGTAGAGATAGGTGCAAAAGGACAAAAATATGCGACCACTCATATTTCCTTTTAAAAATCGATTGTTTATATGGAAAACATAAAAATCGATTTTAAAACTAAACGGGCAGAGCCAAACGGACAAAAACCTGTGATCACTCATATTTCCTTCTAAAAATCGATTTTTTATATGGAACGCATAAAAATCGGTTCTATAGCTAAACGGGATAGACGCAAAAGGACAAAAACCTGTGACCATTCATATTTCCTTCTAAAATTCGATTTTTTATATGGAACACATAAAAATCAATTTTATAGATAACAGGGTAGAGATAGACGCAAAAGGACAAAAATCTGTGACCACTCATATTTTTTAAAAAAAAAATCAATTTTTTATATGGAGAACATAAAAATCGATTTTATAGCTAAACGGGTAGAGATTGACGCAAAAGGACAAAAATCTGCGATCACTCATATTTCCTTCCAAAAATCGATTTATTATATGGAAAACATAAAAATTGATTTTATAGCTAAACGGGTAGAAATAGGTGCAAAAGGACAAAGATCTGCGACCACTAATATTTCCTTCTAAAAATCGATTTTTTATATGGAAAACATTAAAATGGTTTTTATACCTAAACGGGTAGAAAAAGACGCAAAAGGATAAAAACCTGTGATCACTCGTATTTCCTTCTTAAAATCGATTTTTTTATATGGAAAACATAAAAATCGATTTTATAGCTAAACGGGAAGAGATACACGAAAAAGGACGAAAATCTTTGACCACTCATATATCCTTCTAAAAATCGATTTTTTATATGGAAAACATAAAAATCGATTTTATAGCTAATGGGTAGAGATAGAGGCAAGAGGTCAAAAATATGTGATCACTCATATTTACTTCTAAAAATCGATTTTTTATATGGAGAACATAAAAATCGATTTTATAGCTAAACGGGTAGAGATAGACGCAAAAGGACAAAAATCTGCGATCACTCATATTTCCTTCCAAAAATCGATTTATTATATGGAAAACATAAAAATTGATTTTATAGCTAAACGGGTAGAAATAGGTGCAAAAGGACAAAGATCTGCGACCACTAATATTTCCTTCTAAAAATCGATTTTTTATATGGAAAACATTAAAATGGTTTTTATACCTAAACGGGTAGAAAAAGACGCAAAAGGATAAAAACCTGTGATCACTCGTATTTCCTTCTTAAAATCGATTTTTTTATATGGAAAACATAAAAATCGATTTTATAGCTAAACGGGAAGAGATACACGAAAAAGGACGAAAACCTGTGATCACTCATATTTCCTTCTTAAAATCGAATTTTTTATATGGAAAACATAAAAATCGATTTTATAGCTAAACGGGTAGAGATAGACGAAAAAGGACAAAAATCTTTGACCACTCATATATCCTTCTAAAAATCGATTTTTTATATGGAAAACATAAAAATCGATTTTATAGCTAAATGGGTAGAGATAGAGGCAAGAGGTCAAAAATATGTGATCACTCATATTTACTTCTAATAACTGATTTTTTATATAAAGAACGTAAAAATCGATTTTATGGCTAAACGGGTAGAGATAGACGCAAAAGGATAAAAACCTGTGATCACTCATATTTCCTTTTTAAAATCGATTTTTTTATATGGAAAACATAAAAATCCTTTTTATAGCTAAACGTGTAGAGATAGAGGCATACGGACAAAAACCTGTGATCACTCATATTTCCTTCTAAAAATCGATTTTTTTATATGGAACACATAATAATCGATTCTATAGCTAAACGAGATAGACGCAAAAGGACAAAAACCTGTGACCACTCATATTTCCTTCTAAAATTCGATTTTTTATATGGAACACATAAAAATCAATTTTATAGATAACAGGCTAGAGATAGATGAAAAAGGATAAAACCTGTGATCACTCATATTTCCTTCTTAAAATCGATTTTTTTTATGGAAAACATAAAAATCGATTTTATAGCTAAACGGGTAGAGATAGACGAAAAAGGACGAAAATCTGTGATCACTCATATTTCCTTCTAAAAACCAATTTTTTATATGGAAAACATTAAAATAGTTTTTATACCTAAACGGGTAGACAAAGACGCAAAAGGACAAAAATCTGTGACCACTCATATTTCCTTCTAGAAATCGTTTTTTTATGTGGAAAACATAAAAATCGATTTTATAGCTAAACGGGTAGAGATAGAGGCAAAAGGTCAAAAGTATGTGATCACTCATATTTACTTCTAAAAACCGATTTTTTATATAGAGAACGTAAAAATCGATTTTATGGCTAAACGGGTAGAGATAGACGCAAAAGGATAAAAACCTGTGATCACTCATATTTCCTTCTTAAAATCGATTTTTTTTTATATAGAAAACATAAAAATTGATTTTTTAGCTAAACGGGTAGATATAGAGGCAAAAGAACAAAATCTGAGATCACTCATATTTCCTTCTAAAAAGCGATTTTTTATATGGAAAACATAAAAATCGATTTTGTAGCTAAACGGGTAGAGATAGAGGCAAACGGACTAAACCTGTGATCACTCATATTTACTTCTAAAAATCGATTTTTTATATGGAAAACATAAAAATCGATTTTGTAGCAAAACGGGTACAGATAGAGGCAAACGGACAAAAACCTATGATCACTCATATTTACTTCTAAAAAGCGATTTTTTATATGGAAAATATAAAAATCGATTTTATAGCTAAACGGGTAGAGATAGAGGCAAAAAGACGAAAATCTGTGATCACCCATATTTCCTTCTAAAAATCGATTTTATATATGGAAAACATAAAAATCGATTTTATAGCTGAATGGGTAGAGATACACTCAAAAGGTCAAAAATATGTGATCACTAATATTTACTTCTAAAAACCGACTTTTTATATAGAAAACATAAAAATCGATTTTGTAGCCAAACGGGTAAAGATAGAGGCAAACGGACAAAAAGCTGTGATCAATCATATTTCCTTCTAAAAATCGATTTTTTATATGGAAAACATAAAAATCGATTTTGTAGCTAAACGTTTAAAGATAGAGGCAAACGGACAAAAACCTGTGATCACTCATATTTACTTCTAAAAATCGATTTTTTATATGGAAAACATAAAAATCGATTTTGTAGCTAAACGGGTAGAGATAGAGGCAAACGGACTAAACCTGTGATCACTCATATTTACTTCTAAAAATCGATTTTTTATATGGAAAACATAAAAATCGATTTTGTAGCAAAACGGGTACAGATAGAGGCAAACGGCCAAAAACCTATGATCACTCATATTTACTTCTAAAAAGCGATTTTTTATATGGAAAATATAAAAATCGATTTTATAGCTAAACGGGTAGAGATAGAGGCAAAAAGACGAAAATCTGTGATCACCCATATTTCCTTCTAAAAATCGATTTTATATATGGAAAACATAAAAATCGATTTTATAGCTGAATGGGTAGAGATACACTCAAAAGGTCAAAAATATGTGATCACTAATATTTACTTCTAAAAACCGACTTTTTATATAGAAAACATAAAAATCGATTTTGTAGCCAAACGGGTAAAGATAGAGGCAAACGGACAAAAAGCTGTGATCAATCATATTTCCTTCTAAAAATCGATTTTTTATATGGAAAACATAAAAATCGATTTTGTAGCTAAACGGGTAAAGATAGAGGCAAACGGACAAAAACCTGTGATCACTCATATTTCCGTCTAAAAATCGATTTTGTATATGGAAAACATCAAAATCGATTTTAAAGCTAAACTGGTAGAGGCAAACGGACAAAAACCTGTGATCACTTATATTTCCTTCTAAAAATAGATTTTTTTATATTGAAAACATAAAAACCGATTTTATAGCTAAACGGGTAGAGATATAAGCAGAAGGACAAAAGCCTGTGATCACTAATATTTCCTTAAAAAAATCGATTTTTTATATGGAAAACATTAAAATCGTTTTTATACCTAAACGGGTAGACAAAGACGCAAAAGGACAAAAATCTGTGACCACTCATATTTCCTTCTTAAAATCGATTTTTTTTATATGGAAAACATAAAAATTAATTTTTTTGCTAAACGGGTAGAGATAGAGGCAAAAGGACAAAATCTGTGATCACTCATATTTCCTTCTTAAAATCGATTTTTTATATGGAAACACAAAAATCTACCTTATAGCTATACGGGTAGACATAGACGCAAAAGGATAAAAATCTGTGATTACTGATATTTCCCTATAAAATTGGTGTTTTATATGGAAAACTTAAAAATCGATGTTAGAGTTAGACGGACAAAAATCTGTGATCACTCATATTTACTTCTAAAAATCGATTTTTTATATGGAAAACATAAAAATCGATTTTATATCTAAACGGGCAGAGATAGACGAAAAAGGACGAAAATCTGTGATCACTCGCATTTCCTTCCAAATATCGATTTTTTATATGGAAAACATAAAAATCAACCTTATAGCTATACGGGTAGAGATAGATGCAAAAGGACAAAAATCTATGATCACTCATATTTCCTACTAAAAGTCAATTTTTTACATGGAAAATATAAAAATCGATTTTATAGCTATACGAGTAGGGATAGACCCAAAAGGCCAAAAATCTGTGATCACTGATATTTCCTTCTACAAATTGTTTTTTTATATGGAAAACATAAAAATCGATTTTACAACTAACCGGGTAGAGATAGACTCAAAAAGACAAAAATCTGTGATCACTCATATTTCCTTCTACAAATCGATTTTTCATATGGGAAATATAAAAATCGACTTTATACCTAAACGATAAATAGATAGAAACAACAGGACAAAAATCTTTGATTACTCGTATTTTCTTCAGAACTATATTTTTTATATGTAAAACATAAAAATCGATTTTATAGCTAAAAGAGATTGAAGTAAATGGACAAAAATATGCGATCACTTATGTTTCCTTCTAAAAACCGATTTTTTATATGGAAAACATAAAAATCGATTTTATATATATAGGTAAACGGTTAGGGATACACTCAAAAGGACAAAAATCTGTGACCACTCATATTTCCTTCCAAAAATCGATTGTTTATATGGAAAACATAAAAATCGATTTTAAAGCTAAACGGGTAGAAGCAAAAGGACGAAAATCTGTGATCACCCATATTTCCTTCTAAAAATCGATTTTATATATGGAAAACATAAAAATCGATTTTATAGCTGAATGGGTAGAGATACACTCAAAAGGACAAAAATCTGTGACCACTCATATTTCCTTCCAAAAATCGATTGTTTATATGGAAAACATAAAAATCGATTTTAAAGCTAAACGGGTAGAAGCAAAAGGACGAAAATCTGTGATCACCCATATTTCCTTCTAAAAATCGATTTTATATATGGAAAACATAAAAATCGATTTTATAGCTGAATGGGTAGAGATACACTCAAAAGGACAAAAATCTATGATCACTCATATTTCCTACTAAAAGTCAATTTTTTACATGGAAAATATAAAAATCGATTTTATAGCTATACGAGTAGGGATAGACCCAAAAGGCCAAAAATCTGTGATCACTGATATTTCCTTCTACAAATTGATTTTTTATATGGAAAACATAAAAATCGATTTTACAACTAACCGGGTAGAGATAGACGCAAAAAGACAAAAATCTGTGATCACTCATATTTCCTTCTACAAATCGATTTTTCATATGGGAAATATAAAAATCGACTTTATACCTAAACGATAGATAGATAGAAGCAACAGGACAAAAATCTTTGATTACTCGTATTTTCTTCAGAACTATATTTTTTATATGTAAAACATAAAAATCGATTTTATAGCTAAAAGAGATTGAAGTAAATGGACAAAAATATGCGATCACTTATGTTTCCTTCTAAAAACCGATTTTTTATATGGAAAACATAAAAATCGATTTTATAGGTAAACGGTTAGGGATAGACGCAAAAGTACAAAAATATGTGCTCACTCAGACTTCCTTCTAAAAATCGATTTTTTATAGGAAAATATAAAAATCGATTTTTCCTTATAGCTTTTATTGAGACCTTACATGTTCTATTTATTTTCTCTATTTATCGAGTTAAGTTTTTTAAAAAATAATAAAATATTAATTTAAATTTCATAATTTCACAAAACATTGGAAATTTTTTTGAAGAACTTGTAAAGATTTCATAATAAAAGATATCTTTTCATAATATATATCTTTCTAAATATAAAGCAGGTTCAATTCTTCAATAAGGTCCCAAGACCATTCGAAATTTTACCCATTTTATATGAAAATCTCGATTTTAGTCCATGTGTAAGAAAATCCCAAACAGAAACGGTTTCAGAAACAGAAATGACTTGAAAGTATTTTAGAAACGTTTTTTATCAAATGAGCAATAATTGTGGAAGGCAAAACTCAACAAAATGACATTTTTGGAAATTTCATCAGTTTTTTTTTCATTTCAAATGATAAAGTCGACCTTCTATAAAATTCAAATTTTATACCCAATATGATCATAGATGCGTATATGCTGATGTTTGTAACATTCAAAAATATTAGTCTGAGACCCACCGTCATTTATACGAATTCGCTTGAAGTCACTTTCTGATTCCTTTTAACGATATCCGTCCATCCGTCCATTTAATTTAGCAAATTTGTTACAAAGATTTTTTATGGCCCAAGGACGAAACCTATTGAAATTTATTATGGTCGGTCCATTATTTCACCTAGTGGCAAATTTCATGAAGATTGGTCCATTAATCCCATTCAAATTATAGCATCAGATTAATATTTGACACAAATCAGTGTTATATAAACAGAAATCGCAGTGTCAAATTTTATGAGGATTGATTCATATTTGACTGTAGGTCCTACATAACGCCCACTGCTGGTAATCCACCTAAAGTGCATAAATAATATTATATATGCACTCCCTGAATTTTTATGGACATAAACTATATATTTCTTGCTTTATTTAACAATTTGCATAGATTTGCATGGACATGGATTACAAATCGAAAATTTCTGCCATCGCAGGTAAAAATTGTTCCATCTCTTAAGAGATGTAATATTTACACATATCTTCTTTTACTGTATTTTGTTGCTATTATTGTATGTTAATGTTAATAGTTAGCAAGGAAAAACGATGCTTGGTCGGGTGAGCATTAATATTCAAACAAATTTGCATTAATATTAAACAAAAGTTGCACAAATAAATCTTTATATTTTACTAGCTTAACCCGGTGCGCTTGGCTACACTGTTAAAATAAAATAAATGTGAAAAAATACAAATATATTTTTTTATGATTTAATTTATTTATTTACTTACATATTTCAACTTGTTTTGTAAATATACACTTTTAACAAAATATTTTCTATTCTCTGTTCACACAGCTCATTTTTATTTTGAAATTTATAGTTTTCCATTATAGTGGCTTTAAACAAGTTCTTCAGTTGTTTAATGTATGCATCATACGGGGGTATTGCTCGCCCTGCGCCTACCCCCCTTTATTTCAATTTTCAAAGATATAGTTTATCATAAGAGTAACTCCTACCAAGCTTGAACATTCTCAATATAACAGTTCTTAAGATATGCGATATTAAACATTGGCCTCCTATGGGGAGGTACCACTCCCCTGCAGCTATCTTACATCAATTTTGTTGCTCAGAAGATCCTACTACAAAAATTTCAAGAAAATGGGCGCAGCACCTCTTAAGATATTCGATACTTAATATTAGTATCCTATGGAGGATACCACTTCCTCTGCGCCTATCGAAAAAATAAGTAGCTTATGTTATTTTCAGTGCTCATGTAATATTACCGTAAAAATTTCAGGAAAATCGGTTCAGTTGTTTAGGAGTCTATAAGCCAACAGACGAGCAGACAAACATATTTCATTTTTATATATATATATATTCAAATATCCATAATTGTATTTTTGTTCATAAATTGGCAGAACTTTTAACGACGTTAAAGTTAACACGCATAATTCTCCACGTTAAATTTTAATTTTGTATGAAATTGCCTATAAATATAAGCAACAATATAGAGCTATAATACTCAACTCTGCTCGAAAAAATATTTTTATTTATTTTTTTGAATTGAATAAATATTTATTTCTTATCAAAATAAGGATAACAAATTACATAAGTTATCAACACTTAAGTCAATTAAAGTATTTTGTGTATGTTAAATTTAGTGTTCAAAACTATATAAAGTAATTACGTTTACAAACAGAAAAACGTATACTTTTTATGCAAGACTGAAGCACAGAGTTCTTTATCTTATATTCATTCAGCAGCAAAAGAGACTATATTATTTTTGTAGTTATTTTACAAATACTTCCCTAAACGCTTTAATAAACCCACAATCTATTTGCAGCAGTGTTGCCAGGAGACGAGAAAAAGAGCCTAAAAAGAGTTAAAGCTAAAAAAGGCGACTTTTCGTCACTTTTGATCCATAAATACTTTTTGATTAAACACTTCCAAACCTTTGAGTGATTTTTCTTATTAATAAAACCTTTTTTAATTATTTTCATAAATTATTTATATTGCTGATGAAGTATATTAAAAAAATAAGTTTAATTATCGATTTAGTAACTCCATAAAATTAGTTAAGGCACTTTTATTTTTAAATAATTTCGACTTTTTGTGAATACACAAAAGTGCTTAAATAGATGATTCTGTAAAAATAAAATGAGTAATGCCATATAAGAAATTATTTCCTTCGTTGTTTAAATACGAACATTTTTGGACTTTTTAAGGCAATTTTAAAAATCAAAAAAGGCTAGAAAAAAAGCTTTAGGCTAAGAGCAAAATAAAAAGGCTAAAAAAATACTAAACTGGCAACACTTATTTGCAGCACCAATGTAGTTAGTTTTTATTTTATTTCCTCGGTTTTTATGCGTGTGCATTAGAATGTAGGTTATTTGAGTTTTCTTCACACGTTTGAACTCACTTACATATCTACATACATAAAACTGTTTGTAATCGTAACATGAAATGTAGGTGTTTTTATAAGTATTTCCCATTCAAAACACACACAGCTAAGTGATATGTGGTTTTTTATTTCAATTCAACGTAAGAACTCCATTATCATTAAATGTACTTCATTTAAAAAATATTATAAATTGGTACGATATTTTTTCTATATTTTTATTTCACATATTAAAACAATAATTAGTTTAATGTTCATATATATTATTTCTTTTATGTTTATTATATAAAAAATTTACCACAAATAAATAATATTGTCTATTTATCAATTTAAGTAATATATTATTTTATTTATTCATTTATTAATAATTATTTTTTAGGTAATTTTCTATTTGCTTTTTGTATGAGTATTTTATAATATTGTTAAGTAAACCACGTAAATTTTAACCACATTTATTGTAATTAACATTATTATAATATTGTTTATATTGTTTAATTATATAGTCCATTGTAGAGAAGAGTATTTACGTTAAAGTGCATGTTGTAAAATTTGTAGTTAATAATAATTTTATAGATACACATATGTGTTTGCTAAGAGCCGAGTTTATTTAAAAAATGTGAAATATATATATATATATACATTGAAAAATAGTTACGTGCATAAAAAGAGGCCTTAATCTGTATTGGATTATTTAACTAAAATAATGCAGCTCTTAATTAATTAAAGAGAAATGCGACTAATTTTCATTAAAGCTTTCCAAATGCAGTCTTTAGTTTATTGGGTTACAGTAGTAATATTTTAATTTCTTTAATAATTCAAAATATTTATCGTCAAATTATCCTTGTGTTTTAAAACTTTTTGCGCTGTAACACACTTCATCAGCATCCTTGGTGTATTATAAATGTCATTGAAATTTAATCAGTTCCTTTACACTTATATTTTCTTGACTCTTAAGTACATCATCTGCTAAATAATTCTTTCAAAGTTAAGTTGGTTTGCATAAAACCTTTGAATACTGCTAAGAAAAAATCGGTATTATTTTTAAACAAATTGGTACTCGGAGTATAACGTTTTCTAGAAAAGCATTTCTTATGAGCCACTGTCATAAATATTCCCTAATAGTGAAAAACAATTTTTAATAAATAATTAACAAATAATAATTAAATTTCATATTCAACCAAGCACGTCAAAATAAAAATCTATAAAACTCATTAAACATTAATTAATTTTTTTTCTAAGCAAAAATTTAAATAAAAAAACTTATATTTGATGGATATGACATAACTTTATTAGTTTTAATAATATTGCAATAGCTCTTCTCCTGAGGGCTATTTAGGGACCTCCTTCCAAACTTAGATTTGTACACAAAATTGTAACATTATATATAAAAACAAGTCAAAATGTTGTACTCGGCTTGGCCGAATCTATATACCCGCCAACTACAACATTTGAACCACCCTAATAATTTCAACTTTTATGGGAGGTGGGCGGATCGCACCCAGTTTTTTCTAGGTTACATTGTACCCTGAACTATTTTTACAAAATTTCGTTGGCATACATGCTTTTTTTAGAAGAGATATTGGCGGAAAAGTTTATTTGAAGTTACAACTATTTTTCTGGTATTTGGCCCATAACTTTTTTTAGGAACCGATTTTGCTCATTTTCAACACCAAACAAACCTTATATGAGACAAATATTTTAGCAAACTAATTAGGGGAACTAACCCGCTAGGTGGTCCGCTCCGAGCCTTATTCTTAATTTCAACAGACACACTGACGACTGGATATTACTAGAACGTCTTAGATTTTCATGACGACCCAATATATATAAATTTTATGGCGTCTTAGATGATTATTTCGACATGATACACGCGGATCGACAAACCCAATATACCCTCCATCTTTTTTGATGGATGGGATATAAAAACAGTTTTGAATTTTTTTATTGTATGGACCTTTTACATTTTAGGTGACGATACACTACTTTTTTTCAAATTTATTGCTTATTTTGATATCATTAAATATTCATTATTAAAATCTCACCAAATCGGCAGCTTTAGAGATTTTTGTACTTGGAGACTAACCTTCAACTTGGATTTGCCTTTTTGACTCTCAAAGTGAAATTGTAATCCTGAAAAAAGGCCATAAATAAGAAATTATAAATAAGTTTTCTTGCATTTAATATGAAAAATTATATTGAATTTATTATTCTAAACATATTTTCCCTTGAAATTGTCCTTCAACAAATTTTCAAACTTTTGAGACAACCGAAGTGTTTTCATCATCGATGACAAACTATATAATGAAATTATGAAACTGAAACAAATACAATTTTTTATAACAAGACAAGTTTACCTCTAGCCTTTTTCCAAATTTTACTAATTTTCAACTTTTTTACTTAGAAATTTTGTCTTGATTTAAGTAAAATTCCTACTTATATATTAAAACTCTTAGAGAACAGAATTAAATTTGCTTTACCCTTCTGTTAACACCATGACAAATGATGACAAATTATTTGTAAATATATTAGACTGCACCAAAATTTACCGACTTTTGAATTTTGATTGTGACTCCCCCTTGAATTTTTAGCGAAATATTAGTGAAATCGGATATCGTTAACCCGTGCCGAATCGGACCTTAAATTTATAGGGTTCGTTTATATTTGGTTAAAATATAACCTTTTTACAGTTTTGTAACTAACTGTTAAGGAATTGTAATCTACACAAAATTATTTATAAAACAAGATATAGAAAGAAAAAACTGGTTAAAAGATGTTAAAGTTAATACGAATTTTCTAGACCATTAATATGCTTTAGAACACTTACAAATCTTTAAGTTTTTGAGAAATTTTTAAATAAAATGCTATTTGAACATAAATTATAATTACTGAAATATAAGTTTTTGTTTCTGTAGGATAATTCAAAAGTCTCTCCATACATGGTTAAAAAAGTTAATTTTTTTCAAGGCTGTTTCAAAACTCTAATTTTGTCAAACACGTAAATAATCTGGGGAATTCGTAAAAACTTTGTTACCGATGTTTTCTTTTTATATATTGACTGATAGATAATTATGTGCATATTATGATTCTATAACATTTTCTTACAAAACAAAGTATTTAATTGTTAAATTTTTCCAAAACTGTAAAAAGGCCATATTTGTATATACGCACATTACAAAATTCAGATCCAATGCGGCACGGGTTAATTATATCCGATTTCACTAATATATCATACAATATATTTTTACAAAAAATTCAAAAGTCGGTAAATTTTAGTGCAGTACATACATGTACAAATATGTAACTAGAAATTGTACTAAAAGCAAGACATAATTTCTTAATCACTGAAATGGAAAAAAAATATTATTTTTATGTTTTGGAGAAATCGGTCGGGGTCCAAGTAAGATTTAAAAAAAATATTCTCGAAGACATGCTTATTTATGGTTTCTTACAATATGTTCTGCGGCTGCAAAGAACAATGGTCATAATTCTTTCATTTTTATTGTCGATGATGAATAACCAGATACTTAAATAGTAAAATATTTTTATTTTCTTTATAAATATTCATACCTACATGCATATATTTTTTAATGTAACAATGAATTTCCAAATAAGCATTTTAAAAATATTAACAGCCGTATTTACAAACAACTTTTTAAATTTAAAATGCACTTTAAAATTATTTTTATTATTTATTTATTTATTTGATTTTATTTTATTATCTTTTTTTATAAATGCGGCTATAAATGTATATTTTTTTTGTTACTAGGGTATCCATTTTATTCGACTTTTTCAATGTTCGATTGATCAAATAACTGGAAAACGTAGTTTTTAAATTACTAGAATAATCGAATAATTTAACTCGAGTTATTAGAGTAAATTATACCCTAAAATTTTATTCGATTTTTCAATGCATTTAAAAAAATAAAAAAGCATTCTGTGTTGTCGTAGTGTTTTATTAAATAAGAAGACAAAAATAATAGATTAAATATCAATAATATGCGTACATTAATTGAGATCACTTAATTTACAAGAAAGACTTAAATAACCCTTCTTTCGAAAATAATATAAAATTAAAATTTAAAATAATATAAAATTAAAATTTAATAAATTCTCTTATAGTTAAATAAATAGGCCCAACAAGTTTGGTGCGAATAAAATTTTTAATTATTTTGAATAAAGAAATTCAACAATTCTTAACATATATTACAAGTTTGCTCAATTTTAAGTCCACAAATTTTATTAACAAATTTTATGAAAAATTTTATCCAAGCCATCATCATTATATGCTATACACCAGACTGAGAAAATATTGCAACTATGCGCTATCATTCGTAGAGCAAACAATATGTTTTTCCAAATCAAGTTTAGAATTATCCAATTGTCCCTCCAAAAATCAAATTATAAAAAATGATTTAAAATTTACATTATAATTTTTAAAAGTGACATTTAATTACATGTTTTAATTTAGACAAATATTCGATTCTTTTTAACAAATACAATTTTTTTTTAATTCCAAATTGTAGTGTCACTTTTAGATTCTAAATATTTTATAAAAATTTGAAATATTGTTTTCAAGCTAAATTAAAAAAATAGAATTAAAACATCCTTAAAACTAGTTAAAAAAGGAAATTTATAAAATATTTTTTACTCAAATTATTCGATTAATGGGCAAAATTTACTCGAATAAGTTATTACTTAATTTTACTTAAAATTAATTTAATTTTAATTTAATCGAACAATTACTTGATTCTAATTTGTCGATTAATTGAACAAACAATATACGAGCGAATACTCTATTTGTTACCCAACAGAAATATTTATTAAAAACTATGTTTAATACATATCACAATTTATAAAATTATATTAAAAAAGTCAACTTCAAACATATATTTTTATTTCAAAGTTGGTATTTTTATGCAAAAAAAAAATATTTTTTTTTTTTTTTTTGTTCATCTTTCATGCTTTTTAAGTAATATTGTGTTTATTCCGGGAATTCTCGGGAATGCCTTAAATAAAATCCCGATTCCCGGGAGTTGAAAAATTTCGGGAAATTAGAAACCCTAACTGGTGCCTAATTCATAAATTATTTCTAGAAATAAGTTTGCATACTAAATATGGTTTGAACTTATTTATCTAATTACAAATTTTTCATTTTTATACGATTGAAGTATATTAAAAAATATATTTAATAATCGATTTAATAATTCCATAAAATTAATCAAGTTATTACTGGTTTGTATAAAGAAGAGCCGCAGTCGAATATTTTTGCTAAATATAAATAAGGTCGGTTTTTTTTTTTTTTGTACGAATAAATTCACAAAAATGTTTAAATGGATGATTTTGCAAAAATAAAATCGATAATAGCAAATAAGAAACTATTTTCTTCGTTGTTGACATACTAATATTTTAACCTTAAGGCTAGAAAAAAAGCTACAAGCTAAAACGAAAATTTTGAGGCTACAAGCGAATTAAAAAAGGCCACATTTAGCCTTAATAGGTAAAACTGACAACACTGCTCGCTGGAAGAAAGCAATTTCCATTTTTTAATAGTTGTCAGCCTAGATCATAATCCGGTTTTAAAAACTGTAATGTCTTTAAAACCTTTTTTAAGCTAAATTAAAAAAAAAACCGTTTGTTGTATGAGAAAAAAATTTCTTTTGAAGGAGAAAAAAAATTTTTTAACCGTTTTCAGCAAAAAAATTAAAAAAAAAATAAATAAACGAGAAAGAAAGATGTAGTCGGTCAAGACCGATACATCTGATACCCTGCATCATTGTGTACGAGCATAAAAACTCGGGAAGGGGACTTGTATTAAATCTGTGGCCAATTTTACTTAATGTAAAACAAAATATACAAATGCAGAATAATGCGCCGATATTAACATCTAGATGATTTTATGCACCTTAGGGCGATTAATGGAAATGGGTTTATATGGAAGCTATGGTAAATTATGGACCAATTCTCATAAAATTTAGCAAGATTGTTTCTACTTGCATAAAACTTATTTGTGTCGAATATTAACTTTATGCTAACACTTGTATGGGATTTATGCACGTTAAAGTTATTTTCGGAAGAGAGGTTAATATGAGAAATTTGGTAAAAAGATTAATATTTGTATAGATCTTCTTTGTACCGAATTTCATTTTTGAGTGTTTAAACTCTATTTTCATGGGGGACATTTTTATGGGGGCTAAGTGAAATAGTGGACCGATCACAACCAATTTCAATAAGCTTTGTCCTTTTGTATCACAAAAGTCTAACGTACCAAATTTCATTGAATTATCTTTAAAATTGTGACCAGCACTTTGTGGACAATGTTTACATGGGCAGCCAGTCAGACGCGCGGACATCGTTTGATCGACTTAAAAAGTGTTTCTGAGTCGATTTGTATATTCTAAGGTGATTTTTGGATAACTTTTTTTATACGTTACAAATATCAGCACAAATGCATAATAGCTCAATCACCTATAGCGGTATAGGGTATAATAAAAAACACAGTATTTCTCATATATATATATAATAGTTTCCCGCAAACGAAAATCCAATTTTGAAGGTTCGAGTTTTGCAAAATTAAATATTGCATGCAACTGCTAACAATGTGCTGAACTTTACACAAAACTTATTTCTTTATTGAATTATATATGGTAATATTTTTAGTTTATTTTTCCATATATCATAAATTATCTTAAAATACAGAATCATGTACTTTAAAATATATGAGCGTATGATTTTTCAAAAACGATTTTCATTGTGGAGTCTTATGTGAACGGTAATATTGGTATTACAATTTTTCACTTTAAGAGAAATAGTAAAACGTATTTCGGGAAAAAAATGTTGTCCCGATTTCCACAAAATCTTCTTGAGTCCTCCTTGGAAAGGAAGTTATATGTAAAATTCCATTAAAATATCTTGTAGATTATGACCTATAGTTTGATCAGCACGTTTACATTGCTAATGGCTGAACGGACGTACTGCCACCACCAAATCTTTTTAGTGAATAATTTAGTGCCTAATTTAACACCTGAACGTGGATAATTAACATCGTTTTAGTGTATTATAAGCATTATCGAAAATATCATAAAATTGCACATCTTACAATGATGCAAGCTGTAATTTAAAACGAAATTTTAGTATATTTTTACTTTTTATTTTGGTTTTTCACATGTTGCATATAAAGTTTATAATATTTTTAAGATGCTAAAATCGTCCTTTTTTCAACCGTACCAATATCTTGTTACAAAGCTTACGGTTTGGTTAATACTGTAGAACCCAAGTTTTTGCCCCAATATGCAATGTTATTAAAATATTTAATATTATTTTTTTGAATATTTTGTACTAACACACCATATAGTTATAAATACATTTGTTAAAATTTTTCAAAATCATATCATTTACTCTTAGCGATATTGTGTATTGATATGTTTCATATATCGACAATTCCATGAAAGAACGCCCGAAATAGGGCATTTTTTTTACCTGGTATCTTTCAATTTCCATAAAAATATTTATACACAAAATTCATTAACACCTTTATCAATTTCTGTTTTCAGTTTCGAGTGGTTTTGTCATCGGTTGAGGTACTTCAGTTACGTCCAGTGTCGACTTATCTGATCCATGAACTTTAAGTGAGAACACAATTGATTTATCCTTTCTGGGGGTCAAATATATAGTGTGTCTTTATTTAATAATTCAGAGTTTTATGATCGGTAAAAATAAATTATGATAAATTACTAGCAGCACGATGACACGAAGGGATTCAGTTGGTTACTTCGAAGGTAATTCGAATTCTAATACTATCAGGTACGGTGCTGAAGATTCTATCCTTTCGGATATTATGCAACAAGAAGGATCGTTTATGATACTTAGAGATATTGTAAAATACTGATCTAAATAATACAATTTTTAAAAGCTAGTTTCAAAATAGAGAATTGGTCTAAGAAAACATCAGACGATAGACCTGGCTATGCCCAGCATTGCCAGAATGATGATTTATCATATTTTTGATGATTTTTTAATATAAATATGATTTGATGATTTTTTCTTACGAAATATGATTTTTATTTTAAAACTATTAACGTTTTTTAAAGACTCACGATGATTTGTTAGAATATGTTTATAAAAATCCGTTCAACTAATTTCAAAATACATACTATACCTATCTTACTTATCTTAGTTAATAATAAATATTAAGAATAAAATAAATTACAAAGATTCAAATTTATATAACAGAAAAAATTTTTCCGATAACCTTCATATTCATATAGGAAGCCTGCGAATGTATATATTTTTCTACTGTTTGTTTCATTTAACTTTCCTCCGGTATTCCAAATAGAGTTTTACCACTAATTCAATTTCTATGTATTTGTCCAATGACTATAACGCGATAGTAGCAATAATACTTTCCTAAGTTCTGACCAAGGTTGACAACCGAGCTATTTTAGCCGTAACGGTATTCGTTGTTTTAACGGTTGTTTCAGAAATTTCACAGATATCGGTTCGCAACCATGAAATAAAAAGTGGTCAAGTATTTAAAACATTCTATTTTTTTTTTAATTTTATTCAAAATAATACTTTTTTCTCAAACTTTGTAATAACGGTAATGGTATTTTAGCGGTAATGGTATTTAAGTGGTAATGGTGATTCTAATTATTTCAGTGACAGTGTTTTAGAGGTAATGGTAGTCAATTTTCGATGGAAAATTATTTAATGCCCATACAAGGGCACGTATTAAGTGTTTCAAATTTTTATGATCATAATGTGCAATATTAATTTATAATTTTGTAGGGCTTTGAAAATAATGAAATGTAGACTGAAAGTATATCACTCCGTTTGAGTGTTGAAAGACTCCATCATAGAGCAAATGGTTTCTTTTGTAATTAGAATCCATAAAAAATACCTCGAACTTCTGCAATTTATACATTGAATCGATATACAGAATAATCATACAGATATAAAAAGTTGTTTTCTAATAGGGGTGAAGTTGAAACATATATCATTAAAATTATAATTTTGACGATTTTATGGCAAAATTATGATCTTTCAAATGATGATTTTTTACCCAAAGTTTTTGCCAATGCTGGCTGTGCCAAAACAGACGACCGAAGTCGCAGTGCCAAAACAGTCGACCGAAGCCGAAGTGCCGAGAGAAATTACCAAAGTCGCAGTGCCAAATTACCAAAATCGCAGTGCGGAAACCGAAATTAATATTTTATATGTAAATGGACTTTTTAGAATTTTTTTTATATTTAAAAATTTGTTTTTTATAACATAATTTTAAATTAAAAACAAGTTCATAAAAATTAAACTAATTTTTTCCATGTTTTCACTTAGTGAGAAGTTGTTAAAAAAAAACAGTTTTTTAAACGCATAGACGATATGAGAACTTTTCTTTTTAATGAATTCATCAAAAGTTCTAGGCTAATTTGCTATAAGTGATGTTTATATAGATCTGCTATTTAAGGATTTCAAATGTCTTAATTTGATTATAAAATTAATTTGATTATGAATTTAAAGCTTATAAAAATTATAAGTCGTCATTTCATAAAAATATTATTGAAAATAATATGATAATAGCTGATTCTCGTTAATATTTTTTATTTTTTGCTTTTGAAGACAGAAATACATAAATAGTGCTGAAAATAGTTTTGAATCTTATTTTAAAAAAATCGTCAAATTTAAGACAAAAATCGCCAATTGTCAACAGGCCATTTTTAGCACAAAAAATCGTCAAAATGACGATAAATCGTCAAATCTTGCAACAGTGGTGGCAAAACTAACAACCGAAGTTTGTAGTTCCGACGTAGACGAAAAAGTTGACCAAAGTCACGGTGTAAAAACTAACAACCGAAATTGTGCCAAAACAGACGACCAATCTTTCTGATGCTCGGACTTCATAATATGTCTTGGAATAGAGCAAATTATATTGATCAGATGTCTCATACAGACTTAGAGTACTTATGAGGATAATTATATAAACTAAATGAGAATAATTAAATTTCAATACCATTTTTAGGACAACAATAAAACTGTTCACAAATAAGGTAGAATAACAAGATATTCACAGATGAAGAGTTTAATGCAATATAAAATAAATTATTGTAAATAATAATTGTAATAACAAGAATAAAACTTATGTAATAACGGTTTATGGTATAAATTCATTTAATATATAGAAAGTATCCAACTTTAAATATTCATATCTATTATAGTTAAGGATTCGTTAAACTTAAAAAGCTTAAAGGAGGCTATTTTATTATTTTTTAGCATTTTCATTTATTTATTTCGTTTTTTTTATCAAGAATATTTGTGAAATACAAATGTAATTTAAGGATGCATTTTGACAATTGTGAAATCATAAAATTTAAATCTTTCTTTAGGTGTATTTAAATTGGATCCTTCACTATAAATTGCAATAATAATTAATCTAGTACTTAAAGGTTTACTATTTTTAATAAATTTTTAAAAAAATTCGTTTTTTAAATAAAATATATAAATCTACTAATATTTTAAAAATAATTCCACAAAAATAGAATTTTTATATGAAAAAATGAGAATGATTCTTAGAAAAAGCTACATTTTGCATAGTAGTAGTATGTGCGTCTCACAAATTTGAGACTTTTATTTTAATGTAAAGATTCCATACTTTCTAAATATCTAAAAAATATAAAAAAAATTTAATACCATATTTAACGAAAAGTGCATTCAAGAAATGCATTTGCATTAAAATGCACTTTTATTAATTTTTTCTTATTTTTGAAATATTCTTGTTAAAGTCGACATAAGAGAAACTTAAACACCGTTCAAATTATTAAAATTCACAAAGCCTTCCTGAAATATTGCCATTTAAAGTTCCATATTTTTGAAATTTGTTTAATTTTTGAGGAAGTGCAAAACCGAAATAAAATTGCGAGTTTTCGCAATTTTGCGAAACTGAAAACTGAAGTCGATATAGATATACGTAAACTATTTGCGTGCAAAATTTTATGAAAACTGAACGACAATCTGTAAATTTGTGGGCGTTCTTTCATGGAATTGTCGATATATCTTTTTATAATATTAAAGAAATTTATTTGTATTATTTAGCCAGCTGTGTTACTTAATTCATCTAGGAGACTTTATTATTTAATAATATATATAGATGTATGTGAGGAATTTTTAGAATCAATAAATTAATGAATATGAATGAAAAATATGTTTTTTTTTTTGATTTCCTTGTTAAATTCCTTCCGATGTATGGAAGTTAAAATTTTCTGAAATTTTCACAGATGTATGTTTTAAACAATTCATCCTTTTAAACCACTGTATAAACATAAATATTATACAAAAATATATAACAAAGCCTAAATAAAAAAATTCCATAAAAATTTAATATTGATATTTTAAAACATGTGGGATCTTGGTTGTTTTATTTTTAATATTTTATTTTTAAATGCCAGTCAATCCAAAAGCACACACATGAGCACACTGATATCCCCACATAAAAAACGATTTTCATCTTTGATTTATTCGTATAAATAAATTTTGCTAATTAAATAAACAGAAGACTTCTAAATATATATATATATATATATATATATATATATATATATATATATATATATATATATATATATAAACACAAGCATTTATACAAGCTCTAGTCCCGGGAATCGGTTTTTTATTTAGGGCATTCACGGAAATTTCCGGGTAGTCGGGAAAAATACTGTATTATTTAAATAGCATGAAAACTAAACAAAAAAAGCTGTATTTTACGTATAATTTGCACGGAAATATATGTTTGAAGAATACTATATTAAAAATACTTTTTAGCAAATATTTCTGTTGGGTAACAAATAAAATGTACATTTATACCCGTATCCACAAATAAATTTTAAATGTAAAATATATTTTAGAGATATAATTTGTGTGAAAATTTATTTTAAAGGACATTTTAAAATTTTGTATAATTTTAGTTAGTATTTTGAAAATGCTTGTTTAGAGCTTCATTGTTATATTAAAAAATATATTCATATCTACGTCTATTTTTAAAAACTATTTGATTATTCATCATCAACAACAAAAACTTAAAGGAAGAATCCTGGATATCGTTCTTCACAGCCACACATAATTTTTTAAGAAACCATAGATAAGGATGTCTTCAAGAATAATTTTTTTGAAATCTCGCTCGAATCCCGATCGATTTCTCCAAAACATAAAATAATATATTTTTTTAGTCTTAAATATAGAAAATTGATGTGTAAAGATTATTAAAGTTGAAAGATCAAAATAACAAATCTTACAAAACTGTGTAGTCAATTCATCTAAACTGGCGAGGTTTTCTAAGTTTTGTATACTAATAGTAGTAGTTTCAAACACAGAGAATTTTTAAATATTTAATAGTTTTAGTTTTGTCACTTCAGTATTTCTTAGTTTGGAAACTATATTTTCTGATATTTCAGTAAACTCTTTAGAGTTTATTACATCGAATTGGGTGCAAGGCAATGTAACCGTCTATTTGCTTGATTATAGTCAATCATCGTTTTTTACAGAATTTTTGATTTTCATAAATGATAAAAATACACATTTTCGGAATCAAGAAGTAAAAAATGTGCAAATTTCTCGGAAAATTCATCACGGGAATTCTCAGGATAAAAACCCTAATGCTCCCAAAATTTTAAATTTTAATTTGCAAATTTAAAGACTGCCATAAAAAGTAATAACATGAAATTTACATTAAATCATTAGACATAAATACGAGTCAATTAATTTTCATTTAAAAAAGGGTAACAAAAGAGCTAAATACTTTTAAAATGATAAAACTAAGAGTTTTGAAAGTATTTCCTAGGAGTGTGTACGTTAATCATTATTTGCTCATTCATTGACACTAGGGTATTCATACGAATAATGCTTGCTCGTTTAATCGACAAATTAAAATCAATAATTTCGAGTAAAAATTTATTCGAGTAAATTGTGCCGATTAATCGAATAATTGGAAAATGAAAAATGTACTTTCTTAATTAGTTTTAAAAATGATTTTTATTTTAGTTTTTTTTTAATTTTGCTTGAAAACAAATGCTGTATATAATTTTAATAACATAACGGTTTTAGTATGGTACCAAGTGATACCACGAAATGAAATTGTATTAGACAGATTTTATTCAGTGAAAAATACTGAATATGTGTCTGAAATATAACGCGCAATTGAAGTATAAAAAATTTTTCAGTCACAAAAATTATACCAAATATATAAAAGTCGTTTTAAAAAATGATAAAGTAACATTTAAATCATTTGTTATTTAAAATTTGGGTTTTGCATAAGAAACAAATTGGAAGATTTTGAACTTGATTTGGAAAAATATATTGTTGTTATACGAATGACAGTGCAGTCGATAATTGTAGATATGTAGTTGATGTACGAATAAAATCTCAGCCTGTTTTAGTGGATATAAGGATGATGGCTTGGATGGAATTTAATCCTTTTTTTATATTAAGTGACCTCAACTAATGTAGACATATTTTTGATGTTTTCAAAATTTTTTTATTTTATTAAAATTAATTGTTAAGATTGTTTTTATTTTCTTTTTAACAGACACAGAAAGATTGATTTATTTGTTAATAAATATTAAAGAAAAAAAGCGAGCAAAATATTAAGGTATAATATATTCGAATAACTCGAGTAACCTAAAAACTTTACTCGATTAATCGATTAATTTAGAAACAGCGTTTTCAAGCTATTTGAATAATCAAATAATGAAAAAGTCAAGTAAGATGAATACCCTACTTGATAGCTGTGTCTATTTAATGTCTATTTAAATACGTATGTGTATATGTATGTATGTATGTTTCTATGTAATTCATAACCCCCACGTGAAATAATCATTATGTCTTCGTTAATTATACCACGTTCGCACTTGATTCATTTTCCTTCAGCTGCTGATTTTCATTTGACATGCTCTAGTAAAGAGACGTTAATAGATATATCAACATAAGACGCACATTTTTCTTTGTAGAGACAATCTAAAAAGAATTTTCAATTGATTATAAAAATTTCATTTAATTCATTTCATTGTTTATCCTTTGCCTTTTTCTTTTAGATTTTGAAACAACTTTTTGGTTTGCTTCCTAATTTTCTTTAATGTATTTATCTAACTTCGTATTTAAGTATAAGTATAATATATACATAACTGCAAGTGTAGCTACTTATGTGTTTAATTATAAAAACACATCATTACCATCATTATGATTTTGGCTATCAATTGGTTTTAATGATTTATTTCCAATGTTATAATTAGCATCGATATTTTACCTTAATCTCATGTACATATTAATATGTAGATTAAGGGTATAACTTAAAAAAGAAACATACAGGACATCACGTCGTAGCCCATGTAGTACTGATACCAAAAATCGTTTTCTAAAGTAATTTCGATGAAAAACCTCTCCGCAGCCAAAGCAAATTTCTAAAACCATTTGAGATTTTTTATATTATTAAATATTTATTTTTTAGTACTAAAAAAGCATATTTTTCATGTTGGTAATAAAAATTGGCACTATACTAAGGGATTCCTAATTATTTCCTTAACAACCATTATAAAATGAAATGGTAAAGTGTTACGTTTAAAAATTTTTTCTGGTTTTGTTTAATGCAGAAGATGTATAATAATCAGCATTTCTAACCGCCAAATATAATAATTTTAAATGCATTTTAATATTTACGTCGAGTAAAATAATCATTTAGCATTATATTTAACGAATAAAAAGTATAAAAATTATAAAAACAAATTTTATGAATGTTTGCAAAAAAAAAAAAATAAGAAATAACATATTTCTTATAACATATTTCTTTATATGAAAAAAATGTCATTGAAGAATGAAGAATGCCAATAGTGAGACAATATAATCTTGTTTCTAATAAAAATAATGCAATGTCGGAACAAATTAAAAAAAAAAAATTAATTCAAAACTTAAACGCGTTTGATGCTAAAACTTTTTATCGATCGCGAAAATTTAATGTTGCATTTTTTAATATTTTTTCATGCCCTATAATGCTATGACCTGTGCATTTTGATATTCGCAAAAATTGCAAAGAGTTATACCCCTAATGTACATATATGAAACTATAAAATATAATCAGAATAATATTTTACTATTTATCTACATACATTGATTATAATGTAAATACTTTACTTATTACTACATTAGTACTTATTTGGTACACATAAATTCATATTTATAAATTTTCTTTAGCCTGTCTTCTTCATAAAATCCAAATATTTTCGTTAAACTAAATAGTAGATCTTTTAATACATGTGTTTTGTCATCTTAACTGTAATTGTTTAAAATTTGAATATGCTTGTATGCATTTAAAGGTAATTAGAATTTAAATACGCATATACATATATGTATATAACAAAAGAAACACAATTTCATACAAATTATATAGCTACTTTTAATACATATAAAGCAGATTAGTAAATTCATTGAATACCAAAATATTATTCAGCAAATATACCAAAATAAGGCATTCAAAAAAAAAAAAAAAAAAATCGAAACCATTCTTTTGTTTTTACCAATGGCACCTTCAGATATTAATTTTAGTTGTAGCAAAAAATAAATAAATAATTAAACAAATAAATAAATAAATATGATATTTATTTTTAGGTCATCACCAATGTTGGAGGTATGAAAAAAGACTCTATATTGAACTTTGAAAAAGCTTAAAAAAGGCTAAATGCTCCAAAAAATATTACAATCAAACAAAAAACTAATTTATTTATTTAAAGAAACTTTAACTACTAAATAACAAGTAAATAATTTAGACATAGTTTAAAATTAGTTTTAAATATGTTACCAAATTAAAGTTTAATAATTTAAATTAATAAATATAATAAAAATTTTAAATTAAATCAGAGTAAGTCAATATAGGTTAAAGAGTAAATTTTAAATGAAACTGTTTATATGAAACAAAAATATAAATTCTACAAGAAATTAATAATAGATTGATTATACTTTAATATATTGGTGAATTAAGTAAAAAAAAATAATTTTTGTTTCATTTAACAGTTTCTTATATTTATCGACTGTATTAACCCGAAATTATGAAAGTATATATATATTATTTTAAAAGACTAATGTTTCACATTTATTTAGAAAGTAAACACTCACTGCAGGCTTGAAGTCCAGAAGTTGTTGATGGTTTCGGCGTATTAAGTACCGTAAATTTTAGGTGTAGGTTTAAGTATACATAAGGTAAGTATTTAAATTGATTGAATTTATTTATATTTCATTTTAGCTATGTGTGTTTTGAATGAATGTGTGAATTATGTGTGTGTAAGTACGTGTATTTGTATATAAAAAAAAATTAAAATATGACTTTATTTTTAATTGAGTTTGGTAACTAATAAAATGTTAATATATAGGTAAGTATAATCAACAAAAAAAATTGTTAGGTTTAAGTTACGTTAAGTTAAATGACGATATTTAGAGTTGAACTATGAAATGTTACTTTAGTTTACGATATGTTTAGGTTATGTTACGTTGAATTTTGGAAAAGGTTAAGTTTAAGTAGAGTTAAGTTAGATATGTTTACGTTGCCAGGTTAAATTATATTTTTTTATGTTGCCTGGTAACTTCTAAATTCTAATTATATTGAAAGATTTCCTTAAAATTATTCCAAAAAAATTTCACGTTTTTTCTTAATTCTTATAAAAATATTTAGTCATGTAATTTAAATTTCCGTTTCATTCTTATATGTTTGAAAACTTTTTAATCAATGAAACTTCCTAAAACTTTTCTAAATTAAATTTCAATGCTAAGTATGAACAAAAAAAACTATTTTTCTTCTTTTTTTGTCTTTTATAATTACAGAGAGACAAAATATTTTAGAAATATATCCTCACGGGGCAAAAGATGATAACCCTGCTATTGTTTAACTCTAACGCATTACACATACATATTTAGTAATGAGATTTCCTTTAACCCTACATACTTACATCATTTATATAAGTACTTACATACATGCATGATGGTTTATTTCAATTATCTTGAAGGTTTAAATAATTAAAAGATTCATTGACATAAGAAACCGCTAATTTGTTCTCTAATAAATTAACAGTTTGGGGATGAATTGCTTTAAATGCATAATGTAAAATTGATTGCTGGTTAATAGTGAAAGTATTGAAATTTTTTAATTGGGTTAGGTTAAACAATAAATTTTCATCTTAAGACTTTTTAATTATAAGTGAAAAACATATATTACAGTAATAAGTTTAGATTTCAAGGAATCAAATATGAATGCAATTGGATCAACTTTGCAAATTTATTTAAATTGCTTATGGGTGACAAAATATCAGAAATCGTACATACATTCATAGTCATATGTATTTACACTTTATAGAAGCAACTTTTTTTTCACTAATACAATTTCCGAAATATCTAGATTTAATTAGCATATATTTAAATCAAAGAGTTTTATGTCGATAGCTTTTCCTTTTGGCAATTTTTAATCTTAAATATATAAAAATAATAAAATGCAAGTAAAAACTTATTAAAATAAGGGAAATTGCGTTAGAAACCTTTGTCGAAATTGTAATTTAAGAATGGTATTTCAGCGTCAGACTTGGAAAGGGAGTATGAAATATATCGGAAAACGGTATATAATTTAATAAAAAAGAAAGAAACATACGGAACACTAAGAAGCAAGAGCAGATATGGATATAAACTGCTGACAAACGAAACTGAAATTCGAATATATCTTGATATCTTTGCGCAAAACACAGAATTAAGCTCACTAAAAAATGTTGCAGCATCAAGAAAATATATTGGAAAACATGTAAGTGAAATAACAATTCGGAGAAGATTAAAAAAAGCTGATTTAGAACCTACGACGTGCGAAAAACAATTGATATTTCCCCAACAAATAAATTAAAGCATTTTCAGTTTTCTCAGGAATATATTCAGAAGCCTATGGACTTTTGGAAAGATATTTTATGGATGGTTATGTCCACATTTTGGTCCCAAAGCTCTTATAACAAAAGTGTTATGCATCTTTCAAAAAATTCTAAGTATAAGGCAGTATCACCAATAAATCGATTTGGAGGAGGTTCTGTAATATTTTGGTGTTGCGTATCTTACAATGAATTTGGATATCTAGTATCAATTAGAAAAACCTTAAACCAATCTGGATATTAGGATATTTTAATTAGTCATGTTTTTCCCTCGGCTAATTGATTATTTGGTAACGAAAATTGAATTTATCAACACTACAATGCTCCGTGACACAAAGTATGGTTACCGACAAAGTTTTTAAATGAAGTTGGACCAACTGTTCTTCCATGGCTACCTCAAAGCCCTGATCTAAATATAAAATATAATGTTTGGGCTTCTGTTAAAAAGACTTAGAACCGGGTAAGCAAGTAGAGAAGAAACTATTTCTGAGATAACTAATATTTGGAATGAATTATATATTGAATTTGCTCGTAATTTAATCAATCCAATTTCCGATAGATTTCAGGAAATTATTGACGCTAAAGGTCATACAACATCCTATTGCAAAATTCTTGATTAAATAAAATTTTTTAAAATGTGTAAATAATTTTGACATAATAAAAATGTGTGTAAATACTTTTTAAAAATGAGATATATATATGTTTTGTGTCCTATTCCAACGACCATTATAGTTGCTTAAAAAAGTTGCTTAAAGCAACAAATTTTGTGCTTTTTCTGAAACATTCAAATTCAAATTTCTAAAAACTATAAATATACATGACTATGACTATATAATCAGTTTCGCTAAAAATTTCTAAAATTTAAGTCTAAAATAAAAATTACTTATTTAAATGTTTGCATAATTGTAACATTAAACTTAAGCTTGCAAAGTAATTCTGTTTCAATAAAACTGGATTTTCTTTCATATTACTGTTTAACCCTTTTGCAATGAATTATTTTATGTCAAATGCTTTTTATTCTTTTGTCATTTTAAAATGTTAAGACAACTAAAGAATTATGCAGCATTTTACTAACAAACTTACCAGCGCTAATAAAAATTGGCGCTTGAAAATTGTCAAACGAAAATTCTAATAGTAAAATAAAACAAAAGAAAATCCTTTAAAATTAACATAAACTTTTAGTTGTTTTTGTCTGATAGTTTTTTTCATTCTTCTTACAAATTTTGAATTCTTCATTTTGTAGTTTTTTTTTCCTTTTAGATAAACGTTTTTAGTTGTAGGGCTTTTCCACAGAATGAAATCGTACAGAACAACAATAACAACAAAAACGAAAAATAATACAAAGTTGACACTAATGCTGGCACTGACATGAAACTAAATAAAATGACAACAATTTCTTAAATTCTGCCTTCTTTTTTATATTTGGTATTTTAATAATAACAAACAGCAAAAAGACGAAGCAAACCGAGGCAAAGTAAAGGAAACAAATACAAAAATTTTAGAGAGAGAGAGAGAAAAAAATGTCAAATAATTGTTTTGTTATCTTTTTATTCTCATTAATTTCTCTGCTAAAGAAATATAAAATTGATTTCAATGCTTTTTATGTCCTGTTCTGGGCTGGTAAAATCGTCATTTTCATTTGTTCATTCTTCTTTGCTTTATCGATTCTATTTTTATTTCTATTCATTATTGTTTCCAGTCCTGTTTTGTTTTTTCTTGTTATTTTTATTTAAACTTTAATATATTTTTTTTTTAACAATTGGTGTTGTTGTTTTTAATTTTCTAATAAATTTATTGCTGTTAACTAGATAATACGAACCAATACAATATACTGCTTTCAGCAAACCATCTACGTATATATATATATATATATATATATATATATATATATATATATATATATATATATATATCCAGTAAATGAGGCTTTTAACAGTCAGATGGCATACAGACATTGTTATGTTGACTTCCCTATCAATAATGATCCAGATTCCGAAAATATATACTTTTTGTGGTCTTAGATGAATATTGCAGAATAGCAAACTTATATATACCCCTTACACCTGTGATAAAGTATCATTATCTGTTAAAAAGATTCTTTAATTTTTTTCACTCTCTGTGTAATGCGCCGTCAAAGTCATTTGGAATTTTTAATCACAGTAGTAACAACTGAAAATTAATCATTTTAGGTTTATATTTTTTCAATTTATTTCATTAAAAGTAGTTTGTTTTACAATGGAATTGTTAAGCTTATATATTTAAAAATACTTTTAAGCATTTTTTGCTAAAAAATTTTTGTAAAAAATATTTTTAATATTAAAAAAAAGAAAGACGAACTTGGGTAGTATGAAAATCGAGAAAAACATTTTTCGGATTTATATTCCAAAAAATACAATGATACAAAATGAAAATATTATATGTTTATAATTAATGTTTATTTAACTAATTTATTTGCTTTAATTAAAGAAAGGTCTATATAGAATTTTACGAAAATATAGAAAACTAGTAAGAAAGTTGCAGCCATACAAGTTTTGCCTTATTAAGTCATTTTAAAGCAAAAAAATAATTTCTAATTGGCATTGACGTGACAGGTATTTATGAACATGGTCAATTATAGCCCGATCCTTGTGAAATATGATTGTAAGACTAATACCTTAATATATTTGATTTGTACTTAACTTAACGAAGATTTATAAAGGTGATTTTTGGGAGAGGGAGCTATGGTCATTTTTGGGCCGATTCTCACGAAATTTCAAAAATTTATAAAAATACAAATATATTTAAGACATTTATAAGCGTTAGACCCATTTCCAGAAAAATAAATTACATGGGGGCTCAGAGAAATAATGATTCGATTATAACCAATTTTACATATTATTTTATTGGCCCAAGAGCTCACGTACCGAATTTTAGTAGATTATCTTTAAAACGGCGAACTACGAACTACAGATTATCTCAAATGTTAAGTATTGATGTACAGACAGCCTGACGGATAGCGGCTTAGGCTCAAAATAAAATATTTATAAATTCATAATTATTGCAATTTTAAATAATATACTTCACCCCTTCTCTGAATTAAGCGTCATTTTTGGCATTTCTACCCCAATGTGAGACGTAACAGAAGAACGTACATAGCTCCAGAAAAAAGCCTACTTTCGAATTTCGACCGTAAATCCTCAAATGTTAGTTATTGGTGTACAGACAGCCTGACGGACAGCGGCGTAGGCTCAAAAAATATTTATAAATTCAGAAAGTATTCATATAACGTACTAATAACATAATTATTTCAACAAAATTTTAAATAATGCACTTTACTCCTTCTCTGAATTAAGCGCCATTTTTGGCATTTCTACACCAATATGAGACGTAACAGAAGAGTGCATAAAAGCCTACTTCTGAATTTCGACCGCAACTCCTCCTAGTATTGTTCTTTTTTATGTAAAAATATAGTTCACAAAATATTAAAGGGATTCGATGTAGGGTACATTTATATTGAAACATTTAGATTTTTTCACAGTTTTTTGAAAAAAAAATACTATTATATCATTTTTGCAATTTAATATAAAATAAGCATAGTCTAGATATAATCATCTATCAAACAAGATACAGAAAATTAAAATCAGAAAAAAAATATTTATATTATTTAAAAAATATTAAACATTAATGTGTTTTTGAACACTTGTAGAAACAACATATAGAAAAATGTTAAATTTTTTTAGAAGTGTTGAAATAAAATGCCATTTTTAGTAAAATTTGAACCATATTTTCTGGAAAATAAACTTTGATTCATGCAGGATAACATAATCCTCTTCTCATTCTTTAATAAAAAAAAAGTTGTTTTTATTATGGCTGCTTCATAAAAATTGAATTTCAATTTCTTAAATATTGAAAGAAAAATAAGAAAGGATTAGGATTTCGACATTTTCGTTAAAAATCTCAAACATTCCAAAATTTGACTGTTGAGCTTCCTGTTTTAGAGGTTAACATTATAGAAATGCACTAAAAATTTCTAAAATCTATATTATTTTGTCATAATATATTTTTCATAAATATGTATACTAATACAAAAAAATTAACTCACAGCACAAAAATCTCAAAAAATGTCTTTTTGATGAAATCCACAAAATTCAAATCTAAAATATGGCGAATTTATATTATTACTTTCTGTGCTGCTAATAAATATAATTTTTTTTTTTAATAAAACATAAAAGAGAATTATATTATCATGCATGAGTCAAAGCTTATTTTTCAGTAAATATGGTTCAAATTTAACTTAAAATAGCATTTTATTTCAAAATAAAATTTAGTCTGTACTTAGTTAACAACAAGTATGCGAAAACACGTTAATGGTCTAAGGAATTTCTAACAACCTTAATAATTTCTAATCGATTTTAACTTTTTTATCTTGTTTGATAGCAAATTATGTCTAGACTATGATTTTTTTTACATTAAATTATAAAAAGGAGATGATAATATAACAATCTTTTTCAAAAAACTATGAAAACTTCGAAATTTTCCCATATACTTAAATGCAAAATTCAGGGTCGATACGGCACGTGTTAGCAATATCCGATTACTTTAATATTTTGTACACTGTATTTTTACATAAAAAGAAGAATCCTAAGGGGAGTTACGGTCGAAATTCGAAAGTAAGTTTTTTTTTTTGGAGTAGTCTAGTGTACACACAACAGTTTGGAAGATGGTCCCCACAAACCTCTCAAGAGTGGAGCTATTGGGACTCAAAATAGGATACCTCTGACATAGAAAATTTTAATCGTTTAACAAATTTTTGTCTCTTATTCGATATTTCTAAATTTCTCGATAAAGGCTATGAAAAACATGCGTGCGTGAGTAATTTGTCTCTTAAAGTTTTTAAGTTATTTGCATTTGAAATATGAACTATCTGTATTTTGCGAAATCTTGGTCCAGTTTTTTTTCATATAAGGCCGAAAAAGTGTCTACACTCTACCAACATTCCAAACTTAAAATCATACGCTGTTATTAAAATTGAACCAGTCCATTAGAAGTTACAGATTTATTTTCAAAAATTTCCTATTCTTCCCCACTGTGCACTGTAATAAATTTAAATATATTATGATTGGGAATTGGTAGAGAAAGGAAATTAGTGGTTATGGCATACATGCAATTAAAACGTTTTTAATTTATACTTAAGACATTAATAAAATACAATTATTCAAGGCAAACATATTCAGCCTAATCACAAAAGCTAAAAAGTTGATTTTAAACCCATAAAATTGATTATTATCTTAAATTTCTTACCATAAAAAAATTTCCGAAATAATGCCCGGTATTATACTGCTCACTTAGTGGCAAAATCGTACTTAAGTTCTTAAATTTTTTTTATGATTGAAAACTTAAGTATTCTTATTCCATCTCTTAAGATACAACTGGCCAACTTTGAAAAACAGCGCAGAACGAAGAAAAGTAGCTTGAAAAATTTTGTACAGTCGAGAAAAGTAAACTTATCATATGTTTTTGATCATTTATTGTTAAAACAATCCTGTTCTTTTGTTATTTACAGTGTTGTCAAAAAGTCACACAGTTTGTAAAAATCTAATTCCTATAAATTTCTGCGATACTCTACCTAGAATTTTTGTGTCAGTAGTTACTTACACACATCTGCATAAAGCCGGTTAAAACAGCCGATTGCGATACAATAATTTTTTGTTCACTCGTTGGGCCTTTAACTTTTTCCTAATTGTTTGACGCCTTAAAAAATACGAGTACTTATTGAAAATAAGCAAAAATAAATAAAAATACAAAATCTAATAAAATTATTTAAATTTTAAAAAGATTTCAAAATAAGCTCTAAATTTATATTTTCTTTGTGGTTATATATTTTACACAAACACATTTTTAATTTTATAGCCCATAAGCTTCAGATCTCCTTACATGTTGAAAGTTATTTCAATTTTTTTTTTTTTTTAAATTGTTGGTTTTTTTTATTTACTTTTGGTGACACATTAGCGTGGAATGAAAAGTGTTTTGCGCAAAAAAGAAAGTTTGATATTTATAATGATTTATGGCATTACCGTAAGCAATTCAATAAACAATTAACATAACTAGTACAAAGCAGTTTAGTATAAATAAAATATATCTATGATTTTTAGGTAAAGAAAAATATTTGGAAAGTTGTGACCACCCTATTGTAAAAACATAAAAGCTTAAAGCTTTTTGTTTATTTTCTTGTCAACTTAAGTTTTAAACTGTAAAATGAAACATTACTTAAGTGTGAGCTTTAACTTTTTTATCTTATTTGATAGATAATTATATCTAGAGTATGATTCTTTTACATTAAATTGTAAAAATGAGATTATAATATAACAATTTGTTTTCAAAAAACTCTCAAACAGCAGAAATTTTCCCACATACTTAGATGCACCCTACAAAATTCAGGATCGATGCGGCACGTGTTAGCTTGTTAACTTGAACTTTTCTTAACTAAGTTTGTACTTAAGCATACACTAAGGTAACAGTATAAAACCGGGCCTAAATTTTAAATTTTGATTTTATAATTTTTTGAAATTTCTTTTGTTATTTCTTTTCATTGAAATATGTTTAAAAAAATTTTTAATGTATGAGTTTTAAAAAGCTTTTAAAATATCTTTTTATTTTTCTTCTATTTTAAATTAAAATTGATTATATCAAAAACTAAATTTCAAATTTCCCGTTTTTGTGGTCATTGGAATAATTAGTATAATATATTAAATGTTTCCAAAAAACATAAGTACGTACGCCATCTCTTGATACTAACAATTAAACACCTTATGGTGATACCCGAAACTGGGCCTTATATGGTAGTTACTGTTATTTACGGACCGATACTTATTAAATTGGCACATTGTTTCCTGCCTATATAAAACTTGTTCATGTTAGATATAATCGCAATACTTTCTTAATATGTGATTGAGAGTTGTGACCTGTAGTTTGATTACAAGGTTTACTACTAAATTTTCACGAAGACTTTTAACGAAAAAAGGATGATATATATATATATATATATATATATATATATATATATATATATATTTATATATAAAGTAAATAAAAAGAATTTTCATCAGAAAAAGCGTAAGTTCGTAAAAAACAAGTAAAAATGTAAAATTCATCTATTATACCCCAACATCTGCAACTTAAAATTTCACCTTATATGGGAGTTGGGCTTAAAAGTGAGCGTATCACGTTTATTTTTGATTTCCAAGTTTATATCGACCCTTGAATATTTCGTTGTCATACATGTTTTTGTTTAAGAGATATTGCAGTTACGACAGGCACAAAGTATTTGATGCATTTTTTTTTTTTTTTTGTTTATTAATCGATTTTGCCCATTTTTAATATCAAATAAAACCTTATACGGAGAAAGATTTACTCCAAATTTCATCCTCCCAGATAATCCGCCCCGAGCCCTATCCTTTTTTCAACAGACAATCGGATAGATATAGCTAGATTGTCTTAGAATTTTACGAGGACCCAGAATATATGTACTTTATGGGATCTTAAATGAATATTTAGATATGTTACAAACGAAATCACAAACTTAATATACCCCCTTCTTTTTCCATGTTGGGTTTTAGAACTGGAAATTCTCAATAAACTTGAATTTTTTAAATGTTCACAAAAAAATGGTGTTTCACCACAATAAGATAAGGGTTGTTACTCAAATACTGGCACCAAATGCAGAGTATAGCATAACTTTTTGGAATAACGAAAATTTTTTAATTATTGTTGGATCAAAAAGTAGCCCAAAATTTAGGTGTTGCCGATCAACTTAAAATTATAAAAACTGACATGTTACATGTTTCAAAAGGGAACATTTTTGCAATTTATTTAATAATTTAACCCCAAAATTAGTTTATGACATTATAAAAGTTAATTAAAAGTAAAATATTTCATTTCCGCAATGGCTTGCTTTGAATATTTTAAATTAATTGTTTCATTCCCGATTTAGCATCTTTATCACGAAAGCTTGAGCATTTATTTATTCAAATACCAGAATTCTTAAATAAGTCACATCTGTTGCACATCTAATACGTCTTCATATTATATTACTTTTGCTGTTTTGTTTTGCTTTATTTTTTTTTTTTTTTTTTTTTAATATTTAAAAATAAAAGAAATATTAATATTGCAAATATTTATTCATTTGCGAGCTATTGTAAAAAAGTTTTCTCTTTTCAATATATCTCGTCGATTTTTAAGGTAAAACAAGAGTTTATATGTAACAATATTAACATATCAATTTTTATAATTTTTGGTTAATCGGGAACACTTAAATTTCTAACAAATATTTAATTCAACAACAATTTAAAAATACTCGCTATAATGATCCAAAAATTTATGCTTTACTGTGCACTTTATGCTAATATCTGGGTAACAAGTAGAAATGTCAGATTTTGGTCCATTTGCGCTAAAATAGTAGGAATATGTGTAAAAACGTATTGATTTATAAAAGCTACAGATATTACACCACAAAATAATAAAAGTTGTTGTTAACAGGCTAGGTCCATATTAAAACGAGGTCCTTTAAAAAAAAAAGTATTTTGATTGCTTATAACATCACAGCAAGTCATAGTAGGCTAAAAAATTATATGTTAAAAATTTCCGTTTTTTATACTGATTAAAAAAGGTAATGTAGTTCTTTTTTCGCAATATTTTAAATTAAAGAGATATAGCGCAATAAATATTTTAGTTACTTTCAAGACCTTTTTTAGGACAAAAATAAAAGTCGACTTGCTAATTTGCCACCGATCGATGCAATTTTTGCACACGTTATTCTTTTATACCCATCTACTGGAAACTGCTAATGGAACACGACAAATCAAAAATTTTGTATTCATGGGTAGTCTAATGTATACGAAATGTATACTCTGAAGATACAGTGGTGTATCTTCAGAGTATCGATGTTGGGTATGTATTATGTGGGAAGACAGGCATTATCGATACGTACTTCTTCGTAAACGAGTATTATATTTCCATTGGAAAATCCTTTTTAATAACACTGTACTTTCAAAAAATGCCTACCATTGCAAACCTTAGCCCTAATCTAGAATACCCACCAAAAATTTAGTTTCGTAAAATAAATTTTCTTAATTTTTATTATCGAACATTAAAATTTTCACATGCGGGAGAAAGTCGTAAAATAATTATTGCCATCACAAATTTACTTTGTTAATTTAATAATGGTGACCTTAATAAAGCGTAAAATATTTTATAATAAATTTCGTTTATACAATTTGGTTCCCACTTCCATTATAAATAAAAGCAAAATGTTTCTTGTTGCTTTATTTACAAAAGTTTATTTATTGAGCATTAAAACGTTATACAGATTTATTTTTTCTGTCCACCATAAAAATTAAAACAACCGGTAGATACTTACTGGTATACAGATAACCCTCGATTAAGGTGGTTATTTGGGATCGGTGAAATTACACGCAGAATTTTATTTTGGCACCAGTATTTTTATGTATCGCTCAAATCTAAAGGCTAATTAAATGAAAAATTTTAGCTTGGAACTTAAAATCGCGTTGAATTAAATACATAAAATAATTTTTTTTTATTTAATATTTCTTGCTGATTTATCATGTATCATATGGTGTGGTGCCAAATATTTTATATATTAATAATTTTTCTAGCACATAAAACCTTTTGGTATCAGTTTCCGTACCACTGCAGTTGCGTAGGCCTTAAATACTTTTTAATGATGATATCCACCATTCTTTATTAACTGAATTAAATTAAAATAATCACCTGATGAAGATTCTCCTTGAATTAATAAATTTTGTAAAAATTACATTATTAGCCAATAATATATTTTGCAGGATTTTTTTTTCATCATATTTTTCTTATCCGGTTCTATTCATATTATAAGCGCATTTGTAATTTGTTCTATTAAATTATCTCGTATCGTGGACACACGTTTTGGGAAATTAGTAACACATCTTTTTTGTATTTTATTTATTGTAAATTAATTTAAATTTAAGGATTTTGTTACATATGTTACTTTTTTCCCCCTTTTTAATCGATCCACAATATTGATTTTTTTTTTCAGCAAATATAAAGTATTTGGCTTATGAATTACATTATTTTCTTTTGAAGCTATTTTTAAAACACTTTCCTAAAACAATTATTTCTTTATACATTTCTTTCAACACAGTATAGCATTCCGCGCATTCCGCGCAAAGCGAGGGTTACCTGTACATAAAAGTAAAATGCTATTTTTGTATGTTTTTAATTTTCCATTTTTTCTAACTTTTTCTCAAAAAGTTTACATTTGAAATGTTCAAATGTATCTTCTTTTTTAAATAAATTATGACTGTATTTTGTGTGCGCGTTTATGAATTGCAAAAATATGCTGTTTGTAAAACTTAACATCTTTACAATGCACAAAAAAAAGAAATAAAAAAAAAAAACGTGGCAACAGAAAATGGTTTCTAAACAACGTTTGTGCAAGTTTTTCATGTTGGTTCAAATTTACTTACAATTTCATATTTTTTGTTGGTACGATGATGATAAATATGTATGTATCAGAATGGATGTTTGTGTGTGTTGCCGCGAATTGTCTGCATAAAATAAACACAGACATTTATTCAAAACATAAAGTCATAAAACAAACAAATCTCTTGAGTTGACATGTCCACAAAATTTATGAAAATTTATTTGTCTCTAAAAGGATTTCTTTGCTCTTTTAGTCTTTTAGTAAAGTCCAGCTTGATTTCAAAATTATTTAATTTTAAATATTATAAAACGTGTATTCAATTTAATGATACTTAAAAGATGATATTGAAAATAATTTCCATGGCAGATGTTGTTAAGAAAAATATTTATTATATCCCAGAAACCATAAATTCACAGTATAATACTTATAATGTAATACATTTAAAACAATAATAAAAAGAAAATAAATAATAATTTAAATACCATATTTTGAATATATTCACTATAACCAATTAAAGATAATCTGGTTATAATTTGATTTATGAAAAAAAAAATATTATAGCATACAAACAAACTACTTACCGCTTAATTTTTCTAAATCTGATCCGAGTTATTTGGAATTTGTAAGTAAATAATGTAAAGAAAAAAATTACATAAAACGATAGCAAATACCGTAAAAAGGTGTATAGAATTGAAGCAAAGTAGGTTAAATATCAATCAACAAAATCATTAGTGAATTCAACAGAAATTTTAGTTAATTTTTTCTTAAATTAGTTAAATTGACGAAAATCGTCAATATGACTAGTTAAATTGATTAATATGTCAAAAAGGTGGTTAATTTGACAAATTGTCAAATAGAATAAAATATTATTCAAATGAACTAATTTTTATATATCTATATATATGATTGACTGACTGACTTACTTACTTGGTGTATTTAATGTCAAAATAAAAAAAATAAAAAATATTCCCTGTTTTACAAATTAAAAAATAAAAAAAAAACATAAAAAAATTAAATATATAAAAGTTATAAATAAAATTAACAAAATTAAATTAAATATATAAAAATATCATATAATCAACAAATAATTTCAAGGTCAATTAATACCATAACTCCAATCTTAAGTACATAGAAAGAAGAACATTTTGAAGAACAAGCAATGATGAACATTCTTCTTATTATAAAAATAACAGTACAAAATTTGTAAAATATTTGAAAAAAAAAAACAACATTAATATATTGATTTACAAATATTCTACTGCAAAAATTTGAGAAAAACTTAATTAAGAGAATTCAGTGTTAGATAAATAAAATCATACAAAGCAATAAGAACAACGTTAATTTATAAGTGAAGCAGTCATCATCAGGTAAATCAATTGATCAGCAAAACAACAACATAAATCAATACTTAAGTATGGCTTTTTTTGATGGTGTACAAGAATTTGATGGGAAGGCGGACGATTTAGAAATTTTTAGGAAACATGTACGCGAAATACGAAAACATGTTGGCGCATCTTTTCTTAAGTTATTCTATTTAAGAGTAGGAAACATAATTATTTCTAAAGCTAATATTACTTTTATCAGTAATAATTATCCAAGAAAGTGGGAGGAGGAGGTGAAAATAATTTTAATAATCAATTTTAACATAACAGAAAGTTTAAAAAGAAAGCATTGTAAATAAAAACGGCAGAGTTTAGAAATTATGTAAGTGACTTATATGAAGACATGTTTTTTTTATTTTATTTAACTATCAATAATTCCAATTTGGTATATTACTTCTAAATTACAATTTTGAGTTATTATCATCAAGATATTACAGCAAATGAATACATGTTTAATAATAAAATATCTTAATTTAAAATAATTTGGTTTATAGGAAAACGATAGAGAGAAAAAAACCTATATGTAATATCACAAAAAGGAGTTTTAAAGAAGTTGTTCAAAAACATGACATAATTGAATCTATACCAATCGGTATAGTGTCAATCAATCAATGTTCGTTAAACTTCTCAAATGGGAAAAATTTGACCTACTGCATTTTTCATAGAATGACAGAGTCATATCATTAATTAATGATTCAATATTTCTTTGGCGAGATAGTCTATGCAGTTCCGAGGTAGGAAATTGTCTTGGCAAATTGTAAATAATTTTCAAATATTTATTTTGAATAATTTGTGCTTGTTTCTTATGGGATTTTGCACAACTCTTCCAGACAGCACAACCATAGTTCTGATACATAATTTATACAAAACGAGTTTTTTCTTTATGTTTAATTTTGATCGTCTATTCAGAAGAGGATATAGGGCTCTTCCACAGCGAGTCGCTCGTAAACAAACATTCATAAGATGTTCCTTAAAAGTAAGCTTTTCATCAAATATTATGCCCAGATACTTTATTGACTTTGAAAAAGCTATTTCAGTTCCCTGTACAGACAACTTCAGCGATGGAATTCTTTTAGGGGATTTGTTAAAAGGGAACAGAATCGCCTGGGTTGTTTCCTTGTTAGTTTTAATTCTCCACTTCGTGAAATAGTCAGAGGCAGAAACGAGAGCCTTTTGCTACGTTTTACTATGGCGTTCGAGATTTTTCCATGAGAGATGAGTGCACTGTCGTCAGCATAAAAAGCCACATCATTACCAGCAGAGATTTTAAAGTCAGATTTTATAATAATGGGAATAATATAGAGCCTTGTGGGACTCCAGCCGGAATAGGTTTTTCACTTGAATAATAGCCATCAACAACCACTAAAAATAACCTATCCGAGAGGAAATTATAAATCAATTTTAATAAATATAGAGGGTAGTTTAATCTATGGAGCTTGTATATAAGCCCATTAAGCCAAATAGAGTCGAAAGCTTTCTCAATGTCAAGAAAAAGAACCCCAGTGGAATGACGTCTTTCTTTATTTGTTTTCACCATATTCACTACACGTTTCAGCTGATGGGTTGTAGAATTATGTGCTCTAAAACTATATAGATAATTATGAATCAGATTGTTTTCATCCTCAAAATTTTTGAGTCTATTTAATAAAAGTTTTTCAAAGATTTTATCAAGTGAACTCAGTAAGCTTATGGGCCTATAATTTCATGTTAAATTAGGATCTCTGTCTTTTTTCCTAATGGGAATAACTTTTGCTTTTTTAATACTAATAGGAAAATAGAAAGTTTTAATACAACAATTATACAAATTGTAGGCTGAATTTGGAAGTTTTTTAATAATTAAGTTGTTTATATGATCTAAACCTGGGGCTTTAAAGTTTTTAAGATTTTTAATAATACATTTAATTTCATTAAGACTAGTTTTTATGTCAGGATTATTCACGGGAGTGTTTTCGTTATTAATTGAGTTGTACAATACGTTTACTTTTCTGTCAACAGAGCTGTTAAAGTTAAGAGTTGTTTCGTGTGATCTGGCAAACTGATCGGCTATAGCGTTACCTCCTACTGGAAGTTTTGACAAAAAAATTCCACACTGTTCGTTTCTGATATTGCTTATATGAAAGTCAATGAGTTTATTGAGTTCCTTAACTATTGCTTTAAACATCATTCTCCTAGAGAAGTCATTGCGTCTTTGGATATGAACACATGTTAAAATTATTAACTAAGTTAAATTTGAAAACTAGCATAGGAGCATAGAAAATGAACAGTGCTACAGTTGCAAGAATAATTAGAATAGAGAAGATTGCCATGAGTTTAAGGAAAAAGAACTAGTGAAAAATCTTGGATTTCAAAACTTAAAAGAGAAGCCTAAATATATTATTAAACAAGTAGAGGAGAAAAATAATACTTATTTTGTTGATAAAAAAAAGGTTGTAAAAGAGATAGGCAAATAGTAAAAAGAACTTTTAAATACCAAAACGATATACCACAAGGAGTTCAATTTGATAGAAAAATTGCTGGAAAAAATGATAAAAAAATAAATAAATAAATAAATTTAATAAATATTTCCACTTACTCTTTAATTATCCAATTATCAAATATTTTCTTTTAATTACATAATTTGTCCCTTTCTTTAGATTAGATTAAACTAGTTATTTTTGTTCAATCTATGCTAAGCTAGATCTCATATAAAATATAAAAGTTAGTTTTTAAGCAACAGCAGAAATGTTTAATTCAATGATTTTGGAAAAAATAAACATTGAAAAATTAATAAAAAAAAAAATAATAATAAATTCCCAGCAAAAACTTTTTAGTTTTCGGTAATAACAACTACTTATTAAAGTAGTGTCTTGGTAATGAGGCGTCATTATTATTTGCCTACCCTGTATTACATTAATAAGTACTCAGTAGTATAATAGGACAGTAATACTGCATTCACGTGGATGAGTTGGCTAGAGCGCCGGATTAACAACCAGAATGTTGTTGGTTCAACCGTGTCCAAGTTCGAGTTTCACCGACGGCAAAATTTTTTTGTTTTTTTTTTATTTTTGTTTTCGTTCAGGTACATATTTTTGAGTACCCCTAGAGTCACAAAATAACTACATGAATTTGTGGACAAGTCGAACAAAAATAACTAGTTATTCAGGCAAAAAATAAGTAGTTTATTTTTGTTTCCAATTATACCTGCTAGCTTACCAGGAAAGCAAAGTTTTTGCTGGGTTGTTTTAATAAAATTATTCTAATTGGGTAAGAAATCAAGAGGGTTGATAGCTTTTAATAATATTTTTTTAATTTTCTATAATATTGAGCCTAAAATCATGAAATTTAAGATATATGGTCCTAAGGGGGACTTTGTGATACTTTTTTGTTCTTCTAGTGGTACTTTTTGAATTTTGTATAACATTGGACGAATAAATATAAAATTAAAAATACATTGTAGTATGTGGATAAAAATTCACAAGGGTGACTTTAATGGTACTTTTTGATTTTTTTGTGATACTGAACGAAGAAACATGAAATTCAAGATACATGGTCATATGTGGGTAAGAATCCACTCGGACTACTTTGTGGTAATTTTTCGTTCTTGTAATGTTACTTTTTGAATTTTTTATAATATTGAACCTACAAACATGAAATTAAAAATACATTGTCTTATGTCTTATGTGAGTAAAAATACAAGAGGGGGAACTTTGTGTTAGTTTTTCGTTCTTCTAAACCAAAAACATAGAAATAAATTTAAAATAATATATTTCTTTATCAGTAATATATCGCACTTGTATTTAGTACTTTTTGAAAATCCTATTATTTATTTTACTTTTCGGTACCTTTTTAATTTAAATATTTATTTTTATTAATGCCGACAAAATGCCTCAACATTTTTAGAAATTTCAAGTCTTAGGAATAAAAGCGTCCAAAAAAGGCACTTCATACATCTCCTAAGCTGTGAAATGTTAGATCAAAATTTACATTCTTTTGTTAAAAAAAGAACTGGTTTCAAATTTTGTTAAATCCGATTTTTTTTTTTTATAAACCAAACGTTATTATAACGATATCGAAACGATATCATTTAGGTGATAAAAATTATCACTGTTGATAATCGTTTTCGGCTATAAAACGATAGTTTTTACGGACTAAAGTGTTCCTTTCCTTATGATATCGTTTTTCCATAAAATTATGATTTCGTTTTTGATATCGTAATTTCCAAAAATAACGATAGTAAAATCGTTATGGTCCACAATTTGCTCTCAATGCTATTTAATATATATCAAAAATTATGCTTTTTGCATTTAAATATAATTAATATAATAATTAAGAACAATAATCAGCTAAAATAAGAAAAAAAAATCTTAAATAAATACAAAATATACAAAAATCATCATACGTGACATATTTTTATGCAAATATTAGGAATAATAATATTTGAAAGCATGAGTTTTAATTTTTTAATTTTTATATTTTTTTTTTAAGTTTTTTCCAAATGTTTATGTTTTTTTATTTTATTTGAAACATATTTTTCAAAATTTCATTACCATAATAATATCGTTTTTTGCAACACAATATTATATTATAATCGACACCTAATATGATATCGTTTTCGGTATCATATCGTTCTATTGGGATGTATATATTTTGGAAGTTTTTTTTTTTTTGTATTCGTAAACTGTTACGATATAAACCTAGAGGTATGAAATTAGAATCATTGGAATGTGCGATTGAGATATTTTTTATTCATTTTCTGAAGACCAATATTTTAACTGTTCCCACGTCAGTTAGGAGTTTTTTACGGCTTTTTTCAATTTTTTTTGTTTTTTTCTAAATAAAAATACTCCCAAGTTTATATGTTTCCTATATAGGAGACCCGCGAGTCCGCTAGCGCAGTAGTGGGTTAAATGCTAGTTGTTGTATGTAATTGTTCTAGTGAATAATGCATTAATATATAAACAATTATTTAATATCATCAAAAATGAAACAAATAATTATTTAATAATATATATAATATACAAAATATGTTTCATATTACATAAAAGTTTATTTAATATGCATAAAACAATAAGCAATTCTTTTTATAATATATATATATATATATATATATATATATATATATATATATATTTAAAGAATAAATAATTAAAATATTATAAAAATGCATATTTTAGTTAAACTTAGTTGAAACGTCTATTAAACATAAGTAGCGGAGGTATTGTTTATGTGATTATACAACGAAGACTTTAGTACGCTATGAATGAGGTAAATCTGAAATATTTTAAAAGGAAAACCAGCATTTGGATAACGATATCGAACATGAAAAATTGTCATTTACTAAAAGTTTCACTTCATTATTAACAGCAAATAAGTTTGAAAAATTTTAACAATTTGACATTATGAGATGAACAATGTGCTATCCTTTATTAAGTTTTGAATTGCTTTTATATTAATTAAAAATATTACGTCCTTAAGGTGATGATCGTGGTACTGTCAGTTGATTTGATTAAAACTATAGAAATGAATTATACACTGCCGAGCAAATAGTTGCTTCAGTTCTATAACTGTAGTTGAAAAAATACTTTTTTACCGCAGTAATTCACTGGTTTTACTTTGTTTAATTATACAAGCGTACATATATATCAAACATATACATCAAATATATATATATATATATATATATATGTATGTATATATATATTTATATATATATATATATATATATATATATATATATTTGATACAACACAAATTGACACTTACTTTTTAACCATTAATTTATTATTATTTATTATTATTATTTATTAAAACTAAAACAAGTAAGAAAGATACATCGTTCAAGCCCGACCGATGATATCCCACACCATTGTGCATGTCCATCAAAATTCGTGAAGGGGTTTTATATTAGACATGTGCACAATTATGGACCAAATGTAAAATATACAAATATAGAATATTACGCTAATACTAACATTTATATTAATTTATGCATTTTATGGTAATTCTCGAAAGTGGGTTTATGTGGGAGCTATGGTAAATTATAGAGCGATCCTCATAAAATTTGTCACTATGATTTCTACTTATATAAAACTTATTTGTGTCGAATATAAACCAGATATTAACATGTGTATTTGATTTATGCACGTTAAAGTGATTTTTGGAAAAGGGTTCTACATGGGAGCTATAGTCAATTATGGACCGATCTTCATGAAATTCAGCACAAAGATTTAGGCTTACAAAGGACTTCCTTGCACCGAATTTCATTAAAATATTGCTATATTTGAGACATATATAATCGTTAAACCCCTATTCCGGGAGGACATTTGTATGGGGGCTAGGTGAAATAATGGATCGATCATAACCAATTGCAATAGGCTTCGTCCCTGTATCATGATAGTCTTACGTGCCATATTTTATTGATTTATCTTCAAAATTGCGACCTATACTTTGTGCACAAGGTTTACGTGGACACCCAGCCAGCCGTCCAGCCAGGCAGACGGATTGACGGACAGACATAGTTAGATCGACTCAGGAAGTGATTGGGTATCGATTGGTATACTTTAAGGTAGGTGTTGAATGCTTTCTTCTGTGCGTTACAAATATCAGCACAAACGCATAATATCCCAACCACCTATGGTGGTGTGGTATATATATATATTTATACACCACACCACCATATTAAAGACACCGAAACACGTGAACACGCTTTGATATTAGTTGTTCAACTGATTTTCTTAATTACGTGTTTTCATTATAGAAGAAATTTCTTCAACTCTACATATCTTTCCTTAATTTGACTAAAACAAATTAGGTAATTTTGACGACATTTAGTCAAATTGATGAATTTTATTCAATTTGACAAAAAAATAGTTAACTTTAACAAAATTTCTTAAATTTTTGTCAAATTAACTGAATTTTTTTATTCATATTGAAGAATTTTTTAATTACACTAACTACCCTTTTTTATTTCATTGTACTAAATTTTAGTTAAATTAAATTCGTTTATTTATTAATACATTTAATCAAGCTTTAATAAATATCGTTAACATGCATACATACATATATATTCAACAATGCCTAATAAAAACTCACATTAAAGACCCTCACGCAAAAAAGATGCGAATGTACCCCTCTAGAAATGACATATGAATTTTTAAATTTACGTGAGGCATTTTCAAAACACCTCTAAAAATTCGTATATCTTTCAAAATAATTTTTATTTTTGTTAAATGGAAATTGACTAAATTGAAATGGGGACAAACTAAATCATTTAAATAATTGTTTTCTCTCTCTTGAGTCGCGGAATATTAAGATTTTACTAACGATTTTTGTCATATTTTCTTTATTCAAAAAATATAATTTTATATATTTCGAAAAATGTTCAACATATATTGGGTTTTAATACACAGAATAGAAATGGCCTATCCTGATACTATTGAAGATTACATGTAAATTAACCCTTTAACAGGGTTAATAAGGATCACTTATATGCATTTTTTTCCAAAAGGCTAAATTAGCAATTATTAAAAAATAAGTCATATGGAAGTATTTATTAAATATAGATGAATTTATGATAAATATATTAAAGGTTAAATGAATACATTTGTCAATAGTTTTGAATGAAATCTTTCCAATGATGCCGTAAAATATAGACTAAGATGGAAAGTGTCCAAAATATTCAAACTTTAATAAAATAGTATTTAAAATAAAATTAGAGAAAATTTTACTAAAATTTTAATTTCGCGAGAATGAAAGCTAATTTTATTTTTTTTACTCATAAATTAAACGTCATTTGTCCATCACATGAATTTTTTTTTTTTTTTTTTTGTTAAAATTTTACGAAAATTTTTCGTCAATATTACCTATGAGATTCGGTTCAGTGTATATGCTTAAACATTTGGTCCAATGTTAAAAATATAACACCTATTGCCTATAATATATTAAAATTTAATTGTTTACATGACACAGCTTTCTCTTAAAAAAAAAAATATAATAAAACTTAAATAAATTTGCACTTGATGATGTTCATGTGTCTGGTATTTTCAACAAAATGTTTGCCAAAAAATAAGAAATAAAAGAAACAACAACAAAAGAAGTAAGGTAGGAGGTCAATTATGACGATGTAATACTCTATATCATTGTCAAATTCATAAAATTATTTGTGCTTTGCGGGTGTAGGGCTTACATTCCACAGTGGGGCAGAATCGAAATTTTTTGGAAATAAATCTGTAACTTCTGATCGGCCGGTTGGATTTTCATGAAATTTGGCATAGACGTAACAGAAGAGTCTACAATGTTATGTTTGGAAGGGGGGCACAACAATCCCCTCAGGGGCGGAGCTAAAGTTAGGTACTCTGACATAAAAAATTTTTAATCGCTTGCCAAATTTTTGTTTTTCGTCCGATTTCAAATATTTTTATATATTGTTGTAGGCCCTGATAAGACCTATAAAAAACATGCTTACATGTCCTATTTATCTATTCGAGTTATTTGCGTTTGAATTTTTAAGCACCATAATTTTGCATGTTCTTGGTCCAGTTTTTTTCATATATATCCTAGTATATCTTTACCGAGTTCAAAAATTAACGATTTTGAATTTGAAAATTGCAAAAAAAAAAAAGACTTTTTGTGTTTTTTTTAGCCGAAAAAGTATCTACACTCTTTTTTATATAAAATAAAATTTTCTTTAGCAACATATAATAATTTTGCACTTTTCTGAAAGTTAACTTCACAAAGATGGCTTCAGGATAAAAAACAAGCCCAATAACTCAATTCGCCATGGTACATACCCTCCCGAATTCGACCCATTTTATATGAAAGTTTTGATTTTAGACTATATTTTCACAAATCCCAAAGCACGAATCGACAAGCGGAATATATTTTAAGAATCCGCAATATGTTGTTAAAAGTTTTAAATCAAAATCTACGGGACTTCGGAAAAATGTGGATTCTATAGCCAAAAATGTAAAAAATCCCATTTTTGGGGAATTTTGATTAGTTTTTTTTTTTTTGGAATTCAGGAAAACCTTACCCCTGATTGAAATTTGGTTAACAAGCTTTTATTTATATTAATAAAATCCACATTTCCCGCAAATTGAATTAAGATATCTTTATAAACAAATATGTTATTACAATTAAAAGATTTGTATTTTCTCCAAAAACCCCAAATTGGGCCTTTTGTTTGGTTTATTTCTAAATAGCGAAAGAAATTTTAAAAATATGCATTCCAAATTAAGCTTAACCTTTAGCATATATAATTTCCGATCTTTTGCAAAAGGATTCAAGTCAATATCATGCCCCGTTTCAGAAATATGCGCCTTTAAACTTTTATATTTCCAATTTATTGTATATATGACTATATTTTTACAAACTTGCAACTTTTTCCTTTAGCTTTGCGTTAATAATCACTTAGAAAATTATGAATATTTATGTATACTTTTAATAACATCTATACACAAAATATTTTTATAAAAATAATTAATAAATATTTTTTATTTTTAATAGGGTTGCTACATTTCCCAAATTTAAGTAAATCTTTATCCTTTTCTAAGCATTCATATATTTCTATTTAAAATAAAAAAAACAAACAAAAAGTGTCTATTTTACCTTAATCAATAAGTATTTTATTAGTTTACATTTATGGTGTTTACCTAAATTTAACAAATGTATTTATCTTTTGGTGGTGGTTAAAAATTTATATATTTATGATCTAGTGGCAATGTACAGGTATACTTTCCGGTGATACCTAGCTGCAGCATTTATCTATTAATTATGGTTCAAAATCTATATTTTTATGTGCTAGTGATAATGCACAGGTAATATCCTTTCCGGAGATACCTAACAGTAACATATAATATCAATGAATTCGGTATAGGTACTCTTAAAAATTGACTCTTTCAGATATTTTACCTATTGGAAATTCACAGAATACCTGTAAATATATATACCTGTGCGATATATCTAATAGATATATATAAATGCGCAGCTAATCCTTATCAACATCATAACGAAGTTGATTACCATGGTGATTACATAGAAACATGAGCAATTGTGTTGTGTTCTGTGGAGTTTATCTAAAAATGATCTTAATCGTTTAGAAGTTATAATGGAATTCATAAAAACTACATATCATGCAAAAGTCGACGTCTTTGGTAAATCTCAGATACAGAGCTTTTTAAAGTTGTATGACGTATTAAAATGAAGTCCTTGAATCAGCGTACTAATAGATTAAAAATTAAACATTCCGATTGGATGGATACTGATATAGAAATATCGTCGTGCAAAATATCAACTGGAGCACACTGCAAGACATATGATGATTTAAGTACAAGATCTAAGAAGAAAAGACTGGCCTATAAGCAATTAATATTGCTGTAATACTGCCAACTGCATCAACAAAATGTCTTAAACGGATTGCCGAAAGTGTACCTACCTACTCCAACATCACAATCCAATTTTAAAGAGAAAGAAGCAATTGCTTTAATGCTTGAGCTGGACCTCAGTCAAAACAAATATCAAATTTTAAGAAAAGCTCTGCTTGAAAAGGGACACTCAATTCTATCATCATACAAGGATATTCAAGAAAAAAAAGCAAGCTATTATACCATCTATTTCGGTTACCGAAAAGGAATACAACTACTAGGATAGTTGCAGATTTTTCTGCAGATCAGTTGGAAAAAGTAAGTGGGGATATGACGGACTATCAGCCCTTCCTGAATACAAGCATGCTAGTGGAAGTAAGAAAATGACGGATTATAAAAGCGTATTTATAGCATCTTTGGTGCCATTAAGAATGCGATCTTATTCCTTAAAGCAATCTTCATCAAAGTGTAAAAACTCATTTGAAGATATATGGCTTAACACCACTCCAGGATCAAAACATTTTTGCAGACCTATTTGGTTCGAATACACAAGGGAGTCGAAGACAACAACAAAGGATTTAGTGGAATATATTAAATATGAAATAAATGATTTACAATCTCTTTCAAAGGACTAACATACTATTAATGGCAATTAATTGTAAGTACAAAATTAACTCTGCTCGATTTGGAGCATATGCAACAGAAATATCTAAACTACTTGTTTCTCTATATATATGGAAAGAAATGATACCAACAGTACATAAAGTATTGTGCCATGGCGAAATTATAATTGAACGAAATATTCTTCCACTTGGAAAGCTTACAGAAGAGGCTCAAGAAGCAAGAAACAGAGATTTTAAGAAGGTTCAATTATTCAGCTCCAGGAAATGCTCCAGAACGTCACAAAACGTGAATATTTTTAATAGCCTATTGTTATCATCAGACCCTGTACTATCATCAATGAGAAAACGTTGGATTTATTATGAGCCTTTATCAACTCAAAATACTGAAGACTTGAAGGACCTTTATTATCTTTTAGATATGTATACAGATGCAACAGATTATTTTATAGAAAATAAGTAGTATAAGTTTAAAATATTAGAAAAATTGTCTCCATAAATTTAATGTAAATAAGTAATAAAAAAATCGTATTAGAAATAGAATATTTATTAAGGATACTTTTTCGGTTAAAAAAACACAAAAAGTCGTCTTTTTTGCAATTTTCAAATTCAAAGTCGTTTATTTTTGGACTGGGTAAAGACATCGACTTCAAATTTTTTTATTTAATAGATAATTTTGTTCTATAACTAGTTAAGAAAAAAAGAATAAAATTGGTCGGAAACACTAGGATATATATGAAAAAAACTGGACCAAGAACATTTAAAATTATGGTGCTTGAAAATTCAAACACAAGTAACTCGAAAAGAGATAAATAGGACATGTAAGCATGTTTTTTATAGGTCTTATCAGGGCCTACAACAATATATAAAAAAATATAAAATATTTGAAATCGGACGAGAAACAAAAATTTGGCAAGCGATTAAAAATTTTTTATGTCAGAGGTACCTAACTTTGAGCCTCCTTAGCTCCGTCCCTGGGGGGATTGTTGTGCCTCCCTTCCAAACATAATATTGTACACTCCTTTGCTACGCCTATACCAAATTTCATGACAATACAACCGGTCGATCAGAAGTTACAGATTATTTCCAAAAAATTTCGATTCTGCCCCACTGTGCATTCTAGCTATGTATAAGTGCAAGAAAGATTATTGTAGTCTTTCATACACCGGTTCATAGGAAATATACTAAAAATAGGTATTATAAGAGAGCTACGGTCAAATATGTATGGACTGGTGTTCACAAACTTTCAAACTCTTATTAAATAAAATCAGTTATTTTAGGTGGTCGTGGCACTATCATTTATATACATTATTTAATGTACAAGTTAGTCTATTTAAGTTTGGCTTTGTAGGGTATAATACGATGCTATTGTGACCATACAGTACTATGCATTGAAGGATATGTAACTTTTCCTCTGTGTGAGAATAAAAGTGGATAAATGTATATTTTTGTCAAGGACTTTGCTGGAAACTCTTTATGTATACCTACAAATATTTATCTATGTGTGTGGCTCGTTAAATATTTCTTTTTGCAAAGGTGTTGCTTCATTCACTCATTGAAATTGTTAAGAGAATGGTATTTTATGAGTGAGGACTAGAGTATACGTACGATTTATTTATTTATTTATTATTATCATTATTATTATTATTATTATTATTATTATTATTATTTTATTTTATTTTTATTTATTTATTATTATTTATTCGACAATTTTTATTAGGGTGTATAGTCGACTTTAAAATTATAGAGACAAATAATAAAAAAAAAATCAATAGAGTAAAAAAATCTTCAAAATAATAAATTAAGACGAAAATAGTCGTAAGTCGATTATTCGCAGATAGGTTTTGGCTAATCTATAGTACATTTATTTGTGTTGTAGTAAGAAATTTAGTACGTATTAAGATTTTCGTGAGAGTATTTCGTTTTTAAAATCTTAGCTATGAAATTTTGGAAAATGTGCAGAAGGAGTAGAAATAGGAAAACATTTTTTGCAATTTTAAAATTACATATTTTCTTTTTAATCTTGGACTTAAGAGAGATATTAGTATTTTAAATATTATATGAAATATATGAAACATAAAATTTTGTTAATATTTCAAACCAGAAGAAAACGTATAAGAAAGTTGTGAACGATATTTTAAAAATCCTTAGAATAATTATGTTAATATAATTTATCTCTATACTCGTGCAAAATTTCACGTTTTACACTCCTTTAGTTTAGAAGTTATGAAGCAAAATATAATCTAAACTCAAATTTTGTATATCAAATTTCATTTCGTTAAATATAAGCTGATAAAAAATCATACTTCAAAATAAAAATATCGTTTTTTGAATCAAACCATGATAGATTTTTATATATCAAACTTTGAACTTTGAGCTTTTTATATAAATAAACTTTATACATATCGTTATAAGAGTAATGTAATATATTTGTCTTTAATAGGATACTAAAACTATGTATAAATCATGTATAGTTTAGATTTACCATGTATAGTTTAGAAGTTATTAGCAGTTAAACAAGAATACCTTCGGGAATTTTTTAGTTTAGTTTTTCAAAACGCTATATTTTTGAAATTTTAAGATTTGAGAAACACTTTAAAGAACTAATGTCTGTAGCAAATTTCGTTGAAATCAGAGATGTTAAAATCCACTGTTATTCGTTTTGAGAGAGATTCTTCTAAATGAATATAAAAAATTTTACTTTAGACTATACTTTGCTACCTAATTGCTTAACTAAAGAAGTATCAAAAATGAAATTTTGCACGAATATTGAGGAGGGTTATGTTAACATTATATAGCTTTTAAAGAATTTTAAAAATATCTTTTTTGGAGTTATAATGGTTTAATTTTTATAATTCTAATTTTGATTTTTGAATCATCGAAATAAATTAACTTACTAGATATCATTTTAAAGGCATTATTTTTATCTCTAAAATTGTAATATATAAATTTTATTATATGCAGTTCTGAAATTGTTAGTTCTAAACTAAATGAGTTTCCATTTTGAAATTACATGAGTAGGGAGAAGTTATATTAACATTATAATTCAGCAAAAAAAAAATAATCAAGTGCTTACAAAGAAGAACATTTTCACTACTTAAAAAGTAGAACTAATTGCGTATTTAAACATTTTTCGAAGTTATTAATAAGTACTTCCAAAAAAGTGAAAATAAATATATTTTTTAGCAGGGAAAGAGGTTAATAATTTCTAAGAATATTAAGTTTTAAGGGAAATACTTCAAAAGCAGTGAACAAGAAGCATAAAAGAAGTACATCCTTTTAATAATAAAAAAAAATTCTGCAACTTTTTTCAGCACTAAGTATTTTCTTCCAATAATAACACAGTGTTAAAATCGTGACGTTTTCAGCACTTTTTCAGTTATTTCTTGCTGGCACAATACTTTAAGGATTTTAAAAATACCGTTTTTTGAACCTTTGAACTTTTGTTATAATTTTTTTGGCTTTGTATGAAACTAAAACTAGAGATCTAGCATGTATAGTCTAAAAATTATTAGCAATTAAACAAGTACACCTTTGTGAAATATTTAACTTTCTTCGTTTTTCAAAACGTTAATTAATTAAGGTTTAATAATTCTAAAATTTCACAGAGCACTTTTTACTAATTTATGAGGATTTGTATGCATGTTTTAGTGATTTGCGGAAAATGGCTTTGTATATGGGCGATTTTATATTGTGATTTATATTATAATAAGACTTTTGCCAAATTTTACTTAAATATTGGTTACATTTATTTAGGATTTTTTAAGTTATTTTCGGGAGTGAACATTACATGGGGGCTATGTTAAAAATGGAGTGATCCTTTTGAAAATTGATAGATTGTGTAAGAGTTATAAATACTTTATTTGTACTGAATTTTTGGAAATGGGCTCATATTATAATAATAATAAGCATAATATTCAAAAGATCATGAATATTATTCCCAAAGCGCATCTGTAACGGAGTTATGTAAAATAATGGACCAATTTCAATAGAATTCGTCCCTGTGTAAAATTTTATTGTTGTCTTTAAAATTAAAAATTAATTGATTACAAATTCTATGTAGAAAAACAGACAAACGAACGGATATCGTTTAATCGACATACATAAATTATTGAAAATTTTTATTATTTTCGACACATTTTTTTAATATAACGGTTTATTTCGTAAACTATTTTTGATTCAAAAAAAGTTATTTTTAGAAATAAAAACCCATGATCAAGTATATCTAAACTGACTGACAAATTTCATGTAGAATAATTAGTGTTATCTTGTTTTGTGAATGTGTAATCGAATAAATTAAAATCTCTTATTAGAATTATACATTTTATTCCAACACAAAATTTAATAATTTGGAAACCCTTGTATGTACAAATTTGTGAAGAGACAAGTGTTTGTGTATATATGAACATAAGTGAGTGATATTAAAAGTATGAGTGTGCTTGTATTTCAGCAATCGGAATATTTTTTTTTTTTTTTTTTTTTTTGTATGTCAACCACAAGGTGTAGCTAAAAGTCTGTTAAGAATTTTGAAGTAGATCTGTTTCTGTTCTTGCTCTTATTCTCCTCACTGAAACATATGGACACACACTTATATAAAATTTTGATGATGCTGGATGTACAATATTTATGAATGACATGTTTAATTTTGTTGGTGGCCGCTTGGTTAGTTGCTTGCTTGAAAGTGCAACTGAGATTTTGTGCCTTTGGGAATAAAATACAAAATTTCTTTATTATTATGGTATTTTTATTATTTATTACAAGCATGAGCATAATTAAAATTTACAGCATTTTGTTGAATTTTTTTTTATTTTATTTTATTTTTTTTTTTTAATTTTAGACATCAATATTTAATTTTACATTTTTTTATCTTGCATATGTAATTTGATTAACTCTTTCGTACACAATTTTATAATTGCATAGATTAATCTTGTTAAATGTCGCATGTTACAAATATAATATTTAATTCATGGTGACCACAAAAACACAACAAACGACTAAAAAACTATTTAGATTTTTTTTACACATAACTAAAAAACAATATAAATTAATTTCTGATCACTAATTAAATTTAAAGTAATAATTGAAAAATAAATTTTAAATATTTATATATTTTTATTCACTCTAATGGTTAAATAATTGATTTTGTAATTTGATTTCACTACTTAACTACAAGCAATAAATTGGAATTTTTGCAGATTTTTTATTTGGTTATATATGTAAATACATAAATTGATTGATTTTAACCTACTACTGCGCTCAATGGCTTTAATTTTTTACATTCGAATAAAATTTTGAAAACACTAACTTTTCTCTACATTGAATTAAGTTGCCAGATATTACGATTTGTCGTCATTTTCACGATTTTTGGTTCTAAAAATGCCCTTATGCTTTAAGATTTTTGTCCCAAATTTTACGATTTTTTTCTAAAAGGAGATTCTGAACTATTTTCACCATTTTTTTTATATGTATAAATTTTTGTAAAGTAAATTAGTTGGCATAAAAATGTTAACAATTTATTACAAATCTAATTAAATTTTTCAATGCAAATAGTTCATTTATAGGAAAGATTTATGGAAAACAATATAATATTATATTCGATTCAATTATGTCTGCTTTCATTGGCTGCCAGCAAAAAGTTAAAAAAAAAATGCTCAAATATTTACGAAAAATCACCCTCTCAAATATCCATTATGATACTTTCTGGTATGAAAACTAATACATTATATAATAAAATTTCTGGACAATATCAGCCATATTCAGAACGAAAATACTTTTAACTTTATCCTGGGTAGGATTCTGGTCTGGATAAAAAGGTTTCCTAAATAGCCGGACTTCGGCAGGACGCAGGGTTTTCAACTCTGGCGAATTTCAAATCAACTTTCTCATGCATGCTGTAAAAAGATAAAAATTAAAAAAAAAAAGAAAAATCACCAAAAATATCAAAAAAGTCTTATCGAAAACGAATTATAGCCCAAAAATTACGAAAAATCACCAAAACCAAATTTATGTGGGACTTTTTTGTGCGATTTTCGTATATTTGATTTGGGAAATTTTGCTTTTGGTCATTTTGCTGGCAGCCGCCTTTATTATGAATTGGCGAATAAACACTTTCCAAAAGTCCTAAATCTTTATAAAATCTTTAATTTCGTAATCAACAATGGGTTTCTCCGGGTGAACCTGCTCCGAAGAAGGCCCAGGTAAGTTTGTCGGCCAATAAGGTAATGGCAAGAGTTTTTTGGCATGCACGCGAGATAATCCACATCGATTACCTTCAAAAGGGAAAAACAATAAACGGCGAATATTATGGCAACTTATTAGACCGATTTAATGAGGAGTTTTCATCAAGATAATGCACGGGTGCACACGTGTGCAGTCTCAATGGCAAAACTCTATGAATTGTTCTACGAATTGGTACCTCATCCAAACCTAGAGAAATGGCTCAGTAGAAAGGGATTCAGCTCCAACGAAAAAATTATTGATCAAACAAACGCCTATTTTAAGGACCTCGAAATATCCTATTTTTTACGCAAAGTAAATGACGACACTTGCTCAAAATTTGACAGTAGTCTACTAACAGATGGTACTTGATGGAAATAGTGTTGCATTTCATATAACTACGAGGGAAGTTCGAAAAGTCACGGACTTATTGATCCGCCCTCGTAACAGTACTAAGTATCCAAAGACATTTTTAATTAATTTATTTAAAATTGAATTTCGTATATCGTAGATGAACTTTCAAGAGTATCTAAGTGTTTTTTTTTTCTATATAATTTTCAAGGGATATTATAATTAACTTATTTTTTTATTTAAAAGTCCATCGAAATTACTTAATTGTAGTTAGATACTACTTTACTTTCATAATAAGTCGACAATATAAAATTAATGTAATTTTTATTAATTTATTTCCAATTCAAATTTTAATTTTTTATAAGAAGAGCATGGAAAATTTTTCTAATATATAAAAAACCTTATTTTTAATGTTGACGATTTTTTAACGATTTTTTAAAAAATTTATCTGGCAACTATGGTCAACTGTGTCATTAAAAATATTTAATATTACGAAAGTTGCAAGCTAAATCGTAAGATGCGTAAAGTGTGCATAATTTCACTTTGCAAAAATCTCCCATTTGTAACACATTTTGAAAAGAAGATAACTGAAAATAACATAAACGAATAAAACACGTTCGACTTACGGCACCATACACGTCCTTAACATAAACATCTATGCATGATATACTCATAACTAATTTATTTTTATGGAAAAATATAGTGTGCAAAATATTAGAGTACTCAAATATCGCTAAAATGTGCCGCATTGTAGGAAAATTTTGACTTTTTTCACAGTTTCACATTTGCTATTACTCTTTTTTGGAACTTAATGTAAAGAAATCGTAATCTAGATATAAATATCTATAAAACAAGATAAAAAAGTAAAATTGGTTGCAAAATGTTAAAGTTATTAGAAATCACCAAGACCATTAACATGTGTAATCAATGTACAGACAAATTTTTAAATTTTTTAGAAATGTTGAAATAAAATACTATTTTTAGTCAAATTTGAATCATAATTATAGAAAAGTAAACTTTGACTTCTATAGGATAACATAATCCCCTTCTCATTATTTATTATAAAGAAAAACGTTGATTTTTATTTCGGGTATTTAAAAAAAAAATATTAAAGAAATTTTAACACCACAAAAAGTCAAAATAAGAAAGAATTAGGTCGATATATCTTATAAATTGGCAGTACATTAGACTTGAATTTTGCGGATTTCAACAAGAAGGAGTCAATTTGTTTTTTGTACTAGCATACCTAATTCTTTCTCATTTTTACTTTCAATGGTGTTATACATAAAACGGTATAGTTTTATTCTAACTTTTTTGGAATTAGTTTACCAAAATTAAAAAAAAAAATTAAATAGGAGTTTCGAAACAGCCATAATTGTCCACAATTTGAAATTTTTTGAAGATTAATATATGAAATAAGGTATACGCTAGACTATAGAATAGATTCTAAATTTGGATATAAACTAATATCTAGAAAAGGTCAAAGTTTTGACTATGATTAAGAATTTTTTGTAGACCTAACTAAGGATAAGAATCAAAACTAGGCTATCGATCAGAATTGATTATATGATGGAGAATAGTTTTCAGTATAATGCCGAGACTAGGTTATACAATAGTTTAAATTAAACTATAGTCTGGCGCATATAATAAGATAAACTTTGCTATAGTCTGTTATCAATAGTGTTAAAATTAGACTATAGACTAGAGTTAAGTCTAGCCTATAGACTAGTGTCCAGACTAATCTATAGACTAGTTATAAACTAGTCAAGGTTATAAACTAGTCAAGGCTAGACTTAGTTAGTGCCAAAACTTGGCTAAAGAAAAGTGACTATAGTGCCAAAATTAGGCTATAGACTAAGGTTAATTCTAAGCTGTAGGCCAGTGTCTAAACTAATTTATAGAGCAAGTTGTAGGTAATAAACAAGCATCAAGTTTAGACTATAGGATAGTGTCTATAATAAAGCATAGGCTATTGCATAGACTATGTTATATGATAGTGTCTAGACTAGGATATAGTCAAAATTTTCCCATATAAATGCAACCTATAAATTTCAGGGTCAATAAAGCATATGTTAGTGACATTCGTTCACTCTTATATTTTGCACACTTTATTTTTACATAAAATAGAAAAATCCTAGGTGGAGTTATGGTCGTAATTCGATAAACGCTTTTTGTTGGAGCAGTCTAATACACATACTCTAACAATTACCATCACGTTTACATTACAGACAATTGTTGAATTTAATACAGCACTTTTCACGCACTTACACAGAGCCATGTATATGCAGTACTATTTGCGCAATCGATATCAAACCAGGGTTGTTGCAATTACCGAAAAGTTGCGATAAGCGATCACTGAATATTAAAGCGTTTCATTGTATTTTGTTTACATAAAGAACTTATACTAATCAAATAATTCAATCAAATTAATTAAAAAAAGTCTTTGTTTCAATATTTACGTCTCGTAGTCACTATTTTTTAAATAAAAAAAATACGGATTCATTGAAATTTGATTGGGTGATAATTCAGTGTGTTTGAATGTATCTACAGATCATTAAAACTACGTTTGTCAACAAGAAAAAATATTACAAGAAATTAATGGAATATTAAAAATATCAATAGAAAGTTGTTCTTATCAATGCTTTTTTTTTTGGAAAAAAGGTAGCACTTATAAACCCTGTAATGTAAAAAAAGTAGTGATTGCGCAAACCGGGGTGTTGCACAAATTAAGCTCATACTGTACTTACTTATAGTAATAAGATCAAAAAAAAAATCTTTTACTTTTTTTTTCAAAAGAAAACCGAGTGTATACATTTTAACGTCATGCTTTTTAGTAGTAACATGGGTATACCAATACTTCAACAGTAAAGTGCGATTGTTAAAAGAAATCTATGTTACGTATTGTAACAAAAACACTCACGCATAACTTTTTATACCCCTCCCAACAAACATTTTTATTTAATATGAAATATGATATAAATCATTTTCTTAAATTTTCTCCAAAGTTTAAGACAAAAACCCTAATTATGGCAAAGTCAACCTTTCGACATATTTTTTTCTTTTTTTTTTAATACATACATATATCATTTATTTGAAAATATCAGATCAGATTTTAATTGTGTTTGCTGGACATAGATTAAAATGCTTATACTCTAATTTCAGTATTAAATGTATTGCTTAGTTGTTGCAAAAATAACTATAAGAACTTGTTTTATTTTCCAACATTTATTATTCTATATACTTAAATAAATATCCTACACTTCGTAGAACAGTATTATATGTGCAACATCGACTTAAACTTTGTTCACATTTAGAAAATATTTAATTGAAATTACGTGGCCGCTTGTTTGATCAAACAAAATTCCATAAAATATCAGATGTAAAAAATATTTTCCTAATTAAAAAATTGTCGTCAAATATATGAATGTGTTGTCTGGCAGTTCTAAAATATGTCCAAAGAAGAGAATATCATTTCCAATGATTTTAAATGATGAGAAACCAAACATTTTTGAATCGTAAGCTTGAATAGATTGACAGATCATTTTGAAGTCAGTTATATATTTTATTTATAGAGATAACTATTAAAATAACGTCATGATGAATTTTTATTTTCATCGCACTACTCCGGTATTTAGCACGTTCTATAAATGGCATTTTCGGGGGTTATTATCACTTCTGTCATAGGCTCTCTTTATCAATCTATTACCATTTCAAATATATCCATATTTACTTCTGTATTCCACATATTACAAAACAAACTTCAAGATTTGTTATACATATAGCCGGGATAAAATTGTATTAGTTCTAAAACTACTTCCAGAATGCCTGTTTTGGGAAAGATTTCAAAAAAAATTTTTCATTACCAATAATTTTTATGTGATATTATTTTTTTATTTAAATTTTTCAAACTATGTTTTTTTAAATTTAAATTTAGTAAATTTAGTTTATTCAGTTGAAAAAACATACATAATTCTAATGCATGTTATTAAAAATTAAAAAAAAAACTACTAATTTAATACATACAATCCTTAAATCTGCAATATATATAAAAATGAATTGTGTTTTTCTGTACCTTATAGACGGTTAAACCGCTAAACTAATTTCTCATTAACCTCCATAATTTATGATACAAATGAAATCATTACGACCAGGGAGTGTAGCAGTCTCATAGAAAATAAATATTAGTAATCACATAAAGAGGGTTAGCGAAACTCATCGGGAAAAGTTAGTATATTTTAAAAATGAGGTGAAAGTATGTTTATTTGTTTGTTTGTGTATCAATGAGCCGATTTTCACGAAATTTTACATACAGATAATACCAAAGGAGGCAAAGGAGGATATAATACGCTATGTTAGATCTCAATTTAAAAATAACAATTTTTTATATTTTGCACGTTATTAATGAAACTGCTTACATGAATTTTAACACACAGATAGTGCTTGCACTGAAAAATGTTATAAAATACGTTGGATCTTGATCGTATGAACCGCCCACTTTTTTCTTAACTCTTCAACGGCTCAACCGTTGAAGAGTAAGTATTCTTTGGCACATAGTCATTCAAGCCCAAAGCAAAAAGGAAAAAATAGAAGGAGATGTCCTACAGTCATGAACATTTGAAATTATATATGTACAAATTTGTTCGATAATTTCAAATCTAAAATCCGACTTTTAAAATTATTAACATTTATTGCGATATGGGGAAAATAAATTTCCAAAATGTCTACATAACTGAAACAATTAATATTTTCTAAAAAATTCTTACTTTTGACGTCCAAAATTTTTCGAAATAATGATATCTTTAGTTACTCCGGAATCTTCCAATCTCTGTTTTTATACTTCACTTTTTTATAAATTCTGAACCAGGGATTTAAAAATATGTTTGCAATTCTAAAGATTGAGAACAGTAGATTATATAAAGATTGTAAAAAAGGGAACATTTAAAAAAATAGCATTAAATGAAAAAAATAAAAAAATAAAATATGTACGAGATTTTGCTATTTTTAACCAAAACGTGTAAATTTATAAATAAAATATTATTTAAACCAATTTTCATTGCTTTTTTTATACAAAAATCCTAAACTATGCTTCGTAAATTATGAACTTTTACATGAAAAAAGTTACGTTTTATGATTATTTTTTCATGAGAATAAAAATAAACACTTTAGTACATATTATATAAAAAAATACATAAATCATATTATTAAATTTTTTTCTAAAACCAACTAAATTTAAGTAAAATTTAAAAAAATAATAATTTTTTCATATAAATTAAAAAAAATACAAAGATTTATACTTTTAAAAATGTAAAATATGTCATTAAAATTTTGTATTTCAATGCAAGTTAACGTGGATATATATATTTTAAAAAATACTTTATATATATTTAAAAAAAAATTGAAATCCGTGATACAATTTTTTGCAAGAATGCAAAACTTTAATAAAAATCTATTTTTATATCCAAATATTTAGTTGTTATTCCAAATCCATTTTTGTCAATATTTTAAAATATTTTAAATTGGGATATACATCATACCATACTATATAATATTTCAAATTCAAAATTTCAAATAAACTGAACCTACGGCCAAAAACTAATTTTATGGAATTTTTCCTTATAAATTCTGCAATGGTAAAAATATTGAAAATAAAAATATATATTAAAAATATATATTTGACAAAGATATCTTAAGGTAAAAGTGAAAATATTTTTTACTCTGAAAGTTTCATTGACTGTGTGGCATTCTAAAGAACTGTTGTAGTGAGAGCGCTCAAATTTCGTGGAAACTATTTCCTCATCATATTGCATTGATAAAATGAAATTAGGATGGATAGGTCCCGGAGGAGGGTAGTGCCCAAACAAAGCAAATATTAATTTTACCCTATCTAAAAGGGTGATTCAGAGAAAGTCTTAAAAATTTTTAGAAATAATTTTCATATTAAATTTTGAATAGGTTTATAAATCAAATATTAGTCATCACATCAAAAGGGGTAGCGCAGAGCACCAAGAAAAACTAGTTTAGAGTATAAAACAGACATAAAAATATTATTTTCTATAGAGTTGCCAAAACAATTGAAAGCCTGTGCCCTATTTTATATCTCAGTATTTTTAAATGAATCCATATTTTTTACCAATACACAATGGTCAAAAATTTACTTTTTCTGGCATAAATTTAAAAATTAATATAAATGCTTTCTTGGGGTTGTATTGAAGTCATTTTATCTAAAATTAACAATAATATTTATTATAACCAATTTTAAGTATTTTTGCTTACTCTTCTATAATACATATTTTTGCTACAGTGGATATATTTTATAAATATGGTATTTACCAGTTTGCTTTCGATTTTATTTTAATTATTTTGTAAGTTATTAGGTTTTAATTGATTAAATAAGTTAGAACATAATATTTTCTCCTACATATTTGTGAAAGAAAATGACGATAACAATAATTATCCGCAAAATGCTGGCGCTATCAGAATTACTACAAAAAATATGTAAACACTTTAACGAACATTTTCAAGTTTTTACATTCATACCAATTCATGCCCAAGCATATTCTTCCTCCTTCAAACTTATAGGTTATCTTGATAAACAACCCACATGTCTTACCTTTGGTTCTAAATTAGTATTTTTACTCTTCCTCAAACCATTTAGATTAGTTTATATATGTATGTATATGTATGGCATTGTGAATGTGTTTTTCTTGTATACCAACACAATTAAAATGAGGAAAATGATTATTGTGCTTAGGTCAAGATTGAAAAAATAAAAAACTCTAACGGTGCTAATTAAAATGAATCTAAAAAAAATGGATCAAGTTTATGTTGTACCAAAATATTTTTTAAAATTATACGTTAGGTTAGTTTTACTAAAAAAAATAGTATATTTTATATTTTTAATAGCCGAAATAATTATAATAATAACTGGTTTCCGGTTTTTTACAAACGGTTTTCTCCAAACTTCCGTTTCATTCGAAACCGGTTTTTTAAAGACGTTAAACCGTTTTTTTTTTTACTGCATTTTATATAACTTTTTATGTAATTTTACGTGGAAAAAGAGTCCAATAAAGAAAGCAAAAATAATAGAAACTTGCTAAATGCAATAAAAGTAACAGATAAGATACTAATTTAACTTGAAAAGTTATCTTTAAATTGTTGAAATAAATTGAAATATTTATTGCGAACGAAAAAACTGTTGTCTTAGAATTATTGGTATAATTTTTTTAACCAGAATTTTATGCACAAGTTTTTTGTTCTTATAAGCAGGGAAACCACAAACATGCAATTGCATGTTTTTTTCTGGACGTTGAGTGAAGCCGTTGTTAAAATATTAATCCGTTTCGGAACATATAAAGCATTTTGACATCGATTTGTAAGATCATACTTTTGCATACTTTACCTTTAATGGCATGTTTTTGCATTTAGCGATTTTTAGTGCATATTTATAGCATATTATTTTGTTAATTTTAGAGCATATTTTACCCATTTAAAACATTAAGCACTTAATGCTTTTAGAGCATATTTTAAAATTTTCAGGATACTCTTTTATACTACATGGAATGTTTTTCAAATTTGAATTTATAAAAAGAAATAAAAAATCAAAAAATTTTAGTATTTAAAATAAACTTTAATGTATACAAATTTGTCGCTGAGGAGCTTGACTTTTAGCAACAAGATTGAAGATTTAGAAACAGATTAATTTCCATTGGCCTTCATTAAAGCTATTTTTGAAATGTAATGTGGCATCAGTTAATGCAATATTTTTTTAATCGAAGCGTATATATATATATTGTTAAATAATCTGAAAACCGGTCAACCGGTTTTTCCTAAAATGAGATTTTTCAGTTAAATAAAAAACTAATTCAAAATTTATCTTTTATTTCGATTATGTTCTTCAATTCTGTATAATTTTTACCAAATTTAAATCATTAATTTCATTTGTTAAACTTCACTGAAGATTTAAAATTTTTACCAATGAAACGTGGAATATTTAGCGTTAACTTTTTATCCCTGGTTTGCCTTTACTGGTGGTACTTACGAGTATCGGCCTATTTTTATTTTTCTTTATTTTTCAAATATGTACTTTATGGTTGTGTGTATATGTCTAACTATACTACATATGTTTGCCTTTATTCTTTGCGATTTTTACTTTTTCCTAAATTTTGTTAGTCAGGATATTTCAGTTAGTGTTATTATAGTTGTATAAATATATACTTAAATATACATATGTATGTTTGAGTGTGAACGAGTTTTGTATTGTAGTTGATTTTATTGTTTTCTCATATTGTTATTGTTGTTTTTGCCGTTACTACTTGTTTTGTATTCTTTTATAACGTGGTTCTCATGCTGTTGTTTTAGCTATTTTTTATTGTTGTTTCTAGTGTTTTTATGACTCAATAATAGGTGTTCTACAAATACATATAAATACATATCTACATGCTATTAAAAATGTATACTCTGTGGTAAATTTATATACACATCAGGAATGGAAAATGTCTTACTTTATATTGTACCAATCGCAAAAAAATATATACTTTAATATATAATATTTTATCTAGAAATATTGTCCGCAATTTTAAAATTGCAGCAACAAATTTGTTGAGTTCAACTCGACACAGTAGAGAAATTGATTACAATCCTCCAGAAATAAAAAAACAGTTTTTGAGTTTTTGTTCCTCCACACTGTCTGGTTTTTTTATATTAAATATTTATTAACTCAACATTTGTTTTCTTATTTGGGAAAATATTTTACAAATGGGAAACAATTAAATAAATTTTCCTTAAAATTTTTATCCAAGGACACCCACTATTTTAAAATATTGTAGATTTGTTTGTACAATTTTATTTATTTTTTTTTTTTAAATCCCGGCAATTAACATATAGTATTATTATACCACAAATATCATCAATGCAAAAATTATTTTCGGAAAGGTTTATGGTGTTGCATCACATTTATTATATTATTCTTATTCTTGAATTGCGAGCTATTTGGTAAAATGGAAAGGTTTATCTTCAAGAAATACATGAAGTTTATATGATCCGATTACATTTCAAAATTCACAGATTTTATTACTTCATGAATGCACTTATTAATAAATGGGAAAGCTTAGCTTATAAAGGTGGATTTAAGTACTATTGAATATATTTAATTAAGTCTCAAAATAATGGTTCTGTAGTAAAAAATAAAAAATATGTTGCTATTTAAATAAAAAATTTGAAAATAAGATCATGAAATTATACTGAATTAGTGATAGTACCAAAAGATATAAAAATTTACAAAAAAAAAAAAATAAATAATAAAAAAAAATAATAAAAAAATAATAATAAAAAAAAATAATAAAAATACAAAAAAAAAATAAAAAAATTATACTATGTTTGCCATCCATGATACATATATAAGTCTTTATATGTAAACTTTTGTAAATTTATTTAAAAATATTTGTGGAGAGAAAAAAAATTTTTGTTGGTTTTATTTTAAATAACTAGATTTTTTTTTAACATATTCGATGTCGGTATGAGTGAAGATGGTTTTATCACAGTTGGAATTTGCGGCTTATTTCTAATTGTTTGGTGTTTATCAAAAAAAAAAAAAAAATAATAATAATAAATAAATAAATAATTCTATAACAATCAAAGCTTTTAGACTTTACATTTGAACGAAATTACATATTCAAAATAAGCTGTAAAATTTGAGAGCCAGAATAGATAACATACGTACTTATGACTCGAAGTCACAAAAGAATATAATCAATAAATAAGAAGTTAAAAAAAAAAAAATAAAAATCCGACAATGTTTATAGAACATCAATATAGCCTAACTAAACTGCATATTTCCAGCCCTCAAAGATGCAGTGAACTATTTTGGATTGAAGTCTATATTTTTTTCAAAGCTGACATAGTTACTGATCATTGAGGATATATTTCCAAAAATCGTTACATTAAGAATAACGCATAAGTTTATTCAAATTTGGAATTTTAAAGGATGCTCTTCCTTATATCTGAGGTTTGAGGTTTTATAAGTCTAAGGCATGACCATAGATATAAAAAATTATAAAATAATTAAAATCGCAATATCAGAAAATATGCGGACATCAAAAGTAAGAAATAAATAAATAAAAATCCAAATTTGAATAACAAATATTGAGTTTATACGCACCTATTGCTCGCATTTAAAAATATTGCGACGTCAAAATTTTCTCGCATAAACGGTGAGTTAACATTTTATTTTCAAGTTGGTAATTCACGAAAATAAATCTATATTCGAGAAACTAATTGCAAATAAATCGTACGGCTTTACCACTTTCTTTTACTCTCATAATATTTTCGATGATAAAAGTTGTATTTTTCCCATCAGACACGACAAATAAGAAAATACACTACTTTTGCAATTTGCCGTATAAACAGTGAGTTCTCATTTATTGTAATTTGCAAATGAGAAACATATAAGTCAACAAAAGTGCAGAAAAATTTGTTATCGCGAATAATTTCTTATTTCTGGGACTGGATATAGTGCCGAAGGTGAAACATTTACATCACGTCACGGTTTTTAAAGATAAATACCATATTTTTATTTTGAACTTCATTCAAAAATGCTTACATATTTTTTTTGTTTTGGTGTTTCGGTTATAATTAGTATTGATAGTATTTCGTACTAAGAACCAACATAGTTGGTTTCCATTAGAATGGATATAGTTTCTCAGTAACAGCTATATATTGATGAAAACGCTCCACGTATTCATCGCATATTGCTTCCTCATTTTTGGAGATTTTGACAATTTTAAAGACTTCTAGGAGCTATGTAGTGCAAGTCTGAGACATGACTTAAAGAAAGTATGAAAGTGTAATCTAAAGAAAGTATGAAAGTCATAGTCAGTCAAGCCCGTCAATATGACATAAAAACAATTTACTGAATGCAATGCGTTTGAAAATGAAAACTAAATTTTATTATTCAAAATATTTTATATTATTGATATTATTCTATTAATTTTAAAAGGTCTAAAATTTTTATACATTTGTCAAAAATGTTTCTAACTTTATGAGCTAGTAAAATGTAATTCACCTCATAACTATCAGAAATTTACTAACAAGCGTGGTTTTCTGTCGTTTCATACAGGCCCTCACTAATAGAAAATTGAGGGAAAATAAACAATACATTGCTAATAGGAAACAAAAACTGTTTAATAGTTATTGAACTGTTTTTAGTATATTATGAATGTTTTTTTTTTTTTTTTTTTTTTTTTTTATAACATATTAATAATGATAAAACTGTTTAATATATATTTTGTACATTAAGTCTACAATAAGATTTTAGTATCAACAGTATAGAATAGAATAAAATACAATAGAATAGAATAGAATAGAATAGAATAGAATAGAATGGAATAGAATGGAATAGATTAGAATAGAATAGAATAGAATAGAATAGAATAGAATAGAATAGAATAGAATAGAATAGAATAGAATAGAATATAATAGAATATAATAGAATAGAATAGAATAGAATAGAATAGAATAGAATAGAATAGAATAGAATAGAATAGAATAGAATAGAATAGAATAGAATAGAATAGAATAGAATAGAATAGAATAGAATAAAATATAATTCATGTATTCTATGAATTTAAAAAACTTCAATGAATTTTACACAAATTTAATTCTTGAAATTTTTTTTTCTGAAACAGTTTAAAACTGCATTTTTTGTTCGTTAATATTTGCTTTAAATTACCTAATTTGGCACACTCTCGCAGCCACAACATTAAATATTCTTAAAAAATTCTTTTAAAATGTATATGAGTTCTAGAAATGTATATTTCAACACAATTTGAAAAATATTTTTATTTTGCTTTTTGTTTATGGGCAAAGCACTGTAAATCTTCCTCAAAAAAGTTTATTTATTAAATATTGTACTTTAAAGTGAGGATTCAAAAACTTCTCCGTATGTCATGGAAAGAAATTTTTAATATTTTTTTTTTTTTGCAAAATATAATATTTTATGAGAGAAAATATTGATAAAATGGGTTTTTCTTCTAATTATGGTCCATCATATCATGTTTAGAAGAAACTATTCACCAGAATGTCATCCTCTCGTGGATTAAACAATTTCGCTATAAAAATTTTTAAATATTTTTTTTTAAATAACAAAATAAAAATTATAAAAATTTTCCGATCCATTTGGAAAAAAACTAGAAACTGCTGCTTTACAAAAATATAGACGGCCAATTTTGTAACTAAGAGATTTGTATTGATTTGAAATTGACAGGCAAGATGGGTCCAGTTAATAAATCCACATATCATAAGCAGTACATTATTCTTCGAACAAAGATTTTCGCCATTAAATGAAAGGAACTTTTTAAGAATATAAATCATGCATTCAAATTTATAGTGCTTTATCACTTTTAAATTTTTGTAGTATTTAAAAAGATACTAAATACTAAAGTTATTTCCTTCTTACTTTTTTAGTATTATAATATTTATTTAATTTTTATTTAAACTCTTCAATAAATTATACACTCCTACTCCTCTCGGCTAGTCGTCATAAAGTTAACTAGATTAGATTAATATTATTTTTGTCACATATGATACAAATTTTAAATTAATAACTTTTACATATGTATATCATCTCAACTAGATACATATTATTTATATAAAATAAATGCCTTTATCAAAAAATATAACTTTTTGCAAACAAACATACGAGTATGAGTATGTTAACGTATCATTTTCATTTTAAAAAAAGTCTACATGTGGACTTTATGTCCACAATTTCTGTTTGTTTTGTTGTTAGTTTCTGTTTTCTATGGAAAAAAATTTTCAAAATTAAATTTAATTCGACATCATTAAAAAAGTTTCTGGCAACCAAACTCTAACCGAATAAAAACGGAAACAGAAATTGAAAACAAATTGTTTACAATTCTATAAAATCTTAAAAGAAAATAACGTCAACATTTTTTTTTTCATTTCATCTACTCTTTCTAAACATCTTGGATTTTTCTTAACTTTTCTTTCAATATTTGTTTTTCTTTAAAGTAAAATGATGAAGGAAAAATCTATATTTTTTCATTTATTTTAAATCTCTAAAGTAGACAAAGCGAAAAAAAAACAGAATATATACATAAAAAAACTCAAGACAATAAAGGAACAGGAGAGACCACACCAAGATATTCAACGTGAATGGAAGAAAAATATGATGGTTGAATATTGGTTGAGTTTTACTAAAACGAAGAGAACGTGTTTACTTTTTAAAGTCTATTCCCCAAAGAACGTAGTACAGTGGTTTCAAAACGCTTTCTCTTTTGGAAATAATTCTTTAACTTGAGAGCCGATTTAAATATCTCAATAACATTTAAGGTGGTCAGAGATGAGGATTTTCCGAGTTTACTTGGATGAGCAGAAATTCCTAGCAGGTCAGAGGGGGAGTGCTTAGATCTCCAAAGTTGGTCATCTCTTGCATGAATTTTTTTCAAAAAATCGACAAAAATTAATTTATGATTTGACAGAAAAAATTTTATATATATATATATATATAGTCCTAGCAAAAAATACACTCACATGTGTAGATTACCCCTTTTCTACAACTGACATTATCGCTGATATAATATGTGAGATAACGTCGGCAGGGGAGAGTAACCATTTTGTTTATGTTAAATCTTAAATAAGGGATACACGTATTCTAATAAATCCTATAAGATATCATTATTTTCAATCAGTGACAGAGTAAGCATATACTTTTTATTTAAGCAATACGCACTTCTTTAGCACAATTTTTATAAAAATGTTTTTTAACATGTAAAACAAATACTAAAAAGAAACATTTTACAAAAAACATTGTTTTTTGTTGTAATTTCCAAAATACACATGCAGATACATACAAACAAACTTTCGTATATGTGTATTTTTTGACAGTTCATTTTATAAGATTGTTCTGTAGGGAAATCTCATCACAACAGTGTTATAATACATTTTATAATACTAATATTTGAATATACATGTGAAATAATACTCTCAGAGAGCGAATTTGACACTCTCTGATACAAAAATCTTACATATTATGTTACGTCTAGATGGGCTGTTATCTCTTACAGTGTAAGAGATATTTAGTTCGAAGTAAATTTCCTGTAATTTTTATCTTTGTTTTTATAACTTAGTGGTCTTTATATTGGCAATAAAATTTCTTTCAAATATTCACCAGATTCCATATAAAATTCTTAATATTACTGATGCAGGATTCATATAAATATGTAGATTAGACAAAAAGTTATATTAATCTGAATTTTAAACTTTACAAAAATTTCATGAGGTTTTTTCAAAAAAAGATGGCAATATTTTTTCACTTATAAAATTTGCGTTTCGTTCTGGCCTATATAACTTGTTTCATGTTATCAAAAGTAATATTAAGGTAGATACGTGTAAAGTAAACCCGGGGGCACTTGGGGTAACGGTGTCTCCACAGGCCCTATCCAAACTTTGTCAATTTTGCATATTTTTTTTTTTTTTTAATTATCAAAACTCAAAGCTGGTATTCAAAAAAATATGTTATACCCAAAATCCTAACCCGGAAGAAACATGTTTAAAAAATTGTCTTTTCTGATTACCCTGTCGCTATAAGAGGCGTCGTCAGAAAATACCATTAGTGTGTTTTTCCAACATATTTAATTAACATATTTTTTTTAAGCTTAGCTTAAGAAGAGACCAATTTTTGAGGTCCACCCACTCACTCCCTCTCTGATCCGCTAGGAATATATGTTCCTTCAAACCAAATTTAAAACACCTCGTCTCTGGCCACTTGAAATTTTATTGAGATATTTCCATCGGTTCACAGGGTAAAGAATTATTAAAAAAAAAAAAACACTATGGAACCACTGTGCGCGAAAATAAAGTAAATTATATGAGCATGAACTTATATAGGAAATAACAAAAAAAATTCTATCAAGAAAGCAAAATTTAAAAACATTAAAAGATTTTGAAGTTTCTCTAAGAAGGTTTAACTATATAAAAAATTTGAAGACTACTAGAGACGCAGGAAAATTACGAACAAGAAAAAATGTAAACAAAAGTTAGAGAAGTATATATATTAGACTACACCAAAATTTACCGACTTTTGAATTTTGACTATAACTCCCCCTAAAATCGTTCACTGGATTGTAAAAATATATAATATAGTGAAATCGCATGTTGCTAACCCGTGCCGCATCAGACCTAAAGTTTGTACGGTGTGTTTATATCGGGAAAATATGAATATATGAAAATATGGAAAAGGATTTTTTTAACTGATATTCAGGCTAAACAAAATTATTACACAGTAAGATAAACCATATCCCGGGAAATATATTTTGAAGATTTTAAGAAAATTAGACAGGGATTACCTTTCAAATAATGAAAGGTAATAGTCAAAATTTTAAATATTTAAAATTTTTAAGGAAAACATAACGAAAATGTATTTTTTATCTGAATTTGGATGTAATGATCTCTTTTAGGAATTTTGATGGTTTGGGATGACTTTACCGGTCAGAATGAGGTAGTTATCCATGATATAAATTAATAAAATTTACTTTACAAATATTTAGGAAGTGCGTTTAAAAAAATACTGACCAAAAGCTCACTTGAGGGTTAAATTTGCCTTTTTACTACCCTTATCAACGAAGATCTTTCAGATATATTTCCACAAAAGTTTATCGAAATCTAAATAAAAATAAATAAGTTTTCAATATTTATTCCTTAACACTTTCAAATATTCCAAATTTTGACATTTGATCTTCGATTTTTAAATATTATCATTATTCAATTATCATAAAAACTACGGAATGTATTATCTGAGACATGTTTTATCTTATTTTGTAATAATTCTATTTAGCTTGAATATCAGTTCTAAAAAAATGACTTAATAATTAACAGCAAATCTGCAAAAAATGTCTTTTTGCAAAAATCCACAAAATTCAAATGGTAAGTAAGGCTTAGTCATACAAGACATTGATATAATTCTTTTTTTATTTTTATTTCCTGTAGTGTTGCTTATAAATCTGCATATTTTTGTTGCAACTTTTTTGAAATTTGTTTAACAACATTTTTAAAAGTTTGAAATTTCAGTTGGGAAACAGCGTTAAAAAAATAATAATAAAAAAATAAAATTTTTTAAGTAAGCATGGGAAGAGGTTTGAATTATATTTCGAAGCAAAAGACATATTTTTCAGTAATATTTGTACACTTGTGTAATAAACACAAGTGATCTAAAACACATTAATAGTCTGGGGAATCCGTAACAACTTAAACATTTTTAACCGATTTTTCTTTTTATGTCCTATTTGATAAATAATTATGTGCAGATTAAGACTTTTTTAACATTTTGATACAAAGTATTTGGTATTCAGATTCTACTAAAAATTGTAAAAGGCCATATTTTCCCCATATAAACGCACCATACAATAGCGATATCCGATTTCACTAATATTTTACACAATATATTTTTGCAACCCAATGAATGATTTTAGGGGGAGTTATGGTCAAATGGTCAAATGTCGGTAAATTTTGTTGCAGTCTAATATACATACATTAACATATATTCTTTAATTGTTGTATACTAAAAGGTTTAAACAATACCCGGCGCGATTCTACAGGGAAGCAAAAGTAAACATGTTTGAAAAATGTTAAGAAAATTATAAAATTGTTTTTCCTGCAACTGATACAGGGGAATTGTAAGAAGTTCTAGAAGTTGTTTTTTAAAAGATATCATAGGTCAACAGTAAAAAAAATATCGTAGAAAATGTATTGCTATAAATACTATAATTACTACAAAAATTGCAGTTTCCTTCCATCACGTCGCGAATGTAACCCATTGATGGCCAGAGAAAATGTGCTTTCCCAAGTGATTTTGTGTTATATATTTGTCTAGGTAAGAGCTATCGCAAAAAATGTAACTTACATTTTTAGTTAGATCCAAAACTTGCCCTTAATACAGCCTAGGAGTTTTTTTTTTTTTTTTTTTTTTTAATTAGACATTAAACACTTCATACATACACAACTTTAGCAAAATGAAGGGCGGATATAAGATGCAGAGGAAGAATTTGTACATGAAATAACAAATACATCATAGATCACGAAAACTATAAAACAAACAAAATTTCAGTGCCAAAAATTATTTGGACATCAAAAGATTAAGAAGAAAAATTTATCTCAGCCCAATGGCAGAAAGTTTTTTTCTTTTTTTTAGAATAACTATCATATGTAGCAAATTGAAGAGTAACACAAACTGTTAAATCGCTTTGACAGAAAATTCATGAACGTCAAAATAATTGTCAAAGCTCTAGTCAATGATGGATCAACTATAACTGTAACTATTTGAATGAAAATGAGAAACATACAAAAAAATGAGGTCATTATATTATTTTGTGAGATTTTTTTTTTTTTTTTTGTTATAAATTTCCGAAGTTTTTGGTGGAATTAATGATATTTATAATTTCGAAAGGCTTCAAGATAGATGAAGTTTAAAACTTTTTGGAACAAATATTTAATTGCGCTATGTTTCATAATTGAAAAAGTTGAATATACTTTTAAAATGACGTGGTGTTGCTTATAGTTTTAAAATTGTAATAATTTGTAAAGCAACATTATTTAAATAGGCTAATTTATTATCTCCGCCCTTGCGGACAATGTATTATACTTTGTCATTTTTATGACCATGTATGATATATTATCTTCTTATGGGAAGTACAGCTGAGTGCTACCGGACGCGTGACAGGTTGCGGATAGTGATATGTTCTACAGATATGAGGAGAGTCAGGGGATACAAGGGGAAAGTCTCGGAGGGTCCTTCGAAATCCCAATAAATCCCAAGTTTGCCTGTGATCCTTATATAGTCGAAGCGAGCAATTGACGCCAACCAAAAATTCCAGCCGACCATAGGCGGTATAACCCTATTAGCCACATGGACTTAATCGCTGCGCAACTGCATGCCTGGATGCGGTGTTGGCAGCCCCAATATCACGATCGGATGCATCTGATCATCGAAACCATAACAACAAGATAAATGGAAAAATAACAGCCCTGTGCTCCTCGTAGGAGTTTAAAGAAAACATTATATATATCGCTTATCCAAAGAACTATTACAAGGAAAGTCTAAAAATTTTGTGGTAAGAACTTTCTCATCGACTTCCACAATTGTAATGTAACTAGGAGATGTAGGTTCAAAGAGAGTGGTAAAGCCTTAACATTTTGTGGGAATAATTTGCTTATTTTTTTATTTTTTAATTTTTTTTTTAATTTTATTGAAAAGTTACTCAATTAAAAGGAAAATAGCTAAGGTAGGTTTAGGGGGTAATATCCGCCATATAAAGTGAATAATGTCGCTGCACCAATCACGTTGATCGGTTGTGTGACAATTTTTATTCTTTTTTTTTTTTATTCCATCATTTTGAACCTTTATTGGTCTTACATGTTTCCACCTAACCGTTTTAATGTATCTTGATTGGTTTAGAAGTTAGAAAAATCTGCTATGTGTTGTTAGCCGTATATAAAATATTCCAACAAAAGGTGTTATTTATATAATTTCAGATAACTGTTAATAACTAGCCAATAATAATAACTACCTTTGAACTAACAAAAAGGTATTTATAGTTTTTATAAAAGGGTTATTCCATATCAAAACGGACAGAAAACATTGATTTTCTGATTTGACATCTCCGATTTCATTGAAATTTACTACAGACATTGGCTATTGGAAGTGTTTCTTTAATATAAACTTAGACTCAGAGCCCTTTCTGATCCAAAAATATAACGTTTTGAAAATTGAGAAAATGCTTAAAAAATTTAATTGTTTAATTGCTAATTGTAGATCTCTGCTTTTAGTTTCATATTATAAATTTATAACGATGTGTTTAAAATTTATCTTTATCAAAAGTTCAAAGCTCAAAGTTGGACATAAATCAAACCACTTTATCTCAAAACAAAACGCTTTTTTTAAGTCATACAAAATTATATAACGTTGAGGAAAGCTATTCCTCCCTATTCTTGTAAAGTTTCAAGGTGGACACTCATTTACTTTAGAAGTTATGGACCAAAATTGAATCCAATTACAATAAAAAAATATCAACCACAATAAGTATAGTAATAGTACGCAAATTTCAATTTATATATTAAAAAGACACATGTATGCATAAAGATTTTAATGCATTTTATGAGCATTTAAATCACTAACATTCATTTAAAATTAATGTTTATTAACATAAAAAAATTAATTAGTTGTTCAATTTTTATGTGTTCGTTTTTCCTTTTTAAAGGACTTTAAAATTTTTGAAGGTGGCACGAGGTTAATATTTAATTTCACTACTTTATGATTAATATTATATAGTGATATATATGACAAATGAAAGATAACTTTTTGTTAAAATATTCCAAATAAGTATTGAAAAAAAAGTCTTTCAAATATTTCATCCTTTAATATCCTTGAAAGTTTCCAACAAATAATTTATAAAATAATTTATTTTAAAGATGCCAATATCCAGTCCCAAGTATTAAGTTTTTATGGTTTTAATCTTATTACTTTACTCTACACAACAATTTGAAAATTATTTCTAAGAACGAATATAAAAATTTAATTTTAAGTTTAATGAGACACCGAGCATATAAAATCAATACGGCTAATTATGAGGCCAGAGTAATTGTAAATAATTCTTCCGTTATATGTGTAACATGACATCATTATTCGGATGACTTCAAAATATATTTGAAAATTAAAACGATGATAACTTCAGTACTTATATTTATTTAATTTTTATCTATGTAAATATGGTAGGCTATGATTTTTATATTATATTTATTATCATTTTGTAAATAAATAACAAGAAAAAAGATGTAGTCAGTCAAGCGCAACCATATAATGCCCTAAATCATCATATATTTGTGTTAAAGTTATATTCGGGAGAGGTCCTTATATAGAAACTATGATCATATATGCACTGATCCTTGTTAAAATCCATACTGTGTTTTATATACTTATAAAAATCTTACTTATGCCAAATTTAGTTCAAAATCTAGCATTTTTATGAAATCTATGCGCATTAAAGTATTTTTTTGGATGAATTTTATATGAAAACTATGTTAAATTGTGGACCGATCTTCTTGAAATTTGTTAATGTTATTTATAGTTACATAAAGTTTAAATATTGCAAAGAAAATCACATAATAAATTATTTATAAGCCATTTATGCATTTTAAAAATAGCATAATTTATATTTAAGTACAAAATAATCGTGCGAAATTTTATCTCTATACTAACATTCTAACAAATATAGAAACTATGATCAAAACTTCACCCAAACTATAGGAATAATTATCATTTTTATAAAAATGTGCACATATTTAAGATACTTATGATCACTAAAGCGATTTTCTGGGAAACCTTTGTATGGGAGTAAGTTAAAATAATGAACCGATTTGAAACATTTTCTATAAGCTTTGTCCTTAGGTCTAAAAAAACGACTGTGCCAATTATTATTAAATAATATTTAAAATTGCAGTATACATAAATAACGAAAATAAAATCTACATAAACACTGACAGGATATTTTTAGAATTTTATAAAATTTGAACTGTTAAAGAAGCTAAAAGGTCATAATGTAAGAATAAGAAAACATATAATGGTGTATTTAAAATTATTATAATTTCAGATTTATTTGTTGGAAAATCCCAAAAATATTGAAAAATATAATAATTGAAGGATGTTTTTGATATTTTTCTTATTGAAATTTTAAAGTCATTCTAAAAGGATTTACTAACATGAAATGAAAAACTAAGTACACAGTCATATCGTAAAATATCCCTGCTTTTATGTTATCATATATATTTTTATATTTACTTTTTAAAAAAAAAATCATAATAATAATAAAAAAAAGGTAATTTTATCGAAATAAAAAAAGCAAACATCAATCTACTTTTATGCAATAATTTACATTTCAGCTTTTTATTGCTATTATCTTTGAAATATTCTTAACTTATTTCTGCTATTTTTTCCTTATTAATGTTAAGGATATTATCAGAGAAAACGTATCAGTTCGAAGAAAAAAATAAATTAATTCTTAAGGATCCATATCTATAATCAATAAGTTATTTCTTGGAAAATTTATAAAATTTGCAAAGTAAAGTTTTACGCACTAAAACAGTTAATGTAAAAAATAATCTAAATAAAAAAAATAATTTTATTAAAAATGTTCTAGCAAAATGAATTGTGTAGTTTTTTGATTTTATTATTGCTTTCTTGTATCTAATAATCCTGATGTTTGTTTACGTAATATCTGTAGTAATTATACTAAGGTTCAAAATAATCGTATAAGTTTCAAAGACATTTGCCAAATTACAAAATAAAACAGCTTTTTTCACAACTAATGAAAGCACACAACTAAATTCGGAACAGCGACATTATTTATTATTGTATATCTGAGAAGCTATTCAACTGATTCTAAACTTTTGGCTAGATTCATATTCAGCATATATAAATTAGTCTGGAATGGCACTTGTTAATAAAATCACCAAAAAGGTATTATAAAAAATATGTTGCACGTTACACTTTAAACTCATTGACGACCAAGGAAAATATGCTTCTCTAAGGAATTTTATGTTATATAATTTTCTAGGTAATAGGTAAAGTGAATTATTTATTTTACAATAAAAAAAACGGTAGTCTCCAATTTGCCAATAAAAATCAATAATTTCTTAATTAGTACTCATAAAAACATGGAAAAAATGATGTAAAGGAGTGGGTATAGGTGACAAATTTGTATTTGATAAAACCATATGACTGTAAATATCAAACACAATGACAGAAAATGAGTAGGCATCAAAAGTAAAAATCCAAATATAAATAAAAAAAGTCAACAAGAAAAAAATTACGTTTCCATCACGTCACACTTCTAACCCATTAACGAACAAAGGAAACGTGTACTTCTATTCTAAGAAATTGTTAGGTTATATAACTTTCTGGGTAATAGGTAGAGGTAGTCATTCGTATTTTATAGAAATGGAATAGTTCAACAAAAGTGTACAACATGTCATGTCTCCAACTTTCCCTGTATAGTTCTAGAAGTCTTTAAAATTATCAAAATTCCCGAAAATATGAGGGAAAGTACATCAACTCGTACAGAATCCTACTATGATAACGGACTATTGCTGCAAACCGAGTGAAAACCTCGTACAAAAGTACAGAAGTTTAATTAATAAAAATTTAATGAATTTAATTGCTATATTTAAAGCATTTATGATCGGTAAATCCCTCTTTCGGGGGATAATTGTATGGGGGCTAGGTAAACTAAAATAGGTAAAAAAATGCTAAATGCTCCAAAGAATAAGGCCAGAAGAAAGATAGAATTTTTTAATTAAAAAAAAAAAAAAAAAATTTCGTTCTCATTAGTTTTTCATATATATCTTTTAAAGATATTGTAATATGTTTATAAAAAAAACATTAAACGGCTGATAGCAAAATAACCTAATAAAAAATCAAACAAAAAAGTTTCAATATATATTTGGGTTATATTTCAAATAAAAAATTATTCAATATTTTGAATTGTTTTTTCGTCCTGATAATGATTAAGCAATTAGCATTTCTAAATTGTGATTTTTCACATTTATAAGAATTTGTGTTTCTTTTTTCTTTTGATTATATTCGTGAATAGTTTCTATGGTTAATGATGTATATTAGAAAATAACTATAATCGATATAGTAAGTTAATTGATTTAGTTAAGTGATTTTTGATTTGGAGAATGAAGCTCAGCCTGCTAAGTTTTTTGTGAAATATTTTAGACCTTTTTTGTGAATAAATATACAAAAATGCTTAAATGGATGATTCTGTAAAAATAAAATTAGTATTAGCAAAAAGAAACTACTTCATTAGTTGTTAAAATACTAACATTTTAGCTTTTTTAAGGCAATTTTAAGAACCAAAAAAGCTAGAAAATAGGCTAGAAGCCAAAATGAAAATTTTAAAACTAAAAGCAAAATAAAAACGCTACATTTTGTCTCAAAAATGCTAAACTGGCAACACTGCCCTTTAGCGATATAATTAAATCGACATTCTTTATATTCAATTATTAAATTTTAGTCCCTCAAGAATAGATTTCATAGTAAATATTTTTCAGTTTCTCTAAAGAAAATAACATCAACATTTTCTGTAAAAATAAAAAATTTTCTTTAAAACCGGACAACACAAACAATAGAAATTATGTATTTTACAGCAACAACTACGTATATTTTTTACAATTTTATTATAATGATTACCATAAGGAAAATCCTCTAAACACTTTTAGCCCACCAACAGTGAAAAAAATTTAATATTCCAACCACTTTAAAGTAATTCAACTAAGTAAGTAAAAGGACGAGCGGGCGACCAGCGAAAAATAATTTTGTAACTAAAAGCAAACAAAAGTGAAAAATTTACTTATAAAAGAAATAAAGGAAACCAAAGACAAACACAAACACACGCGTTTACGATAGAAAATGTACATAATGGGGAATTATGACAGATTTTTATTCTATTTTCGGTTCTTTCTTTATTTTTATCCCAATTGTTTTATGGCAAGACGTTCTTGAAGCACTTGAAGAAAAACAAAAAAAAAAAAAGATGTCCCGAAGTAAACAAAACATAATTTTAATATACACACACCATGGCGCGCCAGTATAAAGAATGAATAATGAAGGTAAATTGATTTTGTTAACACGTTTATAACATAAAGACGAATGATGTAGAAAAAATCAGAACAAAAATTAAAAAAAGAATCTTAATACATTTTTAAGTTTCATAGTTTTATCCCGCACAACTTTTCAAATGTTATAAATCATTATGATTTTATTTTAAGCTCCTATAAATAACAAGAGTACGGTATTTCCTATTCGGATAAACTCTTTGATTTCTTACAGACTGATTATCATTCTTGTCTTCATTTATTCTTTCTGTTGTTATTTTGCATATTGTTAAGCAACAGCAAGCCAAATAAGTAGCAAACACCATATGCTTTTATAGTAGCCGGAAATAATAGATGTCAACCTAAAAATATCAACCTAAAAACAAGCACTAAAAGTATATATAGGCTAAGACGAATTTTTTGCTAATTTCTTTTCAAGAAGGATAATAATAAATAAATCAATAAATAATAATTTTAATTTTGTTAGACACTTATATCTATATGTATATCTATATATCTATATATATATATATATATATATATATCGCGTTAATTGTTAGGAAGCTCGAAAGTTATAGACTTTTAAGTTAGACATATAAAAACTAAAAGTTTATATATAATTCTGGTGGAAACTACATGTAACATCAAAACCTACTGAGTTATTCATTATCAATTTATGATAATTTCAACGTTTGACGATATTAGTGTAGCATATTTTGGAGTTTTCTAGTAAAATGAAAAAGTTTTCTTCATACTAAAAATAGCGGTTTTTACAAATTTTGCCAAAAATTGGATACAAGTCTAAATTATTTCTCCATATATTATACGAAAATATATCTTATTAGAGTTTATAAGCATGGAATGATTTTTAATATTGTGATCTTTTTTTAACCCAAGTTAATTTTTTTTTTCATAAATTTTTTACGGTCATTTCGTACTGTCCATGCGATATGGCTAAGCAAAATATGTTTTGCAAAAATTGCTCCGTCTTTATATAACAACGATATTTGAATTAAATTTATGTACCAACTAATTAGCACAAATTGTTTTGTAAAAGTGTCCCGTTTTCATATAACAACGATATTTGAATTAAATTTATGTACCAACCAATTTGTACAAATTGTAATTTACAAAAACAAAAATTGCGGTTTTTCCATAATTTTCAAAAAGTCCATAAAATTTTCTTGTTGAATTTATTTTTAATGCTGCTACGATTTTATTGTGTACAAGAACGAAAAACTAATTTCACGCAGTAATCCGTACTATTCTATACGAAACTGTGTATGTGCCTCGCGACAAACTGATTTTTGAAAAATTTTCGCTCTTGTTTTGCAAACATTGAGACTATCTACTACGTTGACTATTTAGGCCACATCAATGAGATATAGCGCAAAATAGTCTAATTGCAGCAATTATTAATCTCTATTTTTAAATTTGTATTTTATTGAGGGTCGCACAGACCCCGCCCATAAAACCAAAAAATGAAAAAGTTACAAAATTTTGTTATTAAAACAAAATGTATGTGACTGTTGAAAGTCAATACAACAGCAAAGAAGGTGTAGAGTATGGCAAAAAGTAAAGTAATTTCCAGGCCTTTTTCTAAGTTTTTGAACTTTAACCTATAGTGTTAAAATTTTTCACTCTATTAGTTTCAAGCCTTGTGACTTCAGACCTGTAAGCCGTTTGTTTCAAATAGTATTACTACAAAACTTTTGAAGGATTAAAGTCAGTTTCAGTCAGTTTTAATAATAGCTTATATATATATATATATATATATATATATATTATATATAAACGAGATATTTTTAATTCGTGTTCTCTCTTAGAGATAAAACAGGTAAAAACTGTATTTTGGTACTTTTTTGGCACCATACGTATCTTCTAAACCAGGCAACTTACGAATCATATTCGTAACTTATAAAAAAATGACAAATGCGAATTAGGTACTTTTTCGAAATTCGAATGTTTGGGAGGTAAAAATCGCACCTATTTTTGGAACTTTTTCATAATATATAATATATATATATATATTGTAGAAAACATATTCAAAGTTATTTCTATTACCTAGCAGAAAAATTAACGTTATATTCTTTTCTCAAATGGAGACCATAAAAAATATGTGCACTATATCTTTACAAAAGACAAACCTTGACAAAACTTGAGATTTCTACATCATTAACTCAAAAATCAAAATTTACTGATAATTTTCTAAAATATTTCTAAAATCCTTTAAGGCTTTTTATTTACTATCAGCAAGTTAAGTTGTGAGCCAAAAAACAGAACAATCAAAATTTACCTTTTTAGAAAATTATTGAAGGACGTTCCTTCGATAATCTTGTAAGCATTTTCTAAAATTGTATCGTTGCATAAATTATCCTAGTCTGAGCATTTTTAGGTAGAAACTTAAAAATGATTTCGTAATATTAAAGTTTAATCGATTCCACAATACTAAAAACGTTTTAAACAAGATTTCGATAAAGTGGTGCCTGAACTAAATGTAATATTTAGGTCTCAGTTTAAAATGAATTCTGTTTTAATATTATAGTTTTGCTGAAACAAATGTATGCATTTTTAAATGAACTATTTTCGTTGTCGTAGAATAACCGTTTGCCATGTACTATCATGTACGCTAGATAAAGCTTAAGATATCTCTTATTACTGGCATTTGCTAACTAAGCAAAAGTTATAAATAACGGTTAATAAGTAGAACAGACTAATGTGATTCTCTTTTGTTGTTATCCGATCGGTTTCTCATGCACACAGAAAGAAAATAAGATCTATTAAACGATTTATGCTTTATGAAGCTTGCCAATTACTTTTTTAATTGTATAAATTATTCAATTGATCAAAATTTTCTAATATTTTTACTAATTTTCAATTATTTTTCTTATTCATAATTTAGAAATTAATCAAATATAAATAAAAATAAATAATAATTTGAATAGGTGAATATACAAATTTTTCATGGGCTGAATCTTAATTAATAAAATATTTATTATTCGTAATAGAAATTGGATGGTAGATTTTTCTATGTAAAATTTGAATTTAATTTGCTAGAATTCAAGTATTTTATTTAATTATAAAAATATTTGAAATCATTATAAAATTCTGATTCATAATTTAATTGAAATTTATTCGAAAATATTTCTAGTCTTAGCAACTAAACTTGTCTTACATAGTGTCATACTAAGTGCAATGAAGACATAAAAATTAACAAAAATAATAAATAATTAAATAAACAAAAATATTTCATTATTTCAGCAATTTATAACAGTTCTTAAAAAGCAATACTTTATTAATATAAAAAATAAATTTTAGAGATAGCATATTGAGCAATAATTTTATTGTACTCGATCCTTTATACTCGATCCTTTAATAATCTTTATTTTTAATCTAATATAATTTAATGGTTAACTCTATAGGGTCTCCTTTAACCTTTATTTGCTCGGTTGAATACATTTGTAGAAATTGAATTTTTAAACTTGAATTAAGAAATTTTTTCTGCACCAATAGGATCCGAAATTTTCAGTAGCTTCCTAAAAATCGATACTAAACAGCTTTACAGTAGACTACATTTTTTCATTTTTTATTTTTTAACTATAAATGTGCAGTTAATTAATAAATAATTTCGAACTGTTTGGACCAATTAACACAAAACTTTACATGTGTGTAGCAAAGGAATATGCGAGTTAAATTTATAAACCTAACACCCCTCTCAGAAGTAGCGTTATGGAGTCTTAAAGTTAGGAATCTTAATCTATCAAACCTTATCTGAGAAATAAGATTTTTCAATAAACCTTGTTTTGAATTTTCAAAATATCAGACAAAATTTTCAAACGATTATTTGTCAACTATTTGTTTTCTTTTAGTAAGAAAATTTGCATTTACATAATAATTCTTAGTTTTTATCATTTTTAAAGATAATCGGTTTTGAATGGGATAATTAAAAAATTTTGATTTTCTTCTTCTTTTGGACGAAAAAGTGTCTTTACCCTTTTTCTTATAAATTGAAATTTTATAAAGAAACTGCTTATACCTTTCCAAATTTGACTCATTTTACAGAAAAATTTTGAATTTATCGTAATTGTTCTAAAATTCGAAAGCTGCGATTGATAAAAGGCATTTTAGGAAACGCTAATGTATAAAGCATAACACAAATGTGGGGCATAGGCATTAAACAGGGAAATCACAAATATGCTCTAAAAAACGTTTTATACCCATTAAATATGCAAAAAATAAACTCAAAATATGATTCAAAAAACGCAAAAATATGCTCCTAAGAAACAAATTATTTTTTTCCATTTTAAACAAAAAAAAAAAATATTTAATCTAAGTGTTTTATTAAAATTTTGATGTTATAAAATAAGACAAAATTTAAATTTCTTTATCAAGTGTGTCGAAAAACCTTATTGTAAATTCCCCATATTTTTTGTATCACATAAAAAATTTATTGATCCTCCATTTGCTTACCCGTCTAATTCTAAACATTAGTATTAGTTCAGAAATTATCATATGTACATTTACATGTATACATATATATATATATATATATATATATATATATATATATATATATCTTTATAAACATAATTTATGTATTTTTACATAAATTATATATTTTTACAAATATTAACTGCTGCTTTTTGGTAAGGTTTAAAATAGCTTTAATAAAAATCACTTAATCAGTTTTTAAATCTTTAGGACTTGTTCCTAAAAGTCAAGCTCTTCAGCGATTTTTAACGTATTTAGGCGATATCCATTAACATTAATTTTAAATAAATAATAATTAAATATTTTTGGATCTATAACTTCTCTTTGTACATCAGAAATCCAGAGGATATTCAAAATTATCTTCAAAATGCCAAAATATACAAAAATATACAAAAGGATTAAATATGTCCTAAAAATCGCAAAATATGCTCTAAAAATCACTATATGCAAAATATATCCATTAGGAATAAAATATGCAAAAATATGTATTTACATATCAATGTTTTATTTGTTCTGGAACGGATACTGGATACGGTCCGTATATGCTTTTTGTTTCAGATATTGATGAAATTACCAAATGGCTATGGAACCTAAGAAAATTTATTTATTATATAAAATTTTGCTTCGACTCCTAGGTCGGGCAAAATGGGCCGTTACCATATGGTCATATCAGGTACGACATAGTTTTTTTTTTTAAAAAAAAGGAAATGAGAACATTTAAAAGAATGGTTTTTATTGGCAAATTTTCTTAAGAAAATATCAGTTATGTTATGGTATTGAGAAATATTCGATGAAAGTCCTTCAAACACATTCACCATTTTCACACTCAAGTTTTTCCAAGCTTAATTGATGGACAAATTTACGTTTTACACCAAACAAGTTACATTTCTTGAAAAAAATGAAAGGAAAAAACTACCAAAAAAATGTCTATATTGTGATTGGCGCACCCATATGGTAACGCAGTTATATAGTTCATAAAAACTATATAAAAACATTTGATATAATTTATTGATTTATATCAATATAATACAGCACTGCTTGGTTATATATAAATCATAAAAAAATTTATTAAAAGCTACACAATGTCAAAAAATATATGAATTATTTTTCATGTCGTTATTTTCTATTAGATTTTAACAATAATTTTTTAAGGGTTTCAAATCATTTGTTTCCAAACACGTAATATAAATGATCTTCCACCAAGTCAATATTATTAATATGTTTCCATACGATGAAATGTAATTCATATTGAACCGTCGAAGGCAAAAATGTCAGTTAAATATAACTTTTCTAAATTTTTTTTTATGCGAATTAAAAATGCAAATAAGATATTTTCTTTCTTGCTGAAATACTAAAATTTTTGCTTTTTAAAGATAATTTTAAGAATCAGAAAAGGGCGGAAAAGCTAGAAGCTAAAACGAAAATTTTGAGGCTAGAAGCAAAATAAAAAGGCTAGATTTAGGCTTAAAAAAGCTAAACTGACAACAATGATTGTGAGATTCTGTAAGCCGTATGATTAATACGTAATTTCAAAATTTTAATATCAATCATACGCTACCACCAGGATTGTTTTGAATTAAAATTAATAAAGACGCATCAAAACTATACTTTCACTTATTACTTAAAAAACAAGGCTATACATAGGTGAACTCTCACAGTTCTAAAGAACGTTCGTTGTTTATTAAAACTGCATTGTTTTAAGTTTTTATTACAGCAAACAAAATATTTTGCCACAAGTTTAAAACTTAATAATTTTACTGAAAATTTTATACATATATACCTTTGGTTGTCATTTCAAAAAGATCAGGGTCGGCAATTTAAAATTTTTTGTTTATTAAAAAATACAATAAAAACAAAACGAAAATAAATAAAGAAACCCCAATAAAATTTAAATGGAAAAAATGCAAATGAAATACCAATTTTTTTATATATTTTTGGTAAAATATTTAAAAGGTTTAATATTTCTCATTCGAAGGACATTCGTATGCAAAACAAGCTGTCACCAATCGAATCTCACACATACAACCAGTAGAGACAAAACATTCACACATACAAGAATATGAAAAAAGAAAATAGTAACAGTTCACACATAAAAAACGGACATGCTAAATAAATACCAACATACGAGGTTTGCTATGAAAATTATAGGAAATAAAATAGCTGCAATTTAATACTATCAAATCTTGAGCAGAGTTCCATAATAAAATATGAAATATTTTACTGCTTATATCTCATTAATAAATTAAATTTCTATAGTAAATAAGAACATTTTTGAAATATCTATTTAAAATTTTAGACTAACCGAAAGTTTTCGGAAAATTTTCCTCCAACCCTCAACAGTTCTCATGATTTGCTTAATATTATTTTAAATAAGAACACAGTTAAATCTACAAAAATTTTCGTTAAAAATGAACAAAGTTTAATGTTAAATAACTTTAATTTGCATTATCCGCTTTTAACAAAATTGGTGTCATTGGAAAAGATTACATATATTCGTATTTATCATAAAATCGTAAAAGTTATAGATCTTCCTGCTTCAAGGATCTCTAATGTGAAAAAATATCCTTTAACCTAGGATATTATGAAAAAGGGACTTTTAATTTTCATTATATTTTGACATGATATTTCCAATCAATTTATCCTTATAGCGTAAAAATTTCGAAATAGGTTATCAATGGGACCAGAAGTTATAACAGCTTGTCTATAGCAATCAGTAAAATTTTACTAAGAAATTAACATATTTTTAAGTGTTCCGATACTTTTATTTTAAATTTAGTATCAAAACAAATAGGAAAGGATAAAAACAAGCAGTGTTGGTCAAGATGGGCCATATAATGCCCTACATGTTGTGTATAGGCAGTAAAATGATTATCGGGAGAGGGCCTTATATGGTCAATTTGGGAGTGATCTTTATGATATTTATTAAAGCAATTTATGCGTATATGAAAATTATCTCTGTAAAATTTCATTCCTATATTGGTATTTATGTGAGATTTATACACGTTTAAATATTTTTTGGGAATGTGAATTATATTATGGACCGATCATTAAGAAATTTAGTGGAGCGATCTATACTTATACAAAACTTAGTTATGTTAAATTTTATCTCGGTATTGATATTTATGTGAGATTTATATAAGTTTAGTTGATTTTCGGGAATGAGAAGTTTATGGGAACCACGTTCAATTATGGACCTATTATTGTGAAATTGTGTACGATGATTTATATTTATATACAACTCAAATATATATAATTTACTTAATACATTAAGTAATTAAGTAGTTTTTAGGCAGCGGAACCTACATGAAAAATGTGATCACTTATAGACCAATTTTTATAAAATTTGGTACAACGATCTATACTTGCTAAAATTATATAAATAAAATATATTTCAGATATTTATATGCGCTAAGTAATTATTCCGGAGAAAAAAGCTGCATGGGTTCGGTATATTTTGCAAAGTGGATTACAGTGGCTGATCTGTTAATGTATTATTTAAACTTCTAAACTAATATCGAGTTATTTTTTCGGGATCGGGAATATGCTATAAATACGATTTATTTTAATAAATAATGATCTGTTATATTAAAATTTAAATAAGTTTATCAATATATAAAAACCACTTACTATCTTAGTTAGTTAGTGAAGAAAAATTTTTGCTAGATATTGTGATCCCATTTTGAAATATTTACACTATAAGGACAAATTGATTGTAAACAAATAACGAAAATTATAAAAAAAACCTTTTTCAGAATATCCAAAGATAATGACTTTATGATAAAGAAGAAACTCAGTACTTTCCAATGATACCAAGATTGTTGAAATATGATGATGTACTTAAAAATTATTCAAGCTTAAATTTTGCTCATTTTTAACAAAAAAAAATGTGTTCATTTAATATGAACCGACAGCGATATAATGCAGGTTAATACAGTATATAAAACGCAAAGAGGGATATATTATATGTGCTGAAAATGAATCGGTGCCGGTCGAAATCCGAGCTGTGTCGAATTTTTTTGGAGTACTCCAATAATGGATAATGGATTAATATAAATAACGCTTACTTTAAAGATAAGGCATTACAACAAGAAACCTTAACAAAATCACCAACATAATCGCCTTTATATTTTATTTTCAAAAGTTATATTTTTTTTCTTTTTTTATTCTATTGAACTTCTACTTTACTTTACATTTTTCTCTTTAATACATTTATAAGGATTCCCTTAAAGTCACAATCAGTAGAGACATATGTAACTGAATATTAAATATATAAAAATAATTTTATTTATGAAGCTTTACATATACAAATCTGTGTAAGGATTTTTAGAAATTAAATACTTTAATCTTATAGAATATTATACATGCACGTAAGTATGTATATTTAACATCCGCTTTTTATTGTAAGATTTTTTAAAATTTTTTTGTAAATTTTTATCTTAAATACTTAGATTTTCAAGTAAAGTTCTCAAGTTTACATTACCAAAAATACATTTTTAAATTGTTAAAGTATGTTTAATATATTAAATTGTAAAGCGTTGATTTAATAAAGCTTCATGATATTATTAAAATTCCTTATTAGGAATCTATAAATATGATATTTTTAAAATTTTTATAAAATAAAAATGCACGTTTGATGTTTTTTTTTTTATACCTAGTATCCAAAAAGGTGGTGAGTATATTGAGTTTGTTATTCCTTTTGTAACATAATGAAATATCCATCAAAGACGCTATAAAACATACACAGGACTGTGCAGAACCAAAGCAACAAAATAAAGTTAAACTAAAGAATTTTTTATAATTTTCAATAAATATTTTACATTAAAACTAGTTTATTTGAGGATTTACAAAAACACAAACTTTTAAAGAGCTTTAACAAAAACGGAAATAAAACATTATTATATTAATATAAGATTGTAGACAACAATAGAAATATATTAATATTTTGTTTTGTTTTATATTTTATACATTCTGTAAAATTTAATTTTAATTAAATTGTTAATTGTTGCCTCTACATTTTACCATTTACATTTTTGGACTACACGACACTTTGAAAGCTGCATAAAAGGGCTTACGGAGAGTTTTGTGTTTAACAATTTGACTATATAATTAAAAATTTTTCAGCAATTACGGTTAATCTAATCCCTTGAAAGTTTTGAAATATATTTCGCATTTTACTTTTGCAAGTACATTGAACTGAACAAGATATTCCTCTATGTATGATGGAATCATCGAAACATATCGAAATAAACATCTAACGTATATATATATATATATATATATATATATATATATATATATTCTGGATCCCCGTCAAAATCTAGCTGATCTAACGATGTCGTCCGTCTGCCCTTCTGTTGAACATGACTGGGCTCGGGGTGGACATCATGAAGAGACGAAATTGGGCTTCAATACTTTTCTTATATAAGGTTTGTTTGGTATTAAAAATCAGCAAAATCACTTTTCAACCAAAAAAGTTATGGACCAAATACCAGAACTTTAGTTTATATCTTTGCCGCCTGTCTGCTGCTTTTATAAAAAAACATGAACATCATCAAAATTTTTTACGAATAGTTCAATGACGAATGTAAACTAAACGAACAAAAATGGGCATGGTCCACATGGTACTTTGACACCTCCCATATAAAGTGAAACATCAGCGAAATTTTGTACAAATAGTCCGAGGACCAATGTAAATTCGGAAATAAAACACGATCGTGATCCGCTCACATCACCGACCTATATAAAGTGACAATTTAAAAAGTTGCAGCTAATGAGTATATAGATTCGGCCAAGCCGAATATAACATTCTCTCTTCTTTTTTTTTTTACTACTTCCCAGCATAACAAAAAACAAAAAAAAAACATTTTATTTTGTTAATTCGTAGCCTTTTTAAATTTTGGATTTTTTTGTATTTTTCATTAGAATATTTATTAATTTTATACTTTGAAATCATCAATATCTTTTGGCGCCCGCAAATGGTAAAAGAAATTTAAAAATTTACACATAAGTTTTTTTGTATAGGAAACTTTTAAATTTATGTTTAATATTTTTGTTTTTCCGTCCTTAAAAAAGTCCTAGTTATGTGTAGTAATAAAATTAAGAGTTTTCTTTTCACAAGCTAATCTACACATAGGACTTTTTGTAACTTTAGCCAAGAACACAAAATGCGATAATAAAAAAAAAACTTTCAAAAAATAGACCGACTCACAGTTAGTTTAACTGTACAAGTTTGGCGTTTAATTAAATAAAGTCATAATTTCATCACAAAATAACTTTTTTATGTAGGTGAATTAGGTAAAACAGAGTTCAAAATGTATATACAGTATGTCCTAGATTTATATAGCATCAAAAAACAAAGTAAAATCGATATTGTACAGGAATAAAATTATAATGTTGCAGATTACATGTCGTCGTATAATTTAGGAAAATTATTTAGAAATTTAAATGAACAAAAAAATTAAATTTTAGAGAATATTTATATAAATGAATGTCCTAAAATATGTGTTTGTGTTTTTTAAGGTCTGTATATCCTTAAACCGTCCAGTACTTTAACAAGAAAAAAATATCAGAAAAAGTATAAAAAATACTATTTTTTTTTAAACCTTTAGCAAATAAAACATTTTGAAATATTTTAGATCAAAAAAAAATTATTTATTTATTATTTTTTTTAATTTAGACTTTTTCCAAAAAAAAAAAAAAAACAAAAAAAAGTATAATATTTCAAAAGAGCGCAAGAAGATGGCGATTTCTTTTTTGTTTTTTTTTTTTTTTTTTTTTTTTTTTTGATAAAACCAGAAGCTAATTGTCGATAGTACTCTAATATATGAACTATTTAAATAAATTCAGTTAAATTCACAACTAAAATTCAACATTTTTCATAAAATTATTATAATTTTAGAACGTTTTTAAATTGCAATTTTTTAATAGTTTCAAATAATTTTGTTTAAATGTTTTTTATATACTACGAGTACCTTTACCAATACCGGAAGTTAAAGTTATAATTATTACATTAGAATAGAGTAGAACATTGCGAAATTGAAAAAATATGGTTACAGAAACCATAATCGAAGAGCAACATATTGTGATTGGGCTATGTGGTACATAAATAATAATAAATATGAATCATAAAAGCATAACATAATCTAACTTTTTCATATTATTTTGTATATAAATATTTTATAATCTTATGATCCAGTTTTATAAAATAATGCTCCAACTTTCTCATATTATAATTCACCTTCATCATATTATTTATCATAAAATATTTACAGAATGTTCAAAATTACTTTCAATCACTGCTATCAGATAATTATAGTATAAAATCATCAAAATTCGACGAAAAAGTCGTCAAAATCGGCATAATATTTTTGAAATCGTCAAAAAATCGAAAAAATTAAAATGCATATTTTTTGACTATTAATGTTCATATTAAAAAAATAATATTAAATTTTGAAATTACTTGTTTATTAAATAAACTTTCAGCATTGTTTTATATTATACAAAGTTTGAAAAATAGGAACAAATTAAGATTACTGGCCCATTTAAAATAAACATATTTTCTTTTTTAGTTAATAAAGGTTTTTCCGTGTAGCCGGCCTTTGGCTGTTCTCAGGTTTATTCGCGGAATATAAATTTTTTTAGAAATAACAAAATTTTATAAGTTCCGGTATATCAATAAAAAATTTAAATTGCATAAATTCTCTTAAGGATTTAATGATTATGGTCATATTATATATCATTCAAAAGGTATTTTAACTTTTAGACAGTATTATATAATTTAAATCGCATATGTATTAATAAATATATTCAGAAAAATATATCAAAAGTTTAGAGATCCACAACTCGTCAACTAAGAGCAAGCGGCCAAAATTTTGTACTTTTCTTTAATCACAATTAAAAACACGACTGAATGATTATAAAAATTGTTTAAAAATCAAGGGAGCTGGTGATCCTAATTTACGGCAAAATAAACAAAATTGAAAAAATCAAAAAATTATATGTATTAGATTTATTTTCAGTTAAACTTTTTACTACTTCACACATTCTTAAATTTTTTTTTTCTATGATTAAAACTACTTCACTTGCATACATATGTAAAATAATATTTTTCTTTTGGCGCAAAAATCTTGTTTCACCAATACTGGTTAAATTGCAAAAGAATTTCGAAGTAAAAGTTTAAACTTCTTATAATCCTTTTTTCTCTCTCTCTCTCTCTTTCTATCTATTACAATACAAAATTAGAGTTAAACAAGAAAAATTGGCGTGTGTGAACATTTCCTGAAATCGTCATTTTTTGAAAAACAAATCGTCAAATCGCACTTTGGAACTCTTACAATAAAAAATCGTCGAAATGCAGATAAATCGCTAAATCTTTCAACAGTGTTCACAATATGTTTCTTATAAATATTATTATGGTCAATAATTATTTGTTCTTAATTAATTTTATTTATATATGTTGTGCAAGATAATAAAAGATACTGTTTAGGTTTCAACGAAACCAAAATGGATAAGACAACGCGAATGTTGATGAAGTATGTAGTGGCACAGATTACATTCTGCTTGTGTCTAATTATAGTCGACAAACTCTGGTTTAGTACTGTTAAACAGAGACAACAAGGCAATTTACGATTGAAAACATATTTATGGTCCTTCGAACCAGATGTCGGCTTACGACATTACTGTAACCACATCTATAACAGCGTTTACGACGCTAGGTTCAATCTCTCTATTACCTGCCCCAAACGCCTGGTTATGCTGAGTCCCTGAAACTTGCATACAGTGGATGGCGGGCACCATGTTTAGGTTTCAACGAAACCAAAATGGATAAGACACCACGAATGCTGATAAAGTGTATAGCGGTAGAGAAAATAAACATTACATTTTGCTGGAATCTAAGTACAGTTCACAAACTCTGCAATTTACGATTGTAAACTTGTTTAGATACCTTTTGATAACTACCAGTGATTAGTCAATATCTTACACTGCTTGAATCATACCAAATATAAGAAAACCTTGCCAACTTATATTTATTCATGTATAAACTAAATGAGAATTATAATGAAGTTGTAAAATAAACATTAAAACAAAATATATTAAAAACCAATCAAGTTATGTATTTTCAACTATATTTGTAAAAAGCATATGTATTATAATAACTTGTAGCATTCTTTCGTTATGGGAGTAATGATATCAATATACTCTGCCTGCCACTTGAATAAGGCATCACATCTCTTTTTTAATTTAATTAAGTATATCTCCTAAACTAAAGTTCAGAACAAAATAATTTTTTGTGCAACGAAATTTCAAAGTGTTGGCTTTGGCTTCCTGAAAAAATAAAAAATATACATATTATTTTATACTAAAATTATGCATTTATTTAAAGACATATATTTCTGTGGTACTATTTCATGTGTCACTTGAATAAGGAATTCTTTTAATATTAATCAGGAAGGCTATGATTTGAATTTCTTTCAATATAAACGGCCAGAGAATTTTTAATCTGATAGTTTCTAAATAGTTTTTATTCAAAATGGGACGTGGTAAAGCTCTTAATAACTTTGAAAAAGAAAAAATTATTATTATTTTAATAACGTGGAAAGATATGAAAAAAACATGAAAGGGCGGAAGAAAATGGCAACAACTCCAAAAAACAAAACGAAAAATTCTTAGAATTGCATCAAATTCTGCCATGTTGGTATCAAAAATGCGTGATAAAAGTGGAGTCATTGCCAGTCTAAGAACAGTGCACCGTATTTTAAACCACCACTTAATGAAAAACGCAAATCACAACGTCTACAGTTTGCCAAAAAATACAATGACATAGTACGACAAATGGTTTAAAGTTGTATTTTCCGATGAAAAAAAGTTTAATATTGATAGTCCCGACAGGTATAACTATTACCTCCATAACCTAAATAAGGAGAAATTATTTTTGAGCCGCAGACACAGCCGTGAGGGCGGAATAATGGTATGGGGTGCCATTTTCTATTATGGTACCATAAAATTGGTTTTTGTATCCAACAAAATGACTCCAACGACTTACAAAAAAATTCTGGAGGTAGCATTTCCAAAAATTTAATGATTTCTTTTGACCCATACCTTGGACGTACCAACACGACAACGCTCCGATTCATACCGTCAGAGCAGTAAAACAATGGACTAATCAATAAGGTGTCCAACTTTTGGATTGGCCCACATATTTACGAATGGAAAATGTCTGGGGTTGGCTTGCAAGAAAAGTTTATGAAGGAGGACAACAATTTGAAACGATAGAATCCTTAAAGGATGCAATAACGGAAGCATGGAGTTCAATTTCGCTAAATTACTTAGAGTCATTATACAAGTCGATGACAATTCTCATTTTTGAGGTTATTTCTTAAAATAGTGGCAGTACTCATTACTAATTGAATGCTAGAAGATAATAACTTTTATTTTTATAACCTAAAATTTAAAAATAAATTGCAGTTTGCTTAGTTTTAAAATATTCCTTATTCAAGTGACACACGAAGTAGTACCACAGAAATACATGTCTTTAAATAATTGCATAATTTTAGTATAACAAAATATGTATATTTTTTATTTCTTCAGGAAACTAAAGCTAACACTTTGAAATTTGATTGCTCAGAAAATTATTTTTTTCTGAACTTTAGTTTAGGAGATATACTTAATTAAATTTAAAAAATTGTGATTTCTTCTTCAAGTGGCAGGCAATGTAGTTTAAAAACAAGGAAAAAAATTGATAATATTTAATGGTTATAGAAATAATGTTACTTTTTTCATATCAATAAAATTTTCTTTCTGATAAAAATATTCAAAAATATAAGTTTTTTTTTGGCAACTATATTAAATTTTTTTAATGAATTTAAACATTGAATGATAAAAATGAAACAAACAATTTTTTCATGAACACAATACTCTTAAAAAGAATGAAAATTAACAATGAGAACACAATATTGTTGTAGTGATAATGCCATAACCATGTTATTTCTCTGCTTATATTTATGCAGTCAAATCCATTGTTATATTTTTAATCATAACTGAACAAAATTTTAGGAAGGGGTCCTTTTATATATAATGAAAAGGTATAATTTTTTGTATTATGCTTTCGAAATTAATTTTTAGACCTTAAATAAAGAATGTTTTATATTTTTTAATATGAACTTGAATTTAAAATTTAATGCATCAGGATATTTTATCACAAACCATAATTAATATTTAAACAATTGGTTAGTAAAAGAAAAAAATAACAAAAAACAAATGAAAATAATGCTGCACTCAGATGCTATTTTTACTATCAAATTGCCATTAACTTAAGAAAAATTTTTAATATTTGCATATTGTACTGCTTTTGTTGTGCACACTTAGAAATATAGATTATACAGTTTCTTCTTATTTTTCAAAGAAGAAACTTATTTTCATATTCTAAAGTATAAAATTTTGTTTTTACTCAAATACGATTTTATGCAACTATACTATTAGTTTTCTAGCAAATTGCACCCCTTGAAAAATAAATCAGCTTTTAGGGTAACCCATATTTTGTTGCTTATGCTCAGCACAGTACTGTATATTCTGGATTCTCGTGAAACTCTTAGACGATCTGGCTATGTCTGTCTGTTGAAAGCACGATAGGGCTTAGTGCGGACCAACTAGGGCGATGAAATTTGACTGAAATATTTACAGAGTTTGTAAATGTTTGTTAGTATTGATAATGAGCAAAATAGGTTAATAAACAGAGTGGGCTAAATACTAGAAAAAGTCAGTGTCCGTCGTAACTTCAGTTCACATTTTCCACCATATTTCATCAAATTTTATCTTGATTTTTTACAATTAAGTAAAAATATTCATATACCCATACCTGTAATTAAGTGAAACAAACTTCATTAAACTTATGGACAAAAAGATAAACATTTAAACAAAAATATGTCGACTAGATCGAATTTGAATTTGGCCTGAAAAAAAATCGAACCAGCCAGTTAGAAATTACCTACTTATTTACAAAATATTAACATAGTTCCACCGGGAAGAGTTTGCAGGGCAATTTTCATAGGCTGGTTTTCAAAACTTCAGATATCTATACCTTAAATTGGGTATAAACATAATTGACCAATTCACAATTTCCTTGTTGCGTGTGTGTGTGTGTTTTTTTTTTAATATTATGTGAAGAAAAATAAAATTTTTAAAAAAGTAATAAACTTTGTGAATAAGATCCGAATAGCACTTAAGCTCGCATAACTCAATTCATAATTGTCCATAGGTTTTGTATAAGCAATATTGCCAGTTTAGCCTTTATAAGGTTAAATCTAGCCTTTTTATTTTGCTTTTAGCTTCAAGTTTTCGTTTTAACTTGCAGATTTTTTTTCTACTCTTTTTGGTTCTTAAAATTGCCTTAAAAAAGCTAAGATATTATGTCAAAAACAAAGAAACTAATTTATTATTTGCTATTACTAATTTTATTCTTTCAGAAGCATATACTTCAGCACTTTTGTGTATTTGTTCACACAAAAAATTGAGATTATTTATATTTAATAAAAATCTTCGGCTGCGGCGCTTCATTCTCCAAATGAAAAATAAATAATTTTATGGATTTATTAAATCCATTTGTAAATATAATTAAAAAACACTTATAAGACCCAAAATTTTGGAAATGCTTTATCAAAAAGGAATTATAGTTCAAAAATGACGAAAAAATCATTTCAAAATATTGGGACAATTTTCATATGAAATGTAACCCAATTTTGGATATTTTGTCATTGGATCTATGTTTTATAAATAAATATAAAGCTAATGAAAACGCATATTGCTTGGAAAATTTGGTATCTTTAAATATTTCTTAAAGTTCAATTTAGCCCATTTTTTTCTCATCTCCTAGCAACACTGCATATAAGTCCATTTCTGGAAATCTTGAAAATCATTTTGAGATTATCATATTATCGGGCACGACCCACTATAAATTTTTTACTTGTTATTATTAATTGAAAGATTTTTTTTAATTTTTGGTGAAAAAATCAAATTTTAGTGAAAAATTAGAATACAAGTGAAGAATCAAAGTTCTAGTGAAAAATCAAATTTTTAGTGAATAATCGGTTTTTAGTAAAAATTTGGATTTTTTGTGAAAAATTGGATTTCTAGTAAATAATAGGTTTTTTATGAAAATTTAATTTAATTTTTGGTGAAAAATTTTGTAAAAAATATTGAATAAAAAGATAATTTTTTGAAATTTAAAAAATTCTCAAAAACAAACTTTTGCTTGAAAAAGTAACAAAACGGAAAATGGTAAAATAAATTTTAATATCAATAAAAATTTAATTTTTATTTAATTTTTTATTTATATTAAATGGAAACCTGGAAAAATCTCAAAACTACAGTCATATGTCTTTGCAGATAATTTTTTACATATTTCTTTGTAAAAATGTATTTTATCTAAGGATATGTGTGATCACAATTAGGGAAAAATCAGTTTTTTGATGTGCTTGTAAAGCATCCTGTTGTGAGAATTTTAACGAAATAATAGAAGTATTCACTCGAATCGAATGCATTTGCACTGTAGATTTTTATACCCTAAATATGCTGATAAAAGCTAGAATAAAAACTACTTTATACTAATCGTCTTGAATCACCAGGTGAATCTATTTATCTTTGTTCGTTTGTACGTATGTCCGTCCATATGAATAGAGGTAAATTTGGAAGATAATTCAGAGCAATTTGCTACGTAGAACTTGAATAACTAGGGACGAAGCCTATTGTTAGAAACCTGCCCATTATTTCACTTATATTTTTTCCAGAATCGGGTTTGATTCCTAAAAATCTCTTAAATATGAAAGAATTCAATATAAATAAAGTCCTTTGTAACCTTAAACTATCTCATCAATTTTTATAGTATTGGTCTATAATTGACCATAAGCCTCATACAAGGACCTTCGTTGAATTGTCATTATGTAGGAAAATAAAGACTAATTGTCACATTTTATTTAAATACAAATGAATACACCAAATTTCACAAGGATCAGTTCATAATTGACCACAGCTCTCATAAAGAGGACCTTTCCGAAAATCATTTAAAGGCGCATAAATTATTATTACAATGAAATTTTGTACACGTAAGTTTTATAAAAGAATAAATCGTTGCAATACTTCATTCAAAATTGACCACAGATTCCATTAAAAAGCATTAAATATATTTTATAATTATTCTTTTTCAAAATAAAATTTAATAGTAATTCGAAAATAATTTTTTTTACTAGTTTTGCTCGTATAAAATATTCAAGTAAAATATAGGAAAAGAGAGAATCGTTTTCTCTTGAAATGTTTACTATTTTTAATATTTTTGTGTGCACAGAAACGTTTTTTAAGTAAAATACTTTCAAAAATAGTAAAACTAGTAAAAACATCATGCAAACGAACAGACCTATAGGTTTTACAATGTTATAATGTTATTTTAAATTTCCATATAAATTTAAAAAAAATGTAAAAATAATGTGTTATTTTAAATAACATATAACAAACACAATAACTCAATTAACATATTGTATAAATATATGAAATGATTAACAAAAGTACTAAATCTTATTCTATTATTCTAGAATTCTAAAAAATATATTTTACTTATTCCAAATATTTGTAAAACATAAAGCTTATTCAATCAAGATTAATACCAGAGAACAATAGTAAGTGTCCTCCTACATTTGTACGGTTGTTTGGCATCATTAATTATTTATAATTTTATTTTTTGTATGATATCACTGCGAGTGTGATTTATGTGAAAAAGTTTAAGATAAGTGGCTGAGAGAATTAGAATAGTAAAAGAAAAATAAAAATCAAAGTGATTTATTTTTCCTCACACTACCATAGGTTGATGTTTACAACACTCAAAAATATTAATCTAAAATCTAGCCTAATGTATACCAACCGGCTTAGAATCATTTTCAGAGTTAATTTAGCGATTATCGTTCGTTCATATAAAACTTGTAATCAAACTACGGGTCGCAATTTTGAAAATAATTTAGTGAAATTTAATATATATGTATCTTATAGTCCAAGCTAATTAAAACTTGTTTTGATCGGCCCATTATTATTTTAACTAGCTTCCATACAAATGTCCTCCCGGAAAAGGAATTTAATGATCATAAATGCCTTTAATCCCTTTATAAATACCAGAGAAAGGCTAGTATAAAAAAAATACCTTAGTAGAATAAGGCACTAGAATAGAAAGAAGGATATCAGAAATAAAAGAAAAGTATAGAACCTAAGACCCATTTATAAAACCTCATTACCCCCCTAAGGTTACTGAGTCCTTTACACGTAACCTCCTTTATTCGTGTAGAATATGGCTTCCAAACCACTTCACTATACTACGCTGAAGACCTACACAATGACAGAGTATGTGCTTCACTGTCTCTAGCTCATTTAGACCGACGGGCCGGCATTACCATTCTCAAGAAAAAAAATATTTATATATATATATATAGAATTTTAAAAATGCTTTTTTTTTACTAACTGATAGATAACAAAATAAGTCATGATCATTAAAATATTGATATCACACTTCCCTGAATTTAGCGACCTTTTCGACGCATTTTATCCCAATATGTAAACGGACGAACATTACCATTGTGAAAAAAAATCATAGCTAATAAAAGAAAGTAAATTATGATTATTAAAATATTGATATCATTTTCCCTGAATTAAGCTGTCATTTTAGATCTATTTTACCACCATGCATAGACAGACGGACGGACATACTGCGAAAAAATTCTAATAATTCAAAAAATGAATTTTTTACCTAAAAGTAAATGTATAAATTCAACAAGCCTGGTCCGTATAAGAAATGTGCAATGCATCTCGGTTTAAAAATAAATTTTACTTTAAATTCTCTTCGTTTTTTCGTTGTTTTCATTTTCTCGCAAAAAATATTACCATATTTTTAAAAGCTTGTGTGAATTTCGTGAAAAAAATTGAAAAATGTTTAAAGTAAAAAAATAAAAAGAAAATAAATAAATTTTTTGTTTATTTTCCGTTGCCGCCTAAGTTTTTGTTTAATTTAACAATGCGGGCTACGTAAAGGAATTCGGACTTGTTGTGTTTATACATTAAATATGGAAATAAATCTTGTCCATTAAAATATTGATATCACCTTTTCCGGAACTATGCGCCATTTTAGAACTGTTTTAGCCCAACGTAAGCCGTTTAAATCTTTAAAATTCACAAAGCCTTCCAAGAGATATTGATATTTAAAGTTACATACTATTGAATTTTTTGTGAGAAAGTGAAGAAGTTGATACTGAGATCGATAAGTAGTTTAATGGAGTTTGTGTATAAAAATTTTTATGAATTGTCATGGAATTGTCGATATATGTATAAGATTATAGGAAGAGAAATGTTCACAGTTATTTAAGTTGAACACAACTAAAAATGTTTCACTCTTTTCTCTTAAATAAATAAAAAAATAAATAAAATGTGTAAAAAGTTATACTCTATGTAAACAAAAATTTCATTATAACAGTTCTTTCGTGTGATTTATTTTTTATCACTTAAAATAAGTATCAATTTATGAGATTTTCATAAAGAAACGAGTTATTTTCGGCCTCTGTTTAATACTTTACAAATATCCTATAAAGTATTTACTTTCTAAAGTTTTTTTAGCAGTCAAAAAAGATGTCAAACTTTTTAAGTTTTTAAAACAAAAAATAAAACCAATTTTTGAACTTTATTCTTTATTGTTATGGTTAGTGTTGCCAGGTGGTGAGAAAAAAAGAGGCTAAATTGAACTTTAAAAAAAGGTAAAGAAAGGCTAAATGGCCCAAAAATAAGGTCATGAAAAAGTTAAAATTTTTTATAATTTAAAGGCATATATTGTCTCCGTTATAAGAGTTTTTAAATTTTTTAAGGATATTGTAAAAGGTTTATTAATGAAGTAGAAACGGCTGCTTTTTTGATGGAACATTTCCAAATTTTTGAGTGATTTTGCGTTTTGTAAGAATTTTTAAATAATGTTCATAAATTGTTTCGAAGATTGCGGTAGTTTATTAAAAAATAATTATAGTAATCGATTTAGTAAGTCTATAAAAGTAGTTGCCATCTTTGATTTGGAGAATGTATTTTCATTAAATATAAATAATCTAATTTTTTTCTTTCGAATAAATATGAAAAAACGCTTAAATGTACTATTCTGTCAAAATAAAAACAGTATGTAATAGCAAGTAAGAAATTATTTTCTTTTAGTTATTATCTCTGTTGAGGCACTAAATTTTAGCATTTTTCAGGCAATTTTAAGAATCAAAAAAGGCTATAACCTAAAACAAAAATTTTGAGATTAAAAGAAAAATAAAATGGTTTGATTTAGCCTTAAAAAAGGCTAAACTGGCAACACTAGGCTTGGTTTAAAGTTCAACTAAATATCCTTTATAAATTACTTATAACAAAAAATAAATAACTTATATTTGTATACAAATTACCCATGAATAGGTTCACTTTTCAAATTTGTTTTGTAGCTTTGAAACAAGTTAAAAATTTCATGAATCAACAATGTTGAACGAATGTTTAGAATACAGCAACAATAAAAAATAATAAAGACTTAAAATAAAAACAAATACATGCTATACATATATAAATATTAACAATACATATTCATAAAATTTGTAAAATACAGACAATGATTTTAAATTATACATACACATGTGTGTATAGATATGTATGTATATCTAAAGATATTTATTTCCTTACTTAGAAAATTGAGGAAGCACGAGGAAACAAAAATTAGTTGTATGAACAAAAACTATTTTCAAAAAAAAAAAAAAAAAAAAACAAGGAAAAAAATTAAAATCTAAAGCAAAAGAAAAAAGCTTAAAAAAGATAAAATGACGTCAACTTATGAGAATAAAGAAAAAAATCGAAATACCAAGAAAGTGTAAATTACTAATAAGGAGACCAGATTTTTGTAAACAGAAATTTTTGAAATTTCTTAGATATTGAAAACGTGTTTTAAACTATTTTTTAATAAATTTTAATTTACAAAACAAATTATTCGATTTCTTAATTCAATTAAAATTTTATTATAATCTGTTTCCTCTTTACAAAAATTATTTAACTTTACCAAAAACAAAAGACGTAGCAAAGGAAAAAAATGCGAATATTTGCATAAAAATTTTCTTAAAATAACAATTTACAATAAATTGTCTCTTTGAGAAAATATGTATAAAAAAGACAATATATATATATATAGAATTTTCATTTAACTAAGAAACAGCTTCCTTAACATGGCAAAAGGAAAACATGTCATTGTTCTTATTGTTTATTACAATGGCCAAGGACAAATATTTAATAATGAAAAAAATGTAATGTATTTATACAAAAAAAAAAAAAAAAAAAAAATCCTTTATAAATATTTCTTATTCTCTATATGGTTATGTATATTAGGGGTAGTGCTTTTTTATTCAAGAAAAAAAAAACATTGGGTTCCACATCATGTTGTACTTATACTAAAAACCGTTTTCAAAACCTTCCGCACCGAAAGCAATTTCTAAATCCATTTGAATTTTTTTTTTTTTTTTTTTTTTTTTTTTGTTTTATTAAATTATTATTATTATTATTATTATTATTATTTTGATATTAAAAAAAGTTTATATATAATAACCACATAATATAAAATGGCAAAGTCATGCTGCTCATAACTTTTTCAGTTTTATTTAATTCAAAAGATTTATAAAAATCATCATTTTTAACAGCCAAATATAACGGAAACTTATTTTGAATAAAACATTAATTCAACATTATATTTAAGGAATAAAAAGTATAGAAATTAGAAAACCAAACATAATGAAGTTTTGAAAAAAAATAAATATATGCAATGTTATTACTTATTATGAAAAAAATTATTTTATTGAATGCAGGCCAGTAGTGAGATAATACAATTTTGTTTTTAATCAAAATAATGCATTATATAAGCAAATTTACAAGGTTTTAAATTCAAAACTTTAACGCGTTTAGTGCGAAAATCTTTTTAACAATAGCGAAACTTTAATATCGTGTTTCTTAATATTTTTTATTCTCTATAACGCTATGCTCTGTCAATTTTGAAATTTGCAAAAATTGAAAAAAGTTATACCCCTAATGTACATATTCTTATGTTAGTTTATTCATTTATTTATGTGTATATTAACACTCAAAGATAGCAATAGTTTAATATATAGTTTTTGGTTTCATAAAAAAAATGAATAAGTATAAGAAGCTATAAAGAAAGTCTTAAATCTTATCGTAAAAGAAAAATCAACTGACTGGAAGCAGTTTTTTATTCTCTTTCTTTTTGGAACAAAGTCTTGTTAGAAATATTACTTAGCTTTCCCTTTTGTTAAATTTTTGCTTTTTCTGTGGTTACTTGTAAAGAATATATTTTGAGAGATTTAAACAGTGTTGTCAACTATTTGTTTCCAAAACGTACAGGAAAAAATCAAAATTAAAAACTAAATGAATTGATTCAACTTAGCGCACTTTTTAGTTCATTTTTTAAATTAAAATCAGAATTTTATTAAGAGTAACAACTTAAGCATTACAGGGTTCATATTTATTATTTTTCTAGATATTTTAAATATAAATAAAATGTAAAATTGGTGCTTTTATTACAGAAGTAAGCCATAAAATTTTATGTACTTTTAAAGTTCCTGATTCCTAGCAGCTTTTTTCCAAGAATTTTTATTCATAAAACTGTTACCTTTGGTTAGATTTATTAAATTTTAGTGCAAAACTTTGGATTTTTTTTCCAGAAAATACAATCCCCAAAATAAATAGTAACATGTTGGGAAGAATTTGGAAAATTTCTAATAGATCTTTTATTCAATGGGACTAGAATAACGTATGGATAACTCTAATGGCATCTCGAAATGAAGTAAAAAAAAATCGTTTTAGTTCTTGTTGAACTCGAAAATTAATAATAATAAAAATAATGTTCTGTAATAGAAGATAATGTTTTTTCTCTGGTGAGAAAAATTCTAATTTCTGTTGAGTGAAATAAAAATTTTATAAAATATTAAAGATGTGTTAACAAAAAAAAAAAAAAAACGGAAAAGTTGAACAAATTTTGAATGTTTTGATTTCATTTTAAAGCCATTCTTACCACATTTATGCACACCTCTTACTGACAATTAAATATATTGCAAAATGAAAATTTTGCTGTATAAACTGTGAGTTAATATTTTATTTTCAAGTTATTAACTCACGGAACATAATCGTGATTAGTGAAAATAATTGCAAATAAAGCGTACGGCGTTGCCCTTTTAGGTTAGGTTTGGTTAAGTTCTGAGGGCAGCTGTTCAGGAAATAAGATACACTTGAATTCAATTTGGTCCCGTTGTGAAACACTGAGGGATCATGTGTTGATAACTCGTGTGTCTATGGTTTCCTCCTCATCCCTACAACTTCAACAAAAGTCGTTAAAAGGGAGCCCCAGTCTCCTAGCATGCTCATCATCAATACAGTGCCCTGTAACAACGGCTACTAGAATTATTAGCCGATGCCTCGGTAGTCCCATGAAGTTAGATCGAGATTCATCATAATGGGGACATATTTGCCTCGAGGTTGAACATGTGCATTCATTTGTCCATCTATCTTGCCCAATCCTCGATAAGTTCCGCAGAATTATTGATTTTCAGGTCGAAAGCGGTACTCCATCCAGTTGGTACAGTTGGTATCTTCATCTCGAAAAAGAAATCCATCTCTGGCTAGTACATCCGCAATAAAATTACCGGGGTGCTTGAGTGACCCCTAATCGAGACCAGCTCCAGGTTTGAATGTCTCGCCATCTTATTCAGAGATGTCCGGCATTCATGTACCAATTTGGATCTCGTGAAGACACCCGAGAGCGATTGGACCTATCAGTATAAACCTCAACTGAACCTTAATTCTGAAGCAGTTGAGAAGTCCCTGTTAAGAAAGGGTATGAGCATGCAATAATCGATATTGCTAAAAATGCTATTAAGGAATCCCAGAATGGTCGTATGGCCGAATCAACTATCATTCCCTGCACCTATAGTCCTGAGCCTTGTCGCCGACATAATGGCGAACAGTTTGGCCCTAAGACCTACCGGTAACCAGTATTATGAGTAGCGCTGAACTATGCTGAAGCCTATAAAAGATTCCGATACATAAGTATAGTCTTAATCACTGTCTCGAAGAGCCACTTCGTATTCCTGGGATTTATACCCCAGGATTTACCGACGGCCTTCCTACACATATGGCAATACCGGCCTTTAAGGCCGTGGCCTTTGTATTCTGAAGCCAAGATATAGTTTGGAGTCCACTATAATCCCAAAGTACTTCGAGCTATCTGACAACTTTAATTCAACACTTTTCAGGGGTGGAAGTGGGAAAGATAGAATCTTATATCTCCTAGAAAAGACGGCGAGTTCCGTTTTTCCTAGATTTACGCTAAGGCCACTAATTGTACTCTATGTACTAATTAGTCCCATAGCAACATTTCCCTTTTTTACTTTCATAGAAATTTCGATGATAATAATTGTATTTTTTTCCATTCGGCACGAGAAATGAGGAAATGTATTTCTTTATGCAATTTGTATATAAACAGTGAATATTTTATTTGCAGGTTATTTTTATTTGCAAAAATTGTGCGTATAAACGTAGTATCCAAAAGGCACACTGAAGAATGTGATGAAATCGTGAAACATATATGACCTTATTCATAATAGTATTGAGCAACTTATAAAAGGTTTTATTAAAAAGCTATTAAGAAATTTTGAAAATTTTTTTGTTTTATAAGCATTTAATAGAACTGTATAAATTTTAGAAATCTTATTGTTGGTGAGAACCTACTTTAACACACTGATAAATCAAATTTTGAGGAAAATATATCCTTTTCTGCAATTTTAATGCATTTTTGTGTTAATTTTAAAAAGTTTTGGATAAACTATTTTTGATCTATGATTTATTGAACATTTTTAGTAAGATGAATTTATATCTCCGGTGGACACATTATAATTATTTATGGCTAGATAAATTATATGACTAATTATATGATTTATTTTCACCCAATAATTGTTCCTCCTTTCTGTTGCATAGAGATTATATAGTGTTAAGAATGGTGAATGTGAAAATTATAAATAAATATATAAGTATGTGGAATATCTTTGTACATAACTAAACTTTGCAAAAGATTTCTGTAAAACAATGTCTAGTAAGTTTTTCAATATAACAAGAACACAATTTTCCAAAACACATCTTGCTTAAGTATTTATGCAAAAAGAAATTTCAGAGATTTTAGTTAACTTGGAGTAAGACCAAACTGAATTGCAATTTCAATTAAAGCGAAAAATCTAAAAATATCTGAGTTTGATATAATAAAAATATATTATGAAATATATTTATAGTGATAATGCATAATAAATGATAAAGTACTCAATAACCTTCATTGGATTTTTAAGGCGTTTTGCTTGCTATTAACAAAAAAGTACTAATGATTTCCTCCTGGAAAGTGGAGTCCGCGAGTTTTATTTTTAATAAATTGCCTTAGAAATGTTTTCATAATTGCAATCATTGTACACGCTATTGGGAAATAACTATACTGAAATGTAGGTAAACTAGTAATGCGATTTATACATTAAAATTGGTACTTTTTATTAAATACTCTCAAAATTTATGTACTAAAAATGTACATGTTTCCCTTCGCCTTCATAACTTCTTAAATTATTAAAGCATTGGTAACATTAACTAATAAAACTTAATAACGCCAAAAATTTATATACTTTTGTCAAAAATTCTGCTATCCTTATGAGCTAGTAAAATTTTGTTCTGCTCATATCTGTTTATAATTTACTAAAAATAATAACTTTCTAGCCTGTCACACAGGCCCTAAGATACTATTATTTTTAGCTAATGCGTCGAGTCTATGTTAGATAAATTTTTATCAAGATAAACGTCAGATTTTTATCTAAATTACAGATCATTTTTTATCGTTATCAATTATAGGGGAAAACTCATGTCAAAATAAACCTTGTAAAAAGTACCAACAAAAGTCAAAATGACATCTTTTATCAAGCAACGTAAAGACAAAGTGGTCAGAACTCGAACGCTGATAATTTTGTTTTAAAGTTACAATAATACCGACAAATTCAGTTTACACTAGGCAAATTCTCATCCTGATGAAATTTTAACGTTTGTCTTGATAAAAATTTCTCTAGTACAGACTCAACCATAGGGACGTAAAAGCATGTTCCTAATCGTCATATTACTAAACTAAAGTGCTCCAATTTAGCGCCTCATATAAATGCGATTTTTGGGCAACAGTGAACTTAAAAAACATAAACCTGAGTAAATAGATTGAAAAATATTTATAGCAGACTAAATATGCAGTACAGTTAGTTGGTTTATTATCTAGCAAATGTTATATGCTTTCAAATTTATTTATAAGATGGTTCTATAATAAATATGTAGATTTCTTATTCCTCTACACCAAATGACGTATGCGGAATAAAATTGCAACAAAATTAAAAATGTTCTAGTTTTTCCAAGAGTTAATATAAGTTATATTATTTCCTCAAAAAACAACTTATTGTGTTAATTTTATATGTACGAATTTTGGATAGCACTTTTCGAACAGCTCTGAAGGACTATTTTTAATCATGAGTTTAAGAAGTCGATAATGAAAATTTCCGAACCTCTTATTCGGTTATTATACCCTAGTTTAGCTTAACATTTTATAGACAAGATTTTACAAATTCTCCTCTGTTAAATTTTAGTTTAGTTTAGAAATATTTGGAGATTTTAATTTTAATAGTTTGTTTGAATTTAGAGATTTTTCCAAACCCTCAAAATTATCCAGTAGTTAAATCCGAATACTAAAGTAGTTTAGAAGTTAGAAATAAAAAAAATTGTCCCACAAATTGACTTTGCAAATTTTTTTCTCCGAAAAATTTATGGTTTTATTTTTTTATTTTATCAATCAACAAAATTTAAAACTATAGAAAAATTAATTTTTTTTTTCACTCTCACTGTCATCTCAGTTTTGTGGTGTAAATATAAAAATAATCGAAAAAAATTAAAAAATTACATTATCGTACATGCTTTTGTTTAAGAAATATCAACAGAAAGGTATGAACTGAAGTTACAACGGACACCCTGTTTTTCTAGTATTTGTTTACTGACAGATTTTGACCATTTTTAATAATAATATCAAACAAACCTTAAGATAAATATGTGAGCCAAATTTTACCTCCAGGTTGTCCCACCCTGCTTTCTACAGAATGCGGGCGGACATAGCTGTATCGACTCAGAATCTTATCAGGACCCAGAATATATATACTTTATAGGGAATTAAATGATTTTTTCGATACGATACATACGGATTGGCAAACCCAATATAACCACTATCTTTTTTATGGTGGGTTAAAAATATTCCAAAAAAATCTTCCCCAAAAATTTAATTCGATATATACAAATTTTTCTTCGAAAAACTTTTGACAATAATTTTTGTATTCTTCCTACCAATGGGTTTATATCTACCGAAAAAAATCTCTAACTCTTATTGCCATCAACGTTAAAATATAAATCACTAATCAAATAAATTACAAATTTCTATTCAAGGTTATTCTTTTTTCCTATCATTTTGAAGAAACTGGAAGTGCATATAGTCTCCAAATTTGATGATAACATTTTTTTTATCGTGAGTAGACCATTTTTAACCAGTGCCGAAAGTTTTGTTGCAATTTTATTCCGCATACGTTAGAAGCTTTTCGGTTTGGAGTTATAAACAGTTTAGCCTTTTTAAGGCTAAACCTAGCTTTTAGCCCCAAAATTTTCGTTTTAGCTTCTTTAATTCTTAAAATTGCCTTAAAAAATTTTAGGACTTCAACAAAAGAGAAAATAATTTCATCCATTTAAGCATTTTTGCATATTAATTCACACAAAGGATCAAGACTATTTATATTTAACTAAAATTTTCACCAGTGGCGTTTTAATCTCCAAATCAAATATAACTTAACTAATTTTATGGACTTACTTATTCAATTATTATAAGTAATTATTTTTTAATAAACTTCATTAACCACAGAAAATATTTATGAATATAATTTAAAAAAAAAATCTTATAAAAGAAAAAAATCGGTCAAAAAATTTGAAATGATAAATAATGATAATGATTATAATTCAAAAATGATGAAAAATCACATTAAAACATTGGGTAATTTTTTATATGACATATGTATAACACAAATTTGCATGGAATTTTTGTAGGCGATTTTTTTACTGGATCATTTTGCTAGCAGCCGTTCTATGTTTTATATATAAATAGCTTTAAAAGAAAATACCAAAAACTAATGAGAACAAAAAAAAATGTTCATTTTTTATAAAAATTATATTAGCCCTTTTCAAGCCTTTTTTTTTTGGGTCATTTCGTCTTTTCTGACCTTTCCTAAAGTACAATTTAGCATCTTTTTTTATCACCTCCTGGCAACACTCACACACAAATCATATTCACAGTAACATTTTCTATAAATTTAAGCATGAATATGAAACGGTTATATGTATCAGAAAATTTGTTTGCACTTGTTATAAAATGAATTATGGAGAATTCAAAAACGTAAAATTCAAACAATTGTATACAGCTAACAATTTATATTTTAAAATTAAAAATATAAATTTTTTGCACAAATTTTTGCAACATAAGTATTGTTTTATTCAGTTTGATTCAAAATTTTCGAAATCAACAATCAATTTTTTACAGCCTCGAAAAGTTGGAGTTTTGTTCAAAAATAAATGATTTTCGACCACTGTGTTTTGTGGGATGAACATTCAAAACTTTAAAATTGCACGCTTACCTTAGATCTACTCTTTTAGACATTTTTGAAACAAGGTTCCTAGAAAATTGCAAATAACATTTTTTTTTTTAATATCGATTTTTGACTTTAGGAATTTTTATTATTATTATTTTCTTTAGTGTTATTTATTTTGGAAATAATGGCTTTTGTCAGCGTTGCCAATTTAGCACTTTTCGCGCTAAATTTAGCGGTTTTTAATAACCCAAAAGCTGTATTTCTTTCTGTTAGTGTCTTTTTTAAAACTATGTAGCTTAGAAACATGTTTTCACGTCCATAATAAAAAATAATATCTTAAGGCCTTTGTTGAACGTTAGACAATTTTAAATTTTTGTAAATTATAGACAGCTATGAGCTAAGCATAATTCTATTAGTTTATAAGACATTCTATTTGCCTCTCTTTGACAAAAGTATATAAATTTTCGACGTTTCAAAATCGATAAAAAATCCAATATTGTAAAATATTTACATACAATATTAACATTAAATTTTATATTTCCTATGATTTCATCACATTACATTCTTTAAAATACTTCATATTCTTTATTGAATGTCCATTCCCAAAATAGAGTGTGGCTTTCAGAGTGGATTTAAAATGCACTTAAAATTTGTTCATTCATATCTCTTGTTTTTTATTTTTATTATTATTATTATTTTTTTTTGTTAACATATTTTTAATTTTTTAATGATATAATTTTAATTTGTCAATATTTTAGAAAGTTTTTATTTCACACAGCAGAAATCGGAATTTTTCTCACCAGAGAAAAAACAATCACTACCATGGAACATTATTTATATTTTTATTAATTTTCGTGTTCACCAAAAACTAAAACAGTTTTTTTTATTTCATTTCAAAATGCCATTTTAGGTGTCCATCATTATAAACATCAAAGTTATTTTTTTTTTGTTTTTTGGGCAAAACATTTTTTGATGCCACCCTAATGTGGCACCAAAAATAAATAAAAAAAACTAACAATATTAAAAAATTTAAAATAGCTTGGAAGATGTAAAGATGTTTTAAGCTTATGGGCTGTAAAATTAAAAAGGTGTCGGTGCAAAATATATAACCACAAAGAAAATATAAATTTAGAATGCATTTTGAAATCTTTTTAAAATTGAAAATAATTTTATTATATTTTGTATTTTTATTTATTTTTGTTTATGTATTTTCAAAAAATAATTTTTAAGACGTCAAACAATTTTCATATTTAGGAAAAACTTAAGTGATGGAATAAGAATACTCAAGTTTTCAATAATAAAACAATTTTTGGAACTTAAATACGATTTTGCCACTAAGTAAACAGTATAATACCGGACCTTAATAAAAATCAGACTTTAATTTAAAAAATGACCTAAAGAGTGCGCTAAATTAAATCAATTTCTTTAATTTTGGTTCAATTTAGCGCGTTTTGGATTTTTTTTCCTTTGCGTTTTGGTTACAAATAATTGATTTTAATACAAATTTTCGAAAAGAAGCAAACCTTGAGGTAAAAAAAGAGGGAAATGTGTTAAAATATTTTGAAGTTCTTTGGATTTTATTTGATATAGGAAATCACTTATTTATAAGAAAGAAAGAAAGAACAGCTGTCAGTTTTTCTTTATCACAGACTTTTTTCTTAACGAATTAAGGTTTTTTGTGTTAATTTTCTAAAAGAGGTAAAATTTGAGGTAAAAAAAATAAGGAAAATTTACTAAAATATTTTTAAGCTTTTTTATATTTTTTTTAACCCCTTTATGCCCAATGTTGTGTACGAGTTTAGTTTTATTAAGATACTAGATGTGTTGTATGTACTTTGTGAAAAAAACTAATATTTTTTTATCTGATAATAATTCGAAAATGGGTAAATAAAAAAGTGGGGTGTAACAAAATTTGTCGAAAAAAGTATTTTTAGGTTTATTCAAATAAAAAGCAGAAAAACTAAAATACAGATACAGATCGTTTGTACGCACTACATTTTTTGGTGTTTATCAAAAAAAAAAAAAAAAAAACATTTTTTAATACGTATCTCTTTTTAATTGGATTATCTATTTTTTACAATTTAGAAACAAAAAATAATAAAACAAAAAAAAACGCTTGTTTTCTTTAGTAAGCATTTTGTATAGTGTTAACATATCCTTAGAGAATTAACAGTAAATTAAAATTGTATGACTTCCATTATTTTGAATTATCATAAAGATTTGATTCGGTATGGATTCTACTAAATTTTGTATAGTTTGTACACGAATTTCTTCAAAGCATTCCTTAATAGTATATCATTAGCCATAGAAAACTGTCATCCTTTTTCATAAACTTTTACTGCAAGGATGTTCGATAAATTTTTCATTGGATGACAGTCTAGACTGCACGCCGGCTATTGGAGTAACTGAAAATTTTTTATTGAAAACCTGTCCCTACTGTGCTTTGATACATGTACGACAGCATTATTTAATTAATAAAACGATTTCTAGGAGTTCGGTGTACATACTTGAGTACATTTTTGTGGACACAATATGAATATAAAATAAAAAAATAATAATAAAAAATAAAAACCACGAGGCTTCCTCCAACGAAATAGTTGGGACCATCTAGATTGAACCACTTTTCATCGAAAAATATCTATTTCCACTCATCTTTCCAAGACTAATGAATTTCAGCAAAGTTCAAGGTGGATCGATCTTGACGAAACTTGGAGCATCGTAGAGCAGGAGTTAGGTTTTCAGAATTTTATTAGCCAGAGCCTGCAAAAGAAGTACAAAACTATTACAGTGGGCCAAATTTAACCACCTTATCATAGCTTGTAACATTTACAAATATGAACCGATTTTAAGTTTATTTAAAAATTCTGAATTCTACTAAACAAGATAAAATTTAATTTCTCATTTTTGGCCTTGACTTTTTTATATTTTAATATATAATCACAACAACTCCGGATTCCTTTACATAACCCGCGTTGTTGAATTAGTCAAAAATTTGGATGGCAACGGAAAGTAAACAAACATTTTATTTATTTTCTTTTCATTTATTTTTTTTACTTCAAACTTTTTTCAATTTTGTTTACGAAATTCATATAAATAAAAAAAAATATGGTAATATTTTTTATGCGAAAATAAAAACAATAAAAAATCTGGAAAGATTTTAAAACAAAATTTATTTTTTAACCGAGTCACACTGCACATTTTTCATACAAAATTTGTATGGAAATTTCGGACCGGTCTTGTTGTGTTTATACACTTCTTCCTATAATATTTGCAAAAAAAAAAATCGAAAATTAAAAACAAAAACTATGGTGAAATTTCTAATAATTATCTGAATTATGCTAAAGAAAATATTTTAATTAATCCCATGTTTAAAGTATACATTTTGAAAAAGGCCTCGAAAATTGGAATTTTTTGCCAAAAAAATTAAAAAAAAAAAATTTAATAAAGTTTAATATTTTCTATCATTTTTATTTATTATACATTAAGGCGACTCACCCAGAAAAGTTTTTGTTACACCTCTCAAGTTTAACCACGCTATGTTTTATACTATTTTCCAAAATATTATGGTTTTACTGATGACCGTTCGTGAGCTAGACCATTTTTAAAAAAGGTCTTTTTAAATTTAGATTACTAAGCCTATACACAGTAAATATATAATAAAAATAAAATTTAAGTAAAATTTTATTTCCTACTTACATTTTTAATTCATTAAATGAATATTTTTAATTGGAAAATTTTTTTTGTTTTTAATTTTCTACAGTTTTTAGTTAGTGATATTGATATAATCATCCCCACCCGGATAACAATCTTGACGCGATGTGGCGGCTTAAATGTAGGCTGTGGTCTCTTTCTTGAAGTCTCAGTTGTCCTCTTGGAGGATACTGAGAAATCAAGGAATAGACTCTAAAGGCCTTCATGACTAAAGGTTATCCATCCCCTATCCCCCTTCCCCAACTACCCTCTTTTCTCCCCTCTTATTCCATTTCCTCTTTCCCCCACTTGTAAGGTTAAGGTGGTTGGTAGCAGTGCCGAGAACCTGGATGGCTAGTCAGTGGTTAAAGAAGACTAGTCGCTAACAGCTCCCCTCTGGCGCCAGGACACGGGCCAGTTGTAAATTTTTCTTTGTCTAGTCCAAGTACGTCGTCCCTGCATGGATGGTCCATCCCCTTACGTGCCTACTCGTGGGAATCAAATGAATAATAATAAGATGAAAAACAAAAACAACAACAACAAAAACGTGGAGATGGGTATCTCCTCGGAAGACGACCTTTTGGCCTCTAGTCAAGAGACCTTGGTCGAACAACGTGGCAGCAGGGGAGAAAGTCATAGCACCCCGCTGTCACAAAACACAATGGCTCCTCGACAGGATGTCAAGTCTGACGACCAGTCGAAGGAGAAACGGAAGAAAAAGAAGAGCCAGAAAGAGATTCTGAGACAACGATATGTCAAAGCTCTCTTTATACTGGAGAAAATTGCCAAGAATAAGGCAAATGGCACTCCTCATGAGCGCGATAAGGAAGATCGTGTCAGATACCAATCGGTGGTTGACGAGTATCTTAAGTTTAAGGACTCTCAACCATCCACATCCCAAGCAGCGCAGGAAAGAGCGAAGCGAAACCGCTCCCAAGCTGAGGGTAGCAATTCGCCGAAGAGGAGAAAGGTCCAAAGTAAATCGACCGCTCCGGCTCCTTCCACAATAACGTCAGCAAGAAGGCCGATTAACGAGGTGGTTAAAGATCACTTGCTGATGGCGCTGGCCAACGAAAAAAGCGGCAACTTAACTCCTGTGGTAGCAGAATGGGGTGCTATAGAGTCTAAATTGGCTGAACTCGTGATGGAACACGTACTCACCAACAAAGACTCTACAGTTCCTCGTTTTGACTCTGGTGAGATACATCGGGGCTACAGGATAATCAAATGCTTGGACGTGTTCTCTAAAGAATTCCTCAGCAAATGTATCGCAAAGATTAGCGATGCATGGGAAGGCTTAAGCCTTAAGCTTATCCCAGCGGGGGAAATCCCTATGAGACCACGGGCAAAGGTTTGGTTACCGAAGTTGAGCTGCGATAACCAGAAAATACTGGAGTGTCTGAAGCTGCAGAACCCCAGTATCCCCATGAGTGACTGGACAGTCATCCGTTCAGAAGATCATGGGGACAACAACAAGTGCATTATCTTCGCCGTCTCAGAGAATAGCGCAGTTGAGCTAGAGAAGGCGGGGCTAAAGCTGTACTTTGGGGTTAGGGACGCCAAGGTTAAGGTGTTCCGTCCCACAGGTCCAGGAGCTGGCGAAGCAGATGAGTTGGAAGTAGCCAACAATCTGCTGACAGGCATGCAGCTAGGCGAACCTGCGAAAAACCCTGCAACCGACGATGAAAATCGTGTAAATTAATCTGCAGCATTCAAAATGTGCTACAGACAATCTGAGGCTTCTTTTAGCGGAAAAGGACCTCGACATCACTATAGTCCAGGAACCCTGGGTTTCTAACTCCCAAGTCAAAGGGTTCCCGGCTTCAACTTATAAAACACTATACGTAAAAGATAAAGGTAAGCCAAGATCTTGTCTTATTGCTAGGAAACATATAAATATATTTCTTTGCTCACAGTATAGCTCAGCAGACCTGACAGTCGCAAGGGTCGAATTAATGCGAAACAGAAGTTTCCTGATCGCATCCAGCTATATGGCACACGACAAGCCAGCCCCGCCAGACGAAGTGAGGGCGTTTCTGGCCTCTATAAAGGCTCAAGAGGACATTATCCTTGGCTGTGATGCTAACTCAAGGCATACAATATGGGGCAGCACGGAAATCAACGACAGAGGTGAGTGTCTATTTGATTTCATTAATACGAACAATTTGACCATATGCAACTCTGGCAACGACCCCACCTTCGTTTTTCCGAGCTCGGTGAACTATAATGGATGGGAAGAGATGCTAGACATTACGCTCATGAAGGACAGATCCAATTTATCAGTTGATAGGTGGAGAGTATCCAAAGAGAAATCCTTTTCGGATCATTGCTGGATACTTTTCGATATTGGACTCGTCTGCAAGGAAACAGCGTCAACTTTCAGAAACCCAAGACGAACGAACTGGACTAAGTTCAATGGGATTCTCATGCACAAACTGAAAAAAATACCTCCAGTCGAAGCAACGACTGAGGGTCTTGACCGAATTGAGGGTACATTAGGCAGGGAAATTGTTAAAGCTTTTAATATATCCTGTCCAATGACGAAGGCTAAAAAGAGCTTCCCTCCCTGGTGGAATAGGGAACTCTCGAAGCTACGCAAGGAGGCACGCAATGCTTTCAATATTGGCTACAGGACAAAATCGTGGCAGTTGTATCACGATAAGCGTAGGGAATATAAGAAGGCAATAAAGATCGCAAAAAGAAACTCATGGAAAGGCTTCTGCGAATCTATCGACAATACCAAGGAATCTGCTAGACTCAGTAGGGTTTTGGCAAATGGTCATAATAATCCATCCTATATTAAAAGGATGGATGGATCATGGTCAGAATCGTCGGCGGAATCTTTGGACATTTTACTTAATACTCATCTTCCTGGCTGCACTGATATTACAGAACAGGAGATGGGGCATATTAAATCCTCGCAAGGAATCGAGGATGACATAATATCCGTTGAGAAAATTTCATGGGCGATTGATAGCTTCTCTCCGTACAAATCTGCAGGGCCTGATGGTATTATACCACGGATGCTGCAAAGTGCAAAGGTATACATCATACCCTGGCTACATAGGATCTTTAAACTCTGCCTAACCCTCAACTATGTTCCCAGGAACTGGAGGAGAGTAAAGGTAGTGTTCATTCCAAAAATCGGAAAAAGAAGTCATGAGAATGCAAAGGACTTCCGTCCGATTAGTCTCTCTTCTTTTCAGCTGAAAACTCTGGAGAGACTCATTGATTTACATATAAGGCAGCGTCTAGAGGGTACAACCCGACTCTCAGGTAGTCAACATGCCTACATTAAGGGTCGCTCCACGGTGACGGCTCTTCATGAGGTCGTAAGGGTCATCGAGCGATCCATTGAACTTAAACAATACGCTATGGCTACCTTTATGGACATTGAAGGCGCCTTTAACAATGTCACGACTTTGGCGATACAGAGAGCTCTGTACGAACTAGGAGTTGATGATTATATCACCAACTGGCTGGTGTCAATGCTAGAGACAAGAATCGTCATTGCGAATTTAGGCAACAGTGTTAAGACCAGGCAAGTTATGCGTGGAACTCCACAAGGGGGTGTGATTTCTCCGCTGTTGTGGCTTATTGTCATTAATACCATCCTGTGTAAATTGGAAGACAAGGGAGTGAAAGTCGTGGCTTACGCGGACGATGTGGTGATACTAGTATCAGGACTGTTTCCGAACGTGATAAGTGATATCATGTCAACTGCTCTGGCTACACTCAGTGACTGGGCCAAAGAATGTGGACTAGGAGTGAATCCGGGCAAAACAGAGCTGGTACTTTTCACCACAAAGACCAAGATTCCGAGCTTCAGACTACCACGGTTAGAAAACTGTGAACTCACCTTGTCGGACAATGCGAAATACTTGGGCATTATTTTGGACTCTAAGCTTTCATGGAAACTGAACATTCGACATAGGGTTAGTAAGGCTACGGTAGCATACTACACCTGTAGAAAGATGTTCAGTGTAAAATGAGGTCTGAGTCCAAAATTGACAAAATGGCTATACACTGCAATAGTACGGCCCATTCTTGTATATGGATCTCTTGTGTGGTGGACCGCTACTAGTAAGAGGTATGTGGTGGATCAGCTTTATGGGATACAAAGATCCGCTTCCATTGGCATTGCAGGTGCATTACGTACTAGTCCATCAGAAGCTCTGAACACTATATTGTACCTAACACCTATAGACCTATACATAATTGAATCATCAGTTAATAGTGCGATAAGATTATCTGCGACGAATAGCTGGAGATCAAGAACGTATGGGCACGCGAGGATATTAAATTTAATACCCCCGCAATTCAATAAATTTACCGACTATATGATTCCCCAAATGGACTTCGGGGATACTATTAAAGTCCTATTCCCCACCAGGAGTGAATGGAGAAGGGGCAATCTTGTTGGACAATTTAGAACTAGGATATACACTGACGGCTCAAAGATGAACTGCGGTGTAGGCTCTGGTGTCTTCTCTGATGATCTTGGAATTAGACACTCATGTAGACTCCCTGACGAGGCAAGCGTATTCCAAGCGGAAATACTAGCGGTCAGGGAAGCGTGTAAACTAATTCGCGATAGAAATATTCAAGGGAATATTGGTTTATTTATCGACAGTCAAGCGGCAATACTATCGCTCAAATCACCGAAAACTACCTCTATTCTAGTCAACCAGTGTAAAGAGGAACTGCTTGGACTAAGTCGACTGTATGACATTACTATAATCTGGGTTCCTGCGCATAGGGACTACTATGGTAATGAACAGGCAGACGAATTAGCCCGGGCAGGCTCTGCTATGAATGCCTCCTTAGCGGTTTCAGTCGCAATCCCGTTGGGAACAGTCAAAAGCAGAATCCAAAAACACTTTCTAGAAAAGGCGAAAAATAGATGGCGAAATCTGGACAAATGTAGAGTCGCGAAAGAAACGTGGCCTATTTACAACGAGAAACGCTCAATGCAACTCATTGGCTACAAACGCAAGGACATCTCGAGACTAATAGCACTGTTTACAGGTCACTGGACGATCGGTAAACATGCAAGTAGACTTGGTCTCCCTTACAAGGAATATTGTCGTAGTTGTGGCAATCGCGAAAAGGAGGAAACAGTTTTTCATCTTCTATGTGAATGCCCAGCCTTGAACGCAAGCAGACATAAATTTCTGGGAAGGCACCAATTAGACAACCTCTCTGAGATATATGACACTAGACTCAGTGACATCATTAAATATCTCAATGCTACAGGCTGGGTCTAATTAATTTATGTTCTCATTGTTTCTTCCCTACATTTCTATCTCATTACAGACTCGACACAACTAATTCACCTGGCGAGTAGTGTGGTTCCATCAAAACGGACTCTAACGAGTCTATTTGATTGCCCGTAAGATTACGGGCTACCACGTTAACCAACCAACCAACCAACCGATATAATCATTTTGAAAGTTGAGAGGTACAAATTTAAAAAAAAAGTTTTTAATTAAATGAATTATTTACTAATATATTTGGTAATTGGTAACTTTTTTCTGTGTATAGTAAATAAAGTTAAAGCACAAGCACAAAAACATTCTTTTATAAAAATTTATTTATGTTTTTATGTTAGAATTTTTGTAATTTTCTGTTAGTTCTTATCAAAAGAAGAATTTTGATACAAATACTGTCTGACTGTCAGATAAAGAGCGATATTGCAAGACGTGGCTTCCATATACATTTTAAAACATTCCACATTTTCTATATGTTGCTTTGGAAGAAAATACAACAAAATTTAGATACAAAATAATTAATTAATTAATTAATTAAAAAATATGCGGCAATATTTTTTTCTGTGTATAGGCTAAATAACCTAAATTTATAAACTGATAAATATTCTCTACCTTGTACTTATTTGATTAATTTGTTGGAATCATGAAGCTCATTCAAGCGCTGGTGGGAATAAAACTGCAATTTATCAAATTGTTTAACGTTTTATAATAAATAAATATTTTCAGTATATTAATTTTGTTATTTTTTACAATCACTGTTAATGTTATTTATTCCTTTCAACAGCATTTTTTGCAATTTTTTTAAAAATTTTAATTGAAACTTATATCTACACAGAACAAATTATTACCTTATATTTTTCATTTAACATAGTTGTTTACCTCAAAATGTAATTAATATATTCAAGCAGAAATAAAATAAAATAAAATAAATAGCAAAAATAAAATTTAAGTAAATTTTTTTCTCATTTAAATTCTTGATTCATTAAATTCTTAATTCATTTCTCTACTTGATTTATCCAATAAATTTAATAATTGGATATTTTTTTTCAGTTAATTTTTTACATTTATTAGTAAATGATATAATAATTTTGGTAAGAGATGCAAATTTAATAAATTTTTGATTGAATCAATTATTTTGGTGATTGGGGACTGTTTTCAATGCATAAGCAAGCAAAAATTATGAAATTTGAATTTTCGTTAAAAAAAACCTTTAAAAATAAAAATACCTTTCAAATTATACATTTTCTATGCGTTGTTTTGAAAGAAAATACAAAAATTTTCAAAAAACTAAAAAAATACCTTTTTTAAAAAATCTCCAGCTCACGAATTTTCATCAGAAGAACCGAAATATTTTGGGAAACTTTATAAAACATATCAGGGTTTATTTTCAGGGTTTAGCAAACAACTTTTTTTTCATTCCATAAGGAGTGAGTCGCCTTATATATATATAAATATATATATATATATATATATATATATATATATGTTGTAATATATTGAATTTTCTTTATAGCAATTTTTAAACACAATTTGCTAGAAAAAAAAAAATGATTTTGCTATCATCGGGAAATCTATCGTTTTTTGCATTGCAGATTTTGTTATTTTGAAGCTATTTAAATTTAAATTTTAACATAATTTCAATTCAATTATCAAATATTAAGCTTTGAATATTTTTAGCAATCATATATATTATATATCTCAGGAAATGAAAGAGTCATGTTTTTTCATTTTTAAATTCGTTGAATATACAAAAATCAACAAGTATTTTGGGAGATATTGATATTTACGCTGACATAATATGTGAGATAACGTCGGCAGAGGAGAGTAACCATTTTGTTTATATTATGTTAAATCTTAAATAAGGGGTACACGTATTCTAATATATCCTAGAAGAAATCATTATTTTGAATCAGTCACGGAGTAAACATATCCTTTTTATTTAAGCATTTCGCACTTTTTTAACACAATTTATATAAAAATGTTTTTTAACATCTAAAAGGAAACAGTTTTAAAAAAAATTGTTTTTTTTTAGTAATTTCCAAAATACACATGCACATACACCAACAAACTTTCGTATATATGTATTTTTTGATAGTTCATCTTATAAGATGGTTGCGTAGAGAAATCTCATCATAACAGTCTCATAATATATCTTACTAATATTTGAATCTACACGTGAAATAATTCTCTCAGAGAGCGAATTTGACACTTTCTGATACAAAAATCTTACATATTATGTTGCGTCTAGACGGACTATAAAAATATTCAAAGCTAATACATTAAATCAGAAAATTACAAAATTTCTATCAATTTGTAAGATGAAAATTATTAGGGATTCTAACAAATAAATTTTATGAACAAATATAAATTGCATTCATAGTTTTTAAAGTGTTTGACAAATTTTACAAATTCTTTCAACAAATTTCTATGTACTAAAAATACAAAAAATGTCTTCCCTGTATGTAAATTTAGTATGTTTTTTGTGTGTTACATAATTAAGCAATTCGAATCGAGATGTGTCCTGGCTTTGAAATATGTTAAATCAATGTTTTCTCAAAAAACACAAAACACAAAAAAAAACTATATGTGAACATAGCATTAAGTATTAAATACGCAAAATATATCATTTAAATTACTAAAGTATATTCTAAAGTAAAGATTTTCTATCAAAATATGCTGCTAAGTCCAAAATATGCTAACATATGCTTTTAGGACTAAAATGTGCTATAACAAATCGATGCCAAAATTCTTAAAATTGTCTGAAACTGATAAATAACAAATATAAATAAATAAACCGTGTTTCATTTGAAAGCCAGAAAAAAATATGGATTTTGTATACTTTTGGTTGCCCTCCATATGATATAAAAATTTTATATTGTTGCTTTTGAAAACATAGTAAAAAAAAGACACGAAGATTATTTATTTTCTTATTGTGAGAAATAAATATGAAAATGTCGAAAATACAGCAGGTTGCAATCCTAATGTACGTATGTTTTCTGATCTTATTCAATTAAAGAAATAGCCAAATTTAAAGCTAGCTAATTTTTGGGAAACTGTAACGACAAGTTTCCACTGGTTGCTGGGGTAGTCTCAGCGGTGTCCAAGTTCGTTAGCTCAAGATTGAAATGAAACACTTATATTTTTCTTTCAATCGTTATAATACGTATATCTTTATTTATAAAACTTTAACAACAAATATCGCCTACTATTTAACTAAGTGTGCAGAGAACAGTTTTAGGCTATGGGTTAAGGGATTTAATCTCTCAACTTAGTTCTATGGCAATTTAAAGAATAAATTTTGGGAGGTACCAACACTTTGGAGGCTAACTTCAAGTGTAATTTGGGCAACTTAAGTGTAATAAAAACAAAAGAAGGTTAATTTCTTTATGTATAGTTACACTCCCATTAGTTATTATATAAAGTAGCCAAAAGAGTAAATTATATTTGGGAAGATTTCATCTCCTCACCAAAATTTCTTCTTACCGATGTGCCACTAGCTAGCAGACTCTCTATTATCTAGAAGTTACACGCCCTTTACCCCAGCTCTACAACTGAGATTAACGCTGATATAATATCTGAGATAACGCAAGCAGAAGAGAGTAACCATTTTCTTTATATTATGTTAAATCTTAAATAAGGGGCACACGTATTCTAATAAATCCTATAAGATACCACTATTTTCAATCAGGCACAAAGTAAACAAGTATTTTTTATTTAAAAAATTCGCACTTTTTTAAGAAAATTTTTATAAAAGTATTTTTTAAATGTAAAACAATCATTAAAAGAAAACAATTTTACAAAAAACATTGTTTTTTTTTAGTAATTTCCAAAATATGCAAGCATACACATACAAACTTCCGTGTGTGTATTTTTTTTACAGTTCATCTTATAAGATGGTTGTGTAGAAAAATCTCATCACAACAGTCTCATAATACATCTTATAATACTAATATTTGAATCTACACGTGAAATAATTCTCTCAGAGAGCGAATTTGACACTCTCTGACCAAAAAATCTTACATATTAAGTTACATCTAGACGGGCTGTTATACCCTCGATCAATGACCGACACAACCGTAATAATGTGTATTGTTTGCGAATTGTCAACTCAGAGTAAGGTTGCAATTTATAGTAGGCATGTCTGCTTATTTTATGTACTGACAAACAGATGGCGCCACTTGACATAAAATCCGTTACATTTAAACCAGTAATACATTTAGTTCCTTACCAGTACAAACAAACTAATTGAACTCATTAACAATATAAAAAAAAGATAAATATAGAATTAAATATTTAATTCAGTGTTGTCAAAAACAAGCATGGCGACATTTGGCGTTACAAAAATTAACACTGAATTTTAAAATATACAGAAAATGTTGCGATTTATCAAAAAATACCCTGATTTCGCGAGAAAGTAAATTCTAAAAAGTAATTTTTCTCTCTACATATTCTTTTTTATGACTTTAATATTTTTATTTCTTACAACTTTAAATACATTCTAGCAGGATTTCAAGGAATTTCTTATTCAACTTCTTTGAGATTTAAGCAATTTACATCAACACCTTTTTTTACGAAAGCATCAAGTTTATGTGGTTTTAAATGTACATTGTTTTTATCTTTAACTGACGATTCGCGTCTTTCCTTAAGACGATTTTTCTTTTGTTTATTTATTCCCAGACAATAGGAACTTTAATATACAAAAAAAAAAAAAAAAAAAATACAAATCATACACACTATAGATAACAGACAACCCTTTCAAAGGCAACAACATCAACAACATGTATAAGAAAGACAACAACGTCGACAGTAATAAATGATAAGTAGATCAAATTTTATTATATATATATATATATATATATATATATATATATATTGTTTTTTTTTTTTCTTCACCCCAATAATCATGTGTTGTTATTATGATTTTTATCCTTTTCATTTCATGCACATGATTGAGAGAAAAATAAATGTCGAAATATGAATGTGAATGTAAATTTGGAATGTACTTGTATATAAGTATGTTTGTATGCGAGGAATTGTATATTTGTATATTTTCCACACATGATTACAGACGAATGGTAAGTTTTGAACTTATTTGTATCTGTTTTTAGAAATTACAGTGAGAACGAATATTTCCTACCACAAATCTGTCCGTAAAAAGAACTTAGAATCTTAGAAACTTTGTGTTAGAACTTTTTGTCGTAAATGAATTCTATATTTCTCCCACGTTGTCTTTGTAATAGTTGAAAGTTCGCATTTATATTGTCACTTACTGTATAAATATTTATTCACTGTAGTTTGAGGCTTTTAAAGAAAATCCAAAAGAACTGTATCTATTTTTCCAACTTGTTTATACAAACCTATATACATACATACATACATACATACATACATACATACATATATAAATTTATGTATGTATGACCTTAAGCTATAACCGTAACTGACAAGTATTTCGTTTTCTTAATACTAAAAAATATTTTATACATTTTTTTTAAGGGCAAGAATCAAACATTCCCAAAATAAATAAAAAAAAATACTCGTACCAAAATAGAAAACAGAAACCAAAAAGCCCATATTCAAACATTTTGATTATGATTTGCTTATGGAGAAACGGAAAATAACAAGAAAGAATCCAATTCCTGTTATATATTTTTGGGTTAAAATGATCATAATGATGCTGAGAATGGAGGCCAAATATGAAAACAAGCATGAGATTGTACTTAATTTTAAATATTAAAATTTTAACTTTTAATATTATGAAGTTGGAAAAACGAACCCTTTTTGCCCATAATTTGTATGTATGATTCAGTAATTGCTATAATATATAGTAGAATATGCTTTAGTGGAATAATGTGTTATGTTATTTTCATGTTTAAATTTAAATATTGTGGTTGTGCTGAAATCATTTTATCTTCACTTCAATTTATATGAACTTTAAAAGCATCATCAAAATCTTATTTTTTTATCAGATGGATACCTTTAAGAATATTAATTTAAAGATTTTATTTTTCTTGGCAACTAAGGAAAAACTTATAGTTTTAGATGATATATGTATGGTTAAAGATAAATCTAAATTAATATGCATTTTTATTTTAAATATTAAAATTAATAATGTGCTTTATAATAATAAGAAAAGAATATTTATATGCATACATATTAGGGTGACCCTCTTTTATATGGAGAAAAATAAAGGTTTTTAAATTCTCGGTCTCACCCCTTGAAATTTTCAAATAGACCAAAAAACTATGAAATACAGAGTTTTAAACTGGTTGAAACAAAATTAGGAGTGGTTCGAAGCGACTGAGATATTATAAAATCATAATCTTTTTATTCTGTTCAACCATAAATAATTAATTAAACTTTCTTGGTTTTGATATTTTTGAATTCCATAGTTTTTTACCTTTCTAAAATGGAAATTGAACAATTAATAATATCATAGTTATTAAAATAAAATTAAGTAAAACACACAATTTTCTACCAAATGCACCCCAATAAAATAAGATTTTAACTAAACTTGGAAAGAGATAAAAGAAACTCAGCGTATAGTTTCGTTTGAGGTTCTAATATATCATGTTAACATTTTTCTGTAATCATGTGTGATCTACGTTAAATATTCACAATCAAATGTCACAAAAATCCATTGTTTTGCATACAACTCACGTATTTTGATACTATAAAAACAATGTTGAATCATAAAATTATTTATAGGATATATAAAATGTCAAGACCAAACTGTACACCAAGTTTCGTTTCTCTTCCTCAAATTCTGGTTGAGTCCTTATTTGACTGGGGTATAATTACTGAAAATTATGTGTTTTACTCGAATTTTATTTTAATAACTATTATATTACAAGTTATTAAATTTTCTTGATTTTGGTCATTTCGGATGTGGTAACAGTCAAAGAAAGCAGATCTTTGAAGAAACTTGACAGACTGAATATACCCCAGCCAGAAACCAAAACTGCATTACAGTTAAGAAAAGGAAATTGTGTCTTGAAGACAGTTTCATAAGTGATTTTTAAGGTTCAAGTCATAATGACATTTCATAAAATTTCTTACAATTAGCTAAAACCTTAATAACTCTGGTAGCAGTGTGGAAGGGCATTCTAATTTCGATACTGATTGTGAAAGAAGTCATCAGAATCACAACGGTTTTGTTAAATATTTCAAGACATTGTTTAAACATATTAGTTACTTACAAATAAAAAAGTGTTATCATCATTATTGAAAATAAATGACGAAATGCATTTTAAAGATAGTCATAATTTTTCAGTTCTGCTGAATATTAACAAAACATGTATATGTAATAAGACGTCATGGTGTTTTCTATATGAGAACAGAGGACAATGTAAGGTTGTCTAAAAATATTTTTCAACTTAGTACTAAAAAAAAGAGACTCTTTAAATTACTTTTCTGTTCGGAAAACTAATTAAATACTGAAAGAAATTTTCTTTAATACTCTCTTTTAGATTTTAGGAATCGTTTTATTTTAAATTATTTCGCAACATTTTTACTCTTCGTTCTGATATTATAATAGAATGTTTATAAAATCTTCGACCTTGTTACCAAAAAAAAAAAAAAAATTAAAAGTTAAAAGATTTGACTAACAACATTCAAAAACTTTTTTCCTCGTATTAATATAAAATTTAGACTATTAGAACTATTGATGTCATGTGGGGGGAATTTTAAACGAAAATTTAAAGCAAAGGGTAGAAGAGAGGAAATTTTAATTTTTGGCATAACAAAATATTAAAACTTTTTATCAAACAACGAATAAAATTAGGAATAGCGAAGGTAAAATGCAATATTATCGTTCACATTTATATTATATGAAAACCTTGATTTGCCGAGTGGATTTTTTCAATAATTAAAAACGTTTGATTTTTTTTTTTTTTTTGTTTAAAAATCTTTCTCTGTGTACTTCTTAGTCATGTTTAAAATATTTTTTTTCGTACTTTTTTATTGAATTCGAAATTATATATATATATATATATATATATATATATATATATATATATATTTATATAAATTAGATATAAATAATACATTTAATGTTCGGTATTTGGTTGCATAACTATGGTTTGAGACTATACATTTTTCAATAAAGTCATTAGTAATAGCATGATACTACTTGTCTAACACAACGAAAAGTTCATTGCCATTTTGGAGTAATTTATTGCTAATATTACATTTTGCAATTTTCCACACGTTTTCAATCGGATTGAGAGCAGGAGATTTAATGCCCAAAATATTACATTTATTTGTTTTTCTTCTTCTAGACCAAGAGAAAAAACTTAATATCCCCAGTAAGCCAACAAATTACATTGTTAAGCTTAAAATTCGGGTGAAAAAAAATTATCTTTGTATGTCAATATCTAAGAATTCATGGGTCTCCTTTATTAAGGTACTTATTAGAAAATAAGTAGTTAACCGAATACTACAAAACTACTACAAAAAAATACAAAAGTTACCAGACTACATACTTATAATTAAACTATAAGTACTTATTGCAAAATTTTCCTTCATTATACTCATTACAAGCATGTCATTATTTGAGTCTTAAATAATTATATAAATCACTACTTGCTAGAGTCATTAGCAGTAAGTAGTTATTTTATATTTTAAAATAATGCGATATATAAGTATCGCTCATTACTTTTTAAAGTGTGAAATAACTGCTAACGATTATTCAAATTTCAAAAATTTTTGCTGGGATGATTATTATGGCCTTGAAATGTAATTGAAAATGCCATTTTATATTCCGCGAATGAAAGCATTACTTAGCTGGACTGTGATTTTATAAGTAATACGATAATTTATACCAACTATTTTATATTCACTTCTATGCTTCACTGTTGCAAATGTGTACTAAGGCGCAAATTTATTTATAAGATGTCAAACTCTGACACTTTCATTTGATTCCCGAAGACTGATTTTGGATTTATCAGACTATAGAATATTTTGCCATTGTTGTGGAAGTATATTCAAGTGAATTGAAGCAAAATTAAGACATGGCTTTTCTGCGACATGTTTTTTATGCACATATGACTTTTGAGTAGGGGACGGATATTCATGCAAATGCATGTTTGTTCACGATCGTTTAAAAATCATATAAATGAATCACACCTTTTTAATGATAAGTGGTATCGATTTGTTGATGCATATTTTTACATATTTAATTGTTAATGAATTTTTTATATATTAAGAAACAAAACATTTTTATTTACTCAAAAAAAAAAAAATGGTTGCGATATAATGAGTTTAGAAGCTAATATAGTGGCTTTTCACTACTTATACATTAGCTGAATAACCCATTATTTCAACACGGCGCAAAGTGGGCCCAAATGCAAATTTTTTTGGTAATTAATAGGTATCTCCTAAACTACTGGTCATATCAAATTGAAATGTATTGAAAAGTTGTGGAGATGGACTTAATCTTAATCAGAATAAAATTGTTTGCAGTAAAGTCGAGACAAATAATCAAAAATTCAATATTCAAGCGTAAATATCTCTTTAACTTTAATAGATAACTTATGTGAGTAAGCTTTACCAAGCGCTTTACAGAAATATAAAAAGTTTTAAATTGGATTTGACTTTTTCAAACTTTTACATTCTTGAGAGCAATTTATGAGATACAGATTTACTACCAAAAATTGTACGTTTGACCCCATTGTGCGGTGATGATATTTGAGGCAACTAATTACCTCATGTTATTACAAATAGTCATTTTAGAATATCTTTACTTATATGTCATTACAAGAACTAAAAACTTTCAAGCTGTTCAATAACTAATTGATTTTAAAGTTACATTTTAATAACTAATATTATAATGAAATGACAGGATGTAAGGGGCAGTTTTTTTATGTTTTAATTTTATTTTTATTTTAAACGTATTTCAAATACTACACAATAACCAAAAACTGTGTGTTTTAAAAATAATTTTAGATTTAAAATTATTTCATTCGCAAGTTTTGCCTTTTCATATACATATTTATTCCTTCTTTATATTATTATATGAATTGATAAACTGAATTTAAAAAATCAAGAAAAATAAGTATTTTCAGAAATCTGGTCATAAATATGTAATAACACCGGGTTGTAAGTAAGTAGTTACTAAACTACTATCATATAAGTCAAACAGTAGGTTGTTATCATTAAAAAGTAACTACTGCCGTAACTTCATGTTATTACCAAGTTTTTACTGGGTTTTTACTTGATATCTACGGGCATTTTCTTTTTTGAAAAAATTAACTGATCTGAATTTCTTAAAGACCTGCACAAATGAAAATATACCATTTGTATCAACGCTTGCAAAAATATACAGAATTGTAAAAATATATTCAATAAATGAAATAAAATCCTTTAATAAAAGTTAATTTGGATTAGTATGTATTAAAAATCGAACATCGAACCTAAAACGATTACCTAGGGAAGTACGTAATAATTTTAACAAGACTGATTAGTTGATTTCATAAGGAAAATAAATATAATACTTAAAGGCTAATAATAGAGAATTTAACAGCATGCTGTAAAATAGTATTTTTTAGGTATATAATACTGATAAAAGGTCCACAAATTCTGCTTTGGTAGCGTCAAAGAGTTGCGATTGCAACTTTAGCTTGTAACTTGGTAACAAAATTTACAAGAGAGATGAGTATGGTATAAGTATTTTCACAAATTCAGATTTATTTTTTTTTTTTTTTTTCAAAAATCATAAACTGTGGAAACGTTTCTTTATAATCAGTCAATGTCTTATTACTGTAGTTAAATTTTATAAGCTGATTACTAGTGTGCTTTTAAGATATCAACAATTTCCTTGAACGTTGTTCTAAGACATTTTGGTAATTTCAAAATATCACACGTTTCACCTTATAAGGCGAAAGTGTTCCAGGAAATAAACTGCACAAATAAACAATATTCAGAGATCTGTAAACCAAACATAAAGTATTAAGAATTCCTGGAAAACTAGCAAGAAGAAATGAAATACCAACAGATAAAACAAACACAAATCAAGTAGATAATTTTTTACCTATTCTTTATATCTTTCATTAAAATGATTCACACTTCCTAAAAAATAGCATAAGAATAACTTGAAGAACACAAATATAAAATCAGTGAAAAGGAATGGTAAATCTTTATCAGAACAGTTGCTCTTTTTTAAATACTGCGAATAATAAATTCTACAATTTGTTTAATTTCTTGGAAATCCTTGGAAGCCTAAACAGTCCCTAGAAGCCTAAAGGCTCTATTTCTTGGCAGCATAGATTTTAAATATAAATTAACAAATACTTAAGATATGCTCAGTCAACTTTTAGTATCCTTTGTATAACAAATCATCAAAAATAAAAACAAATATTACAACAATATAAACAATTTCACCTAATAAATATCTCGTACTATAGTAATAAAATAGTTATTCACATTATTTACATATATGTATTAACATTTATGTACTCGTATTTTAAAAATTTTACTTCATGCATCCGTTTGCTCGTTGTTCATGCCTCACACAACATGCACGTGTCAACTGAGAACAAACTAAATTTTCTTTTTAATGTTAAAATTCCACGTAAAAATATTTTACACTCGTATACTAAAAAAAAGTTAACACAAGATAATAAGAAAAAACAAGCACAATAAAAATTCAAATAAAGTTTTTTTCTCGTTGAACGGGGAGAAAATGACAAAAATATGTAAGTAATTCGACGTTTAACATGTTCAAAAGTAAATGTAAATGTATTTATGGAGAATAGAAAATCTACCAATAACTTGTACAGTGAGTACATACAAATTTATGTTTTTTTTTTAGAGAAAGTTTCCAAAATGTGGATGGGGAAAAAAAATAAGAAAAATTGGGAAATTTTCTCTTTTAAAATACTAATATATCTCTGAGAGTCTAATTTATTTATTTAAGAGCTCTAATAGGAAAAAGCTTTATTTGTGGAACACATTTAAGTTCTTGGGTGGAAAATAATTCTGTTAAAGTTACACTAAAATCCTTTTGCTTGTATTTTTTTATATTGAAATTGGTAGAATATAATAGTAGTGTGATTCTATACATAAATATATAAAATGGAAAATAAATAAAACGAAAAATAAATAAAATGAAAAAAAAAAATAAATAATGAAATAAATAAATAAATGATGACAAATAAATGACAAATATATAAAGACTAAAGTACTATTGCTGCACCGTGTGCCCAAAAGCAAAATTTTTGATAATAAATCTGTATCTCCTAAACTACTGGTCGTATGGAATTAAAATGTATGGTAGTGTTGTAGAGGAGGACTTAAACTTTCAGAAAAATCATCTCGCAGTCACTCCGTGATAACATGAGATGATCTACAGGGTGTCAAAGTTGACTACCTCGAGTATGTAAAATTTTCAAAAAATCGTAACTTCTACAAATCAAGTCCGATTTTTTATATTTCTGTAAAGTGCTTAGCAGGATAAACGAAAGAAAGCTCACTAACCTAAGTTATTTCTTACAGATAAAAAGATATATGTGCTTGAATTTTAAACTTTTGATTTTTTGATTCGACTTTAATCAGGAATAAGTCCTGAGGTTTATGAATGATTTTTTTTAATATTCTGTTATTTGCAATGTATTCCGAAATAATATGATTTTTTTTTTTATTATTTCTATACGCCTAAACGTGAAAAATGTCCAGATTCTGCACTCTGAAATTAGTATGAAAAATGGCTTTTTTTACAAGAATAAAATACTATTCTTTCACATTTTGCTCAAAGTTTTGTTAACAAATTTTTTTTTTTTTTTTACTTTACACATTTCGAATAATAAGGCTTCATAAATGGTTTATAAATTGAAAATAGTGAAATTTAGAAAAAAATTTAATTTTTATCGATTAACAAAAAAATGTCTTCATCTTTTATTACAAATCTACTGCTGGATGTAAATGATCACATGCATATATTATAATAAATTGGTTATTAAATATCGTTTCTAATTTAAGTTAATAAAAATATCACAAAATGCTTGTTGTCTTGCTGTATGAAGTAATTCGCCTATCAAGCTCGTCCAATTTATTATGTTACGCAGCCACGACATTTGTGTTCGGTCCATTCCTCGTCTGCTCACTATTCTACCCACTAATATCAGTTGAAATAGCTCGTATTTGCTCCCACATATAATATAACCAAAGTAGGCAGTTTTCCTTCGTTTCATTCTTCTTAAAACTTCATAGCTAGATACTCTATCTACCCAAGATATTTTCAATAGTCTTCGGTATCACCATATTTCAAACGCTTCTATTCCATTCATAGTGTTGATTTTTAAAGTCCATGTTTTTACACCATACATTAGTACCGACCAAAAATAATATTTCATAAAGCAGAATCGGAGGCCAATGTTGATCTCTCAATTTTATGTAATGTTTCTATATTTAATGTAAGTTTTTCTAGCCATTTCTATGTGTTTTTTTATTTCTACGTCAGAATCCTAACCCTCATGGAGCACACATCCGAGATAGACATCTATTGACTTTTTCTACTTTTTGGTTGTTTATGAATAAAGCAGCATTCGAGTAAGATTTATTGCTTCCATACATTATCATAAATTTGGTTTTCTTTATATTAAGGAGTGAACCATATATGATGCTTTGTGAACATAATGCTTCTACAAGTGATTGTAAATCCAATACTGTCATATCGTCGTAATATAATACATATAAAGAAAATTCAACTAATTTCATATATAAAAATTGTATTCAGGAAAATAAATATTTTGCAAAGTTATTTCGAATTTCAATTTTATAACCCCTAAGTCATCAGAAGGATCAGTTATAAGTTTGTGTGATGCTTGATAGTAATTGGTGTTATAAATTCTACATTCAAAGCTATCACATTGATCTAAAGCCTGATTTATGTAATACTATCCTTTATAACATTTTAAATCATGATTACTTTTTATTATTTTTGCATTTTTATCACAAATCAGTTATCTGTACTTTTGAAACATCGAAGAAACATTTACAATATATCTTAAAACTTCATTCTCACATTTACATTCTTTCTCATATTTCTCACATTGACGACTGTGTTTCATGTAAAAATATATCAAGAACGATGAGTATTAAAAAAGTTGTTCTACTTCATTCTTATTTATCTCTAACATGATACCAAAGTGATACATTATTTTTGTAATAAAAAAGAAAAATAAAAATAATATTTTTATTTTTTATATATAAAACATTTTGACTGCATGTGTACATATTTTATGTGTAGTTTTATCTCACTATGATGTACCTATACATATTAAAAATACTTCTTTTAATACAAAATATGTGAATTTACATGAATGCAAATATGTACTTGCAATATTTCAAAAAATGGAAACGTCCTTCTTAATTTTGCTCACTGAATTACAAAACAGTCAAAATATGTTATGGTCTGATAAGTTCAAACTCAAACTCTGGAGATTGGATGGAACTGTTTGAGTTCGGCCTCCTATAGGTGAAAAACTGCAACAGAGAAATATCCAAATAAAATAATGTTAGATAATAATTGACTGTATTACTGATATATTAACGGTCCCAATCTACATACATACATCTTTTTAGCTCTATAACACTATGCGACAAAATTTGGGTCACGGAAAATTGCGTCAATAATTCCAACACGAAATGAAATTATACCATAAATCTTCAAAATGTTTTGCAAAGTTAGTTCGAAATTCAATTTTATGGACTCTTACACTTCGAATATTTTGGAGCACTTTTTTCATTATGGATGAAAAAGAAGAACATTTAAATCAATCTATTTTAAATTACTTATGGATAATTATTGTTTTATGAAATTTAAAGCTTCTCTTAAATCTTATGTAATATTTCTATTAAGTATGCCACCCTTTTTACGCCAACTTAAAGGTAAACAAAAATATGAAAAATAGGTGTAAAAAAGATGTGACATCCAGCAAAAATCTAGTACAATAGTGGTGATACTCTGTAAAATAACATGGAAACGTTATTACATTTGGATAAATTGTTTAAATGTTCTTTATTCCAATTATATTGAAAAAGGAGGTCTGAAAAATTCGAAATTCAAAAGGCCATAAAACCGAATTTAGAAATAACTTTGAAAAACCCTTTAGTGGTTATGGTAGACTACCCTTACACTTTCATTATACGTTGGAATTATTGAGGCAATTTTTTTTTTTTGTTGCTTTTATACGCTGAACGGAAAATGTCACTTGCATGGAATGCATGATAACGCATGAAGGCATGAAAGCTTATATTTTTGTGTAAATAAATTATCATTTCTAATGAAATGTTATAATTTATTGAAGCCTTTTATAGGAACATATTTCATAAATTTGAGTCCGAATGTCTTCGAAACGGATACATGTATTAAAATAATTTATACATACGTTATAAAATTATTTTCTAAGAATTCAGAAATGAAAATCTATATCATTTTCACAATTTATTGCAAGAAATTTAAAAACCTATTTACTCTATCCAATCTGATTCAAAAAAGTTCCGAAATGAAGAATTAAAATTTTTTACACCCAACAATTTGAATTTCGTTTAAAAATTCATAATTTTCGACCACTAATAGATGCTTTCAAAAACTTGATTTACGCACTTCCTTAAGGTCAAGTCATTTAGAAAAAATGAGAAAATCTTAAACTTTTTAACAAAATTTAAATATATAAACCCAGGAAACATTTTAGAACACGTTTTAAATACATTAGTTCTATAACTGGAGTAACCACAACTACTTCAGATTCTTTAATAACATCCTTGGAACTATTGATGTCCCAACCAATTCTGGCATTCATGAAGTAGAAACTTATTGTGATTCTAAATTGGTTTTATGGAATGTTTTTGAGAACTAGTGCTTAAGAACTCGTTCTGTATATGTAGTTCTACGTCATTTTTCTGATCAAGCAACTGGTTTCCAAGTGATTTTCTAGAATTGCTGAAAATATTTGATTAAAAAATTGCAAAAAGTACAAAAAATAAAAAAAAGAAAACAAAAGAGTTTAATGAAGTTAAATTGATTTAAAAAGTGGTTCATTAGAATAAAAATTAAAAAACAGGTTCTGAAACCGTTTCTTAACGCTGAGTTCTGAATGTGAAAATTTCGAACTAAAATCATTGTTCAAAAACTAGTTCTAGAACCGTTCCATAGAATGGGTTCTGTAGTTCTGGAGGTGCCAATTTCAAACAGAAATCATTGGTCGTAATGCCAAAGTAGAACCAGGCCAATTTTGACTCCAAAAGTTATAGGGCAAAAATTTGAAATATTTAAACCTTTCCACGTTTTACGCAGAAGGTGTACAACTATAAACATATAAAACTCAATACGTAGATATACGATATTATTGACTTAAGAAACTGTGCTTTTATACACTTTGAGCTAAGTTAGTAAAAATGCAATATAGGTTAGAAATTGCATTAGATGCACTAATACATTTGCTTACTTTTAAATGCATTTTTTAGAATTTCTTCGTCAAAGTAGTTAAAAATGGTTATGGTATTATTTTGTTTTCTGTAAATTTTTTTATAAAGATCTTCATTTTTGTGGAAAAGGTAAATGCCTACTTTGTTTTTAATTCGTATAATCTCTTAAGCATTTTTCTCTTCGAAATGCAAAGGACATTAAGGTAGCAATTTATTATATTCTGTTTTTAAATTGACATTAAGAATGCAATTTCTTAAAGCACTAGTTTTTATAAAATTTACTGTATATGTAGTAGTTTAAATAGCGCTTTTAAGTATATCGGGTAAGGTTTTCGCAGCAAATATCTATCACTGATGCACCTTTGGAAGTCGTAGACAAACTTTTAATAAACAATAATTCTGCCTCTACTTCACTTTCTGCAATAATTTTGCAATAAAACGAAAATTGGCTTAAATTAGAAACATCATCTTTTTTGTGGGCTTATCCAACATTATATCCCCAACGACAGCAAAACAAGGCTTAATTAAAAGTTTACAAATTGTGTGTGGTACGAAGCTTCAATAGGTTTTGCCCCATCTAAATGAAAAGCACATATATATATATATATATATATAAAGTTCAGAAAAAAATAATTCCGCAACCAAATTTCAAAGTGTTGGCTTTAGTTTGCTGAAGAAATAAAAAATATAAATATTTTGCTATACTAAAATTATGCATTTATTTAAAGACATGTATTTCTATGGTACTTTTTCGTGTGTCACTTCATAAACTTTTCTTGCAAGCCAACCCCAGACATTGGATTCAGGTCCGTGAATATGGGGGCCAATCCTTGTTGACTAAGCCATTGTTTTACTGCTCTGACGGTATGAATCGGAGCGTTGTCGTGTTGGTACGTCCAAGGTATGGGTCCAAAGAAAACATTAAATTTTGGAAATGCTTCCTCCAGAATGTTTTTTAAATTCGTTGCAGTCATTTTGTTGGATACAAAAACCAATTCTATGGTACCATAATACAAAATGGCACCCCATACCATTATTCCGCCCTCTCGGCTGTGCCTGCTGCTCAAAAATAATTCCTCCTTATTTAGGTCATGCAGGTAATAGTTATACCCGTCGGGACCATCAATATTAAACTTTTTTTCATCGGAAAATACAACTTTAAACCATTTGTCGGACCGTGTCATTATATTTAAAATACGGTGCACTGTTCTTAGATTGGCACTGACTCCACTTTTTTCACGTATTTTTGATACCGACATGGTAGAATTTTATGCAATTCTAAGAATTTATATATATATATATATATATATATATATGCATGTGTACATAACATGTACGATAATTCCATACACATTTTTGGTCCTTCTCATTGAATTCGTGGTATTTTATTAATGTTCTGAAATCATGTTTGGCTCTCCTTCCAATTTAAATGAATTATTATTATTGTCTATGAACTGATAAGAAAACTTTAAAACACTTTTTGAATGGAAATTCTGATTAAGAAAAATGTACAATTGTTGTATTTGTTGTAGATATATTGTTGTAGATATAAATCAAATTCATATAAATTTCATACCGTTATTAATTTTAAGTACGTATCTTTTATTATCATATAGTGGACTGAAATTAAAATAAAAATTTGATTTTTCCTTTTTTTTATTTTATTTTCATGATCTGCGTATTTTCGCATGAATTACAGATTTTATCAATTATGCATATTATAATCCATTTAAACAAAACATTCTCCCATTTACCCTTCCGCATTTCTATATACATTAATATGTAATATCTTGTTTAATTATCCAATTATTTCACAGCAAAAATTAAATCACAAACAATGCACTTAAATTAAAATTAATGACAACTGAAAATTGCCATAAACATTTATTTAGTCATCCATTCAGTTACTCGTTAATACTTTCATCTTTTTTCGCTTCATTTTTCACTCATTCATTCATTAGATTATTTATTCACGCACGCAAAATAACATTAAAATAAAATAAAAAAAAAATCCCAAAACAAAAAACAAAAAATATTTTTAATTTAAATTTCATTTAAAACAATGACATTTAATTTGCCTTTTTTTAATTATAAAAAAAACTGAAGGGTCAGTATAAAAAAAATGCCAACATACTTCTTTTTTGATAAACAACTAGAAAATAAGCTGGCATTACAAATAAAATTAAATGAAAAGAAGGAGTTTTCTGCCTTGTCGCACACAAAAAATGTGCCTGGTATCATTTATTTATAATTTGCTTTGTTTATAAATTAATTTAAAGTTAGCAAACAATTGACACTTATCATCAGGGCAACCAAAAATTTGCAAAACTAAATTTGTTCCTGGGTTTCAAATAAACTAAACAGTTATTTATTTATTCAATTCACGTATTTTTAAGAATTTTAGCATCGATAGTTTGCTTCAGTCATAACAGCATATTTTTGGCTTTGAAACATATTTTGTCATATTTTTATAGAAAATGCTTATTTTATTTGCAATTTAAATGGAATATTTTTGCACATTTTGTCTTAAGAGCACAATTTTGCATATATTACACTAAAGAGCATAATTTTGCTTATTTTACACTTAAACGAAAAATTTTTCATATTTTTCACTCTATAGATTTTTTTACATAATTAGTGACATTTCCTTTTTAAATGTTTTTCTAATCTGGTTCCTTAAAAATGGTAATGATATAAATTGATATCAATTTTAAAGCTGATTTGGATAAATTAACTTCATCTCCACACGACTATTTTATTTTCGGTGATCTGAATACCCTGAATTGTATATTAGATAATTCGGCTAGCTCTACAGTTACTGCTTTCCATCCAGCTACTATATTTATTTCTCAGATGAATATACTCACTTTGGACAAAATATCAACCCTATTTAACCGTTTACAGTAGACATTCTTTTATCTAATTCTTGTATCCATCTTTTGAAATCTTGAGACACATCCAAATGTTTTACAGTTGGACCATATACTTCTATCTTGTGTTATTTCTGGATAAGTTTAAAACACGACATATTTAGTTCCTTTGTATTCTCGCGCATACTGGTCAACAATCAGAAACTGAGTGGAAAATAAAATTAGGTGTCAGAACATTGACCAGCCTGTACTAATATAGGTAATCTAGATTTTTATTTTAATAAATTCATATCTATAATTAAAGAAGTGTTTAATAAAATACCTGTCGGTCATAAAAATTTTTGGTAACGAGAAATCTCTGATATTAATAAAATGTTAATTAGTCAGAGAAATAAATATAAACGTAAATTTCAAAGATGTAGAGATTTTAATTAAAAAAAATCAATTGAAAATTATTTCGAAGCTATTAAATAAACTAATTGATTTCCACCTTAATAAAGAAGAGAATGAATCCTGGTCAAAATTTATTTTAAATTCGAACTCGGGCTCTAAAAAATTTTCAAAAGTAACAAACTAAACTACCTTGCAGCTATAGAACAATCGGGATAATAAGACTATTGGATAAGGTTTTTGAAAAAAGTAATAAATAAGAGAATTTTAGATTTTTGTAGACTAAATAATATTATTAACCCTCAACAATTTGGATTCCGCATGGAACACTTTTCTATACATCAACTAAATAAAAGTATAATGCAATAATCAAAAACATAAAAGACAGTTTAAAATTCATCCACAAATACTTTGATAAATGGAAGATAAAAACAAATGCTAATAAAACACAAGCCATTATATTTCGATATAATAGACCGTAAAAACATATTCTACGAAATATTTACATATATTCTAGGGAGTTTTTATCCCACTACAAGATTGCATTTGTTTTTATACAACACAAACTATATATTTTATTTGTGAAAAAGCAACTAATTGTGATCGTGCACTTTACCCCTTACGCCATAGAAGATCTAAACTTAATTTAAACAGGTAAGAGAGATATAGTCGGTCAAGTCCGATCATATGATACTCCACACCATTATGCATGTCCATCAAAATTCATTTATATGAATTTATGCACTTTTGGGTGATCCCCGAAAGTGGGCTTATATGGAAGCTATGGTAAATTATGGAGCGATCCTCATAAAATTTGTCACTATGATTTCTACTTATATAAAACTTATTTGTGTCGAATATAAACCTGATATTAACATGTGTATGTGATTTGTGCACGTTAAAGTGATTTTCGGATCTTCATGAAATTTGACACCGAATATCATTAAAATATTGCTCTATTTAAGGCATTTATGATCGTTAAACCTCAATTCCGGGAGGATATGCGTTACAAACATCAGCACAAACGTATAATACCCCAACCACCTGTGGTTGTGTGGGGTATTTGCAAAATGTGTATTCGGCCAATTTTGACTTAAGGTTGCCAAGACTCTGAAATTTATTGACAAATGCAGAACTCGTCTGCATATATATGAAATAATAAGCAATTTGCTAAACAATCTCTAAGATTATTTTTTACTTAAAAAGTGATAATTAGTGTTTGTTTTTAAAATTTCTTATAATGTTCAAGTATATGCAAGATTTTTTATTCAAGTTTTCCTTAATACTGTGATATTAGTAGTTTCCTTATATAATTAAGTAAATCCTCATAACATTGTAATTAATTATTTTATAGAGGTTTCAATAAAGTCAAATTAATTAAAAAAAACAACATAATAATATTTTAAGGGCATATTTTCGAGTTTTAGGAGCATTTTTTATAGGATTAAAATACTTCTTTTAGAGCACATTTTGGTGGCTCTGCTTATCACATACATAATACAAAAAGAAAACAGCGCACTATGGTTTCAAATGGCTCAAAAGTGGCGATTAAATGAAATCTGAAAATTAAGTTTTTATAATAATATTTAGTGTTCGGAGAAACTAGATAAAATTTTACATCACTGATTATTAAAATCATAATCTGCGTTAATTAGTTTATATGTAATGAGCAGGGAAAGCTGTCAAAATGTTGGTGCTTTCATGTACAGTGGAAAAAGTCGAAGTTTTAATTAAATCAGCTGCTTATATTTTCGTTTTAGCCTTCTAAAAATTAAACTTTTATAGTGAAACTTTCAAAGTTAGGTATTTTGTTATCGAAAAAGTATGTTCCTATTTCTAGATATTGTATATAAATTTTTTAAAATACTTAAAAAAAATGTTGAAATTTGTTATATTTTTCCATATTTGATGGACTAGATCTTTTATTTTGGGCGGTATTGGGCTTAGATATGTATATTAAAAACAGTACACATTCTTATCCTGTATTCTAAAAAATAAAAGGCTTTTTAGATATTTCACTTTATTTGCAAAAATACAAGCATTCTGAAAATAATTGTTTATCAAAAACATTGTTAAAAACAAGTCAATAAAATATTAAATTTTGATTTTAATTCCCTATAGAATTGTTCTTTGGGTATTAAGAATAAATTTTTTAGTTGTACGTCTAAAAGGGTCCCATAATTGCAAAATTTCTTTTTTCTACTTGTTTACGTCCAAATTAATGAAAAAAAACATAATGTAAGTTATTTTTATAATTTCCTGAATTAAGCGCTATTTTGCATGCCATTGAAACTATTGTGCAGCGTAATGATTGTGATGATGATAATTTTTCATTAAAATTAATTATTTTATATTAAATTTTTATAATTTCTAATTTCTTTATTCATTTTAATTTAACTCCTTTTTTTGTTCGCCATTTTGAGTTTAACGTTTTTATCCCAACAAGCGCTCAAAAAATTTAAATTCAAGTACTTGAAATTTTATTTGAATTCAGCTTGAATTTCAACCAATTTCTTAAGCGTTTTTCAAGTAAGAACTTGCTTGAAATTATGTTCAAACATTTTGTTTCTTGTCAAAAAAATTAAAAATCAAATTTGTGGGAAAGAAAAAATAAGAAAAATGCATAACAAAATTTCTTTTTTTTAAATAATCTGTTTGTTATTAGTAAAGAATGTTCACTACAAGGACAGCATATCCTTTTTTCAACCCAAAGATCACATCACATCCATTCAAGAACAATCAAAATTTTGATGCTCAAACGAAATATATACAATAATCATAACTGAGAGGTGCTAAATTAATTAAATTTTGTCTTAAAGTTTTTATGAAATGTATTTCGTTTAAATTAGTTTTGTAAAATAAAAATTGCAAAAAAAAATTATGGTTATTTAGCTTGAATTCTGTTATGTTTACTACTTGAATTGCACTGTTACTAAAGGCTTAATTTATATTGTGTCTTCAAGCTTGAATTAAATCATTTGTTTGACTCGAATTTCACTGGAATTAAATGCTTGAAAGTGAATGTATTAACATTATTATGTTCAATTTCCCTTTTCACTGGAGTATATTGAATAAAAGTGTAGTAGAACCGTCCTCAACACTTGAAATTTGATTTTATATCTGGAATTCTACTTTCCTTACACTTGAATTGCAGGAAAAATGCTTATTGGGATGATTAAATTATTGTGTTATTTACATTTTTAATGATGAAAGTAATATTGCTTCTATTTAAAAAATAATAATAAATATATAAAAAAATAACTGTAGTACATTATGTTTGTCATTTGCAATTCAATGAAATTGTGCATGTTTTTATTCGCAAATAGTTTTGATTCCTTTTCGGTGACTGATTTCAAGCCTGTTTGTGAAGACTAATATTTTTCAAAAGATTAACTGAAATTAATCATGTTAATCATACGTGCTTTTTTGTATGACAAATAATATTATGGTGCCGTATACTTAATACTTATTATAACAAGAACAATTAATCACGACCCAGTAAGCCAAACAACTTGGGCACAATTATCAAATAATGAAATCTAACACACATTTTTTCATAAATAAAACTTTTTTATTATTTGAAATAATTTTGGAAAATACGTTAGATTAATAAGTACTGCGTACGTAAAAATTAATGTATACAATTCTGGCTAAAAATATGAGACCAATGCACAGTGTGAGATTTTCGTATACTTAATGATCAAAAGTATATATTTTTGTAGTTAAGAAAGCATTATTGAAGAAATTTAACACAAGTCATTGGAATATCAGAGTTGTTTTTCCCGATCTTTTTGCTCCCTGGAAATCGGGAGTGATATTTAAATTTTCCGGGATCCCAGTAATAAATAATTAAAAATATATAATTAAAAATTTTTAATTATTTATAAGCTTATTCATTTAAAAGAAGGTTAAAAAATTTGGAAATAAACAAATTAATCACAAATCATATTGCCTTAAGGGTAAAACTTCTCTCGTTATTTTTGAGGAAGTAGGTCCCAAAAAGTTTACAGATTTCTGAAGCCATGTTTATAACCCATTTCTATGAATAATGGTTTTTCTCATACAAAAACATAATTAAGTTCCTTCTATTATTTTGCTACACTATTAATATATAGCTAAGAGAAACCTGACCTCAAAAATTAATTTACTTCATGTTCAATTCTTGGACAATTGGACCCTTTAAATATTATAGTCTTATATGTGAACTTTTTGTAATTTATATGATAAAAATTTCATGTACAGTTATTAGTTTGGATACTTTTTTGCCCATATTTTCACTGGTGCTTTAAAAATGTAAGTTGTTGTTTGAGGATTCTAGATATTTTAGGGAGATTTCTCTTGTTCTTATATTATATGTATGTGTGTATGTATGTATGTATGTATATATGTATGTATGTATGTATTTTTAAAGCCAAAAACAAAAAGTAATAATACTTTTACCCAAATCTTAATTAATAAAAATTATTCATCTGATATATTCTGGCTTTTTAACAGTAATAAAACTGCCTCTTAGTTTTTGGTGGTTTTTGTAAGCTGCAAATTAATGGATCTGGAGATATTAACAACCTATGAAGAAAATTTGTATTTGAGTTCTCTCTAGATGTTTTCTTTTTGAAATGTTTTTACAATTCTTATTTCTTGCATCTTGCGCTTTTTTCGATGAAAAATTTCTCGTGAAATACAAAGTCTATATTTTTATAAATGTCTTAACCGATAACATTTTCAAAAATAGTTTTTTTTCAGAAAATCTAAAACTCTAAATTATTTATATTAACTGTCAAAATTTTATCAACGTACCATTTCAGATTTATAGCTAAAACATATTTATCGTAATTGAAATTTTCCATACATATAACAATATTAAACAATTACAAAATGCTTATCCTGTCAAGTTTTATATTCTGCACTTAAGACATAGTCGCGGTTAGGGCTCGATATAATAACAGTTACGAGTTCACCAATAATTAAACCAGATGGATGTTTTCCAGCTGAACGCATTTGAATTTCGGATGCATTCAGTGTCCTATAATTTGTAGTTTTTAGAAGAAGTCTTGCTTTTCCTTTCTTGATACGACTGAAAAATCTTCCAAAATTTTTATTTGGCCTTCCACAAGTGTTTAGTGGAAGAGGAAAATTTTTTTCAGTAACAAACATTCTGTTTAAGTGTAAAAATTGAAGTTGAACTGATTTTATTAATTATTTTGTAAGAAACTCATTTTATTGATTCCAAATCAATAGTTTTGATTGAACTTATACTAATATTTTCAGAAATAAACTGAATAATACGAAAACTTTTCTTGTTCTCTATTGTAAGCAACTAAATATCAAATATTTTTTGGTGAGAAATATGTTGATATAATCAGTAATTGCTTTGTGAATTGAAAAGCAGCATATTGGAGCAAAATTTTATTACTGATTTTGGAATACCTCTATCAGCAAATGCAACAGGATTTTGTGATTATTTTTAATTTTTGTGCAGTACAATTTAATATAAAAACAAAAAATTACAAAAAAGTTGAAGACTGGAAAATCCCTTTTTTTGTGATAACATTCTTCAAAGATTATTATTTTCTTTAAAACAAAAAACGATTCGTATAAAATAAAATAAAAAAGTTACAATTATTCAGAATTGAACTTCTCAAACTAAATTTTTTCCTGCCTATATAATATATAATTTAAAATTTAATTAAGTATTAACGCAACTCTTAATAAAGCGCGACAAAGCAAACTGAACAAAATACATTTTTGTCGAAGCATCAAAGAAAAATTACCATTCCGCAAAAATGTTTAAAAAATAGATATCACATTTGATTTTGTTTTATGAATAAATTTTTTAAATAATATTGCCTTATCTAAAATAGTGCAAAAAATATATATAATTTTTTCAAAAATAATTTCAGGATTTTTATTAATTTTAAAAAGCTTTCTTGATTAAATGTAAAATTGTTAAATAAGAACACAACGAATAAGTTAAAAATTGCTACATTAAAGAGTTATGAGTAATTAAGACCTTTGAAAATTATTAATAGAGCAAAATAAACACTAAAATACGTTAAAAATAAGTAAAAAACGCCAGAAATGGTGGAATGAATCGAATATGGAAGAAGACCTAGATGTTCAACTATCAATAATGATACATAAATTGTCAGAGGAAGTCAAAAAGGTCATAATAATACAGCTCCAAGTGGTTTTAAATCATTGAGCATTAAACTAACTACACGTACAATCCAAAGAAGAGCAGTTAAGACAGGAGTGAAATTCTGCAGGTCTGCAAAAAGTCATTTATTTCCAGAGATTAATGGAATTTAGACGAAATGACAAGTCTTTCTGTCATGTAATACCTTGGGGTGTTTTCGGAACAAAGGCTAGGGCCGATACGTAAAATTAATGGTATAATGACTAAGAAACCCATTGAGGAGTTTGTGAAGGGTGTGGTAGCAAGGAGTCTGCTGAGACTTAAGGAATTAGGACTACTAGGTTCATCAAGAGCAGGTCACTCCCGGGTCATATATGAGATCAGTTATGGTGAGGTTAATCTAAACTCCATGGGGGCATCCGATTACATGGCCGCTGAATCGGACTTTGGGGTAAATCCTGTCGTAGTGATACCTTATAGGGAGATCTGGTCCGGCGGGGGTCTATATTATGGGCACGGATCTGAAAGGCTCTTTTAGAATCCCTGATGAGTGCAACGTTTTTCAAGCTGAGATTATCGGCATCTTGAAGGCCGCAGAATTAATCAGGCAGAACGTTGTGAGGGGTACTGAGGTTACTCTCTATGTGGACAGTCAGGCGGCTCTAAAGGCCGTGTGTCACAGCTAGTTGCTCCCTGTAAGAAGTCACTGAGAGGGCTGATGGAAAACTATATGGTGAGACTCTGCTAGGTGCCTGGCCACTGCAATATATCAGGCAATGAACTGGCAAGGCAAGGCGCAGCACACATAGGGGGAAACCTATGTGAAACCCCCACTAAGTTTCTTCTTTGGGAAGATCAATGATTGGATCTTGGTTAGAACCAATTCGGCTTGGGAGAGTAGAGAGACTGCAAAGCGTTGAGGGCGATATGGAGACGTCGACGAGACCGAGTCTATTGAACACATTATGTGCCATTGTCCACGATTGAAGCATCGAAAAATCCTGCAAAAAACCTAAATCAAAAAATTTATTACATCAGCAATCTCGTAATCTTAAGATTATTTAAAACTTATGGAAAATATTAAATCAGAAGAACAATGAAGGAAAGGTCTGCGAAGGTCCAAAGAGACTCTCCTGTGCAACTTTGGAAACTTTTACTAATAATATACAAACCTATATGTTTAATTCTAAATATAAGGCTAAAAGATACTCTGAAGTAGTTAAAAGCAAAGCGATTGTCACAGAATATTAAGCACTTGAAAGAAAAATGCGTACTTTAATACCCCTTAAAATATTCATAAGTATAGTAAGAGAACATCAAGTAAAGCTTTTCTGGCAACACTGCCTGCATTCAAAAGCAAAGTTCTATGGAAAATTGTAATTTTTCTATGAGGAAAAAATTTTATAGTTTTACTAAGCCAAATGAAAGCTTTTTTGCGTGATAAATTTTGGCAAATTCGTTAACTAGACCTCCCAAAACTTTTACAAAATTTAATGTACGAGTATTTTGATATAATTATTTATTTTTATGAAAAAAAGTAGCAATTTGATAAAATCAACATTAAAATTCACAAACAATTTTAACCCTGAAAGGCTACACTTATTTTTATTACGAAAAGTTACACTTGATCGAATCGACAACGGTGATTTTAAAAGTTTTTGTACACAATATAATCTTAAAGATTTTCCAAAATGAAATAAAATAAGAAAATTATTTCTCTGTCCACTTTATTACCAAATATTCACTTTTCAAAATACTACGTTGGGCTGATGAAATTTTATTCACCTCACAACTGTCAAAAATTTACTTTTCTACATACTTTGCTACCCTTTGGCACCCCAGGTCTACAACTGACATTTACGCTGATATAATATATGAGATAACGTCGGCAGAGGAGAATAACCATTTTGTTTATATTATGTTAAATCTTAAATAGGGGTTACACGTATTATAATAAATCCTATAAGAAATTATTATTTTCAATTAGTCACAGATTGAACAAGTAATTTTTATTTAAATAATTCGCACTTTTTTAGCACAATTTTTATAAAAACAGTTTTACAAAAAAACATTGTTTTTTTTTAGTAATTTCCAAAACACACGTGCACGTACACAAACAATCTTTCGTATATGTATATTTTTTTGACAGTTCATCTTATGGTTGTGTAGAGAAATCTCATTACAACAGTCTCGTAATACATCTTATAATACTAATATTTGAAGCTACATGTGAAATAGTTCTCTCTCTCTCTCTGACACAAAAGGCTTACATATTATGTTACGTCTAGACGTTAAATAAAATGTTAAAATAAAAAAAGAAAACGTGCGAGAAATTGCAATTGTATGTGTATAATTAAAAAACATATGTACACTCTGTGGTGCCAGATGAGAGGATTTGTTCCTAAATTATGATTTAAACATTAATTTTGCGACAGGTTTTTATGGGGAATGAGTTGGGGATTTTCATAAAATATGGGGATTCCTTATTAAATAATATATTTATTTCATTTTCGATATGTTTTAATTATAAAAGAAAAACTTTTCAATTTTATAGATAATTGCGATGAATTTAATATCTAAATATTTTTCGTTAAATATTCTATTTGTAGTTAGTTTTATTTTTAAAGAGAATTTGCAATGAATTTTCTATTTACATATATATAATATCGAATTAAATTTTTAATGAAAATATTGGATTGATTTCTATGTATAGAAAATATTAAATTATTATTATTTGTTTATGTGCCGTTTACACAAAATGAAAACTTGTAGCTTTCGGTTTCATTCGTTTTTTAATGGAAAACTACATTAATTTCGTTGGTTTTTCCCTACAAATCAAAAACTATTTTCATTTAATACATTTGCTTTTTATACGAAATTTTTGATAAATTTTCTTTTACGTGGTTAATATATATATATATTATAGAAAATTTTCTTTAAATGGTCTTTTAAGAATTTTTGAAAATATCTTTTTTTATATGAAATTATTAATAAATTTTATTTTATTGGGAACAGTGATAAATAAATTTTCTTTTTATAGGAAATATTATATATATAATTTTTTAATTTTTTTTTTTTTTAATTTTTGTAGGAAATTAATTTTAAAACTTATGTTCGTTAAATTTCTCTTTATAAAACATTTTTAATGATTATTAGCTATTCATAGAAAATTTTCAATACATTTTCAATTAAAAATAGTGGCAACACTATATGTACTTGTCAGCCAAATGTTTTGTGTAACAGCTCATAAATCCACTATTATATATTTATTTATTTATTATATATTTTTTTTTTATTCATTTGTTCTTCCTACTAAATTAATACTAATTATCTTAACCCAATAGACCATAGAACGATGTGATAGCAAATACGATATCATATTAAGTGCCGATTGTATTGCAAAAAACGATATTACTATGATATCGAAATTTCGAAATATTTGTTTTCTATGAAACAAAAAACATAAACATTTGAAAAAAAAAACTTCAAAATAAAAATATAAAAACCAAAAAATTCAACAAACAAAAACAAGCTGGAAATCAATTAAAAAAAAAAAAAAATATATCATTTGTTAATAAGATTTTTAATACCAAAAACCAAACATTTTAGGTACGTAATTGTGAAGGGAAAATCATGCTTGCAAATATTATTATTGATAATGTTTGCATAAAAATGTGTCATGTATGATGATTTTTATATATTTTATATTTATATGAGATTTTTTTCTTCTTATTTTAGCTGACTAATGTTGTTTATTACTATATTTATTATATTTAAATGCAAAAAAACATAATTTTTGGTTTTAAATAATATTCGAAACAAAATGTGGAATATTACAATTTTACTATCGTTATTTTTGGAAATTACGATATCGAAAACGATATCATAATTTTATGGAAAACGATATCATAAGGAAAGGTAAACTTTAGTACGCAAAAGCTATTGTTTTAAATACGAAAACAATTATCACTAGTGATAATTTTTAACACCTAGATGATATCGTTTCGATATCGTTATAATATCGTTCGGCTTATTGGAAAAGCTCATCATTATCAAATACATTATAATCTTCGACATCATTATTAAGTATTTTTCTTTTAAACTTTTCTTCGTCATACAATTAACTTAAAAACAAATAATGCAAACCAACAGAAGAAAATTCGTTATTGAAAATTAATAATTCATTGTGGAATATTTGGTCGCAGAGAACAGACGACAAAAAAATATATTAAGCACATTTTTAATATTTATTTTATTCTTCCGTTTGCCGAGTGTCTTAAAATAATTGAAATATAAAAAATTAAACATAAAAAAAGTTGTACAAATTCTTACTAAAATATTTAAAAGCATTAAAAAAGAAACTAAAATAAATATTTTCTTTTAATTGAGGTCGCAGTATTTTTTCAAATAAACGTTTCATTAAAATACAGGCAGTAGTTAAAATAAATTTCCTCAGTTTTTTAATTCTTATTAAGTGTTATCCTATTTCTGGAAGGAAGGAATAACTGCCAGCCATCATCATAAATAAATAATGGCCAAAATAATGAATACATTTTTAATAATTTGTTTAATTTTCAACTCTATATTGTTGCTGTTTTTACCCGTCATTGAGGCTTCATCATCTAGCAAGTCGTCAGTAGCTTCATTGGAGTCTGCAGTGCAGTGTAAAGAACTAAGTAAGAAATGATGTAATGTATACAATGTAAACAATGTATACATATGAAAACAATGAGTAAAGATATTATAATTATTCTTTTATGTTTGCAATTTTTATTTTGTTCATTGTTTTGTTCAATTCAATGGACAAGGAAGAATTGTTAGCATTTTCTTCAGTACAATGATGATGGATTGTATTGGAATTCTCGAATAATTTTTGCGAAACATACGGATTTTGTGTTGTGAAAATTTTTGTTATTTTCATTTTGTTCATTTTTATTATATTATATACGTGTATTATTTGTAAATTTTATAATTTAACACATTTTTTTTTATCTGGTTTCGAGTGTTTTTTTTAACAAATTATTAGTTTTAAAGCGTTAAAGTGAAAAAGGAATTAACAAGAAATGTTGAATTATTTATAGAGTAAATAATTTTCCTCTCCAAAAAGTTTTTTCTTGAATTGAACATTTTTATTTAAGTGTTTTCAACAATAGTGATATTTTTAAAATATCATTTAATGAAATTCCAATACTTTTCAATGTGTTCCAATTTTATATAATCTTTTAATAATATATTTTTAATAATCGGCAAATGAAGTTGTTAAAAGAATTTTTTATAATTTTTTAAAGAACGCATCTTTTACCAACTCACATTTATTATATTTACATAATGAGTAATTCCAAAAAAATTTTATCCAGCTCGGATTTTGACCTTCAAGGAATTATGTGAAATTCAGGACATATAATCTACTCCTCTATGCGTTTCATATGGAGTATTAACCTGCATATTTTATTCATATTTTATGAACCTCTAAAATTTAACATCTTTAACATTTTTTCAAAAATGAGCAGCGTTTAAGCTTTTATGTGCATTATCAGATTGGTGTTACTGAAAAAAATTGAGATTCTTCTTTATCACAAAATCATAACAACTAAAAATTTTCCTGGTTCAAGGACCTCTAAAATGAAAAAAACATATCCTTGGATATTTTGAAAAAAGATCTTTTAATTTTCACTACTTTTTTATACGATATTTACGTCGCGTCTACACCAGATAAAGTTTTATTAAGACGAACATCAAATTTTTATCAGGATACAAATTTTTATAATGTGTAGTGAATTTGACAGTATTATTGCAGCGTTAAATCAAAATTGTCAGCGCACGAGCTATGACAACTTGATTTTGTTTCGTGAAAAACGTCATTTTGATTATTGTTTTAGGATTTATTATGACATAAGTTTTTCCCTATAATTGATAGAAATAAAAATTTATCTGCAATTCAGACAAAAATTGACTTTTATTTTGATAAAAGTTTCTCTTGTATAGATATTTAGAATTGATTTGTCGATATGGTGTAAAAATTTCAAAATGGGATCTCAATGGAATCAGAAGTTACAGGAATTTTTCTTTGCTAACTAACATATTTTCTATTATAATAAAGCGGTTTTTAGGCATTTTGATGTACTTCTTAAAATTTTAATATAACAGATCATTATTTATTGAAATAAGTTAAATATATAGCATATTCCTGATCCCGAAAAAATAATTTAATATTGTTTTAGAAGTTTCAGGAGCACATTAACAGATCTTTAACAAAATGTAATCCACTTTTCAAAATCCGTCGAATTATTTGTGACGATTTTAAAGATTATTTACTAAAATTTAATAAATGGGGTTACAAAGACAAAATTCCTCGAAATAGTGGTTTAACGTATATAAATATCTGAAATGTTTCGCATTTATGTAATTTCAGCACACATAAGTTGTATTTTATAAAAATCGGTCCATAATTGTTCATAGTTTCCATGTAGCGCATAAATCCCACACTAATGTTAATATTAAAATAAAATTTTATATATGTATTTGAGTTTTATATAAGTATAAATCATCATACAGCAATAGGTCCATAACTGAACATATAATCCACATTACCGAAAATCTATTGAACGTGTTAGTCATGTATGAAATGTTCCAACAAAATGAGTTATGTGTATAACTTCACGTTGCATGCATAAATATTGGTTAATAAAAATAAAAATCGACGTTCGAAAAAAATAAAAAAAAATATTTTTACTCAAAATGTTCAAATTTTTTGAAATTCCTTATATATTTTTTAAAAATTTTGAATGAAATTAAAATTTTAGTAAAACTTAATCACTTTTCTAGATAAGTTTACAATGTTGACTACACTATACCCGACTCACAAATAAAATAATACGTCGTAGCAATTAATACACAATGATTATAAAATATGGACAAAATATTTTTATCTCGATCCTGTGTGAAAAAACTGTTACACAAGACTTTGTCAGGTAATACAACACAATATTTACTATGCACTAGTGATGTTAGCTCGAAATTTGAATTTTTTGACTTATAACGTTGTTGCAACAAATGATTGATGTGGAGAAAAACACAAAATTTTTGAAAAAAATTTATCTCGCACTATTTATTTTTTTGTTCTTTTGCACATTGATAGCGTTTTACACGAATACAAAATCTGTTGGTGTGAATCACCTTTACGAGGGGCCCCAAAATTTATCGTTGCTCTAAGTTGGAAATATAAAGAAAAACTCAAAATTTAAAATTTTATTTACATTAAAATTGCATACATTTATAAACATATGCAAAAAAAAAAAATGTGAAAAATTATATATTTTCAAATAATATTTGCAATCTCTTTAAAATAATAAAAAAAAAAAATATCATGAGTACTTTTTCAAATATATTTTGCAGAGACCGTATTTTAATACTAAAAAAAATAAATAACTTTTTATTTTTATTTCAATCAAAAAGCAATCTCTGGTGTTAAAAAAAATTATAAAGATCAATCATAATTTTTTTTATTTTCATCAATAATTTATTTTTATTTTATTATTTTTTTTTTTTTCATTTTGATATTTATTACAAAATTTGAAAATTACTTTTAACATTTTTCATCGGATGAAAAAATTGTAAATAAGAACAATTTCGTTGAATAAAAAATTATTAAAATGCATTCATACAATATATACAAAATTCAAATAAATAGGAGAAAATATTCTCTAAAACAAAAACAAAACTATGAAAAAAAAACAATAATTTGGAAATTTTTTATATTAAAAGATTTATTATTATTATTTTATTTTTTTTATTTAGACGGATATTTGAAAATAAAAGTTCCTCACATATTTTTTTGAACAAATGAAACAATGTTTTAAACAATAATACAAAAGTTTCTACTAAATTTAAGACCACACAATTTGTTTCAAACACTTGAAAGGCTTTCCACTGACTAATTATCGTGTAGTTGAACTTTCAAACTATTTCTGATATTTTATATCAACATAAATTCGTAACAATAAATATTTCTTTAATTCTTGAATCACTTTGTTACCATTTATTTTAATCAATATTTTTCTTTATTTTTAATATATATTTTACTCAAATTATTTCTTCTTTGTTATAAAATAAAATAAATATAAAAATTTAGTATCATTTTTTCGATAAAAATATGCAGTACAAATGGAGAGCACAGGGGGGTTTTGCTTTATCCAAGACACATTGCAATATTGCTAAAGCAAAAAAAGTTCGAAAAATAATATTTTCGACAAGTTTTGAAATAAAACTAGCAAAACGAAGAATTTTAGTTTATAAAAAGAGTATGGGAAAGCATTATGAAATTAACTAGTTTTTCTCAAACGACATGTTTTTCCCAAAAACGCGCCAGCGGAAATAGAGTATAACTGCCTTATTCTTAATAAAAATTTGAAATTTATCAAAGCTTAATAGAAAAATTTTCTATACAAATTTGATTAATAAAAATTTGATTAAAGATATATATTATAAATTAAAGATATATATATAAATTAAATTATAAATATAATGATTGAAAAATAAAACTAAAAAGTTTTCGGGAGCTTGATACTTTGTTAATTACAAAATTTTTTATTTAATACTAAAGAAACTAAGTAAATATCTGTGACAAAAAAAGAAAAACTGCATAATTGATTTTAATTACACAGAAAAAAGTTCAAATAGATTTTAATTATGAAATTACTTTTTCATTACTTTTGCTGCAATCATCAAAATGATAATATTAATTAAATGAAATTAATTGACTTTTTCTAAAATGTCAATTAAATTTTAAATTAAACTAATTACTGTCATAATCGAAACTTTGACTGAAACGAATTAAAATATTTATTGACATAATTCAAATTGTTCCTCCAAAATGTTCTCTCCATAAAAAGTAAAGCATTTACAACCGTATTATCTTTATATAAGATTTTATATCTTTATTTTATTTCCGAAAATTTTCCAAAACAAAAATCAAAAATAAATATGCATTTCACCTTATAAAAGCACCCATTTTGGCGGAACACTTCATCAAAAGTGATTGAAATAAGCGAAAACTTATTTATAACATTATCAAAATTATAGCAATATTATAGCAAATCTTATCTATATCACATTGTTTTTCTCAAAATACTTTTAAAGTAGGTGGTCATGATCCATCTAAAATAAAACCGGAGAAATTAATAATATTTACATAAAACATACATACATACATAAATACATACATAAATACATACATAAATACTTACATACATACATACATACATACATGTATACATACATACATACTTACTTACATACATATTACTGCAAACTTAAACCTTAATCTTACCACATTGCCTTTAGACATTAATCCTTTGTTTTGAGTTGGTTAAAATTTTCATAAAACCAATAATATTTAATATTTTTAATATTTTTCTTAAATAATTTTTATTTTTTATTTAAATTTTCAAATGACAATTTTTTTTACTTTTTTATCTTTGTTTTTTATTTTGTATTTCCAAATGACAAATTTTTCTCATTCTTTTTCAAATTTAATAATGTTATTATATCGATAAATACTCAATAAAATTCCCAGGTAAAACTAAACAAAAAATTTGTCAAAATATTGTTTTGAATAATTTTTCTGTGTACTTTTCAGGAGATTAGGTTTTAAATTGAAATTAAAGGTCGTAGGCAGTTTTGCCAAGAGCCAAGAAAACAAGGAAGCTAAATTCAACTTTAAAAAATTTCAGAAAATGCTAAAAGCCTCAAAAAATAAGTTCAGAAAAAAATGAAAACTTTTTCTTTAATTTAAAAACTTATTTTTTCTCGTTCTCATTAGTTTTTTATATTTTTTAAAGATATTGTTATAAATTTATAAATAAAACTTAGAACAGCTGTCAGTAAAATGGCCCAAATGAAAAATCGCCCAAAAATTCCCATACAAATTTGGGTTATATTTCACATGAAAAAATTACTTAATGTTTTGATTTTTTAATTAAGCATTTTTTTTTTTTGGGCAATTTTTCGATTTTATAAGCATTTGCTAAAATTATATTTATAAATATTTCTATGGTTAATAAAGCAAATAAAAAAATAATCATAATCGATTTAGTAATTCCATCAAATTAATATTTTAATATATTAGTTATTCTTAATTTGGATAATGAAGCGTCGCAAGTGAAAATTTTTGTTAAGTATAAAAAATATAGATTTTTTATGAGAATAAATACACAAAAATGCTTAAATGAATGATTCTGTAACAACAAAATTAGTAGTAGATACTAAGAAATTATTTTCTTCGATGTTGAAATAGTAATATTTTAGCCTTTTTAAGACAATTTTAAGAATTAAAAAATGCTTGAAAAAAGGCTAGAAGTTAAAACGAAAATTTTGAGACTAAAAGAAAAATAAAAAGGCTAGGTTTAGTCTTAAAAATGCTAAACTGGCAATACTGGTCATAGGTACAAAATTTTGAATTATCTATTGTGTGAACATATTCGCAAATCGTACGAAAATTATTTTTAAACCGATATATATATATTTTCTATTGAAAAAATATAGCAAACACGTAATGGTGCCGTTTTTGTCTTTATAAAGTTAATATTTTGCTTAAATACTTGAAATATATCAAGTTATACATTTTTTACAAAATGGAGTTTTAAAATATATCTTGAATATGTTGAATTATGTATTTATTCCATTTCCAAAATACTATGAAAATAAGACTTATGTCTTGAAAAACTGCTTACTTCAAATAAAAGAAATACAAAGAAAAAAAATGGATATACTTGAGAAATATTTTCATAAATATTATGAATTGAATATGACTTTTTTTCCAAACTTTTTTCATAAAAAATAAAATTTTGTTCATAGATATTATTAAATTGTCCATAATGAAAATTTTAGGAATTTTCCAAAAACTTTGTTAAATCTTTGATTTAGTTTTATTAGATTTGATTGTAAATTCCGTTAAAAAATCATGTTCAGAAATTTCCGTAACTTTTTTCGTATTCTGCAGCACATCATTTTGATAAAAAGCGCTTATGTTCTGTTCCCACAATGTAGCTAAAACTCATTAAAAATTTTAAATTTTCCAAAGAAACTTTCAAACATTTTTTTACAAATTGAAAATATAAATGAAAATGTTATTTTTTTTTTTTTAGTTTTCTTGACTTTTGATTCATTTAAAAAAATATAACAAAAAACTTTATGCTTACGAAATTATGCTTAAATATTATAAACCGAAATGAATGAAAGTAGACTTTTATATTTATGTATAAATAAACTTTGTGCTGTGTATGGAAAAAAGGCATATTATAAAATTTTACCATTTCGAAAAAAGTAAGAATGAATTATATTGTTGTGCAGACCATTATCTCCTAAAGTTAAGGATAAATTTTTGTAAAAAATTTATACAATATTTAATGAAATACAACAATTCTAAAAATTAAGAAAATGGAAAACGACGTAACTTAAGTTATGTAGTTTTTATTTCTGCCCACATAATTGGTTTCAGAATAAAAATATTTGAACAGAGTAAAAGTTAAATTTTAAAAAGAGGTAAAATCGAATTATATACATAAATTCTGTTATGACTTTCTAACTTAACACGGAGAATTTAATCCATTTTTTCCATTAAAAGTTTCTTCAATATCTTTATACCAGTTATTGGCAATTATAAAACTCCACATAGCGACGCAAAGACCATTTGAGAATTTAGAAAAATTTTCCAATTTCCAAATTACTTATTGCCAAAAATGTCTTAGAATTATATAAACAGGCTAGCAAACTGTTGCAGTTTATTAACTCTAGGTCTCTACGAAGAAATTTTTATTTTCTAACATAAGAAATAACGTCGGCAGAATAACAATAAAATGTTTTATTTCTAACTATGTTAAGGGGTGGAGAAAACGTACATGAGAAATTTAGATTTTATATTTCCTTTTTTATTGATTTCTTTTTTTTTGCATTTTTATTCTTTATTTTTCTTTTTAAAACAAAAGTAATTCATTTTGCACCTTTTTTCTGTTAAAAAGAGCAAAATTTCAAAAAAGAACAATGAATTTGACAGCTTATATTAAACATTATTTTCCAACTTTGTGTTTAAAAATTTATTGCGAAATAAATTGCGCATAGATTTCTTATTGGTCCACCACAAAAAGTGTAATTCAATAGGTCTAAAATATAAAAAAAAAAAAAAATAACCACAAAAATTTGATTTATTTTAATTACATAAAAAATTAAAAACAAAAGTAAAATTAATAATAATTTAGTCCAGGGATGTCAAAATTGGTACAATTGTACTTTTTTGATATAATTCGAGCCTGAAAGGTATAATGGTACATCAAGGCCTATTGTACCAATTTAAACTTCTCCAAAATTTCAGTTTTTATATTTAAAACTTTTTAGCAATTAAAATTTTTCAAAGTTTCTAAGTAAAATGATTTTCCATAAATCAGGTGATTTTCAATGGAAAATCATCTTATTCGGAATGGAAAGTTGAAAAATTTTAATTGCTAAAAGGTTTGCAAAAATCTCAAATTAGTTAAGATAAAGCACTACGATTATTATTGACATCCAGCTGTGTATTTTAAAACAAAAGTACGAGTATTTATAAAAATTTTCTATATTAGTAAAATTTAGGTCAGAAAAGTACGTATAATTTAAAAATTTCAATTGACATCCCTGATGTAGTCTGGTAATATTTAGAAATCGCATATTATATTGCAGAAAAACGATTGTGGAAATATTGAATTATATTTTCCATAATGCGAAAGTAATAACCTTTCTAAAAATCTTACTTTCTTGCTGAAGAAACAGATAACTACTGAGAATTTTGCAAATATTTTAAAAGATTTTCATACTCTAATATAAATTTCAATGATGATGTACCATTTTAAATCTTCACTTAAATTTCATTTTGGCCCTTAAAGATTTTTTTCATAATTTTATCAATATTTTTAGATTTTTGCGACATTAAAGTTTAGTTTGTATCACAAGACTGGCAATTGTTAAGCGTAAATAATTGTTTTTTTGAAGCTGTGTAAATAATTTTGAAATATAAAAAATGTGGGTAAATGCTTTTGAAATATAAAATGCTTAATAACCTTTTCTTTAATATCAGAAATAAATACCGCTACTTTTTCAGAAATTACCACAATTTACTGTATACATTTCAGACGTTAAAACAACAAAACAATTTTTCCAATATATTTTTTGACAAAAATATTTGAATTCTTTTTAAAATTTCTAAAATAATTAAAAAGCGTAAATATATATGACTATGACTGTATACTAAAAATCAGTTAAAGACTTGAAACCTTTAAACAAGCAAAATAGTACGAAAGTAATTCGAATTCGTATTGTTTAGAAGAATACTTTTATTGCCGCAATAATCATATTCGTATTGCGGAAGCTTCCCCCATCGATAGAGATTGTGCGTCACAGGCGATAGATCTAAGCAATAAGAAATCAATATGCCTGAAAGAGAAATAGGCAGTAGTACTAGATAATTATATAGATGAAAAAAGTAGATACTATCTGGCAGTATATTATTTTATCTTCCGGAACATGTAATAAAAATATATATAGAAAAATTATCACTAAATAAATCTTAAAGTAGAAGTTATATAATAAATAAAACTTTTACATCTTGTAGAACATGCATGCACATAAATCTTAACATCATAAAGCACGAAGACTGAAACGCTCACATAAAATATCTTTTTTTTTAAAAAAAAAAAAAAAAAAAAAAAAAAAAAAAAAATTTCTCCAATATTTTTTTCATTTTTAAAAAATTTTTCGACAACTGAAAAATAAAAGTATTGTATTATTTCCTTCCAGATGATCTCCATGGAATATCATCAATTTATCGCAGAAGTGATAATTACCTTACTGATTTTTTGTTGTTTATTGCATAATTTTCTTTAAACTGATAAAAGTGCAATATTGGAAAAATATTGCTTTAATGATTTTCGTCCAAATAATAAATAGAAAATATTGGATAAATTTCTTCTAGAAAGTTATCTTCCAAATGTTAGAAAATGTTTAGTAACTTTTTGAATTTTTAAACGATACTATATTGAGATATCTCATTTTATACTAAACAAAATAATATTTTACAATTTAAAAAAAAATATGTAGTTTGAAGGAAAAAACCAGAAAAATTTACAACAAAATCAAAATTTCGAAAAAGGAAAGGAGAATAAATTTAAAAATTGTGAATAATTCATTACTTAATTTGAGTGTATATAAACAATTTAATATAGTTAAAAAGCTACGTCCTTCTTCTTTCCAAATCAATTCAAAAATCTTAAATTGACTCAACATTTATGAAGCAACGAGAATTATAGGGCAGGAACTGTATTAAAAACGGGGGTTTTTCACATTATCTCGAAATTCAGGGGGTGTTTTGAAATTGTTTTGTGATGTCCTCAAGAAGGTCTACAATCCACATTAGCTCATCTTCCGAGTTAAAATAAAAAGTGTCATTTTGTATCAGACTGTTATTTAATTGTTTTATCATATGTTGTGAAACTTTTAGTAGTTAATTGATGTCTCATATTATTTGAATAACCCCGATTACAGCCAAACCTTTACTACTTATATTTATGCATATATAAAAAAAAAATGACAATTATTATGAACTTAGTTTTTTATAAATGCAAAACACTTGAATAAAAAAGTTTGTGTAAATATAATATAGTTGAAAAACAAACAATCAAAACAAAATATGTTTAAAAAATGAACAAATCAGGATTTTTGAACCATGATATTTCTACTTGTAAAAAGTTAACATATTTTATTTATATGTAACTTCTTATAGAAATATAATAACATATTTTGCTTGGTTAATATAATTTGTTTTTTGGTAAATATATCTGTTTCGGTCAACCATATTAAAATATTTAATTGGAGTAACCATGATATAGTAATAACGAACACAATATTATTGAAAGTAAATATAATTTGTTTCCGACTGTTTCTGTTTTTCTTATGCGCGTATATGAAAGTAATTCAAAAAAATATATAAAATATGAATTATTTTAAAGTATTTGATATGTATTAAATACAAATTAATATTAAGCAAATAATTTCGAAAAAGAAGCAGTTATGTTCTTTATACACATAATCACATTTTATATTTTTTTTTAGTTTTTCTTTTTGGGCGCCTTTGTCAGAAGTGGACATTAAAATATTTATGTATTTTTTTCAATTTCTTTGTGAATAATTTTTTCCATTTGATGAAAGACAAACCACTAACAACCACACTCCCATAAATACATATACATACATTTCCACACTAATTTCAAGGTACTTTTAACTAAAAGTGCATCAAAATGATAATTGCCAGAAGTGTCATTAGGATTTTGTTTTACTAAATTAAAATGCGGTTGGTGGTGGTTGCCAACCGCATTTCATGTAGTGTGTGAAGAGAAATATGTTTATTTCTTAGATCTTATTATGAGTTCCTTGGAGATCATAATTTCTCAAAGAAATTATAATGAAAGGAATTTTATGATAAAAAACAAATATTTATGAAGCATCACACCTGCGTTTTGTACCCAAAAAGGAAAATGAGATTTCATTTATTTTTTTGCTTTTACTTGTACAGAATTTTTATTATTTTCCATATTATACTTGCCTAATTAAATAAAATTGCAATTATTCCAATACAATTTCATCACATCCCATTTAATAGTTTTATTATTTTTTATTTTTTAACTTTATAACTTATACCTTCAGATCAATGGAATTGTTATTCATCGAAAAATGAGGGCTACTTTTGCAACAGAAAGGATCAAACAAAAACCGAGACCAGATGGTATTATGACAAGGGACACTGTAGAAAATTTGCCTACAAAGGATGCAATGGCAATCGTAATCGATTTTGTACCAAAGAGATCTGCATGAAAAGATGTCAAGGAGAATAGAATTTTAACGCAAATGCTAAAAAAATTGCTATTATTATACTCTTAAATATGTATAAATATACATTTTAAAAATGTTAATAAATTGTATTTACAAATAAAAAGAAATATGCAATAATATAGATAAAAAGAAATAATTTAGTTTTGCTGTCAGCTTATTTGCAATGGATGAAAAATCATGACAAAAATATTTCCACTCCATAAGGTTTTTATCACTTTTATGACAAGTATAAAGTAGGAAAAAAAGAAAATCATTTAATAAATGTGTGACGAATTTGTATACTAATAAAAATAAAAAATAAGAATATAAAACACACTTTCCTATATCGTATGACTCTACCCAACACAAAAAATCATAAAGACCTAAAAAATAAGAAAAATAAAAAAATAACATCAGAATATCAAAATCTACTTTTACCAATCATCATCCAAACATTTGCCATTTTAAATGACATACATTTTAACATAAAAAACATATTTGTACAATTGAAATACTCGTGCCCACTACTGTTGGATGATGTAGATCTTTGTGTCCGCTTTTTTGTTATTACTTCCCTCTTCTTCTGCTGTTCCCTCACTGTCGTAAACTATTGACATAACAACAAATGTTGTCATATTTGCTTATTTGCACTAAGAATAGATTTGTTTGTAGTTTGTTTGCTTTACTGCATATGTAAAGCACAAATACTAAATGTTCTGACTAAATCCATATGTATGATTATCCATAGCAGATGTGTTAAGGAATAAGTTTATTTTCTGTAAAATAAAAACGTTTTTATTTTTTATTTTTTTGCTAGTACGAATAGTTATGGGAAGCTTTTACCGGAATTTAAAGAGTTTAAATAACGAAAAAATTGTTCTAAGTTTATTCGGAATAATTTTACCGAAACCTAAGGGGGAATAATTGCTAAAATTTACAAAGGAAAGTGAAAAAAATAATAAATATGCTAGAAAAAATGCTAAGAATTAAAATTGTTTATATTTGCTAAAAAAGATACAAGTATAATATTTTTTTTAGGTTTATATGCCATTTACACCAATTGAAAACTAGTAGTTTTTGGATTCATTCGGTTTTTAAATGAAAGCCAATTAAAAACAAGTAAGTACACCATTGTGTATGTCCATCAAAATTCGTGGAGGACATGTGACATGTGGACAATTGTGAACCGATACTTTTACTAAGTCCATTTTAAGTCCGATATCAAAAATAAATGCACATATGTAACCTACACAAAGGTATACAAAATATAAATTAAAGGAGGATCGATACGTTTAACCTACCTTTATTTAAGGTGAGAAAAAAAAGGGGCTAAAATGTACTATAAAAAAGGTCAGAAAGGCTAAATGCCCAAAAAATAAGGCCAGAATAAAGCTAATATACATATTTTTTTCTTTTTTTTATTCAAAAATGTATTTTTTTCAATCTCATTATTCTTTGATATTTTTTTTAAAGATATTGCAAAAAAAAATATAAATATTGGGTTATATTTCATATGTAAAATGTTTTGAAGTGATTTTTCGTAATTTTTGAATTGTAATTCCTTTTTGATTAGAAATTTCCAAATTTTTGGGTGACTTTTCGATTCTATAAGAATTTTGTAAATTATATCCATAAACACTTTCTATGGTTAAAGAAAAATTAAAAAGTAATTAAGTTAATTGGTTAGGTTAGTCTATATGTTGAATTAAGTTATATTTGATTTAGAAAATGAAACACCGCAGACGAAAATTTCTGTTACATATAAATAATCTGGATTTTTTGTGCGAATTAATACACAAAAATGCTTAAATGGATTATTCTATAAAAACAAAATTAGTAAACGCAAATATCAAATTATTTTCTTCTTTGCTGGAATATTAAAATTTTAGCCTCTTTAAGGCAATTTTAAGAATTAAAAAAGGCTAGAAAAAAACCTAGAAGCTAAAACGAAAATTTTGAAGCTGAAAGCAAAATAAAAAGGCTAGTTTTATCCTTAAAATGGTTAAACTGACAACAATGCTTTTGTATATCGAGTAAAAAACAAAGTGTACACAGGCTTGTTAGATTTTTTAAGAAAAAAAAAAAAAAAATAACAAAAATGTTGAATGTGGTACGATATTTAGTGCTTCAAATTTGGTACAATTTATATATGTAAATTCCGCTAAAGTTGTTGCAGTACCTAACAGTAATTCAATAAAAAATAATATAAAATTATTAGAAATTTTATATTAGCCCATTTTAGGGCAAGAACTTTAAAAAGTTATTAATAATTACTTTTTGAAATAACAATTCTAAAATTATATAACAGTAGACAAAAATTGACAGAAAAACTGCTCTCAAAAAAACCTAACTCTTTGCATGTGTTGGAATTCTAGTTGTTTCTATGTTATAAAACTTAAAGATTAGTTCAAAATATTAATTTATTCATGAGTGCTTTCATTGCGACTAACAAAGTCGTTTATATTTCTAATATATTTGAAAAACTTTGGAAAGCAAATTAAAAAAAAAAATTATTACATAAGTATTGTAAAGTATATATAAGTTAAAGCGATTTCTACATACTCAAAATAGTCAATTGCCAGTAAGAAAACATAATAGTTTGACTTCACAAATACCTATTTAATAAAAACGACAAATTCAGCAACCAAAAGCAACAATAAATCGCCATGATCATAGTTTTTTGATATTTTTTTAATTGCATTTAATTCACTTATGTATTTTTCTAACCACAAAAAAGGTATTTAAATTATGTTAATAAAAGTTGCATATATTATTTTTTCAACTATAAAACATATTTTTCAATGACATACATACACACCCAAAAATGTTAAAAGTTGCATTAAATTTAAATGCGTAATTGTTTTTGAGCACCACTTGATTTTAAAGATAACATTTTTGCAAATTAATATTTTATCGCACCACAGCGATTTTAAAATGTCATATGGAAACATTTTTTAATAGCGCGAAACTTTATCTTTATTGAAATTACGCTGTGAGTTTGCCTCGCGAAAAAGGCACCACTTAGAGTCATTCACGTTTTTTCTCCTCAAGTTTGGGCACTCCCTATTGTGCTGCTATTGAGGGCACATTAACGAGATGTATCTTAAAAATCTCCATTCTTTATTTTACAATACTCGAAATGGCTTAAAAACAGAATTCTCCATACATTATATTGTGAAATATTATCTCAATAAATTATATTTGTAATTATTCAATAAATCATTTTAGTGAAATTTTTATAATTTTATATGGAAAAAACATTTTGGAGCGAAGGTAAATATTTGGTTAATATTTTATTGTCTTAATAGTTATTATAATAATTGTAAGTAGAATTACTTCATAAATGAAATTGGTTAAATTAAAAAAAAATATTGATGAAAATTTTTACAAAATTATCAATTATTTTCGGTAAATTAATTTTGATAATTGGAGCAAAATCAAACAAAATTTTTATTAATATAATCAACTCCGTTGACGGCAAAATCAAGCAAATAAACAATTTTTTATTTGTTTTTGTACAAAATCATCTCTACTGCTTAAATACGATAGCACAATAAACATAGCTTACAAAGTTCTATTATTTTAAGAAATATTTTGCTTGAAAAGCAACAACAATGTTTTTAAACCAATATAAAATTTTAGAACATTATGACAACATAATATGATTTCACACCTTATGAATCCCCCAATTATTTTACATTAAGTTTGCTTCCGTACTTTTTGGGTAAAGTGCGGTAAAATGAAGAAAATCTAATTTTTCCCCACAAAAATACAACAACGTATAAAAGTACAGGAACACAAAAATTCAAATTGTTTAGCCATAAATAAAACATCAAACTATTTCAAAAATTCGTATGTGAATGTAATTTTAATTTTCAGCTTATTTGAATGTTTTTAATTTTTTTTAATTTAAACTTTTCTGTTAGTAACAAAAACAAATAATTTCTTATTCATTTTCGTTAAAATTTTGTATTAAATATTTCTATTTTTTAATTATTTGACAATTTACATAATCTATTCGAAGAAATTTTCTGGGTTGTTTCGTGCAAGAAGAAGAAGAACTTTATTTTCTCAAAGTAGTTCTCATTTGCCCAATTTTCGAGTACGGGAACGCTTTTCGATAACATTGGAATCCCACGTGCTCCCAATTACGAGCACGAGAACAAAGCTATATGATGAAAATATTAAACAGATACAAATAATTATATTTTAACTTTCTCCAAATTCAAATTTTTGTTATCGAAAAATAATAATATAAAAAATCTCATATATCTTCGTAAAATTGCTAAAATTTCCAATAAAATTTCTCTAAATAAACAAATAAAACTTTTATTAAAATATGCATTTTTAACAAAATGATATTAAAATAATATAAAGAAAAACAATTTTTATACATAATTTTATCATGTTATGATTTGATATTGTTATATTGTGATTCGATTTTATCATATACGCTTTTGTTATATTATCATAAAAATGACCATAACATGATCAAAATTTAGCATAGTATGCTTAAAACTCATCTTTTTATAATCAGTATGTACCCTGAAATGATATATATATATATATATATATATATATATATATATATATATATACATTCATATATATTTTAACAATTAAATTATAACGAGGTTTTGAATTGGGTAATAAGTTCTTTAATTATGTGTAAATTATTTAGTTTTCATGAAGATTCGAAATTAATCAAAATTTTTATTTTATCTTAATTTACGATACCGATTCAGTTACGTTTACAATATTTATATTATCGTAATTATTTTTATTTGGATAAACATATGTCTTAAATTTCGCTTTAGCTACCATCGCTAAAAATTCCGTATTTTAACTTTAGTCTTAATTTTTAGAAAAAAAAAACGCCTAATAATGTTAGAATAGTTTAAAAATACAAATTAATAAAAACATATACAAAATATAGAAAAACATGTATAATAGAAAAGTGCCGAAAATATTTCGAGAAATTCTAGAACAAATGGTGCCAGATTCATTTAAAAAATGTTAGATCTAGCACTAAAAATGCTAAATTGGCAACACTGATTCGAGATGCGTCAAAATTAAATATGGTGTTAAGATATTGTTATTAAAAACAAATAGATCTAGTTATATTATTAGTTAAAATAACTACTTAAAAGTAATGATATAAAATCTAGGAATATATTCTTGAAAACAAAAACAATTCTGGTACATCTGCTTTTTTGATAATTTTCTTTTTTTTTTTTTTTTGAGCTTCATATCTATGTTAATCTATGGGCAATATTAAAATATTTACACTAAATACATGTAAATTTTTTAAAAACAAAAAATTTTCGCAATTTTCACATATATTTTAAAACTCAAAAAAAAAAAAGAAAAATGCTACATTCTCATCGATTACAAATACAGAATTTGATGTCTTATTCTTTTATTTTTTTGAAAAAGCAACTTCTTCTTTGAGACTAACAAAATCATAAACGGTGACGCATTTAAGGTCTTTCAATTCATTTATGTTCAACACTTTTGACTTTTTGACATAAAATAAATAGTCAATCACATACCCGTATGTGTACCTTATACATCCATACATACAATATGTATGTATATTAGAATACACCAAAATTTACCGACTTTAGAATCGTTTATTGGGTTGTAAAAATATATGGTGTTAAATATTAGTGAAACCGGATATCGTTAACACGTGCCTGAAGTTTGTTTGGTGGGTTTATATAGGGAAATGTTTATATCGTTTACCGGTCCAATCTCTGTTAAACCGCGTTATACATATAAAATATATAACTTTTGTTATAATACCATTTTGCACTAAATATTTATTGTCTCGACCCTTTTTGAAAAATTATTATTTAGAACAATTTGGCACAGAATATATGCAAAAATGCGTCTGATTAGTTATGGGGAAAAATGTATATATTTAATCCGATATTCGATAAGTTTCACGTATTTTTTTCTAAATGATTGACCATATCGTAATGTGTTTCTTATTTAAGTGGAAAAAATAGAAAATTGTGTATTTGTAATCCATAGGATGTTCCTAACTTGTAGAATTTAAATATTTTGAACTCTATATAAAAATATTAAAAAAAATTGTTCAAAATCATTTTAGAAATTGGTACCGATGTGTCAAGTTTTTTGTCCGAATCGATTAAAAAACTGGATTTTATTATAAGAACACAATGGGGTAAAAGGTAGTGCTATGGTATTTCTAAGAATACTTATAACTCTAATGTACACATTCTTGCAAATGAAATCAGGTACCTGTAGATGTGATAGTATAAGTGCGTGTGCAGCAGCACACAGTGGGGCCAAACGCAAAATTTTTGGTGATAAATCTGTATCTCCTAAACTACTAGTCAGATTGAATTGAACTGTATGGAAGAGTTGTAGTTATCTTGTAGTCGCCCTGTGATAACACTAGATAAGCTATAGAGTGTCAAAGTTGACTACCTAGAGCATATAAAAGTTTCAAAAAATCTTAGCCTACAAATCATGTTTGATTTCAAAGTTTTGTATATTTCTGTAAAGTGCTTCGCAAAATAAATAAAAAGTATGCTTACACACTTAAGTTATTTCTTACAGTTAAAAAGATATTAACGCTTGAATTTTGAATCTTCGATTTTTTGTCTCAATTTAATTTTGATTTTCAAGAATCAGTCTGATGTGTATGAGGGACAAATTTTCTAAAAAAATTCTATAATTTGCAATATATTTTGAAATAATATGTTGAAAAAATTTTTGATTATGTATGATTATGTATACGTGAAAACTTTTGATAGTCAGTACTCTGAAATTAGTATGAAAATTGCTATTTTTTACAAAAATATAGTACTATTCTTTCACTTTTTATCACCGTTTTTTTAATAAAAAAATTTCTTTCCTTACATATTTCAAACTATAAGACTTCATAATTGGTTAATAAAGAAATTTTAAATTAATTTAACTCGAAAATGGTGGATTTTAGAATAAAGCTTTAATTTTATCGATTATTTAAAAAAAAATATCGCGCGAGTTTTTAACGATATTTATTCTTCAAATAGATTTAGCTTTGACACTAAGTTGCTTCCTGCCCGGCCAAAAAAAGGCAATTTTTAAATTGCAGAAAAAGGATATTACCATAACATTTTCACCATTATTTCTTATGTAATTTAGAAAATAATTATCAATTTGTCATCCCTCAAAAAGGTAGATAAAATAGCTTCTACAGCCAATTTTTGGCGATTTTTCCAAAAATAAACAACAAAAAATAAAAATCAAATAGAAAAAATTTTTTTAAAGCAAAACTCTGTCGACTTTTCAAAAACTTATAAAATGTTACAGGAATATACAAATTTACTTTATACTATGTGTATATAGGTCGTTTTGAAAACTGATTACTCAAGTCAACTCGCACTAAATTTATTATTTTGTAATATTTTACTGTGCATTTCCATATGTGCGTATGCGTAACATACAATTGTACTGACGCATGTGGTTTGTGTAATAAGATAATATTCATAATAATCGATTAAATTTATTAATATTGTTTATTTTTTAAAAATTACCAAAATTGGTTTATAGAGTTTTTTTTAATGATTTTTGCAGAAATGAAAGACTGATATCCATTTTATAGGTTACATAAGAAATAATAGCGAAAATATTATGGTAATATGATTTTTTATGCAATTTAAAAAAAAAATCGTTTAAAAAATTGTCTTTTCTTTATAAAATCTGCACTCCTGCATTCGTTTTTGGCCGAGAGGGAAGCAATTTAATGCAAAATCGATTTAAATTAATTTTAAAAATAAATATAGTAAAAAAATTAAACATAAATATATATATATATATATATATATATATATATATCAAATATATATATATATATATATATATATATATATTTATTTATATTCTTAATCTTTAAAAATGAAACTTTTTTCTAAAATTCACTTTTGCGACCAATGCTGGATGTAGGGTGCAAACCCTAATCAATTTAAAATTTCTTTATTAACTATTTATGAAATATGTAAAGAAATATGTAAAGAAACATTTTTTTTATTAAAAAGCTTTGAGAAAAAAGTGAAAGAATAGTAATAAACTTTTGTAAAAAAAAGTAATTTTTCAAACTGATTTCAGAGTGCTGAATTTGACAAGTTTTCACGTCTATACGAATTGAGATAATCAAAAAAAGATTTTTAACATATTATTTCGGAATATATTGCAAATTAAAAAGTATATTTAAAAGATTTTTCCCTTGCATACTCAGGACTTATTCCCAAAAAACAAAATAAAATCGAGGCAAAAAATCTAAAATTCAAAATGCAGGCCTAAAGTTATTCTAAGAGACAAGTTAAGTGAGTTAGTATGTTTTTTCCTTACCTTACCAAATGCTTTAAAATCTTTGAAATCGGACATGATTTGTAGAAGTTACGAAGTTTTTATATGCTCGAGATAATCAACTTTGACACCCTGTAGCTTACCCAGTGTTATCATAGGGTGTCGTCAGCATGATTTTTCTCAAAACTTAGGTCGTCCTCTACAACTCCTTCATACACTTCGATCCGAAGTGTAGTTGGTCATTCATTTATTTGTTTAATACACAATTCTAATACAGTCGATATTTTACTGGAATGTTAATTAAATTTACTTGGAATATAATTAGAATTATTACATTTGTTTTCAAGATTAATTATACATGGTGTGGATTTAGGGAAAGTGTTATAAATGTATAACAATTATTTACAGAATGCTAAAGATTGATTTGCATTACAGTTGATCTAACGATATAATTTAAATATATTGTGCAAATTTTAGCTAAAATTTAACGAAAAAGTAAATAATATAAAATTACTTTTTAGCATAATATAGTATAATATATTATTATCTGCTGTTCGCATTCCTATAAAATTGATAAATTTCCATGATCAGCTCAATTATATTTTAAAATTTAATTATAGAATTTGATGAGATCCAAATGAATATTTAAAAATAACTTGTACTATTTTATCTTATAAAACAAATGAATTATTGTTTACAAAATTTATTTGTTTTAGCTCAAGGTTGTCATCATTGACTGTTTTAATTTTATTTCAGTAAATGATCCCTTTAGTAAAATATAAATAATAATTAAGTTTAAAAATTAAGTCAATATGTATAAAATATCTAATATTGAATAAATAAGTTGCTGCCATACATACATAAGCACACTGTCGGATAAAATAAAGTGCCGTTTGGTACTCTTGATATTTACTTCACAATAATTTTCTTCTATGTGCATTATGGACAGCGTTGCCAGTTTAGCCTTTTTAAAGCTAAATCTAGCATTTTTATTTTGTTTATAACCTCAAATTTTTCTAGCTTCTAGCCTATTTTCTGAACTTTTTTTATTTTTAAAATTGCCCTAAAAAGTCTGAAATGTTAGTATTTTAGCAACGAAGAAAATAATTTCTTATCTGCTTATACTAATTTTATTTTTAAAGAATTTTATAGAATTTTTAAGAATTTTTGTGTATTTATTCACATAAAAAATCAGAAATTAATTTCATTGGCCAAAAGTCCAATTTTTTGTTAACACCGATTTCCAAAATTTTAATGCCATTCAAAGGTAAACATATTGAAACTAAGGTGGCCAAAAAAATAAATCAAACTATTGGTAATTGTGGGTGTGGCTTGATGTTAAAGACAAATATGTTATGTTATTTTATAAAAAAAAATGTGATTTTCGTAAATTTGATCAGAAGTAAATTACCATTACTCGGAAACTATTATAGAAAATTGTACAATCAAATATCCATGGAGAAATATGTCTTCAACAGTTCACAAAATCCTTTATCTTGGAGAAGATGTCATTAAGCATCATTTACTACCAGTTGGAGATCTATCGGAGGAAGCCCAGAAAAAAGGAATAAGGATTACAGATTTTATAGAGAGCACAATACCAGAAAAATGTTACGAAATTCTACAAATGAAGACTTATCTAATATATTACTGGCAACTTCAGATCTACTCACCTTTAGCATTCGAAGTTAATGGAAAGTAAAACATTGGGACTAAAATGAAAAAGCAAAAGGGCTGCTAGAGAACAGAAATAATATAGAACTAAATATTGTATATTTGCAGACTATTTTCAAACCGAACTAGTAATAATTATAATTTTCTTTTATTGTTGTTTAAGAAAAAAATTAAAAAGAACATTAAAAAACTTTTAGTTTTTACAAAAAAATACTATTCTTGTTGTTATTTAAATAAAATTATTAATTTTATTTAAATAAAAAATAAAGTAAACATAAAAAATCGTATTTTTTTTCAAAAACAACCGAATCTAGTCGAAGTGGTTCTAGTGAAACATGTTCTAGATTGTGAAGCTGTTCACAAAATTATATTATTATGTTTTTTTTATTTGTTTATAACTTTTTTTTATAAGTAAAGCTGATTCAAAAATAAAAAATACGCATTTTCATCTAAATGCTTTAAAAAATTAGTAGTTCAACTTTAGCTTCAAATTTCTTAATAAATGCTGAGCCAGTTTTAATGAAATTAAAACTGGAGAAAAATTCAGAAAAATATCTCTCCATCAATAAAAAAATTCTAAAATATCTCTATCGATTCAAAAGTTACAGAATTTTGGACTATGAAATTCCATTCTAAGCCAATGTTCAAAACTTCATTCTCCGAATCAAAAATAATTTAGCTAATTTTATGGAATTACTGTACCGATTATTACAATTATTTTCTAATATAATTCATTAATCACAGAAACTATTTTCGAATATAATTAAAAAAACTTATAAATGTGAAAAATCACACAAAAATTTGGAAATGCTTAATCAAATTGGAATTTTAGTCCATAAATTACGAAAAGGATTAAAAAGTTTTTAATGAATTTGTTGGTGATTTTTTTATTGCGTTATTTTGCTGACTACCGTTTTATGGTTTATTTTTAAATTTATTACAATATCTTTAAAAAGAAAAAATATATATATGAAAAACTAATGAGAACGGGAAGAAGTTATTTTTTTTTTTTTTTAAGGCAACACTGATTATGGGCTCCTTTGACTGTCCATATATTTGTCATTTTATATTATTTAATTTAGTACACAAAAGAAGTTTTTGAATTACTTGTATTTCGTTTTTTTGCGACAAAATAAATTTTCAATTTTCAAATTTTTTTGTTACACAACGAAAGGAAGAAATTTAGCAAATGTTCAAATTTGTTATTCTATTCACTAAGTTCCATTCAAATTCTTATATTATCATTATTATATTATTGTTGTCATAGACCACATTCCAGAAAGATTTCTTGATTCCAGATAAGGATGATGAAGTGAAATTAATATATTTGTCTTTAAAGTGCAAAATTTTTGGAATCTGTGGCTAAAAGAAGCATTTCTTTATAGAAAATAACAAGTTAGAATGAAAATTATAAAAAATTAAGTGAAAGACACCCTAAGACCACGAAGTAAAAACGAAATAATCAGTTTCATCATCCAAAGTGATACAGAAAGAAGTAATTATTACTATTTTTACTCTTACTGTCAAAAGAAAGTTCAAACATATTAGCTTTTTGAATTACCTTTTCAAAGCAAAAGTTATTTCCACATGCAGCTAATATAATAAAGCGTTTCGTAATGAAAAAATAATTAATGAAGTCCCAGAATAAATCAACACTTTTTTTTTAATTTTAAAAACCTAAAAGAATTTAGAAATGGTAATGGCTGAAAGTTTGTGTTCACACAAGGCAATTTTTCTCGTTGAAATTCTGATTTCATGTGAGAGCGAGCGAAGGGGAATATGAAAGTGTACTTCGTAATTCGTTTTGTTTTTCATTTCCGTAGTTCAAAACAAAAGCAAATCAAGGCAATCAAAATAAGAATTGCTGAAGTAAAATTTCAGATTTCAGAAAGAAAAATTGCTGTGTGTCAACTTAGACAAATTTCAACTTTTTGTAATAGCTGCTGGTACAAGTAATATTCTCTTAGTATTGGTACTTTTGAAACCCATTTGTTTCAACCTTGTCTGGACAGTTTTACTTCGTAGTCTTGTATGCCGTTTACACCAAAGAAAAACGAGTAGGTTTTTTCTTCATTCGGTTTTTGATAGAAAAACTACATAACTTTCTTTATTTTTTCCATACAAATCAAAAACCATTTTTATATTTTTTTAAACCAAATCAAAACTACTAAAATAAATATTTATGATACAGCCTGTTTGATTGTTTTCAGAAAAATTAAGCTTTCGCATATGATGAAAAACATATAATTGTCAAATTTCTTAAATTGTTTTTTATATGTTTTATAATATATATATATATATATATATATATATATATATATATATATATATATATATATATATATATATATATATATAAATTATATATATATATATATATATATATATAATATATAAATTATTTTTAAAATGTTGTTAAAAATGTTTTTAACAACATAAGTAAATTAAATTTTATGCAAATACAAATTTTTAAAAAAGAAAATAATATCTTTGTTTTTCTTGATTAATTTTATTTGTCATATACATTTTTTTTATAAATTAATTTTAAAATGTTATTTAAAAGATTTTAAATGCAAAAAATATTCCAAAATGTATTTAGATAAGAATATTTTACAAAATTTATGTGTCATACAAAAACCACACGGAGAAAAAATAAGGTACACAAACGATTTGGTGTTTGAAATTTAGTTTATCAAAAACCAAATAGTTTTTGTTTTGTTATAAAAGGCATACAGTACACGCTCGGAAATTCGAACCACTCTGTTTTTAGGGCGATTCGAATTTCCGAATTATTCGAATTTCTGGACGGTTTTTTTATAAAAAAATTTAGCAAAACTATTTTTTTTTCTTTTAGTTCATTTAACATAAAAACTATAAAAAACTTAACGAAATATAACAAAAAATAACAATTCAGTTCATTTGACTTTAGTATGTATAATATAAATATATATGTACATATACAAACACCAAAAAACTGGCTTTTAAACTCTAATAACATCAACAAGATCTGTAAATCATCTATTAAAATGGGATTCCCCTTTTTACTTTGTATTTGGTTAAACTAAATTGTCAAAATTTTAGTGTTTAAAATAAAAAAGAAAAAAACCGTTCGGAAATTCGGAAATTTTAGAGCGATAAATGTAATGAAATTACTGATTCGAATTTCTGGAAATTCGAATTTCTGAGACTTCGAATTTCCGAGCGTCTACTGTATTAGGGTTTCTGTAATAGTCCAAACTAAATTTTCAAAAAATTTACTAATTTTTTTCAAAACACAAAAATTAAAAAATATAAGACCAAATGTATTTTATTTTTGCATGAATTAGCTTTTTGACAACTGAAGTAGGTTTTTGTCTAGTTGTATTTCATGGTTTCTGCCCCTCAATTTCTTTAATTTGCATTCTAAATTGTTAATTCGTATAACAAAATGTTTTTTTGAACCTCAGAATCTAAAAATTTGTATTTTAAAGACAAATATACAAATTTTACTTCATTTTCCCGAACTGGAATCAAGAAATTTTTTTGGATTGTGATCGAAAACTCAATAATAGTATGGGTGGATCTATCCTTATTTTTCAAATGTAATAATAACGTAAATAGAATTTAATAAATTATATATAAAAACTGAAAATTTATAAGCATTTAACTTCCGCTTTGTAACAAAGAATTGGAAGAAGAATTAAAAAAAAATCAGTAAAGTGTAACTTTATTTTGTCATACAAATTCCACGTACACCACACAACACTTTTACCCCAAACACGAAATGCAATTAGTTCATAAACTTCTTTTGTTTATTAAATTAAACAATATAAAACGACAAATACCTGTATTGCGATTCAATAAATTTTAACAATCGATAAATATGTCGATGGCTTTTGTTGTTAGCAGTAACAATTATATGATTCAGTATGATCATTCAAACAACAGTAGACAACTTTTGTTTTCGTGTGGCACCTCTATCAAAATAAAAAGAAGACTTAAATGGGTGTAGAAATAAAAAAGAATTTGAGAATTATTTGTAAATTGTGCACATGTGCATTTACCGCTTTTGTATATTAAACTTGTGTTTTAGTTTATAAAATAAATAACACAAGAAGTGTTGTAGTTTAAAAATAGTAACGATAGAAGAAGATGTAACGATAACTAATATAGTTTAAAAACACTATGGAATTGTAAAATCGTTAAAAGTAGCCCATAATGCACCTAGAAGGCAAATATTATGAAGTAAGTAGCAAGAGTAGGAAACCAGTCTTTATTTTGTCCGACAGTGTATTCATATATCTGTTGGTACAAACGCCACTGACGCACCTCACAGACATTACTTTCTGTTCTGTAATTGAAAAAAAATATAAAAATCGAACAAATGGAATTGTCAAAAGTTTATTAAATTGTTTATAATGAAAAAAAAAAGAAAACACAATTTAAACTAATCAATCTCGCAAATGGCATCCAAGTATTTTGAACCAAAAACAAAAATCTTAATAAAAAAAAAAGAAATCATGAGTCAGTTGCTAAAATGTTTTCTACACATTTAAAATTATATGAACACTGCTGTAGCTACAATTTGTTTCATAACAAATATCTGTTTTCAATTGACTTTTAAATTAAATAAAAATTGTATATATATACATATATATATTTTTAATTTGTTTTCAAACATCTTCCTTTTTGTTGGATTTTATATATTTTATAAATCTTGGCATTGAACTTAATAATGCCCCCTCTGAAAAAAGTTTCTTTATTGACCTCACAATATCTGCGTAAAGTGGGTATACCCCAAGCCATACCTATAGGCACTGGTTATACTCATTACTGTGATTGCGGCTCCAAACGACCTATTTATCCCGACAAGGTACGTTTAGGCTTTATACCCGATAATTGGTTTCAATTTTTCTATCCCAAAACTGGCAAGACTGGACCTTATATCTTTGGACTGGGTCTATTTAACTATTTACTCTCCAAAGAGATTTATGTGTGTGATCATGAATTCTATACCGGCCTCTCATTGGGCATAATGTGTGTGGTGGCTGTAAAAAAATTGGGTCCCAAATTTGCTATTTATTGTGATAAGGAAATTGAAAAATTTGAAAAGAATTGGAAACAACAACATGAAACAGAACTCAAAGCTTTGCAAGATATGATAGATCGTGAAGAACTGGAACAGTGGAGAGCGGAAGGTAGTCTTTTACTTATGGAAGCTAAAAGGGAGAATATTGCTTTGCAGTTGGAGGCTGCATATAGAGAGGCCATAATGCAGGTATATAAAGATGTTAAACATCGTTTAGACTATCAGGTGGCCTGTCGTAATATAGAAGAGCGCATAAACCATAAACATATGGTATCTTGGCTGGTAAAGGAGGTTACAAAGCAATTACCACAAAATGTGGATAAGGAATTATTGGAAAAATATAAAGAAGATATAAGTGCATTGGCTGTAAGGGTTAAATAAATGTTGGAGATTTTGGAAATTTTAAATTTATATTTTATATACGTTTTTATCATCAGTGTATTTATACATTTATAATGAAAAATTTTCGAAAACAATATAATTTATTTTTATATCACTTTTGGGGAAAAAACGCAATCATTTTACAAGCAACAGTTAGAAGTTCATAAGTTCTCTAATGTCTCAATCACTGTCTCGATTACTTTATCAGCTTTCTATTGATACATTTCTATTGATACATTTTCACTTTGCTGCAGACGCAAAAGTATTTCGTCGGGATATCGAAAATTTTTATGTAGTTTATTTAATATCCAGATGTAGGCAGAATTGCAGATTTTCATGCTATCATTTTCAGTGCCTTTTTGAACATTGGTGAAATTAGAATGTCTACACGCAGAGAAAAAATATGATTACTGCATTATCATTACAACAATATTATGTTCTCATTATTAATTTTATTGAATTTGAATAGCTCTGTGTTCATGATAACAATGATTTTGATTCAATTTTGTCATTTAATGTTTACGCTCAACAAGAAATTTAATATGATTGACTGCAAAAATTATTTGTTTTTAAATATTTTTACCCGAAACAAAATTTTGTTAATATGAAATATATCATTACTTCCATCTAGCCTTTTTCCTTGTTCTTAAACCATATTCTGTTTTTAAACCATTTCAATATTATTTTTCCTATAACAATAAAATATTACAAATAAATATAATACTTGTTGGTTTTTAAATATATAATTTTTTAATATTTGTTTTCTAAGTTTAATGTAAGTTTATATATTATTTATTCATAATAGAGAAGGTTGGGTTGCACAATTTAAGTATCGACATATGGTGGTACAAATGAATATGACTAATAATAATATGTAAATATTATTATTGTATACATATATATATATATATATATATATATATATATATATATATAATATATATGATGAATGTTGTATATAATTTCTCAAAACAAATTTTATAAAAATAACAATTTTTATTAATATATATGAGATGGAATAATTATATAACAAAATAAAGTAATAACATGATAGGACTGGATAACTATATGATAACATGAGGTAATAATATGATAAGATAAAATAATAATATGAAAATGTGGTACAATAGTATAATAAGATTGTTCAATTATATGTAAACTATAATCGTGAAAAAACAAACCATAAAATCGGATACAATATGGTAAAGAGGAATCATAATAATTATTACTTATAATAATTTCTTCTTTTTTTTTTTTTGCTGTGACATGTTTCAATAATAATATGTTGCTCTTAGAATATGGTGCTACAACTATACTTTTTCTCTGCGTTCAGCAAGCTCTTTTGCTGTTAAACGTCTATCATTTCTATCTCTTTTTCATGATCGAAAATTCTAGGACCATAAGTTTAGTGTAGCTATCATCAGTAGTTAATTAAGTTAGGGACTAAAATGAGATGAATATAATACACAAGGTTTAGTACTTGGAACAAACTGCATAAAAAGTATCCTTAACCTCTGAAACAATTTTTTTTAGTTACATTTATTTACATATAAATAATAAGCAAATCTTATAAGTATTTAAAATATTACAGAAACGTTAAATTCCAGTGAATTTAACAAAATATATATTCCCTTGTATCTACAAGCTACTTAAATTATTGCTGTAAGTAAATTAGAACGCAAGTACATTAACAATTTTTTTATATTTTAGACATAATTTCTTAAAATGACTTTAGTTTAAAGTATAAATGGAAGATCTAGTACATGTAGCCTTTTTAGCCGTCTTACTTCGTCACTGTCATCTAAAAGAGCTACAGCCAAAATATTTTCGTGGTAGCCAAGTCTGTTCAAGTATCTCATGCTATATTTTTTTATTTCTTAATTTGGAGATGTTAAGGTCATGATGAATGTTTTTGTTTCTAGCAAAGCAAGGCGCTCCTGTTATAAGTCTTAAAGTTTTAGACTGATATTTCTGAATAATATCAATGTTAGAGTACAACGCTGTTCCCCATAACTGAATTCCATAATTCCAGATAGGTTTTATAATTGTCTTATATATTAATTTCTTGTTTAGACTCAATTCTGAACTTGGAGCTAGTATGCAGTACATTTTTCTTGTTTTTATATCAAGTTGCTTTCTCTTCAGTTGTAAATGATTTTTCCATGTCAAGCGCCTATCAATATTCATTCCAAGGTATTTAAAACAATTGGATTTAGGGATCAAAGTTCCATTAAGATAAACGGGCGGACAGTCACCTTCTTTAAGAGTGTAAGTAACATGAGTTGACTTATCAGCATTCACTTTTATGTTCCACTTTTTTAACCATACGTTTATTAAATCGAGTTGTGATTGAACTGTTACTGAAGCTTCAGATGTTGATTCTTTGACCGCTAATATAGCAGTATCATCTGCCTATGTGGCAATCATAACATCCGTATTCGAAGGTATGTCTGCAGTAAATACTGTATAAAGGATTGGACCTAACATGCTTCCCTGCGGTTCACCGGACCTTATTACGCCGATTTCTGAATTATCATCTTTGGTGTTGACACAAAAACTACGTTCATTTAAGTAAGACTTCAACAATAGGTGCAGGCAGTAGTTTTTTTAATTTGTATAATAGGCCATTATGCCAGACTGTATTAAAAGCTTGCTTATCATCAAGAAATACAGAAGAGCAGTATTGCCGATTTTCTAACATCATCACTTATTGTTTTAACAACTCTGTGACATTATGGTCCCGTGATTATGCCGAAAGCCAAACTGATGATCTGGTAAGATTTTAAAGGATTCTAAAATCGGAGACATTCGTTTTTTAATAAGTTTTTCAAGTATTTTTGAAAGAATTGACAGCAGACCAACAGATCTATATGAATCAATAGAATGTTCTGGTTTCTTCGGTTTTAGGATCATTATTACCTTCGCATGCGTCCATTGGGAAGGAAAATGGGATAGCCTTAAAACAGCATTGAACAAAGTTGTGAGAAAGCTTTCTCTGGCAAGTTTGTAAGTAATTTAGAGTCTATATTGTCATATCCAGAGGATTTATGCAAATTTAGTTTCTTAATTTCTGAAACTACCTCCTCAAATTTAAATGGTGTTATAGGACGACTCATTTTACAAGGAATATCAGTGAATTCATTTATTTTTGATGCTTCTTGTGCTGTACAGAATGCAAAAGGAGTAAACGTGTCTTCGAGAAAGGTTTTGAATGACTCAGCTTTGCTTAAGTCTGATCTACACCAGACATTATTAATATTTTTAATTGGAATATTAAGTGCTTGAGAACGCTTAAGATATTTAGTCGCCCTCCATAAATTATGTTCATTGTTGTCTGCTGGGCTTAAATTGATCAAAAATTTTTGAACTGAATTATTTTTTAATTCTATTAACCTTTTTTCACATGACTAACTACTCGATTATAATTACGTTTAGCTGAAGGTTGTCTAGTTCTTTTCCAAATTTTTCGAAATTGCCTTTTCATGTTAATTAGATCTCTTATTTCCAGGGATATTCTGAATCTTGAAGTAAAGGTGTGACTGTTTTGAGGAGTAGACATAAAAACCGCATCATGGATTATTCTCGAAAAATTATCTACTGCCTGATCAACTTCATATCCACTTTTCCGTGAAATGTTTAAATTAATGTATGTTTCAACTATATGTTTAAAAAGGGTCACATCAGTTCTGGCAGAAAAAAGTTTGGTATTATTAAGTCGTTATTTACGTTGGTTGCGAAGCTGACTATAATCAGGCTATGATCAAAACTTAAATCATCACTCGATACAATATATAAAGATGTTTCTGGAAATCATTTATAGATAAAAAAAAGTCTAAAAGATCAGGAATTTTTGAACTGTCGCTTGGCCAATATGTAGGTGAGCACGTGGACAATGATTTGTACTGATTTTTAGTAATACATTTAAAAAGTTCTCTCCCTTTGGGATTTGATAAACGTGATTCCCACCAGGTGTGTTTAGCGTTAAAATCACCATCTACTAAAAATCTATGACTATTGTATCGGGGTGGAAAGTAAACAGAATATATTATGACACTATTATTATTGCAAGTTATTTTAGCTCCAGCTGCCTGCATATAAAGTTCCGTCACAGAATCTAAAACTTCATATTTGATTGAAGACTTAATTAAAATAGCAGCACCAGCATGTGCCCTGTCATTGGGTTAATTAGCTGTTATTAAATCGAAGCCTCTTATACGGAAAAAAGACTTTCTTGTAAGGTGTGAATCTGATATTAATAAAATGTTTATAAAATTATTTTTGAGAAATAGTTCAACTTCGTTTATATGATTAATTATACCATATGCATTCCATTGTGCAATATGTAAGTCTAGTTGTTTAGTTTGGTCATAAGCATTGACATCATGTTCATTAAAGTATTAGTTAGCTCTCTTTGTTTTTCAAGCATTGACTCAATTTTATGAAGTCAGTTATTAGCGCCGTTATTTGCACTGGCAACTTGAGCATAAGTTAAAGGACCATTATTGTGGGTTCTTTGTGCAAAAATAGATATATTATTAAAATTCTGTGACTCTGTTGTATTTCTCATAGTTCTATAAGTTTGTTTATGTACGAGTTTTTGGTAAACTTCACATCCTTTGTAATTTACACACCTGAAAGATTTTCTACAATATGATTTCTTATGTCCAAATTCTTGGCATCTAAAACATTGTACTACGTCATCGAATTTTTTCGAGCTTCAACTTGTATAACTGCATTACCAAGTGTCTTCATGCTGTAAAAATACTTATTGATGGAGTTAGGATCTAGATCCACAAAAAACATTGGAAGGGGCTGTTTAGTAGCATGATTTATAATATTTCAAATGCAGACCTTTAAGCACCACAGTAAATGCACGTTCCTGTTTAAGCTGATAAGTATGAAAACTAATGCTAATACTGTCTAAATATTTAGTCACCTTCCTATAAGAGTCAGTTTTGTCTTAATACTTAAACGAACTTGTCCATCTCTTAAAGACTTATAATAAAATTCACTACTAGGAAAAACTTTACATAATTTTGTGACCATTTTACCAATATCATCAACATCGGGTATGATTAGTGGCGGTGGCTTTGGCGGTTGAGCTTCATTAGAAGGCATATCATCATCGTTTTCATCATTAGTAAGAGCATCAAAACGGTTTGAAGTCAGACTTTTTGGGTGAGTTGGAAATTGTTCTTTTACGCTATCATTATCATCAGAGCTGCAATCACTTAAATTTACACCTTCAGTCTGCAAGCCAACGCAGTTTTGTTGCTTTTTGGTAACTTCACCAGTATGCATATTGATATTTAATCAAATATGCAGTGCAGTTTTTGTTTTAAGCAGTTATGCAGTGCAATTTTTGTTGTAAATAAAAATACAGATCAATTTATCGCAATTGTGCACATATGTATATTGAATGTACACAATTATTGTTGTTTTTTGTTACTTATTTTGGTCTTTATTTTTTTTTTCACAAAGAACTTTTTAAACACTTTATTGTTGTTTGAAAGAAAAAAATTTATGCGTAAATTAGCTAATAATATGTCTAGCCTTGATCACACTCAAATAAAGACTGACTCCTAACAATTGAGTTTAAAACATCGCCAGTACAGATTGTAGCAAATGTCTATTTTTATCCTTAGGCATTTTTCACCATAATGGATAACCTCATAGAAAAGAATCAGAAAAACTTATGCAATTGAGAATCAATACGGAATCTTGACAGCAACTCCTTAGGTTTTTTCCGTTGACATTTAGTCGTAAAGTTGATTTTACTATTCAAAATGTTTTCATAAATAGTTAGCCCGGTCATAAGATTGATAGCGATGTTTCCGAAACATAGGTTCAATATTCTGATGTCTAAATTTCCTACTAAAGAAAACTGTTTTTATCTTATAATGACTAAGTTGAAATTCAGTAGCCCCATTTCTAGGGTTGTAAAGTAGAGTTTAGTTTATTAGCTCAATAAATTGGCCGTTCCTTATAGCTGTGGTCAGCCAATTGAACAAGTTTGCTTAGTTGGCTTTCAATGAAACAACTAGTTATGCGAATGATTTTTCGTAAACATTATCCATAATATGTTGTCATAAAAAGAGCGACCTAGTTCAATATGTCTCAGAAAGGGGTGAAATTGATTTTGATATTGATATTTTGAGGATTTTTTACTTTCTATGTATTGAACCGTCATTTTTAATCACAGAGGTAAAAACTGAAAATCGTAAATTTTCAAGATTATATTTTTGTTTTTTACAAAGGAGTTGTTAAGTATATAATGTTCTAGAAATATTTCTAATATATATATATTTTAAATCGGTCTAAAAGCAGGTTTTTTTTACTTTTATATAGAAATTCAACAAGTTTTTGGACGCAGTTGGATGAAAATATTTTTTTATTTTTACTTAATACGGATAGTATGAGAATAAAAAAAAATTGCGGATTAAAAAAAATCAACAAAATTCAAGGTAAATATGCTTGTTTTCTTAGCAAAAACAAAATAAAATTAAAGTAATCAAAATTTAAAATAAAAATCTTATTCGCTTAAATTTTTGCATTTGTTAAGAAGAGAACTATATAGAATTTTCGGAAAATACTTAAAACAAGTATTAAAATTTTTTTAACAGTTTTGCTTTATTAAGTCACTTAAAACGCAAACGTAATTATGAATTTGCGTTAAAGTGACAAGGTCTTATATGGAAGCTATGGTCATGAAATTTGGCTGTAAGAGTAATACTGAAATTGGATTTATTTTTAATAAATTTTATATTTATGCGATCATTTACATAGCAATTATGAACGAAAAAGAAGGTATGGTTAATTATGGACCGATCCTCATGTAATTTCTTAGTATAATTTTTGTTTAGACAAACCTCATCTGTGATGAATTTTATTTAAATATGGATATAATTAAGATATTTATGAATATTTGACCTATTTTTGAGAAAATCAGATTATGTAATTTTAGATCTTTTTCTTTTCTTCCAACACCGTTCGTTCGTCTGCCCGTAAGCAAATCACTTTTTTTTTTTTTTTGTTTAAATTGCATCAAAAATGGCCTTTAATTCAAGGAATATACAAACTGACCTCAATATAACAAACGATATCGAAACGGTATCATATACATATATGATATAAATTATTATAGTTTATAATCGTTCTCGAATCTAAAACGATAAATTTAATGGACTAAAGTATACCTTTTCTTTCCATATCGTTTTTCAATGAAATTATAATATCGTTCCCCGTCAAAGGTTCGAAAGAATAAAGTATTTCAAACAGAATTAAATCATATGGAATCATTAATTCTTGAAAATTTTGATAAGGAAATTGAAAAATTTTAAAAGAATTGGAAACAACAACATGAAACTGAACTCAAAGCTTTGCAAGATATGATAGATCGTAAAGAACTGGAACAGTGGAGAGCGTAGAATATTGCTATGCAGTTGGAGGCTTCTTATAGAGAGGCCATAATGCAGGTATATCAAGATGTTAAACATCGTTTGGAGTATCCGGTGAACTGTCGTGATATAGAAGAGCGCATAAACTATAAACATATGGCATCTTGGCTTATGATAAAATGGAATTAATTCATTGGCGAATTAATTCTTTAAGAATGCTTACATTTAGCTCTCTAACGGTCAAGGCTGCCTCAGGGCATCTTTTCTTATTTTTTATTTTATTTTTATTTTTTATTTATTTATTTTTTTAATAATTTATATTTTAACTTTTTTTTGTATTCTAATCATTTGATTATTTAGTTGACATATAAACTAAATATCTAGGTTTAAAATCTAGTTTAAATGAGATTATAAATAAAATCTACATAATTTTATTGGATTTTAATCGGATTTTTCATACAAATCAAAATCTAGTTCCAAATAAGATTTTACCAAAATCTAGTAAAATTTAAATAGATTTTGAAACATTTTATTTCACAACACTGTTTTTCTTTCAGTGTATTAGTAAAATACAACAATGTGAAAAAAGCTGACTTTTGTATGTAAATAAATATTTTTAAAATTAAGAAATAAACAAAATTTTGCTTGAAATTTTTCATTAATAAACATTAAATTAAATTAAAAAAAGTTTTATAAAGCTTAAAGATCAATTAAAAGTGTTTAGTGTATGTGCTAAGTTTTAATAAAAAGCAGTTGTCAAACAAAATCTACCTACAAAATTGTAATGTAAACACGGTAGATTTTATTTTTTCGAAATCTAGTTCAAATGAGATATCAAGTGTAAGTATAAATTAGGTATAATTATATTTTCACAGCCTTATTCAGAAAGCATATATAGCTCAAACTAGCTAATGCACAATTTATCCCCTCAAGTCTTTATTACGAAAATCGTAATAAAGACTGTTTGCAGTTTGCAGTCTACATTAACTAATAAACCGTTTTTTATGTAGCCAACCATTCTCTGTTTCTCTCTCATTTATAATGTCAGTGTTGTAAATAGTTAGATTCGTTAACTGTTTTATTCCATTATTATTTTGAATGTTCCAGTACGTTTTTGATTATAAATAAGTTTTTAATTTAAAAATAAATTATTATTTTATTATTATTTATTTATACAATTATGTATAAATTAAATAATTTTATATACTCGTAAGTTTTGTTGGATGTACTTATAAGTATTCGAATAACTAATATTCTATGATAAAATCAACTATCACTATTTAATATTTGCACGCATTGAGAGAATATGGTTACAGCATTATCACTATAACAATACTGTGTTCTCATTGATAATTTTATTGAACTTTAACAACTCTGTGTTCATGATAACAATGATTTTGTTTAAATTTTGTCATTTAGTGTTTACACTCAATAAGAATTTTAATATGATTAACTGCAAAAATTATAAGTTTTTAAATATTTTTACCAGAAACAAAATTTTGTTAATATGAATCATATCATTACTTCTACAACCATTAAATATTTGCAATCTTTTTTCTTGTTTTTAAACCATATTCTGTTTTTAAACCATATTAATATTATTATTCCCATAACAATAAACATAACATAGTGGAAAATTTCAATACTTGTTTGTTTTTAAACATATATATTTCTCATTTAGTTTATATATGAATAAATGTAAAGAGACAAGGTTTGGTTATACTCGGTGTGATTCAAGCAGTATAAGATAACTTGCATTTGAACCACATATGTTGGTGCAAGTTAATATAACTAAAAAAAAATATATATATATAATTATAACTAATAAATATATAATTTTTCAATAAAAATTTTGTAAAAATAATAACAATATTTTTATTAATATATGATGAAATGTATAATAATAATATTATGAAAATGAAATAATAGTGAAATAATGATAAAATTGGATAACTATATGGTAAAATGAGGTAATAATATGATAAAATGGAACCATAATATAACAATATGGTGTAATAATATAATAAGATTGTTCAATTGTATGTAAAACTATAATCATAACATGGAAAAACAAATCATAAAATCGGATACAATATGAAAAAATGGAATCATAATATTTATTACTTTTAATCATTTCTATTTTTCGCTGTGATCATATGTTCCAATCATAATATGTTGCTATTATATATTTTTTCTCTGCGTGTGGTTTTTTTACATTTTTTTTTTTTTTTTTTTTGTTAAAATTTTGTTAAAATTTAACTATTTTTATATTTTAACTATTATTTTTCTGTTAAAATGTGTAATTTTTAATCCGGAGTTGACACATCAGATTAATGACACCTTACATGGAGTTACGTGGAAACAGCCAACAACGAAAAAGTCGCACATATGTGATTATATTGAACATTTGGTTGACATGCGGACAGCTGGAATGTTACTATTTTAAATTCTAACAGGAAAAATAAATTTTTTCCTGTTTGTGTTTATAATTTTATTACAAAGTGGCTTAAATTGAACATATGTAAGGAATTTTCCTTTAGCCTGTCCCGGAATTCAATGCATGCGTTTTTAAATAGCTATATTGGCGCATTTTTTAGTTTCGGAACGAATCTTAACATTCGGAAATTAAAAAATGTGACCTTTTTGTCAAAAATTTTTTGCATGAATACAAAAAAAAAAACTTTTTTCTTGAAATATGTATGTATGTTGCGGAAATAATCTTAAAATAGCTTTGATGTAGGGTCGAACTTACTTTAAAATATTTAAAGTTAACAATGGCTTACTAAAGGTACATTAAGCGAATCATCGATTTTGAGTACAATTTTAAGGAATTTTGCTTAACAATGGTTAGTAATGCTGTATTTACACATAGAGGTTTTTTGAAAAAAGAGTCGTTTTCTCAAAAAAAAAAAAAAAAATGATTGGTCTTTTCATATATTTCAAAGCCAAAAAAATAAAAATAAACATCTCGATTCGAGTTGTTTAATTATTTAACACACAAAAAACATAATAGATTTCCATACAGAGAAAACATTTTTGCTATTTTTAGTACACTGGAATTTGTTAAACATACCCTAAGTCAAAAGTGATAAGCAGTTTAAAATTAAAAAATTATGAATTAAAATTATATTAATTTTTAACTAGTCGTTAATTTAACAATTAATTTTGTGCAAAAGAAATATTGTGTGCCTAGTTTTCATTTTAATTGAAAATATGTGAAAAAAATCTGACATACGAAAAATAAATCAAAAGAAAAATATATGTGAACAGTATTTGGTATCTCTGAACTCGTAGGACTGTGCAGAATTATAAGTAATAATAATAAATAAAATGTGGTGAAACTTGTTTGAACTAGTAGAGACATTTCAATGAAATTTTGCCACCGTATGGATAAACTTGTTTTAAAATCGAGCTAGTAAAAAACTGTCACCTCTTCGTAAGAAAATACCCGGAATGCCAGTCTGGGCAAAACTTGTTTCAAAAATTAAATTTTTTAATTAAAATTATCACCCAGCAGTGTAAAAACGTGGCTAAGAAAATACTTTTTTGTGTGTTTAACCAACACATGGTTGTTTTGGCCTTGACATTAATTTTAGAAAAAAATATAAAAAACTTTTTTTGAAAATTGACAAAGTTTGGAAGGCCTTGGGGGAAAGCCATTGCCCAAAGAGCCTCAGATTTTACTTTGCACGCATTTGTGTTAAGATTTCTTTTGAAACCGTTACAAAAATTCTGCCGTCCAGAACAAAAAATATTTTAGAAGCGAAAGAATATTTTATTTCGTCCTTCTATTCTTATAATCATGAACAAATTTCTATTTAAAGCAGTTTTAAAGTTTTGCTTATATACATATTTAGTTAGTTATAAGTCCGTTGAATTTTCTTCAAATCGGTTCAACGTTTCTCTTCTAGTTAAAAATCAAACCTATTCCAAAAAAAGTTGTGAAACATATTGTTTAATGTTATGATACAATTATTAAAGGCAGAATCACTACAAAGTTTGTATTCAACTTTATTTACCCTGAAAAGTCAGTCACAGAAAAAATTAAAGAAAAACTTCAAATACAACAAAAAAAAAAAATTTTGAACAATTTGTTTACAATTAAAGTTTATCAAAAACAAACAAATATCTGAATATGTTGTGTACAAATGTCCATCCGAACAACTTAACGTATCGAACACTCATAAAACGACCCCAAAATGGAGTGTGGTGTCCTTCAGGGAGCATTTCAAAATACAAATGCGAAGAAAATGTTTTAAATTGTTCATTCGTATCTTTATCTTTTGTTTTTCATATTTTAGTTTTTTGACATAACAAAAATTAAATTTGAAAACTCTCCCAGGTGATTCTACGTTGTGTTATTGTATTATGATTTAATTTTATCCTTTAATTGCCATGTATTTTATCACTTTGTGTGATCTACTTATTATTTTTTTTCTCCTGCGGTACATAAAGAAGAAATCCATTAACAACTTAACCAAGACTTAAGGTTATTTAAAAACTTTTCTACTCTTACATATATATGTATGTACAATGTAAATTAATGTGCCTCACGGAAAAGTTGCAAATGTACCCTTCTAGAAATGAAAATTAGTATGTTCTTATATGATTCCCAAAATATTACATCTGAATATTTTATTTATTTAAAAATGTAACAGAGCCATGCTAACAATTGGAGTATTCAATCAAATAATTGCTACATCTCTTTATTCGCGAAATATTAAGATTTTGTTAACACTTTTTGTTATACTTTCATCATTTAACATGTAATTTTATATATTTATAACATTTTTCAATATAAGGTACCACTGCAAAAGTCTATCCTGATGCTATAGAAGATTGCTGGTAATTAACCCTTTAACAGCAAAAGGGACAATTTAATACATTTGGTTCCTAAATGGTTAAATCTGCAATTATATTTAAATATCAATGAATTTTTGAAAAATATAATACATTCTTTTAAAACCACGGTAATAACCGAATAAAACAACGTCTTATATATTATATATAGAATTATTTTCTATAAAAATTAACAACCTATAATGGACTTATGCTCCTAAAGTATTATTTTTATTACTGTAGTGTTAAATTAATACATATATCAATAGTAATGAATAAGACTTTTTCAATGCTCTAAAATCTAAGTGAAAAATATCCGAAATATTCAAACTTTAATAAAATTTTAATTAAAAAAAAAAAAATCATAGAAAATTGTACTAAAATCTAAATTTTACTAGAATGAAAACTAATCGGGACGTATTAATCGATAGATATATTATAATTTTTTTGATCAAAAGTTAAACATTGTATACACTATTGATCGAAAATTATATTTTTGGAGGTATTTTAAAATAATTCAACCGTATTATTTTGGAGATTATTTTACAATATGTCCATTTTTAATTTTGAGGGGTACATTTGCAACATTTTTTGTCTTCATGCAAATCGAGGCAGTTGAATGTGCGTGTATATTTGTTACAATATTCTCAGCCAGAAAACAGGTCTGAAGAGATATTCTAAAATGTTTTACTTAGGATCCACAAGACATGACTCTCGGATTGAAACACTATTTCTTTTTTACACGGGGTGTCATTAGAGGCAAGGCCTTCCCTTCTCACTTCCAAAAAGAAGCGAGAAAAAATAAATATGCTCTCTTATATGCGATGTTATTACAAAAGAGTCTGAAATTGAACGTAAAATAAGACTAAATTATTTTGAGCTTTGCAAGTCTCGCAATTAAAAGTATTTCAGTTTGTAATGAGAAAATGAATAACTGAGTAATACATACACCTTCTATATCGCATCTAATGAAAGGAAAACAAGAATTATTACCGGATTTTTTACGGAAGCCAAGGCTTTCTTTGAAGAATTTTTACAAAAGGCAAAGTGGAATGTGTTTAAATTTTGTTTTTCGGAGAGGTGGCCTGCAGGAATGAAGCACTAACATATTTTCCTGTTGGACTTGATTGAGGACAGGGATATCTGTATGTATGTGTACATTATAATGAACTTCCGTAAAAAGCTATAAAACACCTTTTTGCTTTATTTTAATACATACTTCTTTTTATTGATATTGCTGCTGTTCTTCATAACAAAAGTGTTGTCGTAATGATTTGTAAAATAAAAAAAATGAAAAGAAAAGTTCTTTCCAGTAAAAAAAATTGTTTGCAACTTATGGTGAATGTGTGAAAAAACGTGACTAAACTTGAGTTTCTTCTTTTACATTCTATGAAGCTGCTGCTTAAGGTACGATGTGGTTCATCTCTATTTCTTTCAAATCTAAGTAATGAATAATCAATATGATTAAGTCAGGGAAAAAGGGATACTTAACACTATAGTGTAAGTGTATGTATATATTAGAAACTTATTTCGGTCAGGTAAAGAATAAAACAAATAACTTAGGTAGTAGAAAAAGGAAAAATCACAAAATTAATATTTTACTTAGAAGCAACAAATATCTACATATGTAGTTATATCTAGAAAAAATATCTTTCTTATTATTTTTGTATTTATACTGAAATTTCTCAACAACAATTTGTGTTTTCTTAGCTTTAAAGCCAACAGCAACTAACTGCTTTTGAATGTTTATTTTTATAGTTTTTTTCTTGTTTTGTTTTTCTAATGCCTTAGTTTGTTGGGTGTAAATATGTAAATGTAACTCGTGTAAGTTTGTTTTAGTTTTATTTTTTTTCTACTTCAAATTTGTAATATTTTGCATTTTATAATCTGTGAATATTGTATATAAATCCTCAACAATCTTTTAGCTACAATATGTTTAGAATATTATATGAGGAAATATATTTAAATATTCGTATGTATGCTTAACAAAATATTCATTGCCAGTACTCAAATGTTAAAAGAAAATGAAAATAAGCAGAAAAGCAGGAAGAATTTTAAAACACCTTAACATAAATTGATTAACTAACCAATATATATTTTTATTGTACGAGTATTTAAAGTTTGGTATGAACATTTTAACTCAGTTTTTTTCCCGGTCTGTTGTGAAAAAGTAGCTGTGTTTTTTCCGAAATTTATATCTATGTCCATAGATTAATAAGTAGATATTTATGTAAGAGAAAAAAACTGATTCAATTGTCAAAAACCTAATTCATGCAACAACAAAATACATGTAGTCAAATGTATTTTCGTTTTGTGTTTTGAAAAAAAATTAGTAATTTTTTTTGAAAATTTAGTTCAAAGTGCTCTCGCATAAACTTCTAGTTGTATTCTATGTCTATATCTATCAATACTTCGAACAAAATATATCGCTCTTAAGTATTAGTATTATCATAATAATAATTTTTGTTACCATCTCAAAGAATTTATGATGTCATCACGAAAATTCTTTAAAATTTGGGACAATTTTTCGTTTTTTAATTTATAAAATGTTTAAATTTTGAAAATCTGGTAATTGTATATTAGTTATCAAATTCACAAACCATACATTCCTTAGAGTTGGTAACATTTTTTACCCCTATTTATTTTTAAAGCAGCTATGGCTATAAATACTAGGGTATTTATGCGAATAATGTTCGTTCTAATTATTCGAACAATAATTATGAATAATTATTCGAGGAATTTAGAAACAGTCTTTCTCGAATAACGAATAGATCGAATATTTTTTATCGAATATTCTAATAAAATGAATAACTTTTTTTTTGGCAATTGAAGTGAATTTTATAACAATATATATATATATATATATATATATATATATATATATATATATATATATATAAACATTTTTCCTAGTACTAAATTTTAACTTTTGGCAATTTCGTCAACGAAAATTTGTTTTTTTTTTCAAAATCAAATTTTATAAAAACAAAAAAACAAAATTGACTTAAATCCACTCATATAAATTTTATTCTTTTTTAAGTAATCAAAAAAGGGACCTTTTGAAGACGGATTTTTATATCAATCGACGATGTTCTAAAATTGTTTGCTGTTGAGATATAGTCCAATGAAAATTAACTTTCTTTTTTATCGCATTTGTTAATTTTTTAAACAGTTTTAAATAGCTAAAATTAATATAAATTTAAAATCGATTTTTAAATTTTCCAGTAGAAAGAGAGCTTTTACATTGGGGAGAAAAGCAAGCGGGTTAAGCAACGCTATTCATCATTGCAAAGATAGAAATTTCAGGGAATTTTATTTTTATTTTTCTAATTTGCTGTTTTTTTATACCCTACACCACCATAGGTAGTTGGGGTATTATGCGTTTGTGCTGATGTTTGTAACGCATAGAAAAAGTTATCCAACACCCACCTTAAAGTATACCAATCGACACAAAATAACTTTTTACAGCGATCTAATGATGACCGTCCGTCTGGCTGGCTTACTGTCCATGTAAACCTTGCGCATGAAGTACGGGTCGCAATTTTAAATATAATTTAGTGAAATTTGGCAAGTAGCACTTTTATGATACAATGACGAAATCTGTTCAAATGGGTTGTGATCGGTCAATTATTTCACCTAGGCCTCATACAAAGTAATAATATTTTAACGAAATTCGGTGCAAAGAAATTCTGTACAAGTATCAATCTTTATACCAAATTTCATGAAGATCGGGCCACAATTGATCATAGATTCCATATAACCCCCTCTTCCGAAAATCACTTTAACGTGCACAAATCCCATAGGAATGTTAGTAGCAAATAAGTTTTATGTAAGTAGAAACAACATTGCCAAATTTTATGAGAATCGGTCCATAATTTATCATAAGTCCCATATAAACTCACTTCCAGGAATCGCCCTAAAGTTCATAAAATCATCTATATGTTAGTATCAGCGAATTATTCTGTATTTGTATATTTTATTTAACAATTAGTAAAATTAGCCACAGGTATAAGTCTCCTTCCCTAATTTTTATACTCGTACACAATAGTGTAGGTATCATATAGTCGGTCTTGACCGACTATATCTTTCTTTCTCGTTTTTTTTTTTTATTCAAACATTAAAATTTAAATTCACAATACAAATTTAAATGTGTTAACGTCGATATTCTGTTTTAAGTTGCTTTGAAAATACTTTAACGTTAACACATTTAAATTTGTACTGTGAATTTAAATTTGTATCTTTGAAAAAAAAACAAATTAGAAAAATAAAAATAAAATCCCCAGAAATTTCTTTCTTTGCGATGATGACGAACAGCGTTTCTTCAAATGACTAACTATTACCGTTCAACTTTTCGTCAAATAATAAACAAAAAAGAAAAAAAATTAAACTAGTTGGTCATAATTTATCTGTGTTAAATGGTAATAATTATTAGTTTGAATAGGTCTATCTAATAGAATTTAATTATATATAAAGCTGGAGGAAATAACATCAAATTCTTCACTACTTTCCTTCAATCCTTTATTTTTGTTATTTTTATGTTGAATATTGTGATAATTCTATTCTGTTAGCTACCTATTTTAAATTTAACTTTACAATTCTTAATTCACTCATAGCAATGAGCGCGGAAGGAAATATGTTTCTTTTTAGGTAACGCCTTTTAGATAAAGCCATGTTTAGTTTGAATCATTACAACTGAAACTTATGCAAACAAATATTTACAAACGTTTTTTTCATCAGAAATTTCTTTAAGGACAAATATACTAGATGCATCATTTGAGTGGTCTTCTTTTTCAACGGGACTCCCGAATGCACAGTGGAGCTGAATAAAAATACATTTGAAATAAAATTAAATTTCTAATTGATAAACTATGATTTACATATTCCTATATATACATATCCATATACATATCCATTAATTTAAAAATAACACTGGTCGGCAAAATATGTTTTTTAGAGTATCTAAAAGGCCGACTTGTTTAGGAAACCGGTTTTCGGTTTAACCGGAAAATCTCATTTCAGAAAAAAATGGTTGTCTGGTTTTTGACTCTTGAAAAACCCGTTTAATTTTGTTCGAATTTGAATTTTTTAACAACAAAATACTATTTTTTGTAATTTTTTAATACAAAAGCCTAAACTTGTACGTACATACACTGCCTGCCACTTGAATAAGGAATCAGATTTCTTTAACTTTAATTAAGTATATCTCCTACACTAAAGTTCAGAAAAAATAATTTTTTGCTCAACAAAATTTCAAAGTGTTGGCTTTAGTTTCCTGAAGAAATAAAAAATATACATATTTTGTTATACTAAAATTATGCATTTATTTAAAGACATGTATTTCTGTGGTACTTTTTCGTGTGTCACTTGAATAAGTAATATTTTAAAACTAAGCAAACTGAAATTTATTTTTAAATTTTAGGTTATGAAAGTTATTATTTTCTAGCACTCAATTTGTAATGAGTATTGTTACCATTTTTAGAAATAACCTCAAAAACGCGATTTGGCATCGACTTGTATAATGGCTCTAAGTAATTTAGAGAAATTGAAATCCATGCTTCCGTTATTGCATCCTTTAAGGATTCTATCGTCTGAAATTGTTTTCCTCCATCATAAACTTTTCTTGTACACCAACCTCAGACATTTTCCATTGGATTCAGGTCTGATGAATATGGGGACCAATCCAAAATTTGAACACCTTGTTGATTAATCCATTGTTTTACTGCTTTGGCGATATGAATCGGAACGCTGTCGTGTTAGTACGTACAAGGTATGGGTCCAAAGAAATCATTAAATTTTTCAAATGCTTCCTCCAGAATGTTTTTGTAAGTCGTTGCAGTCATTTTATTGGATACAAAAACCAATTCTATGGCACCATAATACGAAATGGTACCCATACCATTATTCTGCACTCTCGGCTGTGTCTGCGGCTCAAAAATAATTCCTCCTTATTTAGGTCATAGAAGTAATAGTTATACCCATCGCAACCATCAATATTAAACTTTTCTTTCATCGGAAAATACAACTTTAAACCATTTGTCGGACCATGTCATTATATTTTTGGCAAACTGTAGACGTTGTGATTTGCGTTTTTCATTAAGTGGTGTTTTTTTTTTGCAGTTTTCGTCGGACTATGTACGACTTTAAAATACGGTGCACTGTTCTTAGACTGGCACTGACTCCACTTTTTTCACGTATGTTTGATACCGACATGGCAGAATTTGATGCAATTCTAAGATTTTTTAGTCTTTCTTTTGGAGTTGTTGCCATTTTTTTCCGCCCTTTCATATTTTTTCCATATCTTTCCACGTTGTTTAAATAATTGTACATAACTGCCTTTCTTCTATTAATGTTTTTGGCTATTTAGATCGGATTCTGACCCTGAGATTTCAAAATCAGAATTTTTTCTTTTTCAGAGTTATGTGCCTTACCACGTCCAATTTTGAATAAAAACTATTTAAAAACTATCAAATAAAAAATTTTATAGCCGTTTATATTGAAAGAAATTTAAATCGTAGAAAGAAATTAAATCATAAATATTAAAAGAATTCCTTATTCAAGTGACACAAGAAATAGTACCACAGAAATATATGTTTTCAAATAAATGCATAATTTTAGTATAACAAAACATGTGTATTTTTGATTTCTTCAGGAAACTAAAGCCAACACTTTGAAATTTGGTTGCGCAAAGAATTATTTTTTTCTGAATTTTAGTTTAGGAGATATACTTAATTAAAGTTAAAAAAATGTGATTCCTTATTCAAGTGGCAGGCAGTGTATAAGTTTTACCCTAAAAAGTAGTACATTTTGGTGTGCATAATTTATTCACATTATAATTTTTGAAAAATTGTTTTATTATTAATATTATAATTATTATTATTGTTATTATTATTATTTCAAATTGTTTTTTTTTTTTTTTTTTTTTTTTTTTTGTTTATTTTGTCGATTTTATTTATTTCATTTAACTACATTTCTTTACTATTTTATTCGTAGTCTTGGAATTTTAAAATACGTCTTTCTGGCTTAAAATAAAATCAATTTTTGTGGTTAAATACTTTGAAGTGATCACAACGGTGTAGCCAGATGATTTAATTAGAAAGATGCTTTTTTCTACACCAGCAAACAACAATGATAGATTATTTTGTAAAGTAAATTCATATTTTTTCTCCTTTTTTCTTGTAAAATTAAGTTCAGATGACAATTTATAAACAATTTTTCTTCAAAATTATTTGTAATATAAATATAATAAAGTAAAAACAGTGCTCATATTTTAAAAATGACAATTAATACCGTTATATTTACTAAAAAATTCTTTCAAAAAACCAATATTGTATTGAATTAAAAAATACTTTAAAACGCTTTTAGCATATTTTTGTAAAATTTCAGTGTTTTCAAGTGTTAAATCTAGTACTGAAAATGCTATAATGGCAACTCTACAGCACGAAAAAATTAGTGTATAAAATTCTGGTTATAAAAATTACTATGCCAATAAAAGGTTTGTGTTTTTATGAAAAAAAATTTTAAATATTACATAATGATTTATTTCTTATTTGGTCTTAATAAAAATTGTAAGCTTTTCTGCAAAACTTTTGCTATATATTCGGTAACTTTTTTACTGTAAAGCACCCTTTAAATATTTGTTGAGTAATTGATCGGAGTTTTTATCCGTTTGGTTGATTGCCAAAAACTTTGATGGATCATTATTAATATTGATGTGTATTTTAGTTTTTAGATGACACATCGTTTAGCAAGTTCCATGAAACTTCTTATTTTTAGTCATGATTTCATAATTTTGTTTCCTTTTTTTGAACCCTTTTTCTGAGTAAAATTACATAAAAAATTAAATAAAATGTTGTTTTAAAAAATCGGTTAACTGCCTATAAAAAGCCGGTTTCAAATAAAGCCGAAAATTAGAAAAAAAATGGAAACCGGTTAACGGGTTTTCGGTTTTGGATACTTCTCCTTCCTTACAAAAATAGGAGGACTGGATTGGAGTTTGACGTGAAGTACACGAATCTACTTTTAGTTTTTTACTATCACTTCTTAATTTGTTTATAGGTATGTCTAATTTCCCCTTTTTATACGCTCATATTAGTAAAACTGTTCTATTTTTTCAATTTTAGACTTTCTAAGCCAATTTCAATAAAATTTAGTTTTCGATTACTACTAAAAGAAAGCAATATATAAAATATTTCCAGAGTAATATATATTTTTGCAAATTTATAACATATTTGAGTAAAACGTAAAGTTTCTTTGCTCTGATTTACAAACATGAATAAATAGGACATATTCGTAATTACATATTTACATATTATAAAATTTTTAATTTCGGTACATATGAGAGATAGTTGAATCCTTGTACCGATCTTTTAAATTATATTTCGTAAAATATTTCTCTAGTCAAAACATTTACAGCTGAGAAAAATATATATGACAATCATAAATTTTAAAAACAAAAAATTTCTATAAATTATTCAATAACTAGTTTTTATCAAAAAGCATTCAAATGTTCAGCCTTCAAAATATGTGCAACTATAAAAAGCATTAAGGAAAAATATAATAAGAAGCAAAATTTATTATGTAGTTAATTTCAAGTTGGCTGGAGCAAAATGAAGACGTATATTTCGATTCTTTTCTGACACAAGATTCTATTCTGCACCTGTAGCTTTTGCACGCAGAGAAAAAATATAGTTATAGTGACCATATTATAAGAGCAACATATTAAAATTGAAACATATGATCACAACAAAAAAAAAAAAAAAAAAAATAGAAATGATTATAAGAAATAACTATTATGATTTCAATTTGTTATATTGTATGCGATTTTATAGTTTGTTTTTTCATATTATGATTATAGTTTTACATATAATTGAACAATCATATTATACTATTATACCACATTTTCATATTATGATTCCATTTTATAATATTATTACCTCATGTTATCATACAGTTATCCAATCGTATCATATTATTATTTCATTTTCTTATATAATTATTCGATCTTATCATATATTAATAAAAAATGTTATTTTTATAAATTTTTTTAAGATATATATATATATATATATATATATATATATATATATAAATACATAAATTTTTTAAATATTTTTTTCTAACTTCAATGTAATTCTCATTTAGTTTATATATGAATAAATAAATATATATATATATATGTATACAATAATGCAAGATACTAAAATTGTGTAACTAAACCTTGTTTATTTATATTTATTCACATATAAACTAAATGAGAATTACATTGAAGTTTATTTAAAAGCAAACAAGTATTGAAGTTTTCCACTAAGTTTGTGAAAAGGATAAGTATTATATTTATTTGTAACATTTTATTGCTATAGGAATACTAATATTGAAATGTGTTAAAAAAAAAAACAGAATATTTAATGATTGTAGAAGTAATGATATGTTTCATATTAACAAAATTTTGTTTCGGGTAAAAATATTTAAAAACAAATAATTTTTGCAGTCAATCATATTAAATTTGTTGTTGAGTGTAAATATTAAATGACAAAATTGAATCAAAATCATTGTTATCATGACCACAGAGTTATTCAAAATTCAATAAAATGAACAATGAGAACATAATATTGTTGTAATGATAATGCTGTAACCATGTTTTTTCTCTGCGTGTGAGTCCTCATACTCTAGCTATTCTTTGTTGAAAGATTTATGTACAGAGTCTGAACTTCAGACTAAACAAATATTTGACGAAAAAACGTAATAAATAAATAACATATTATTTAATTAATAAATTTATTTTTTTAATTAAGAAAATATCTTCTACTTATTGAATTTTATTTTACACTACTTTCTCTTACAGAATCTTTGCAAGATCAAACAAGGTGCAAAATGCTTCCAACTTTTCATTGGTATCTATGGGAGTTGTAATTATCAAAATTAGACTTACCATTCTCGAGTTATACTAGTGTGATTGCCAGTTTTGCCAGTTTAGATTTTTTAAGGCTAAATCTAGCCTTTTTATTTTTCTTTTAGCTTCGAAATTTTTTTCAGGTTCTAGCCTTTTTTATAGCATTTTTTGAATATTAAAATTGCCCTAAAAAGGCTAAAATGTTACTATTTAAAAAACGAAGAAAATAATTTATTATTATCTACTACTAATATTGAAATGGAATTATTTTTACAGAATCATTCATTTAAGCATTTTTGTGTATTTATTCGCACAAAAAATTTATATTTTGTATATTTAACAACTAATATACTAATTTGATGGAATTGCTAAGTCGATTACTATAATTATTTTTTTATTTGCTTCATTAACTATAGGAACTATTTATAAATATAATTTTAGCAAATTCTTATAAAAGCGAAAAATCACCCAAAAACTTAAACTGCTTAAACAAAAAGAAATTTTAGTTTGAAAATGTCGAAAAATCACTTAAAAGCAGTAGGTAATTTTTCATATGAAATATGACCCAAATTTGTATGGGAATTTTTTGTGCGATTTTTTCCTTTTGGGTCATTTTACTGACAGCTGTTCTATGTTTTATTTACAAATGTATTAAAATACCTTTAAAAATATAAAAAACTAATGAAAATGAGAAAAAATAAATTTTTAAATTAAAGAAAAAATTTCAACTGGCCTTATTTTTTGGGACATATAGCCCTTTTTGATCTTTTTTAAAGTAGGATTTGGCCTCTTTTTCTCGACTCTTAGCAACACTGGTGACTATCTAAAAAGGGGTCATATAAATCATGAATACGTGATAGAGAAAAAGTGAAAGAAGATTCTTGTCTATCACATCAAATTCCATCTAGTCCACCTACTTGGTATTATTTATATAAAATTATTGAATTCATATTTTTGTTAAGCAAATATCTTTAATATTATATTTGGAAATAAAATTAAATTTGGAAATAAAATTTAAAAAATACAAAAATGGTTCATATATAAAAATTTATATAGTTTCATGCATCCAATTTGTGAAAAAATAATATAAATTTCTACATATAATAATCCGAGCTGTATAAAATATTTTTTTCCGAAAATCCCAATGCGATAAGTCCTTCTACTTTTTGGTCACTAGAATAAAACTTATTTTAGTGAAAAAACACAACTAACGATTGCAACGGCAGATCCATACAATTTTGATTTTTCATTACAGTTGAACGGCAAGCCGTTCGAACAGGGCTGTCGCATAAAATACATTAAAAATTGTCAATTTGGCGATAAAAAAATTTCAAAAATTATCAATTTAATTTTATTAAACAGAATTGAACGAAAACAAATAATAGTATCATTTATACAATGCTATATTTATATATTTATACTGCTATATTTTACTTTTCATTTTTATTTTTTAATAAAATTTATAATCAATTTGAATTTAAGTATTAAATAATTAAATATACTTTTTTAAGCTTGAATTGTTGAATTGATTGCAATTTTTTTTAAGGAATTAACACCTTATAAAATTAATGATTTAAACTTTAAATTTCATTAGATTTTAAAAATTAAATAAATAAGTCTTTCGAGAATTTAGTTCAATCTAGCACCTTTTTTTACTGAAAGTTTCACTAAAAGCTTTCAAGCAGTATATGCACGATTTCGTCATAAAGTAATAAACAAATAAAATAGACTTTTTAATAGGTCTGTTCTAGTATTAGTCTGAATTACAGTTTTTAGTCTTCATCTGACAAATTTAAACCTGTAATTCTGACTCGCACTTGAGCAGAGGTAATACTCATAAAGTGGATTATTTAAAAAATTACATTCAATTTATTAGATTAATTTTTTAATTGATTTATAAAATAAATTATTCTAAAGCTGGCATGTTTTAAAAATTGAAAAAAATCGTAAATTTTAAAAGAAAAATCGTTATTTTACAATTTTTGAGGAAAAAAATCGTCAAATGATAATAAATCGTCAAATCTGGCAGCTGTGCATTCAAATAAAATTTATTTTACTTTCTTAACGATATTATATGTTTGTATATATATATATATTATACAACTAAACAAAGAGAGAAAATTTAAATTCTTTAAAGAAATTAAATTAAACAAATAAAATATAATAATATTTATGTATTAAAAATGATAACAAATAATAAAAATAAGATTGATAATTTATATTTTACGCAAAACTTTGGCTATCATGCCGTCCTGCTGTCCTTGTTATTATGTTTATTTTATCAAACCGTCTCGTTGCCGGTGTTGTTGTGCTTCTATACTTTTTATCTTGACGATATTCTATGTTTATTTTTTTTTCCAACAGGATTGCTATCATTTATGAAAAGAAAAAAATAAAAAATATATAAAAGAAGATAAAACTAACCAAAGGGAGAAAATGGAAATTATTTAAGGAAATTATATTAAACAAATGAAGTATAATAGTATTTCATATTTAATATATGAAATATTATATTTTTGAAAATTGAAAGAAATAATAAAACATAAGATTGCTAATTCATATTTTACGCGAAACCTTGGCAATCATTTTGCCTTCCCGCTGCCGTTCTTATTATATTTATTTTCTCGAAATTAAAGGCAAACCGACTCGTTGCCGGCGGTGTTATGTTTCTGCACTAAAAGTTGTTTCATTTTTTAACTTTCAATTAAATGGTTAGCTATTATACTATATAGCCAGGTTATCCTACAGAAGAAGCCTTCTTTGGCAACTGCCACCGATCTATACCTTCGTGTACAAAGCCAGAATTCCCGATTTTATCTGCAGAGTTCTAGGGTCTCCACCAGTTATCAATTCCAATAAACTGAGGTATATTGGTTCTTCACCAGTTTTATATGGTTCTCCACCAGTGCGAGATGAGTCACAAAATTCTCGAAGGCCAAACAACAAAAACCTGCCTGATTGCACTTAAGAAATAATTAAAATGAAAATTGTTCCCCAACCCATAGTTACTTTGAAACTTGTTTTTATTTTCTTGACGATATTTTCTTCTGTTTTTTTCCAACCAGATTGGCAACATTTATGAAAAAAAGTTATCATAAAAAAAAAAACGAAACAAAGAGATTAAAGAAATTAGATTAAACAAATGAAATATAATATTTATATATGTATTAAAAATGATAACTATAACTATAATAAGACTGATAATTTATATTTTACGCAAAACTTTGGCAAACATCTTGCCGTCCCGTGGCGGACCGTCCCGTTGCCGCTGATGTCATTTTCCTACATTAAGCTGCAGATGGATAGCATTTAAAAAAAAAACTAATTTTATAGATTTGAGAAAATAAAAATTGTAAATTTTACTTTATATAACAAGGCAACCCAAAAGTAAGTTCTGCTTCTTCTACACAATTACACATTTTATTTAATAGTGAAAATTCTTTGTAAAAGCATACTTCTGGAACAAACGAGAGAGTAAAAAATACAAAAATACCTCTATATCAGTGATGGAAAAGTTAATACTATATTATTATTACTTTTTTTTTTTTTTTTGATACTATTTAATATACAAAAGACCGAAGTACTTCCTCAAGTCATTTGATGCTGTTAAATGATTAGCTTGATATGCCACGATTGGAATTGAACATTTTTAAATAAAGATATATTTTGGAGATATATAATTTTCGAATAGAAATCTATGTTTTTCTTAACACCTTTCATTTAGATTTACAATTGGTGTTCAAAGGTAATAATTAAATTATTCTTCTTCTTCCAAAGAATTAGGCACGTAAATAGGACAATTCAAATAAGTTTATATGGCAAAAAAACTACATTATAGAAAAATTTGAGTTGAGTGTTAAATTTATAAAATTGTAAGCTCTAATATATATATATATATATAAATATATATATATATATATATATATATATATATACATTAATTACTAAAGTCTACAAGTTTCTATGTTCTGTAGATGAAATTGAAGTGAAAATGTTCCGAATTTCAAAGACATTAAATAACGAATTATATTTTAACAAAACTAAAGCTGAAGTGCTTTATTTTAAGGAATTTATCTTGGACAACTTTTTTTCCTTAAGTTTATTTCAATAACAGGGCCGCATTTTATTGAGATCTTCATATTCTACTATAATATTTAACCTGTTTGCCAATTCCATATCTTTTTTTTTTTCATTTACTACAGATGTTGTTAACTAACGAAAATGTCGGTTGTTTTAACGATTTTGCTATTCTCTAAGTTAACGACTTTTTTCGTCAGTATATTTTAATGATATCGATAGAAATAATAAAACGCCATTATTTGAGAGACAAAAATTTCAAATTAAAATTGGAGTTTTATTTAAAAATAAAACTATTTTCTGGAGAAAATGTGAAAAAAGTTTAAATAATACGAGTATATAAAAGTGTGCAGATTGTTTTCCAACAAATTACCAATATATGTATACATATGTATGGTATTTAGAAATAGTTGTTGGAAATATTTAGTGTTAAATGTTTATTATATTATGCTCGTTCATTGAAAATTTGCTTGAAATTTTAAATAACAACGATATCTAAACTTATTTTTAAAAATTCCTAGAGAATAGTTTTTATTAAAAGAAATTTTTAATCAAATAGCCTTTAATATATACTAAAAATTAACTAAGATTAAAATATTTCTCTAAAAATATAAATTTTTAGAAAAAAATCCTTACTTGGTCTTAAAATTTAAATTTTTACTTAAAATTCATAATGTTAAAAAAATCCCATTTTATAAAAATAAATCATAGTTTTCTGAAAAAAATAGAAATTCTTACTAAAAATCCAAATATTTAAAAAATTCTAAACTTTTACACAAAATTCAGTTTTTCATTAAAAATTAAAAATTTCACCAAAATTCATTATTTTAACTAAAATTATTTTTCTTTTTTTTTGCTACAAAAAAACTATTTACTGAGAATTTTATTAAAACTAATAATAAATATGTTTCAAAATTGTAAATATTGAGTTACAAACACTCATTTTTTTCTCTCAAATTTTGCCAAAATTCAGTAAAAACTTTTGGTGAACGAAAACTCAGCAAAACCCTTTATGTAAACGAACGCACTTATTATTCATTATATTTTTCTAATTATAAATTATTTATAAAAAAGTGTTATTAAAATTAAAGGTTTCATTTCATAAAGCGATACGAAAAATAGTTTCGAAAATTTATATTGAAAACAAAAAATAAATTCAAATTTATTTGTTGTTTTCAAAACAAATTGTCAAAATGAATTTCTGTTTCGTTTCATAAAATCAGGCCATAAAAAAGGGTATTTAAGTTCCAAAATCATTTTTTTTTTATAATACATCTTCAAAAACTTAACAATATTATTATTATCGCTACTGTTTTACAACAACTTTTTTGTTTGTAGTTAGCTACTAACTACTAATGTGTTTAACGACGAAATTTGTTAACTTTTTCAATACTTAACGACAAATTTTTGTCGTTAAAAAGTTACGGAATTGCGGTATTGAATAAAATCATTTAACGAATTGGTATCGTATTTAATCCTTCGTTTTATATATATACAAATTACATTCTTTGAGTTCTGCACTAAATAAAATAAAAAGCAAAGTGTCAAAAATTTGAATTTTAGTACTCTGAGGGTGAAAAAATTACTATTATATTACTATTTGAGATCATTTTCCATCCCTGCTCCAATAGCTGGAAAAAAGTCAATATAGCACCTTCAGTTCTTTTTTTTTTACTTCCAAAAACCTACATACTCCATGTTTATCATTACACATCCTCACACTTTTATTTACATGTGCTACTGTACGCTGTTGTTGCATGTAGACCATTAAACCATTACTAAACACAACATGTATTAAACGATGCAGAAGTTTAACGAAAACGAAAAAAATGTGAAATAAGTTAAGAGAAAAACTTCAGCATTCCATGGTGAGAAAGAATGGTTTACCTAAAACTCAATCTCACCGGTTACCGTTCATGTTTGTTTTCAAAACGCCATACTTCGTTCTTGCAGCAGCAAGTCCAACAGCTTCAAGTGAAATGAAAATGTCTATAGACAGGTTTGAATATGCGATGTGAAGAAAAAAATTTTAGATGTATATATTAGAGTTGTCAATTATTCGACATTGAAGTTGATCGAATAAAATTTATTTATTTTTTTTTAATTCTTCGTGTAATCGAATAAAAGTTGACTTTATTCGATTAACCGAATAAATAAAGAATAAAATATATTGTTCGAATAATTAAATATAAGTTTAAAAAATGCAAAAACTAGAACTTTTTAAATAAATTTTTGGTTTTATTAACATAAAACAAACCTAAAAATAAAAATTTATTAACATAGAACAAAAAAATATCCAAAACTTCAGATCATGTTCAAATTACAAATTGTATCATGAAAACAAATTTCTTTCAAAATTATCATGCATAAAGAACATAATTAAACATTTTGGCTTTAAAACGAATATTGTTTTTTTTTTTTTTAATAAAAACAGATGTGTGGAAAAGAATAGCATTAAAAGCAAAGATAGTTTTTCTGTTCTTTGTAGATTTTTCTAATTTAAGTCAATGATTATAAATCTATTTGTTTAATATTTGTTGTTATTATACCCTACACCACCATAGATGATTGGGGTATTATGCGTTTGTGCTGATGTTTGTAACACACAAAAAAAATCATCCAACACCCACTTTAAAGCATGTTAATCGATTCAGAATCAGTTTTTGAGACGATCTAATGATGTCCGTCCGTCTAGCTGGCTGTCCATGTATACTTTGTGCAGGAAGTAAAGGCCGCAATTTTGAAGATGATTCAATGAAATTTGGCACGCAGCACGAAGCCTATTGAAATTGGTTATGATCCGTCCATTATTTCACCTAGCCCCCATACAAATGTTCTTCCGGAATAGGAGTTTAACAATCACAAATGCCTTAAATATAGAATATTTCAATGAAATTCGGCGTAAGGAAGTTTTGTATAAGTATCAATCTTTGCGCCAAATTTTATGATGATTGGTCCATAATTGACCATGGGAGCTATATATAAAACCTTTTTTTGAAAATCACTTTAACGTGTATAAATCACATACACATGTTAGTATCAGGTTTATATTCGACACAAATAAGTTTTATTTAAGTAGAAATCACGGCGATAAATTTTATGAATATCGCTCCATAGTTTACCATAGCTCCCATGTAAGTCCACTTCCGGGAATCACCCTAAAGTACATAAATTCATATAAATGTTAGTATAAACGTAATATTCTTTATTCATATATTTTATTTTACACTTAGTAAAAAGTATCGATACACAATTGTCCATATGTCTAATATAAGAACCCTCCACGAATTATGATGGACATACGCAATAGTGTGGGGTATCATATGGTTGGGCTTGACCGATTATATCTGTCTTACTTGTTATACATTTCATAATCTTCGGTTATTTCTACATCACTTGAATCATGAAAATAATTTTTGAAATAAATGAAAAATTCTCAAAAATAAAGTATGCATATACTTTTGTTTCACTTTTTGTTCAATATTTAAGAAAATTAATATGCGCTGAAAAATTTGTAGAACTTAATAATAACTTATAAATCTCCCGTTTATTCGTCTGATTAAATCTTTAGAAAAGCTACTCTTTTTTTTCAAATAATACTTAGACTTTAGTGTCCTCAAAGGCTTTAACCTCAAATCTATTAAAACATAGTTTACAGATTTATTTATGCTAATGAAATTTTAAAACATTTTGAACAGGGTCTTGCAACTAAATAAAATAATAATAATTAAAAAAAAACTCGATTTGAAAAATTATTCGATTAATCGTTAAAATTTGATAGAATATTTTTTTTATTACAATTTAAAAATTTAGTTCTTTCGAAAATAATAAAAAATGTGTTGCTCGAATAATCGAGTAATTTCTGTTCGAATGACAACCCTAGTACACATACATATAAATGTTTTTGTTTGCCAAAATATTTATGCAATTTATAGGTGCACGTTTTCGTACATACATAAGTAAATATCGAGTGTATGTGTGATTGTAGTTGCATGTTAAACTTTGTATAGTTTAAACTAGCAACATACTGCGTAGTTGGAAAAGAATGGAAATATTAAGACATTTATATTAAATATCAAAAAATCAAAAAAGTTTTTTCCAACAATTCCAATATCAATCGTAAAAATGTATTCAGTATGAAAACTCCTTCAATTATTTAAAATAATGCCGTTTCCAAAAAATTGTAGATGAGGAATTTCAAAAAATTTTAAAAATATTAGCAAAAATACTTTCAAATTTTTTTTTTTCTGACACTAAAGTCGATTTGTGAATTCTTTAAGCTTATTTAGGCATGTAAAGTATGTTCGCGTTAATCAGTTTTATCAATTCCCACAAAATTTGTAAAGATTTAAAGTTGAAACTTAAAAAAAAAATCTAAAAAAATATATATATCGTAACCAAAATAACACAATTCCATAGAATTTTTAAAGTGTTATCAGCACATGTCACCTTTAATATTAAAGTACACTGAAAAGAAAAATTTTTAATTTTATTTTTTGCACAATTTTGTAAATAGCTGAAAAGTTTTATTGACTAAAAATCACTAAAAATATTTTGTAATAATAGATATACTTTAGAATATTTTGTTGAACAAATCAAACGAATATAAACACTGGTTTGAAAAATATAGTTGTTTAAACCTTACTACTCATAATAACATTCCTTACAAAAAGCGCGGTTTTAGTTTTTTTTTTTTTAAAGTGATAAGTTTACATCAAAAGTAGTTCCTATTATTTTAAAATTCGAACTAGAATGTGAAAATTGTGTGGCTGATTTTTGAGTTTAAAAACAACTTTTTTGGTCTATAAAATTATAAGTCTTAAAAATATTTTGACGCTCCCTGAATTTTAGTATTAAGCAAATAAAATGCTTTCGTTTGACATCAGTATTAACGATACTTGTTAGCAAACGAAATGTGTTTCGATGATCTAAAGTCATATCTAGTCTTAATATTTTGGGAAAAAAAATTTTTATAAAAGCGGTATTTGTCAGCAGCGAAAAGCCAAATATATGGAAGTTTGTGGTAATGGTGTTAGAGTATCAAATAAATGGTTTTCGGTTTAACCAAAAAATTTCATTTTAGAAAAAACCGTTTGCCCGGTTTTGTACTCTAGAAAAGACCGGTTAACCGATTTTCAGTCATTTATATTTTTGTACAAGAAAATATTATTTTTATGTAATTTATAAATTTATACGTGCATATAAGTTTTACCTCGAAAAAATAATAAATTTTGATGCGCATAATTTTAAAATTAAAGTCTTTAACTTATGTTATAACTTTAGAGAAATTATTATAATTATTATTATTATTATTATTATTTAATTTTAAATTGTTCCTATTTATTTGATTTATCTTATATAATAAACTTTCTTTAATATTGTATAAATAAAATCAAATATATTTTGCGATTGAAATATTTATAAGCAAGGATCAGAAGTTCATGCAATTGTATGTTTTTTGCCTTTACTTCTAAAACAGATTGAATTAAATATCTTTGCGAAATAGAGAATTTTCTTTAAAATGGCATCGGTTTTTATGCATATTTTGTTGAAAACGCATGTTTTGCCATAAATGCTTATTTTTGTATCACATTTAGTGCAATATTTAATTAAATATTTTTTTTTTTTTTTTTTTGTGTAGAAAAAAACAATTCTGTGGACTTTTGATGAAACATCTTAAGTCTACATTTCATAATTTTCAGAAGAGCTAACGAATGTTTTAAAATATTAAAAATACCATGGACAAATTAATATGTGTTAAGTCATTTCTCCAAAACTAACAATCTCAGAAGGTCATTAATTATTACATAAGGTACGTCATCAGAATGAGCCTTATTTGTCTCTTGTTAAGATGCGAAATTACACAGAATAAATAATTTCGTTTTGGAGAAGTACTGTCCCAAAATATTCAACAAATACTGAAGAATTTTTAGATATATCAGCCATTGGATAGCCTAAAACATAGAGATAAATACAGACTTTCAGGGTCAAATTTCTAGTCATATATCTGGAAGAACACGTTCGTTCGAGTTATGTATATGAAGCATTTGTTTTGGTTGTCATACGCTTTTATAAAACATCGAGAAATGATTAATTTTTTTAAGAAGCTACCAATGATATTATTCTGTCTGAGAGCACAATAAGGTATATAGAGCTACCATTAATATCAGTTTAGAAAAATCGATGTGCCAGTAAGGCCACATCCAGCGAAGGAAGTGTTGCCAATACAGTTGTTACAATTTTAGATTCAAACAAAAAAAAAAAAATAACAATATCTTTCCACATCATTTAAAATACATCCATCGTATCTGTTGATGTCGATGGTTAATTTTCTATGTACAAAAGCTGTTTTTACTGTAAATTTATTTTTAATTTAATATAATACTGAATTAAAATTTTATGTGTCTTTTTAATAAAAGTTTATTTGTTTTTAGGGCATATTTTAATATTTTTAGTGCACTTTTTATGCGCCTGAAACAAACTTTTTAAATACATAAACCGCTTATAAGAGTGCACGAAAAAAAAGATTTTTGGTTATAAAATTTATACCAATAGAACCATTTAATGGTATGTTTTTCTGTGAAAGAAAGTTTTAAAATTTAAATAATTGGTTCTCATAAAACTTGTAAGCTTTTCTCCAAAACTTTTACAGTGTATTCGGCAACTTCTTTGTTGTAATGTGTGTAAAAAAATGGAAACCAGTTAATCGATTTTAGATAGTCTAGATGGTATCCCGTGCCTGGTGATCTGACATCAACGAGATATACCTCAAATTGCAGAGAATAACTTTGTCTCTAAAATCTTGTTCCCTAAATTTAATGTCACTTATACGAGCAATTTTTTTAACATACAAACTGAAAAATTTAAAAAATCTTAAATTTTTTTGTTTAATTACTTGTTACTTGTTATATGAATATATGAACTTCCTAAATGTTGGTTAATCGACTGGGAAATAGTTTGAATCTAATAGAAGAAAATTGTCAGTGCAAAAACTGAAATAAATCAAAAAAGTTTCAACACAAGTTTTTTATATTTTTTAGGTTTAAATAAAACTCCAATTATCTTAAATCAAAATAATAACACGATGCTACAAAACAAAAACAAGTATATACTTGTTATGTAATATAGCGTAGTTCGTAGATATGGGTGAGTAGAGTATTATACCAGTTTCATAATTTTCATTATACTCCGAAATTGGGAATTATATCCAACAAATCGGTTTTTCAGACTTTGTATTTGTAAAACTTAAAAACATGTTATTTTACGTGTATTTTGTTGTTGCCATATTTATGATGCAAAATATCTAAATCCGATGTTTTTTTTTATTTCATAAATATTCCATCAACATTTTATTTATTCGTTTTAAGGACAATAATATTTGAACATTAGCATGTTTAGGTGATTCTCATGGGTCTATTGAAACATTAATAATGGCTTTAAGAAACAAAGGAGAAAAAATATATAAAAATTTTAATTACATAATTACTATTTCAGAAAGGGAATATAAGCCTATCTTTTAAATTAAGTGATCACAATTAATGTAGACATATTTCTGATGTTTTCAACAATTTTTATGTTATATATCATTGTTACCATTGTTTGTGTTAAGATCTTAATTAAATTTGACACATAATTTCCTTTTCAATGAGGACTTAAGTGCATTACGTGGAAATCGTCATAATTTTTATGACTTTCCCAAAATACGTTTTAACTGTTTCTATTAAAGTAAAAATTATAATAACTAATTTCATTACCATCGGTTCAAATTAGCGTCCACGTAAGGCTCTCCATACGTTCATACATTTTATTAAGTGCTAGCATCGAGATCAAATTTGGTTTTAAATTATATCAACTCTTACACTGAAGAACAATCATATAAAATCTTGTGTTGTTACTTTTAAGAGTGCTAATTATAAACATTTAAATGATCATTGACACCATATTAGTGTTTGAGTTGTTTTTAACATTATTAAATAGCTTAAAATTAAAATCCAATGTCGAATAATTAACTTTAGAAATAATTTTGTATAGTAATATATATACAAATTTCACTAAAAATTTCCAAATTATGCCTTGTACAGCTTATATATTTTGAAACTTAAAATTTACATAATTTTTTTAGTTAAACAATTATACAGTTTAAATTGAACATTTGTCATTATCTAATTAACAAACTGACATTAAAAATATATGTTTCTGTATTTTAAGATATCAATAATTTATGATATAAATAAAAGTAAATAAAAAATTTTACCATATATATAGTTTCTGTATTTAAAGTTGATGCTATATTCTAGTAGTTAAAAAAAAAACAAAAATAATAAGGACTGCGCACGAAAGAATCAATGCACACTATAAGGCTTATAACTCTTACTATACGTAAAAAAATAAGTATCATTAACTTGTTTAAATCTTTTTCTATTCTCAGTAACTTTGTGCTAAATTTTGTTATAATATCATAGTTAGTTTTTCTTAAAATTAAAATTAAACAAATGCATACGCATAACTCAAATTTTTAACTAAAATACATATCTACCATATAAAACAATTGCTAGGAGTGCAGGTGGATCGAGAAATTCAGTTTTTTTTTTTTTGAGTCATAGAAAATACAAAGAGTTCAAAATAACTGAAAGGAAACCTGATAACCGAAGAAATATTTGCTTTACAGAATGTAGGATTGCCGACAAAATAATAGTATAATAATGTATTTTAACGGAAATCTCTACATCTCTGTGTGAAATGCAATTCATTTAATAAAGTGCTCAGTATTACTTATCAGAAAAGTTTAAAAGAGATAGCATGAAGACCAAGAAAGTAAAAAAAGTTCCTAATAGAAACACAGGAAAAAATTTTGTTGCAATGGAGAAGACCAAAATTATTGAGATATTTTTTTTTAAATATGAATACAACATAATGTACATTCTGTCGAACTTTGTACAACAACCTGGCCCTTGAATTCCATATCACAGATGTTATGGGAAATGTAGCAGATAAATATTGTGTAAAAAAAATCAAAATTGTTGCACAAATTTTTGTACGTGCGGGGAAAAAAGCACTTTATTCCTAACAAATGACCAGATTACCAGGAGGTGAGAAAAAAAAGAGGCTAAATTTAACTTTAAAAAAGCCAAAAAAGCCAAATATCTTAAAAATAAAGCCAGAAAAAAGCTAAGATTCTTTTAGTTTTAAAACATATTTTTTACGTTTTAATTATTTTTTTTAAATTTAAGTTATGTTTCATATGAAAAACTACCAATTTGTAGTCATTCTAGAACTATAATTACTTTTTGATTAAGCTTTTAAACTTTTAGGTGAATTTTCGCTTTTATTAGTGGTTTTTAAATTATATTCATAAATAAATTAAAAAATAATTATAACAATCGATTTAGAAAGACTATAAAGTTAGTAAGTTATTATTGATGTGGAAAATGAAGAGCCGCAGGCGAAATATTTTGTTAAATATAAATAAATACATAAAAGGGCTTAATAAAAGTGCAAAATAAAAAGGCTAGGTTTAGCCTTAAAAAGGCTAAACTGACAATACTGTAAATGACACTTTAAACAGAGAGTGCTGTCGGAAAATATTCCTTTCTATCATTAAAAAGCACAGCGAATTCAAATTTTTCTGGCCTGATTTCGCACCTCATCATTACAACAAAAAAGTAGGTGAGTGCTATCAAATAAATGTACCAAGGGAAACCAATACATTAAAGAGTCCAAAACGCAGTCAATTTTCAATGTATTGGGTTATAATAAAAAATGATTAATAATTAAACATTTAAAGCTAAGTAAAACATAAAATATAGTTTAAAAAGAAATGGATCAATTGTAACCAAAAAGTAAAAACTCAATAAAGCTTATATTTGGGATATTCCAGAAAATATGAAATATTTTAGTAAAAATGAATAAAAAGATAATTTTTCTTTTAAATTTAAAACTAGAATATTAAAAAAACAAAACTAAAATTTCAAAAAGATTGGTCCATTTTTCTATTTTTAAAAGCGAATTACATATACTCCTTTTATCGTGCTCCGTCCTTATTTGAAAAAACTTTGATTTGAGAGGCGCCCACCTAGCATGGCATACTAAAAAAAATAAGTTTAGGTTAAAGTTTAGCACATTGTTAGCTATTGAGTGCTAAATTTGTGGACTTTCTGCCGGAAAACTGTTCGAGAGGCCCGCCCCTATTTTGCTTTGTATATATTAATATATTCAAACATTAAGCAATCCGTTATTTTTTCAATAAACGATTACATTCCTTTACCTCCTCTGTAGTCAACATGGATCATGTGCTACATGAATACCAGAGTTTTCCTTTATCCACCTGCAATTTTCTACGTGTTTTTGTTGTTGCTGTAATTGTCTTTGAATTATGCAAAACAATATGATGCGACAGCTGATGTTTTGCCATTTTATAAAACGCATGTTTGCTCGGGGATAACGTACGTTGGTGTGTATGTAGGTACGCATCAAAGTTTTCTAATATTTTACTTTACCATAAGCGAGTGAAAAGAAAAAACAAAAAACTACACCTAAAATAAATTTGAAATGTTAATACTTGTACAAGAGTTTGAGAAGCAAATCAAAGTTGGAAGGAATTTCTTTTTTTTTTTTTTTTTTTTTGGATTTATGGAGAAAGAAGATAGATGCATGAAAATATTTTAGTAAACTAAGAACAGAGTGAAGTATTAGAATATATAAAACGCACGTTGATTTTAGTGAAACTGTAATCAAAAATACTGCAACATTTTGAGCAAAGAATTAAAAAAAATATATATTATTTAATTTATACATTACCTAGAAAAAATTTGATAATGAAATGTAGCTACGGGTGTAGCTACTTTTTAATGACAACAAGATACCGTTTGCATTACATAGATGTAGCCAAATAACTTTTTTTTATAATCCGTTTTTGAATTACTTATTTATGATCAGATTTTTTAAAAATTGCTACTTTATATAGATTTTTTAAGTCTGTTTAAGAGATAAATACATAAAAAGGCCTAATTTTTGATTATTTTTGTTTCTTGAATTCTATAATTAAAATTTATAAAACCTTATTACGTATAATATAAAAATAAAAAAAAACATCTTTCTATATCCTGATATTTCATTAGTTATTTGTAACCTAAAATGTAAACAGTTCCTATTGTTTTTTTATTAATAATGAATTCAGTAGCAATTTAAAATCAATGAGTTTTTGAACTACCTGAAAATAGTTGGTTCTTGTTATGACATTTAAGCAATGGCATTATAAATTATTTACTTGTAATAATATGGGATGGGTAGTTGCCTCTAATGTCATCGCCGTGTTCAAATAATGGATTATTTAGCTAATGTATAAGTATTCAAGAGTGATTATATTAGCTTCTTAACTCATTACATGGCAACCAAAGTTTTTGCTGGGTTAGGTCTAGGGCTGTCAATCGAACAGATATCATTCGATTATTCAAGGAAAAAAAATTTATTCTTTTCGAACGAGCAAAATTTTTAAATTGGACATAAAAAATTATTCGATAAATTTTTAATGATTAATCGAATAATTTAGGATATATAAATGTGTAAACCATATTTTTAATAGATTTCGGCTTAAAGCCTTCTCCGTACACTGAAGTTTCGGTATTATTTGGAAAAAATAGCACAGCTTTACTAAAGATTTAATCAAACATCTTAAAGTTAGAATAAACGGGAGACATATAAGTTATTATTAAATTGTAGAAAAATTCCAGCACATATTAATTTTTTAAGTATTCAACAAATTGTGAAAAAAAGTATATGCAAATGCTTTATTTTTGAGAATTTTTGATTTATTATTTAAATGATTCAAAAATTATTTAAATGATTCAAGTGATGTGGAAATTACCAAAGGTTCTGCAAATGCATAATGATAGTTCGTTAACTGAACTTAATCAGTCGATATATAATATCAAAAAAAAATATATATATATTTCAGCAATATTTATGATCATTGACTTTATTTATAAAACTGAAAAGAACAGAAAAGCTAGATTTGCCTTTAATGCTATGTATTGCCACCATCAATAGTAGGTGAAAGGATTTTTTCAACACATCTGGTTTTATTAAAAAAAACGATAATCGTTTTAAAGCCAAAATGCTTAATTATGTTCTTTATTAATGATAATTAAAAAAAAATTATTTTCAATTTTTCTGTAATTCGAATATGGTCTCAATTTTTCTATATTTTTTTGTTCTATGTTAATGAATTCTTATTTTTAGGTTTGTTTTATGTTAAAAAACCAAAAATTTATTTAAAAAATACTATATTTTGTATTTTTTAACTTCTTTATTCATTCGACTAATTAAAAAAAAAAAAATATTTTTAAATATTCATATTGCTTAAAACGGCATACGGCTGTATAGTATGCAAAAAAAAAACATTTTGGTTTAAAATGTACTACTTTAACATACAAAACTTTAATTTTAATAACGGCAACACTTGTATTTTATTTCTCTCTTTATCAGTGTTGCCAGGAGATGAGAAAAGAAAGGCTAAATTGAACTTTAAAAAAGGTCAGAAAAGACTAAATGCCATTAAAAAAAGGCCAGAAAAAATAAAATTCTTTTTATTTAAAAACATATTACATATTTATAAATTTTTATTTTTTTGTTCACAGTAGTTTTTGATATTTCTTCAAAGATATTGTAATAAGTCTATAAATAGAACATAGAACAGCTAAAGGCTGTACTAATTTCTGTTATATTTCATATGAAAAACGAACTAATGTTTTCAAATGATTTTTCGTAATTTTTGAATTATATATTTTTTTTCTCTGACTAATCATTACCAAATATTTAGGTGTTTGTTTGCTTCTAAACGAATTTTTTGAGGCGCCGCATAGGTATAAATGAGCACGTATAAATAATCTTGATTTTTTTTGTGAATAAATATACGAAAACACTTAAAAGGGTAATTACGTAAAAATAAAATTATTAAAGGCAAATAACAGATTATATTCTTCTTTGTTGAAATACTAAAAGTTTAGATTTTTTAAGGCAATTTTAAGAATCATAAAAGGCTAGAAAAAAAGAAAAATTTTGTGGCTAAAAGCAAAATAAAAGGGCTAGATTTAGCCTTAAAAATGCTAAACTGGCAACACTGCTCTTTATAGTTAAAATCATGGCGAAATTAAACAGGCGGCAGTAGTTCTACCAAATCGAATTTAAACAGATGACCTCAGGGATAAGCAAAAATTTTGCTTATATGAAGTTTGAGAGTTCTGAGTACTATATACACTACCGATTATCATTTCGTTCGGTTATTCAAATTTATAAAAAAGTTTTTTTATTTTTTAAACATAAAATGAATATAATTGCAAGCCGATAGCCATTGTGCTTTTAGCGTTAAGATTTATTGTAATTTTAATTATAATAAATATGAAAATAAATAAATAAAATAAATGAATATTATTATTATTATTATTATTATTATTATTATTATTATTATCATTATTATTATAGAAGATAAAAGCAATAAATCCCATTACTTTTCGGTAACGAATAAAATAATTATTCGAATAACCCTTTTGTTTATTTATTTTGGTTGAATGTACATCACTAAAACTTGCTATATTTTTATTATTTTTTCTATACTTTAATGTATATTGTTTTAGTTTTTCCTCTAAGTATTTGTCTAGCGTAAAAAATTGCACTTATGATGAATAAAAATAATGATCCAATGAAAAAAGAAGATATAGAAGACTGGAATAGGGAGGGACAAGGAAAAAATGGACATTAATCATAATGCCACTTAAAGTAAGTTTAATGTAGATTCATCCTTACTTTAAAATATTTAAATTACCTTTTTGTTGTATTTAGGTTAATGATCTTTTTTACATACAACTTTAAGGAATTTTTCTTTGCAAAGCTGTGTTAAGTTTTTCTGCATACGGCTGATAACCTTTACTTTGCTAAAAACGAAAAGTTATTAAAATTTCAATTTTTTTTTAGTGTTTAATGTGCGCAAAAAAAGTATTTCACAATAATTAAATTAAAGTTTATATTAGCTTTATATATTAGTTTCAATTTAATTTTTTTTTTTTTTTTTAACTTTAATATTATTCCTTATCTTTTTCGTATCATTATCATATGAATTTATTAGTCCAAAGATAACATTCAAGTGCTTTAAATTCGATTTTGTCATCCAAGCATTATATCATAATATTCCTTATTATATGTTAATTTTCCAATTGTTATTTTATATTTGTCATTTATTTCAATACCATTCTTAACATTTCAATGGCTCATTTCCGGATGAAAAGAAAACGTATTTTCTCTCATAGTACTTGCAAAAAATGCTAGTGAGCAGTATGAGTACCAAGATTGATGATTTTTATCTTAGTTATTTGTATGAAATAAAATTAGTTTAAATATATTAATTTGTTGTGAATAATTTATTTATTATAAAAAATTATTGGCGGAAATGATAATAGGCAATAATGAACGTTTTATCGTTTTTATTATTTTGAAGAAATAAGGAAAAAGTATGATATGTTAAAGACATATTTTAAATGGATTAGAATAAAATTAATAACTTTGTGTAATTCTTCAAAAGTAATCTTTAAAAATCTTTAAGAAAGTTTTTTTTAATATGTAATATGTTGTCTTTTTAGTAAAAGAGGAAGATTTTTATCAATAGTTTTCATTTATTTAAAAATGCTAAATAAATTTACTTCCTTTTGCTTACATGCATGTATAATATTCTCATCAGGCATACGCTTAATATATCAAGGGCCTATATTTAAAACTCTATATCTTGAAAAACTCAACTTTTCAGAAGAGCAAAACAATTTTTTATTGCTCTTATTTCGCAAGTATTAAAAAAGTTTCGTTTACAATATTTATTTAAAATTACGATTAAATCTTACATATAATTCGCTATTAATATTTTACAATATTGACAATTTTAAAGAGAGTTAGAGTGTTTTGAACTTTTAAAATATTCAATGTGTATAGAGGGTTTTGTGTTATAAAAAATACAAAAATACATTTAATTACCATTTAATGTATGATTTTTAAAGTTTTTAAACTAATTATTAATTTAAAAAAACTAACATAATTCTAATAAGCCACTTTATTTTGGGGTCAGAGCAGAAGGAATGATACCCCACAAACAAACCAAATAAAAATTATTTATTGCTTAAATGAAAAACTATTAAAAAAAAATTTTTTAAATTGTGTGCGAATAATTTCTTTATCATAATAATCATAACTGATGTGAAAATAGGGGAAGTTTTTCCCCCATATAAGATAAATTTTAATTATCGCATTCCCAAAGAACTATTACAGTAAAAATCTCGACAATTTTCTTGCCAAGTTCCGAAATTGATATGAAAATATGTATGATAGCTTTACAGGAGATAATAGCCGCCATACAAAGTGAATATCTATATATATAAAAGAAAGTGATGTTAGTTACTATTGTTATAACTCAAGAACGACTAGACCGATTTTGATGATTCTCACCAATTCGGACCGGTCACCGGCCAGAAAAGGATAATACGAAAAAAAAATTCGCGAAAAATCCGCGATAAAAAAAAACTCTTTTTTGTTATAATTTCTTTGCCTTAATAATCATTAAAAATATTTTTTTTAATACAAATTATAACAATTACTGTTTCTGTTTCTATCGAAACGCTTACTTTTTTGTGCAATTTGTTTTCTGGTGGTGGTGTAGAATTCTATTTCCAAACGGTAAGTTCCAAGTAAAGCTCATCATTTAGTGAGGTTGTGATATTTAAAACCATTTGTTGTATTTTTGGCATTCGTTATTAAGTGTTATTCACAATGCCGCGACCCCGGAGATCTAATATTTCGCGTCGAACACGTAATGCAAGTACTTATCGTAATATCGTCAATCAATTGAATATATATGAACGAGAAATCGCACGAGAACAACCCCGTATTAGTTTGGCCCGACTTCGTACATCACAAACGCAGGAAGAAAGGCAGGCGAGAAATGAAACGGCTCGGTTAGCAATGAGAAATCGTCGAGCAAATGTAGCAATTCAACAACTTTAAAATTTTTAATCAACGCATAAGAAGAATTGCTTCAAGTTCTGATTTGAATCAAGCAGCGTTCCATTACAACTGCAATTTCGACTATAGCTCTCATCATTCCGTTCAAAAAAAAGACATTGTCTATCCGCTAACCTTAAGATGAAGTAATAAATTCAAATTTGCCTTAAATACATGCGTATATTTTTTGATTGAGCCCACATCTACATCATATTTAAATTCTTCTGTAAAAAACACTTTATAATAGGTATTCCTTAGATTTTTATTTAAAGGTCGTAAATTTCGTTAAAATATCAATTTAAATCGTTCAGTAATACAACACTAATGTTTGCTTAGGGCCAGCAACGCGGCTCGGGTCAGCTTCTACATCATATTTAAATTCTTTCGACTACAGCTCTCATCATTCCGTTCAAAAAAAAGCCATTGTCTATCCGCTAACCTTAAGATGAAGTAATAAATTCAAATTTGCCTTAAATACATGCGTATATTTTTTGATTGAGCCCACATCTACATCATATTTAAATTCTTCTGTAAAAAACACTTTATAATAGGTATTCCTTAGATTTTTATTTAAAGGTCGTAAATTTCGTTAAAATATCAATTTAAATCGTTCAGTAATACAACACTAATGTTTGCTTAGGGCCAGCAACGCGGCTCGGGTCAGCTAGTTTATTATATATCTAAAGAACAACCGATTAAAATTTTTGGCCAGATTAAATTAGTTAAAATTTATATATGTTATATTAATATTGAAAAAAAAAATAATTACTCTGAGTGATAAAGGGTTTTGCACTAAAAAATAAAAATAAAATATTTATTTTGTAAGATAGGGGGATACAAAAACATTGATAAAATTGGAAAAGCTAGGAATTGGAGAGCTAGTTTATATCATAGATTAGAGTTATTATAGGAAATATATAGTGGCATAAAAAACGCAGTTTCATGAAATCCTAAGCTAGAGGCTTTTGAATATGGGACCTCGATATAGTAGATTTACATTCCTATTCGTTAGTTTTCTTTCTTATTTAATATTTATTTTATCTTTTGGCATTAAATTAAAAACAAAAGAAAATGAAACAAAAGCATAGAAAATAATTTAAGTATAAAATCATGTAAATATTTTTAAATAAAATCCATTTGAACATCAGATTTGTAGATAGAATTAAAAAAAAAAACAAAGTTTATTTATTTAAAAAATACACAACAGCTTCTCTGCCTTGAAGGCTTTTTGTGTTTTAAATTCAAAAGAAGAGAAAAACATAAAAATGAACAATGTTAGCTAATGCAATAATAAATCAATAATAAATAAATCGCAAAGAATTTTAAAATAAAAATTAAATAAATCCAAAAAGAACAATAATATATATTTTATACAAGAACCTACATATTTTTATTATACATGTATCAAGAACATTATGAGATTTTAGCCTTTTATACCCTACACACCAAAGGTGGTTGGTTCGTGATTTTGTTGAAAAATAAATATCTTTAATATCAGTCCGATCTTATTGGAGCAATGCTACGTTTCCACTGAATTCAAAACCCGGTTTGCATAAAATACACGAAAGTGTTTCTAACCAGCAAACATTTTTTGGCTTCTGTTAAGTGGTGTAAGTAAGGTTTTTGCTGGGCACTGATCCAACTCGTTTTATATGTTGAATTTTCGAACAAGTTCTGAAATTTCCTTTTTAACGTACCTTTTTGTTATTGCTGTTTTGTACAAGAATTCAACTTCATTTAGAAATTTTTAATTTATTTCACTTTTTTAAACTTGTTAATATTTTTGTATGAAAATTATCCCAGCAAAAATTTGGTAATGTCATGTAGTTACGGATTTAGTTACTTTTCAATGACAACCGTAACTACTTATTTATAACTCGCTATGTAACTAATTATCTATGATCAGATTTTTGATAATACCACTTCCTATAGATTTTCTTTAATTCAGTTTACCAATACATATGAAAAAGCAAAATTAACCTTTGAATTAATTTTTAATTTAAAATAGTTTTTGAAAATAAAATTAAAATTTTTGAAATTAAAATTTATTTTTACGTAAAAAAAACTGCTCTTTATATGATGACATTTCATTAGTTATTTGTAATCTTAAATTTAACTAGTTCCTATTGAAATCTAATAGCTTGGAAGTAATTATTCTTGTAACGACATCTCAGTAATGACATTATAAAATGCCTCCATATAGTAATATAAGGTAAGCAGTTGAATTTAATGTCATCACTGTGTTGAAATAATGAGTTATTCAGCTAATGTGTAAGTAGTGAAGAGCCAATATATTAGCCTCTTAACTCATTACATGGCAAACAATGTTTTTGCTGCAATTATAAATTAGAAAAAAGAATAAAAATTAAATAATCAATTGTAACTTTTCGATAAAAACATTCAATTTAAACTGATAATTCAGAGGTACTTTGCTTTATCCAAGACACATCACAGAGCTGATTTCAAACAAATCATGTTGTTTTTTTTTTTTTTTTTTGTTTATGAAAATTTATTGGAAAGCATGGTGAAAACAACTAGTTTAACTTGAATTGCCATGATTTTCCGAAAACTTCAAGTGGAAACATAGTAAATGTAACGAATTAGCTGACACGTTTTGCTTATAAGAGATATTGTCCTAATCAAAATAGTCCTCTCCACGTTTTTACGTGACATCTGTAAGAACAGTGTCGATAAATTTTCATTTTAATATATTAAATCAGCGTAAAAAATCGCTGTAAAAAAGCAAATTAACTTCTTCGCTAAAAACCATGTTAAAATCTTTTAAATTGCATTTTTTTATAAAAACTTTTAACTTAGTCTAGCGATTTCTAAACTACAACATTTACTGGAAATATATCTAATTGATATCATCGATGTTGGTCTATACAGAATAGCAACAAAGGATTTGCTACATATACGTTTTTTGAGTAACCATCCACTTACGTTTTGTATACATTTACATTTACGATAGAGTAATGAAGCCTTAAAGGCTTCGGCAATTTTAAAATTCACATTTTGTATTTGCATATGTTCTGTATATCTCACCCGTTCTTATATTGTACACGGAAAAAATTTTAAAATTTATAATTTAATATTATGCATTTAAAAAATAATATTGTTCTTAAATAATATGTTTTTTTTTTTTTTTTTTTTTTTTTTGTAATGAAAACTATAAATGAATATTAAAACATTTTTGAAAGATATTAAAACGATATCTCATTGCATATTTCTTTCAGTATTTTTTAAAGATAATACGACAGCATGACCTTGCAGTTTGAAAGCTCAATCGGGACTAATTTATTTTGCTAATATACAGCGTTTCCAGAAAGATGATTTTCATATTTTTGATGATTTTTTAACTAAAATATGATTTGATGATTTTTTCCTTCAAAATATTATTTTTTGAATCACCAACTAAAATTTTTTGAAGTCTCCCAAAAAATCTTGTAATAAGATTTTATTTAAAAACTGCCATATTTGAATTTTGACAATTATGTGAAATTTTATTCAGACTCAAGTCAATTTTTTTTTTTTTTTTATTATTATTGAAAACTCTGTTTACTCCACATGGAAGCGTTGCACAACAAGTGGCCTATATAACGTACTTCGTATAACTAGGAAACAAAGTAACAAAAATAATTATAGCCGCAAAGACCAGATATTTTTCTGAAAAATGTACTAATTTAATCGACACAAAGAACACTTGAAATTGGTATAGGAAATAACAAAAACAGCAGTGTAATAGTGGTATAGCAGATCCAAATAAATTAAATGAGAGTTGCGTAAATATTCCAATGATTCAAGCTGACCACACATATTATACCAATAATCGTGTAGAGAATCATCCTGTTAGTATATTCAACTTTAAGTGAGTAAGTCAATTGGATGTTCTCAAAAGCTGTAATGCCACTGGTGTTGATGATATTCATCCGTCTTTCTTCAAAATTCTTCTACCACTACTACCATTAATCACGTTTATTTTTAGCAAAATTATTATGACATATGCTTATTCACTAAGATGAAAGCAAATTAAAATACTTCCAATACCAAAATCGTTCAATGAATATCGGCCCATAGCTATAATACCATATCTGTCAAAAGCATTTGAAAAGCTTACACACAAAAAAATAACTCAGTATTTATGCAATAATAACCTTTTAACTGAGAAGCAATCTGTTTTCCAAGCGAAACATAGTTGTATTACTGCATTAACTGATGTAGCCGAGGATATTAGACATGAAGTTGATAATGGATGTGTTGTGTTGTTGGTGTTACTGGATCATTCAAAAGCCTTTGATACTGTAGGTCATACGATATTGATTCAAAAACTTGAAAAAATTATGCATTTCTCCTTCACTTCCCTTATTAGGGGTGTATCACAGGGATCCATTCTTGGACCTCTTCTTTTTTCAATTTACGCAAATTATCTTCCTAATCAACTAGTTTGCTGTGACATAAGAATGTACGCTGATAATGTCCAGCTATATATTAGTAATAAAAATAAGGACTTTGAAGCATGTGTAGCAAAACTAAATGAGGATTCGGAACGAGTTTCGATATGGGCAAATATAAACGGGCTAATCTTAAATCCTACAAAAACTAAATGTTTAGCAATACACAAAAGATCACAGAAAAATATTGACTCATATAACATATGCATAAATAATCAGCGAATTGAAATTGTAAGCAAGGCAAAAAGTCTTGGCATAGGTTTTAATGATACTCTAACCTGAATAGATCATGTACTACAAGCTTGTGGTAAAACTTACTTGAAGCTAAGAATTCTATGGTTCACGCAGTACTGCACATCAATCAAAATAAGACTGTTAATTGCAAAAACGTACTTAATACCGATACTAACCTATGGCTGTGAGGTTTATGCAAGTTGTGGCACAACAAGTAAATTAAAGCTAAATTCTACCTATAACAACATCGCAAGGTATGTCTTTGGACTGCGAAAAATGGACGCAAATGATAATTACCAGAGTATCACGCCTTATTCCAAGAAAATATATGGGGTGAAGATTGAGAACTTGCTAAAAATACGAGTCCTAACATTTCTTCACAAAATTATAACAACTCGTGAGGCATACCAACTGTTTAATACACTGAGATTTAGTACACTTGTAAGAAACAAAAATTTTATTCAATTTCGATACCATACTTCAATATCGGAGTGGCAATTATTCATTAGCGCTATACGTCTTTGGAACAATATTCCACCATCATTTAAAGTTATCAGCAACGCATTACAATTTAAGAGAAAATTATTCGAATACTATTCATAACAAATTTTTATTTTTAAATTTTAACATGCCAACAAGTATTAAACTACTTTAAAACAAAATTTATATTTTAAATTTATTTTTTTAATATTTAATGTATCCATATTTCTCTATAAATAATAACATTATAAGATTTATATTTTTTAAGACGAAAGTTTTGTTGTAGAAGTTACAAATAAAATAAAAATAAATAAATAAATAAATAAATGGAATACATTGTATACTGTTAGACACTACCAAAGTGAAATGTATTTTCTGGACTAGTAGCAGCATCTTTAATAAAAACACGTTAATTTTATATGCCAGGACTATATCGACCAATATCATCATATACTTAGGATGTATAGAAATTGTTCTTTTATTTTAATTCGTTTCTCTGAGGAGTGACCAGACAATAATTTTGAGGAAAATCGTCATAGGAAAATAATTGAAAAAGAGCACTCCATAAGGACATCAAATTTAGATGATAAATGGTACATTACATGGCTTCTAAAAAGGATCACAATTGCCCTAACATAATCCTTTATATAGATTCCTGTAATATTTAACAATATGAATTTAATATTTAATCTACGCTAAAAAAAAACTTGGATTAATGTAAATTTTTGTGATTACTTTTATTCCATTTAGGAGTCATCCATCGAATATGATACATTTGAACTTTTGAAATCAATAAAATATAACCAATATTAAGATGAGAACAAAACCTGTATTAAGTCCATAAAGAAAATTGTTCGAAATTGTATGATTTATACTTTAAATCTCGAAAATGTTTTCTTTGGACTCAAGATATGTGCGAAATATTCCTCCGATTTTTTTTCTGATGATAGCAGGATGTTTAATCGGGTCAGAACTAGGTATAAAGTTAAAATTAGGAAAAAAAAACAATGTTGATGATTTTTACACCAAAATTATGATTTTTCTGACATGATGGCTTTTTGTCCAAAGTTTCCGGCAACGTTGCTAATAAGTAAGATCAAATTGTAGATATACGCTATTTTGCGGTTCTGTGGTCTAAATATAATTTAAAAATTTTTAGGCATATTAGGTGTCCACATAAGCTTTTATAAAATTGAAGTCCGGGTACAATCTATCAACGTACAAAGTTAATGGTATATAAATCATTTATAGGTGTATTTTTATACATCTGTTACTCATTCAGGCTCATGTAACACTACTCTATGGTGAAAAAATAAAGTCAGAATTTCACGGCATCTCACGCATAACATGTCATTACTAAATATATTGTGGTTACGTAAATAGAAAAACACCACCAAGCTTAGTTATGGTTATAGTCATGGTCTGCTTTGAAGGTGCACTAAAAGGGGCTTAATATTTTAGGTATCTTACTCCTTACTTCAATGGGTCAATGACCCACAATACACGAATCGACAGAATCTATATAAAATATTAACTTCGTTCTTAAGCAACAAGAAACTCATTATTTGATTGTAATTATTATTATTATTATTATTATTATTATTATTATTATTATTGTTATTATTATTATTATTATTATTATTATTATTACTATTATTTTTTTTTCATATTTTTTAAAAAATTCCGAAATACTCAATTTCATTGTGGTTAACTTATTCGTTTATAACCAAATATTTTATAATTCTTAGTGTAAGTAAGTTTGAAATTTTCCATCATTATCGCTTTTGCAGAATCTACTTTATACTTATGTTGTTGACAAATTTATTATTATATTTTTTCCACTCAACTTTCTTTTAAATCTGCCTGTAGGGAACAAATCCATCTTAGTCTTGTCATGTTTTCTTTTTTATCTAGTTCTTTTATTAATGCACGAAAACGAGTTGAATTTATGAAAATAAATGATGATAAAATGAAAAAATTCACTGAATTATGTGCATAAAACATTTGGTTTAACCAAATATAGTAAAGTAACTAGCTGACTCCCTAGAAAAAGTACACATTTTAAAGTACAAACTGCAATAGCAGATTTTAAGACCGTGAGTTAAATGAAATAGTAATAATAATGATAAACACTTGGTTTTGTCCTTTAAGCACAACAAGTAACTCAACTGAATTGATTTTGAATGTATATGACGTTAAAATGGAAAATGATACTAAAAGCAAGGTCTGATTTGACTACTATATTAGTTTCATTTTGCAATAAATATCTGCTGCTTTCAAAAAAATAAATAAATAAATAAAAATAAAAAAAATACTTAAAATATTTTTATTTTAAATGTTTAGGAGTGCAGAAGTACAAAATAAATTGTATTTGAATTTTTAATTATATTGCATTGAAATTTTTGGTGTTATTATTTTAAATAAGTAATTATTATTAAAATTGTTGTTGATTATTATGTATTTAAAATTAAAATCATGATTTATAAAACAAATTGTCTATACAGGGCAGGGGTTCCAACAATATTAATTATTATTTCCCCACACCACCATAGGTGGTTGGGGTATTATGCGTTTGTGCTGATGTTTGTAATGCAATGAAAAAATCATCCCACACATACCTTAAAGTATAACAATCGACTTAGAATCACAGAATCACGGCTGGCTGGATGGCTGGCTGGACGACTAGCCGACTGTTTATATTTGGTTTATATTTATATTTGGCACAAATTAGTTTTATATAAATAGAAATCACAGTGACAAATTTTATGAGGATCTCTCCGTAATTTACCATAGCATCCATATAAACCCACTTTCAGGAATCACCCTAGAGAGGATAAATTAATATAAAATTTTAGTACGAACATTTACGTAATATTCTGTCCACAATTGTCCACATGTCTAATATAAGACCCCTCCACGAATTTTGGTGGACATACACTACGGTGTGGGGTATCATATAGTCGGGCTTGAGCGGCTATATCTTTCTTACTTGTTTTATTATATATATATATATATATATATATATATATATATATATATATATATATATATTTTGACAACATACCTCGACGAATAACGAAAAAAAGTTATTCATTATAATAAAATTTCATCTACGTATTCCCATATATATATATATATATATATAATAAATTTAATTATAAAATTTCCTTTTTTTAAATTAAAAAAAGTAAATAAAATAAAAAAGACAATAAATAAATTTTATTGTATTTTGTATTATATTTGCTCTAATTAATTAATTAATTAATTGAGGTTGACATGAAGAATTGTGGTTCTTCTTAACAGCAACGAGATTACGTTTGATAGCAAAACAAAATTATCTTCGCTTGAGCTCTAATAATTATATCATAATGCTGCAATAATATAAATAAATTTGATCGACACATGATAAATTCTTATCATGATAAGAATTTTACGTTTGTTATGATAGAAAAATCTCTCGTGTAGACTTTAAATTAATAATACGAATGTAAAATAAGAAAAAATGTTTGTAGGGTCGCCAAGAAAATATATTGGTACGTACATTAATTCCGATCACTTTTTAGTAAAAAAAATTTCCCAAGCACTTTTTAACTGATCGCGCAATATGAGTCCGAGCATGGTCATGATGGAAATTCATGGACTCATGTATGGTCCCATTTTCTGGCTCTTTTTCGTTCAAAGATCCTTTCATACTAATTAATTGTGTTCATCACAGGTCTTCGCAATCCTTTCGCCATGCTTTAGCTGCGTATAATAGATGACATATTTCTGATCTCATTAAATACAGATCATTAATTGGATGCCATGGTTATTTGACTTTAATGTCAATTTTTCTGGTTGGCTTTGGATGCTCATTCTCATTTGACTTTAATGTCAATTTTTCTGGTTGGATTCTTCTTTGGATTCTCATGTGACACCTCTTTTCGTCGTGCGTAACAATTTGATGTTTCTGAATAAATTTAAGTACTTCTAAAACCTGAAAATTGTTGTGTGATCTACTGCCAATTATTTTGAAAGCATTTGGAATGTGTGATGATCGAGCAAACCCTCCAGTTCTTAATTTTGAAACTTTTTTCGTACATTGAAATCGTCACAAAATAATAAATAAAGTAAAACTTTTAAATCAGGTTCTAAACTTGACGAGTAATAGATAACATACAAAAGGCTTATTTACTTTATTATATATATTAATACCTTAATTGGTTCTTTGATCGGCTTCGATTTCTTATTCCTCCATATATTCCCTAAAACTTTAATACGAACCACCTAATGCCTGTTTCCTAGGGCCTAGGGTATTCAATCGTATAATGTTTGTTTGAGTAATCGGAAAGTTAAAATCAAATAATTGTTCGATTAAATTAAAATCAAGAATTTTATTCGAGTAAATAATGCCGAATAATCGATTATCTCGATTAAAAACATATTTTAAAAAAATTAAAACTAGTTAATTTTAGTCTTTTGAAAAGTTTTGCTTGAAAATTGTTGCAAAAATTTCATATAATTTATAATTTGGAATTATATTAAAAAATGTTTACCCAGTAAAAGAACCGAATATAAACCAATAACACAATGCATTGTTGAAGTTAAAGGTAGGATTTTAATCACAAATATAAAATCGAATATAACTATTAACATCACTTAAATTATTTTGTTTTTATAATTTGATTTGGAGAAAGTATAGGAAAAATATTCACCTTATTATATTATATTTTCTGTGTGAAACAAATTGAACGATTTTTTAGAATGATTTAAAATGAATATATTTAATTTATTACATGGTCTACTAAGAAAGACATTTAAAAAAATTTTATCACTTCTATTAATAATTAAATGATGGACATTAAAATGCAATAATAAAAATTAAATAATGTGGAGAAAGTTATATAATTTAATCATCGCGGAGACGGTATAAATTAATTTAATTTACAATATATATTTTTTTCAATCGAATTATTCGATTATTCGACATAAATTACTCGAATAAAATTCTTGATTTTAATTTAATCGAACAAACATTATACGATTCAATACCCCACCTAGGGTATATTCATAAACAAAGTTTAAATTTGAATCCGCTTTAAAATATTTTTAATATGGAATTTTTTTTATAAATCAGTTTTAAATTTTAAATACAAAATAATAACATATAAAATTTCAATGTAAAACATCCCAGCAAAAAACCAAAAGTGCTGCCAAAAAACAACCTTTTCATCGCTTCAGAACTAAAACTAAGAGCATGTTTTATGCTTTTTTTGGAAGTTATTAATAATTACTTTCAAAAACAAATGTATTTTTAGCTGTACAAAAGATTAATAAATAAAATAAAATTGAAGTTGCACTAATTTTAAAGTATTTGTATTATGTTTTAATAAGGCTAAAATAGAATTTTTATAAACATTTTATTAAACATATTTTTAAGAGAAGTACTTTAGAAGAAACGAACATCCTACCAATGACAACCATGTGATAAAAAAAGAACTTCTGTTCTCTTTTTCAGCACTGAGTACTTCCTTCCAATGACAATACAATGTTAAAATCATGACTTTTTCAGCTCTTTTCCAGTTTTTTTTTCTAGAATCAAATTTAATTTATTTTGTATTTCTGCACTCATAAAAATTTAAAATAAAGCCAAACAACAAATATATGTTCATATAAGAAATTTCAGCAGCAACAAAATTACCAAAATAAAAATACAAAAAAAAAAACTATAGTTGCAACATCAAAACAAATAAAATTTGCTAAAAATACTTTTGGTACAAGAAGAAAAATTTTTCATGTGCTACTTATATGAGTTCGGCAAAATTATGTGTATGAGACTACAACACGAAGTATTAGTTTTTTTTTTTTGCTGCTAAAAATAGCAAAGTTATATTTGGAATATTTTTAGTTGCCGTGTGTAGTAATAATGAAAGAATTTAATATTAATTACATAGCCGTAAGTGAAAGAAATTTCACTGTCACTAAATATTTAAACGTTGACTACAAGAAAAATAGATAAAATAAATGAAAGTATGTAAACGTAAATATGAACTTATAAGCAGAAGCTGCTGGCTGTTAACACTTCATACTTTTGTATGTATTACCTACTTTCTCATACTTGTGTTAATACTTATTTATACGGAAACTCTTAAAGGATTGTATATATAGCAAATTTATAAAATTTTTACCTATTACGTTTTTTTTTTTTTTTTTTTTTTTGGAATACGTTGCTTATAATTGTATAGCTTTTTTTTAACACTATACCTATTAATCATGAGGAATTTTTGGTATATGTATATCTTTTCAGAGTTTTTGCAAGAAATATATGAATATGTATTATATTGCATTATAACCTTTGAAAAATGTTTTTTCTCTTTCCATTTTGTCAACAAAAACAGCAAAAAATCCATGGCGTTATATTCTCCAATTAAGAAGAGTTTTAGGGTTTTCAAAAAAAATAAAATATTTACAGGTCAATATTAGAAATAAATACTATTCATAAGAAATATAAAAATCATTACAAAGTTTAGTAAACGAAAGATTTTTAGCTTTAAAATTTAACGATTTATTTTTAAATAAAATGTACTTAAAAGGACACCCTATCGTAAATACCATGTTTTCAACAGTAAGTGTGAGTCATGCAAACATTTGGACTATAATTTTGTTATCAATCAGATGGTGGGCACTGCTGGATGATAATCCGAATTAATTTATAAATTTCTAAAACATTTGGTCCGATAGAAATGAAATATATACAAAAGATGTAGGTAAGAACTTAAGCTTTCAGAATATTAGTCTTCCACATCGATGTAACTTTTTAAAAACGAATCCCAGATGTAAATGTATAAAAATGAACCCTACAAACATTTTATATAGCAAGGAATGGTAAAAAGGAAATGGAAGAAATGGTTGAGTTAAAATATAAAAAAAATTATTGGTTTAATAAGTTTAAATAGATTTTGAAATAAAGACAAATGGTTACCTTTTTGATGTATTACCTGAATAATAGAACTACAGATTTCCCCCGTATTCAAACACAACTTTTAAATTTAAAATGAATTTTAAATCAAATTTTTCATACAAATTTCGTCTCATGCAACAAAAATCAAACATTTTTCTCACACATGATAAATTCCATATAAATGTGAAAATATGGACTTAATAGTGTAACTACGTTTTCAGTTTTTCTTTTTTAAAGGACTTTAAAATTTTAAAGGTTCAGGTAGGTTAACTTTTTATTATTCTACTTCCTAATTGCAATTATAGGGCGATATGGGTACCAAATAAAAGAGAAGATTTTCGGCATTATATTGGATGACTTCTTCTTAAAGCAATCCAATAAAAATTGCAAAAAAATATCCCTCGAATATCTAATACTCTAAAAGCCTTGAAAGTTTCCACAAAATAATTTCCAAAATAATGTATATTAAAGATACTAATGTCCACTTTCAAGTTCCAAAGTTTTATGGTTTTAACTTTACTGATTTAAGCAGCTGACAATAAATAGAAATAATTGATTATTAGATTTTTAATGGTTTAACTAAATATTTTAGGTACGTAAAAGTAAAACATGTGCTTAAGGAATAACCATGCATGTAAATTTTATAATTGAAAATATTTGTATAAAAATATGTAAGTATGCCATGTATGACGATTTTAAATGTTTTATATTTATTTAGGATGTTTCCTTATATTTTTTATATTATGCTTCTTTAGTTTTATTGTAAAAACATAATTTTGGTATTAAATAGCAGTCAGAACAAAGTGGTCCATGACAATTTTACTATCGTTACTTTTGGAAATTATGATACAGAATATATATTATAAAGAAAAGTACATTTTAGTCCTTGAAAACTATTGTTTTAGATTCAAAAACGATTATCATATGTGATAATTTTTATCACCTTTATGATATCGGTTCGATATCGTTATAATATCGTTTGGTTTATTAAAGCCAATGTATTTAAATTTTTACTTCAAGCGTATTATAACGTATTATTCTTGAAAGCTTAAACGATAAGTTAAGTATTTGTATTTATTTAGTTTTAAACTCATTACTTGTATGCGGAAGGATGGTTGGATATGATTTTTATATTTAATTTGGTTTTATGAACAACTAACATGAAAAAAGTGTAGTCAGTCAAGCGCGAACTTGTATATCCTACACCATTATGTACGCGCGTTACACTGATTTTCAGGTGAAGTCCTGATATAGAAACTATGAACATATCCAAATATCTGACCATCGTCGAACTTTATACCCTAGTTTATATACTTACATAAAGTTTATTAATGGTATTTATGAGAAATTTTCTGGAGTAGATCTTATACGGGAACTGTATAAATTATCCTCTTGAACTTTGGTAATGCGATTTATAGTTATACACATTTTAATTGCTGCAAATAAAATCACAAACTGAATTATTTATATTCAATTTATGCTTGTTAAAGTGACATTGTGGAATGGTTTTTGTAAGGGAGTTATGGTCAATTAGAGGCCAATCTTTGCGAAATTTGATAACATGATTTATATACTAACATTTTATATTGTACTTTTACACATTTAAATAATCTTGCGGAAGGGGCCACATATGGAAACTATAGTCAGCTAAACTCTTGAAATTTGATGTCTAATACCGATAAATATCTCATCTAAATCGAACTTCATATAAATATTTTCATATCCAAGACAATTATGAACTCTTGAAGCTAAAGAGACAAAATGTGGGATTCACAAATTTCATTATGATAATATAATTCAAAATAATTTATTCGAAAACCTCAAGGATATTTAAGAAAAAAGTATTTGAAGGATATTTTTGAAATTATAAAATTCCGAAAGGTTTAAATAAAAAAAATGCTGGAACTTCTAAATCATATTCTGTCATAGAAAAATTATTAATTTTGATATTTCAAAGTTCTTTTAAAAGGATATTCGAAGACGAAAGAAAATGCTGAGTGCGTAATCCTAATATAAAATGTCTCTACATTTATATGTATATGCTTTAGTTCATGTATGAAAAATTCTGTTGTACGGTGCAATATGTTGGGAATATTTCTGCAGTACGAAATGTTGGCGGGGAGTGTCTGAGTATGTGTCAATGTTTTTTCCTTTTTTAATGCTTTAAGGAACATTGTCCTTGATGAATGCTTTTCAAAAATCATTTAACATTCTTTTCTTACATCGACAGTGTTGTTAACTCTAAATATATTTAATGTCATGCAAACTTATTTCTTTGCACATTCTTGTTTCCAAAAATAGAAACGTTAATACTCACACTCCTTCAAATGATAGTGATGATGACGAGGCCAACGATGATGATATAAAAAATATTTTACAACTCGTACACAATCAGCACACGCATAAAAAATGACACTATGGTAGAAATGTGAGATATGTGTATAATAGGGTATCACCAAAAATAAAGTTTTATGAGTTACTAACTAAAATGAAAGTTTGTATCATTTTAAGTTAATATTTCTCAAAATTTTATGCTGGCTTTAACTGTCAGATAACTGTGTTAAAGGATACAATTTTTTACGTTTTTGTATGAAATTTCGTTATTTACGATAGGCCTTTGAAATGTACATTAATGCAATAACAAACATTTTTTTCAATTTTCCATAAATAATTTAAAATTCAAATGAAGTAAACTTTTGTTTTAGTTGGGAACAATGTGACCTTATTTTTTTCCAGCTAAAAACTGTTCTTAGTAATTGTATTATGAGCTTATTTGAAAAAATGATTGATTGTGTATCTTTCTCTCTCTCTCTCTCTATATATATATATATATATATATATATATATATATATATATATACCCTACGGAGCCTTGGACAATCATTTCGATTTTTTGCATACGGAATTACAAAGATTACATCTTTTTTAATGAAAATTAAGAAAACCGTTAGAGGATCAATTTTTATTATTTTCAAATAAGTAAACAATAAATATTGTAAACTTCTGAACACAAGTTTTTATTTGACCTGAAAACACCGATATACCTTTTATTTGGGATAACCTTAATATACATACTTGCTTCAACAAATATATCTTTACAAATATATCTTTAATCATATTTCACTACCACGAAAAAAAGTATATATGTTTTTAACACAATCAAAGAAAATTGTTTTGATATTAAAATAAAATTAAAAAAAATACTTTCAAATATGCTCATAATACAATTACTAAGTACAGTTTTTAGGGAAAAAAAATAAGGTCACATTGTTCCCAACTAAAGTAAAAGTTTTCTTTATTTTAATTTTACATTATATGTTGAAAATTATAGAAATATTTGTTATTGCATTAATGTACCTCTCAAAGGCCAGTCATAAATAACAACAAAAAAATTTCATTTTAGTTAGGCACACATAAAGCTTTATTTTTGGTAGTACCTCGTTTGTATGACATCAAATATATTTAGAGTTAACAACACTGTCGATGTAAGAAAAGAATGTTAAATGATTTGTGAAAAGCATTCATCAAGGACAATGTTCGTTAAAGTATGAAAAAAAAATAATAATAAAACGTTGAAACACGTTGAGATATTCCCCGCAAACATTTCGTATTGCGGAAATATTCCCAACATAATACGACAGCATTTTTCACACATGAATTAAACCATATACATACATATGAAAGTAAAGGCATTTTACGATAGGACTGCGTATTCAGTTTTTCCTTTCGTGTTCGAATATCCTTTTAAAAGGACTCTGAGATGTTAAAAATTAATAATTTTTTCATGAATTATTTTTAAATCTGTTAGTAACTCGACAATGCCGATATGAGTTCTTTGTAAACATCATCTATTTAACTTACAACTTTTCGGGAAATGGAATCCGTAAGTTTATTTTTCCCTATATATTATTAATTAAGACGAATGGCTTACGATACTTAACTCCACTGTTAAGTATTTCTAAAAATAGAAAACAAACAGAAGGAATAAATCAAATAACAAAAACATTGTTCATTGCTACTTAATAAGCAGCTAAACAATAACAATTACACATTTCTTCATGATTTACTACCTAACTGGTAGCTTTAAGCATATAAACAATAATAATTGAAAATGAAGAATACAAAAATAATTGCAAAAAGCTTTGTCGTAAAAAATTCGTGTTACTTAATAATATATAGGGAAAAATAAAGTTACGGATTCCATTTCCTGAAAAGTTGTAAGTTAAATAGATGATGTTTACAGGGAACACCATGGTGGGACGCTGAAGAGTGCTGATGACGGTAGTGGCGGACTAGAAAATGCATTCCATTCCGCCGAGTGTCCAATTAAACTTTTACAATGTATTCTTTTACAACTATTCAATGAACTAAAGCTATATATATATATATATATATATATATATATATATATATATATATAAAGAATGATTTTAGTTACCAAAATGGTAACTAAATCGTTCAATTGTTCATCCAATTACTAAGAAAACTGAAAATTAGTATTTTTTCCAATTAAACAGTTTTAAAATTAAAAATAAAATAAAAATAATTGGAAAAAATGCTAACCTTAAATAATATCTTAATTGAATGACTCAAAACATTAATAAAGTCACTTAAATAATTGAATGATTCAATATGTTAATTGAAAAAAAAAAATAATATTTTTATTTTTTATTTAATTTTATTTTTTCTTTTTTTTCTCTGACAAGAAATAAATATCATTTGTCATTTTCCAAAAAATAAATTTTCAATGTTTTACATTTTCTGTCTTTTTGTGTTTTGTTTCCTTTGTCCTTATCTTAGCGAATACCATTCAATAACCTTTACCAGTGTATCAATGCAATACAGCTTTTTGAGTAGCGACTGAATTACAATTTGGTTGGCATATATTTTCTATTCCAAAAAGTATGAAGGAAGGCCTAATATAACGCGCTAATATTTATAATGATTTATACAAACATTTTTTGTAATCCAAAAAAATAAAAAATAATATTCTTGCTCCTTATTTATATATGCATGAGCAACCAAGTTATTTGTCTTCTATTCGACAGAAGTATCTGCAAAATCCCTGAAACACTTTATAAATAAGTAAAGACAAAATGATGAATTTATTCCCATACCTTTTTTCAAGTTGCTAACGAAACCTTCCTGCATTTAACCACGTAAAAAACAATTCATCAAGAAATTTTACAAAATATATTTATTTTGTGTTTTTTTTTTTTTATAATTTACCAGACGTCAAGTTTCTTTTTTTAATTTTTTTATAAACTTTTAAAATCAATTAAAAAAACTTATTGAATCAAGTATTATGATAATAAGATTTTAATATAGAATCAAGCAACAGTGTTATTTGAAAATTTTCGGGTAATAATTTTTTCTGTATATGCAAATAAAAATGTGTATTTATTTCTCTTTTTTTATAATAATCCAACAAAAACTTTTATTGCCAAATATTAAATAAAATTTTATTATAATTATATCACTATACTACTTACAGTTTAGCAACTTAACTCCTTGTTTAATACGGTGATATCATTAGAGGCAACTAGTTACCATAAAGGCTTTCAAACAAGGCCTTAAATAATTAATTATTCTAATGTAAATGCGAATAAATCTGTTAAAAATTTCACAACTAATTACACTTAATGCAAAGAAAAGTTAACTGTTGACTCAAAACAACTTCGATGTTGGAGTTGCATTGAATAGCATGTCGTTTTTGCTGGGAATATTTAGTTGTCTGTACAGTTTGTGTATGGAAAACCTAGCGTCAAGAATAATGGCTGTAATTTTTTATGTAAAATATTGAATTATTTTAGTATTTAAATACACAAATACACACTCACATTTATGAACGTTAATAACTAGTATTCTATAAAGAAACATACATTCTAAGAAACTTTAATCTGTACATCTGTACGTATGTGTAAAATTAATTAAAAAATTCAAACGTTTTTTATGCAAACACAGAGTTGGAGAAAAAATTCTAAAATTTTAAAATATTATAGCAATACGAAAAAAAAGTACCCAGCAAAAATTTGGTAATAGCATGTAGTTACGTACATGCACGTTTGAGCTGTTTAGGGAAGGTCCTTGTATGAGACTTAAGATCAATTACAGAAAAATACTTAAAAATGGAAGATTTTATTTGTGTTGAATTCTGTCAGTTTTAAGAGATGAAATAATGAGCAGGTTTTGAACAATAGGCTTCTTTCTTTGATTAACAAGTTCTATATATGTATATATATACAAACGGACAAAGTTAAATCGATTCAGCTGGTGATTCAAGTCGATTAGTATATTTGAAGGTAGTTTTTATCAGCATCGTTAGGGTATAAAAATGAACAGTGCAATAATGCTTTCGATTCAAGTAAAGTATATATAATCATTTTTTTTTAAATTCTCAACACACAAAGCTTTACAAGCTAATCAAGAAACCGAACTACTCATGATATTCAACAAGGCTAAAAACTATTGATATTTATTTTTTCACTAATTGTAATCATCATACTAGGAAGAACTCTCTTTTTTAATTCGTTCGGAACAAATTTTTTTTCCAACGAATTTAACCTTAATTTTAAAATCGACTTTTATTTTTCTGTTTGCAACTTTAACTTTTAAAAATTTACGAAGAATAAACAAATTAAATATGAAAATAAAAATAATACTCAGGAATTAAATCGAAACGAATTAATCGAACTGAAGTCGTGTGCAACGGAATTAAAAATGTTTTGACTTAGCTTGAATGAAAGACGTGTGTTTATGAGCAATGTATAAGGTTTTTTGCTATTGTTAAAAATGAAACAACAACAACAATTTTTATGGCCGTAGGAAATTTATTTAATTGTGTCTTAAGCTAAATTATATTTGTAATTAATGAATAAGAGAATTTTGGAAAATTAGAATTTTTATTTGTATATTTGTATGCGTATGAATATAGATTTTTAATTTTTTATTGTGATTTATGCAAACAAATCCAAACTTCTTGTATATGTGGTATTTTTTGGGTATCCATTCGAATAATATTCATTCGAATAATTCGAATAATATGGTGTGTATAATTTTTCGATAAATTTAAAGTGGTTTTTTTCGAATAACGAATAATTCGAATACTAATTTTTTAATATTATACTTCTTTTAGTATATTTTTAAACACAGGTATAACTAAATATATTTATATTTTATTTTTATTATTTTAATTTAAACAATAAATTTCTCGCATTCATATTTTTTATTTATGCACCTATACATATACATTTATGAACATATTTGACGTGTAGATCTAGACAGTTTAACTGAATTTTCCATATTATATAAGTATACAATTTCTTTTTAGACAAAAAAATCGGTATATTTACATAAAATTGGTATGTTGCTATACATTTTTGAAACACATAAAGGTAAGTATACATAATTTTTGTCTAAATTTTTTATCAGTATAGAGCGTGATAATTTGAAATTAAACCCTACAAGTATTTTTACCCTAATTATAGTGGGAGTCATGTTAACTACTATAAATGTAGTAAATTTACATGAAATTTTATTGGAGTATATTTAAACTGTGAAACATGTCCAACCAACTCCAAACATTTAAATTACAACTCTAAAATAAAACTAAAGAGTTTGGAAATGAGATATTTGGAGCACTATTTGGCACGCAAGCTCTCGATGAAATATGGCTAAAGTGTTTAATATATAAAATTAATTATTTACAACCACCCACAAATTGCTGGAGTCCTATTTATCTGACGGTTTATTTAGAGTAAATTATAACGAATTTATGACAGAAGCAGGTGTTTCACAAGGAAGTGTTCGAGGACCTACCTTGCATTTGATTTACATTTATTCTTGGAACCATTGCGAGTGTACCATAGTGTATAAGAAATGAAAATATCCATAGAGACTTAGAGGTTCTATTGGTAAAAGACGAGTTTAGAAAGCACAGTGAAAAATATCTCAACCCTCTTGCAAGACTTCTTACTGAAGTTCAATCAAATTGAAGGCTTCGTAGAGCCAATTTTTCACCTCGTTACTACGAGGACCAATTATTCACCTTGCTATGATCTCGTTACTCTTTAGTGCTTAGTTTTAAGATTGAAATAAATATTATGAGACCTTAAAAAAGGCAGATTTAATATATAAATAAAAAGTTAAAAATTGTATTTTTTGTTTTTATGTCTGACACACACACACATCATATTTAAAAAGAATTATAAAATTTTTGAATACTTACCAAAATTTTACATAATTATTTTATATTTTAAAGTATTCGAACAATTTGAATAACCTTTAAACCAAAATGCCTTATTCGAATTATTCGTTTTATTCGAACAATGAAATAATCGAACAATTGGAATACTCTATTATTTATACATTTTATGTTATGACGTTCTTGAAGTAAGTAAATGAGCGATGTGATTTGTGTTCACAACTGCGTATGAGTATTAAAAATTAATCATACTCAAATATGTATACATAAATATTATATATGTATGCAAATAAATTGTAAAAGAATGTAAGATTTAAATAAAACTTTTTTAAATATTTTACTTCTTTTATAAATACCTACCTATAAATTGAAAATACTTTTGAAGTAGTATTTATGCATTCAATTTAGGAATTTCATTTAGTTTGTATAATTAAATTTTATTTATTTTAATTTTACTTACTATTGCTCTTTACACAACTATAAAAAGGCAAAATTAAATGTAATAAAATATATAATTTAATCTATTTTAAAAGTATGCAATTTTAAGTATTTAAATAAATACTAGTATTTTTCTTATATTACTTGTTAGTTGGTTTAGTATTCTTCTTTTTTCTCCTCAGCTTTTGGTTAGTTTTATTTTTTTTATTATTATTTTTTTTAAATTTCTTTAGTTTTATTTACATCCTTAGATTTGGTGGATGTATAAGTGTATCTGTATGCGTGAGTCCTTTTTTATTTCTGTATTTTGCCTAATGTTAAGGATTTTTCTGCAAAACGTGCAGTGAATTAAAAATTTTTATATTTGAAGTAGATTTTCTTTTATTTTATTTTACTCTATTTTTATTTTATTTTATTTTGGTTTTAAATTTTAAGATGTGTAAGTTTCTATATTGTTTGGCTGCTGTTTTTGCTTGCTTTTGATTTGGTTATGTTTTCTTCTTCTTTTTATTTTTGTTTATTATACTTAACATTTACAATTTTTAACCCATTATTGCCCAGTATCCGAAATTGTGAGCCGATTTTGTTAAAACTTTGCACACAGTAGGTTTTTGGTCTAATTAAGATATTTTTTAAATTTAAAGAAAATGAAACGATTGGTTCTGGAGATCAAAGGGAGTAAGTTTACTTACCAGTGGAAAAATATAAGAAGTAGGCTGAAAGTGAAAATCATTATTTTCGTAATAAATTTTTATTAAAAATTTATATATTTTGTTTAAAAAACATTAAAGTTAAAAATATTTAGTTCAATTTGTAAACTTTTATTTATTTCTTTGCTTTTAACTTGCACACTTGTCACTCATGTGATTAGTGGGTGTGACCAACCACCACCCAACGTCTTAGCTTTGCTGAAAGGATGTTATTATGTGGATGTTCAGAAATTTCGACGAATGAACTACTAATGACGGTTTAAATGTTGAATTTTATTCATTAGCAGATAGCATAGCAAGTATCAGTAGTTCACTCTGCAATAGCTGCATTATATACTTAACTAGTTCCGTTTTTGGCATCAGAAATATGGAGATTTCGTACATAAATATTCATGTTACCATTTTTTTCCATATATTAATTAGATAAATAACCAAAATATTCCCTTAAAAAAATTTGCACGTAAATATAACAATTTTCTTTATTTGATTTAATTTCACAATATTTAAGAATAATTTCTTAAATATTAAAACTATTTTTTTTTAATGAATCAAAAGTCAAGAAGTCTGAAAAAACTGTTTATATTTTCATTTATATTTTCAATTTATAAAAAAATGTTTGAAATTTTCTTCGGAAAACTTTTGGAACAGAAGAGCAGAAGAGAGGCGCTTTTTAACAAAATGATGTGCTGTAAAATGCATTATTATTTTTTCAATAGATTTTCTTGGAATGTGGGCATTTTAAGACATCTGTTATTAATATTTAATATATAACTATTTTCATTTATAATTTGCAATAAAATCTAATAAAACTAAATCGATGTTTTAACAAAATTTTTGCAAAATTCCTAAAATTTTCATTATATACAATTTAATAATATCTATGAATAAAATTTAATTTTTTATGAAAAAAGATTGGGGAAAAAGTCATGTTTGATTCATAATATTTATGAAGAAAATTTTTTCAAATATATGATTTTTTTTTTTCTGTGTACTCTTAGAATATTATTTCTCTGGTTAAATTTTAAATTATTTACTATTCATGCCGAAAACACTTTCATTTTGATCGTAAAAACATTTAAAGCTAATGAAATTGTATCAAGAAATTACAAAATTTTTGTCAATTTATAACATGGAAATTATTAGGGAATCTAACTTGAAAAACATGTGACAGTAAAAACTAAAAATTTTCTTCTTAATTATAAAATCTTCAAAATTATACACTTTAGTGTAATATATGTTAAATTATGCTCTTAAGTATGAAATATCCATAAATATATCACTTAAATTGCTAAAAAATGCTCTAAAATAACGACTTTCTATGAAATTATGACAAAATACGCTGTAACAAGTCAATGCCAAAATTCTTAAAATTGTTTAAAACGGTTAAATATCTAACAGTTTGGTTCATTTGAAGCAAAGCAAAAAAATATGATTTTCAATATTCTTGGTTGCACGGTAGGGCCAAACGCAAAAATTTTGGTAATAAATCTGTATCTCCCAAACTCCTTCTATTATTATTTTTTTTTTTAATTAAAACTTTGTTCGAAAATAATGATCGCAAAATTGCTTAACTTAATACCAATACGTATTTGTTTTTTCTGACTATTATATCACTCATACGTACCCATTAATGTTATACCATCCCTAAAATATGCTACACTTTTCATTATTCTTATATTATTCATGTTCTTACTAGGCGTATACTTATTGTATTTACATAGTAATACTTATTACCCATACGTATGGTTCATATTTATTACTTAATGTCCTAGACAAAATCGACGACGTGTACAGTACATGTCTCATACAATTCGTCGACGACTTTTTCAAACAAATATCCGCCTTCTGTGATTACTTAACTGGTATAATTGTATACAAATACACTTCTTAATTTTGAGGGCATTTCACTTAAACTTAATTTATTTCGTTATATGTTAATAGAAATGTAAAGTGTTATATAATTTGTATCTACTTTCCCTATGCATTTTATAATGCGCTAGGCATTTTGACATTGATAGGGATTTTTGCTTTACAATTATATCTTTTGTTACTTAAATTGACACCGTGATTTGTGAGAACGCGCATTATCCGTTATATATTTACGCAAAGAAAAAAAACATGGTTTTAGTGAACATAATTTAAGAGTAACATATTATGATTGGAACATATGGTATTAAAAATAATAACTATTATGATTCCATTTTATCATATTGTGTACGATTCTATGGATCGTTTCTTCATGTTATGGTTCGAGTGCTTAAACCCAACACTACCATGAGTAGTTGAAGTATTATGTGTTTGTACTGATACTTGTAACGCATAGAAACAGTTATCCAATATCCACCTTAAAGTATATCAATCGATTCAGAATCACTTTTTAAATCGATCTAACGATGTCCGTCCGTCTGACTGGTTGTCCATGTAACCTTGTGCGCAAAGTACGGGTCGCAATTATAAAGATAATTAAATGAAATTTTACACATGAGACTTTTATGATACAAGGACGAAGCTTATTGAAATTATTTGTGATCGGTCCATTATTTCACCTAGCCCGCATATAAATCTCCCCCGGAAAATTGTCATAAAATAGGAATATTTTAATGAACGGTTCATAATTTACCATAGCTCCTATATAAACCCGCTTCCAGGAATCGCCCTAAAGTGCATAAAATCATCTAGTTGTTAGAATCAACGCATTATTTTGTATTTGTATATTTTATTTTACATTTAGTAAAATTGTCCACAGGTGTAATATAAGTCCCCTTCCTGAAATTGTATACTCGTACGCAAACACATAGCTATCATAGGGTATCATGTAATAGGTCTTGACCGACTATATCTTTCTTTCTCGTTCATATTATTATACCGTCTTACTACATTATAATCCCATTATATCATATAATGATTTCACTTTTATTATTATTATTATTATTATTATTATTAATATTATTATTCCATCTTATCATATTATTATCTCATCTTCTCATATTGTGATTCCTTTTTATCATATTATTCTTAAATCTTATTTTATTATTATCCAAACTTATTATATTATGATTTCATTTTATTATATTGTTATCCCATCTTAGCATATTATTATTCAATCTTATAATATTATGATTCGATTTTATCGCATTTTTATTGTACCCTATCATATATTAAAACAAAACATATTAATTCAATAACATTATTTTTGTAAACTGTTTATTGAGTCCATTACATTTGTTTCAAAATAATTGATAAAAGTGTTTATTAATCATAAAAAATTATTTACATAGTACTTGTTCATTAATTAGTTTTATTTACTTGTACCATCATACATTGTGGAAGGTAATACAAGATATTTTTTATTAACTAAACCCTTTAACAATAGTTAATCCATAACTTATATTGCTTGAATCACAACAAATGTAACAAGAGATGGAGGTGGAAAATAAATTGTAAAAGCAAAATATGTTCAAAAACAAACAATTTATGAATTTTTCAACCATATTTGTAAAAATCATGTTTATTTGTAACATTTTATTGTTATGGGAATAATAATTAAAACAAAGTATGGTTTAAGAACAAGGAAAAATATTGGTAATATTTAAAAGTTGAAGAAATAATGATACTTTTTATATTAATAAAATTTATTTCTAGTAAAAATATTAAAAAACATAAAATTTTTATAGTCAACTATATTAAAATGTTGATTTAATGTAAATCATAATAATAAAACTGAAACAAAAACATTGCTATCATGAACACAGTATTATTAAAATTAATGAAAATTAACAAAGCCAACAATTCATTGGTGTGATCCAACAATACTTTCACATCGGACGGTAGCAGGTTTTACCCATGGGGATTTTTAAATTTTATAAAAATTGTACATCAAGTTCAACATGCTTGCAATCTCCATTTTAAGTGAAACATTTTAATTCATGTTATAAAATCTCCATCCGAGATATGTTTTCATCGTTCTTCCGCGGAACGTAAATAAAATTTAAAATCATCAGCCAATGCAATATTAACATTGAATATTTGGGCAAAGCAACAGCAACAATTTCTCCATATAATTATTTATTTTAAGCAATCACGCATTCAAGAAAAACAATTTAAACCCAGATATTCTATAAAGAAAATCGAATTTCAGTAATCAACTACAGAATAAATTTAAATTCCCATCTTTACCAGTGGAATAGAGTAAAAAAAAACAATCATATCAAGTCAAAAATAAATGTAACTCAAATAGAATCTCTTTGTGATATTTACAAAATTATTTGACAATATTTCAAACTTTTGGATATAATAAATTAAATTTATAAGTACACATAATTAAAGTCATGGTAATTTACACATTTTATATTTCACACAATTTTTATCGTTCTTTAAAAATATGTCCTTTTTTGGGGTTAGCGAAAACGCTTATAAATTTTTAAAGAATAAGAGAAAACCAAAAACACTCAAATTGTTTTCCTAAAAGCAATTAAATTACAGAACAAATCATATAAAAATTGAATTTTTCAAACGCATTAGGATCTATGCTTGATTAAAGCACTAGTAAGTTTAATTACCGGTCGAGCAATAGTGGGTTAAAAAGAAATACGTTAAATTCTTTCATTCATTCTAACAATAATATTAAAATAAAATAACTAGACTACACTGAAAAGCATTTGATATAAAATGTATGAAAGTAGTTAGTTTATTTCCTTGTACTTAAAAAACTAATGCAAACAAAAAGGACAAGCATTTTATATAATTTTTATTACAGCCATGAAAATTTAATAATGATATTGGGTTATTATACTCTATGACTGGCAATAGAAATTAATTGGAGCAGTCAGGAATTATTGTTTAAAAAGCATGTATCAATCTCCCGTAACTTAGTCTAAATTTCCTCCTCTTTATGGTGCTAGAATAATTATTTCTAAATACCGAATCACCTTAATTCTTAATATTTTCGCTTTTATTCTACAACTTCCATTTACATAGTGGAAAATTTATTCTGTGCTCAGAATTTCCTAGTCATTACATATCTCGAGAACGAATTGCATAATTTGGTTTAATAAAATACCAAAGATTTATAAATCAAATTATCTCCAAGGCTTCCAAGTTTCGCAAATAATGAAAAAATTGTGTCGAACAAAAGTAATTACTTTCTTACAAATTTAAAAAGAATTTGTAGTTTTTCAAAAAAAAAAAAAAAAAAAAAAAAAAACGAACAAAAACTCACTTTCTACTTACAAACAAAATTTTTGAAATCATCTCCATGAAGATTGATTTCAAAAAAGTATAAAATTGTTTAGAAAAATTTTATTTTAGTGGAAAAGGAGTATAGACCTCTTCTGGCAAGAAAAGAATCTTAATTTTTGCAAGTTTAAAATTTAAAATCATTTATATTTATTTCGGAAAAGATATCGACTTTAAATTTTGTAATTACAAAGAAACTAAGCTAAATCGGTTAGAATTCTTGGGCTATATATAGAAAAAACTGGACCAAGATCATGCAAATTTGAGACAGTTGAAATTTCAAACTCAAATAACTCGAAAACTGTAGGAGTAAGCAAGTTTTTCATAGTCCTTACCAAGAGCTTTAAGAAGTTATAAAACTTTAAAATCGGATAGAAAAAAAAATTGACAAGCGGTTAAAAATTGTCTATTTCAAAAGTACCCTACCTTGAGCCCTTTTAGCTCCACTCCTGAGGCCACTGTGGGATCCCCCTTACAAACTTAAAATTTTACACTCCTTTGCTATCGTATGTGAAATTTTATGTAAATCCAACCAGCCGATTAGACGTTATAGATATATTTCCAAAAATTTATTCTGTGTCTGGTTCTGCCCCACTGTACAACAGACATCTCATATTTTTAAAAGTTAGCCCATAACTTTTTGTGAATAGATTTTGCCCATTTTCAGTACCAAACAAACCTTATATAAGAAAAATGTTTAAGTCAAATATTATCCTCCTAGGTGGTGCGCCTTATCCTGCTTTCAACAGACGGACGGTCGTAGCTAGATCATACGAGGACCCAGAATATATATACTTTATTGAGTCTTAAATGATTTTTTCGACATGTACATAGGGAATGAATGGCGGGTATAAAAAACTTCTTTGTCTTAAAATATATGAAGAATTTTTTAATAAAATCTAGGAAATGCTTAATAATTTTTTGAGTTTTTAAGCCACTTTATACAGAGATATCTCATTTTATTCTAAACAAAGTAGCATTTCAAACTTTATAATTAGACATATATTGCGTTGAAGAAAAAAAATTTAAAAATTACATTAAAATGAAAATTTCACAAAAGAAAATCAATTTAAAAATCTTAAATTGACTTAAAATGTATATAGCTGCGAGATCTATACTACCGAAAATACCCTAAAAATGGGCTTTTCCTCAATATCTTTAAATTTAGGGGGTATTTCGAAATTATTTAAAATTGTGCTGTTCTCAAGAAGGGCTACACCAACCTTATACCGTTTTTCGAGTGTAATTAAAAAGTGCCACTTTGGTTTGTTTTAATTCTAACATTGCCAATTATAGTATTCCTTGAGTATATAAATTTTCTAAATTTAAAATTCAACAAAATCCATTCAAATTCCTCCTGTTTCTGATACAGCTCACCATCCACTCAAGAGATCTTCATAAAATCTCTTCATATTTGCTTAACCAAGATTTCATAAACTGCAGCACAATTTAAATCGGCCATAATCTACCACAAGTTCTTCTTTATTTTAATTTTTTTTTTATTTATATATTAATTCCTTCTTTTCAAGTTCTTTAGTATAAAAATATTTGTGGCGCGTGTCATTTTGTGCGATTTTGAAAGAATATTAAACTAAACTTGCAACAAAACACACAAGCAGTGAAAGAAAAAAAAAATAATAAAATCAAATAAAATAATTTTTACAGCAAAATAAAAAAAGCATTTGCAACATGAAATAAAATCCATTAGTACATAAATGTTTTACTTATTTTGGTTTTCAAAGGATCTTAGTCCAAAACTAGTAGCATTCATTCTTTTACTGGTTTTATTATCTTCTACGTATTCAACTCATTTTCTGTAAATTCATTTCTCTTGGTTTATTTTTGCATTAATTCAACTGGGAAGTGGTTTATGTGGATTTATACAATGAATTTTTATTAAATAAATTATATTCATTGTATTAGGGTGATTTTGTTATGCACTAAATCTTATAAAAAATTTCAGCGGGAAAATCTTTTAATAAAATTAGCAAATAAATTAAATTGCTAAGAACAAAACTACACGGAAAAAATTATTCGATAATATTTTTCAAACAATTTTTTATTTAATTTTTTTATAAAAATTTATTTAATTATTAATTAATATAATTAACATTTTAGATTAGTAGAGTTTCTTCTACAAACATTGATAGTTTAAAAATAAATTCAAACCAAAAGGAAACTATTTTGGAAATTTATACTTAGATCTGCACTCGTGCCTTTTATTAAAAAACGAATATCAATTCTTTTGATTAACTTACCATAAAATGGGACTAAAAAATAATTAAGGTGCTACAAGTTAATTTTTTTGAAATATTTCTTGACTTCACTTAAAAATTTAATAACATAAAACTTAAAATGTATATTAAATTTTTTTCACTGTAATTTTTGTAGTTAAATGGAATTTGTATGACATTTTCATATATACGCACTTAAACTAATGAACCAATTTAGGTTGACGAACCCTTGTTTTGAATAACTTCAAAAATTTTGTCTGGCATTGATTGGACAATTTTTGAAGAAATTCACTGTCAATTTCTTCCCAGGCTTGCTTAATGTTTAGTTTAACTCCGCTATTGTCATTATGGTTTCATTCTATGCATTTCTTGCATATACTTTACGGGCCATCTATCCTCACAGATTCTTCATTGGATTTAAATCCGGAATAGTGGAATACTATGTTCATTAAACTACGATTTAGATTGGTTCGAGACATGGATTGCAACGATATCTTATTGGAATATGCAATCTTCATCTATTTTTCATCCATAAATGTGTGAAGATCACCTTCCGACACTTCATTATAAATTGCACTTTCATTTTAGTTGGAAGAAAATATATTTTTGATTTTCCAGCAGCAGAAAAGGCTGCCCAAACCGCAATTTCGTCTCGACATACGAATTTCGTTCGACCTCAAATCATGCCAAATTCCAAATTGAATTTCTTTTCATCAAAAAAGATTACTTTATTCCACTCATAAGTCCTTTTAATGTATTTGCGCGCAAATTTTAAACGATTTTCCTTATAATGCTGTTCTAACATTGCATTGCAATAATAAGGAATAATCCACTGAAATGATCACTAATATGTTCTGATTGATAAATTAAAGAAAACAACAAAAACAAGAAAGAAATATTTTTCTAACATAAAAAAGTACCGTCACGAGTTATTGTAACAACACAATGTTGTTTTTGGTTAAGAGAAATGAATATACGTCAAAGAAAACAAAAATTTTAAATACGTTTATAGGAATATGCACCAGTGCTGTAATTAAATGAAACTTTTTGTAAATTCCTTGGGATTCATTGAGACATCCTTAAGTAAAATAATGTGTAATGCAGTTTCTGAAAGTGCTCATATATTTCAAAGGTCATTTAATAGAAGCTTTGTCCACTATTCGGTAAATACATGCTTTTATTGTTTTTGTTTTTTATTGAATGTTTCTATGTGCCAAATTTCATTGAATTATCTTCAAAATTGCGACATGTACTTTGTGCACAAGGTTTACATGGACAGGCAGCCAGCCAACCAGCCAGCCTTCCAGTCAGCCAGACGGACGAACATTATTAGATCGATTCAAAAAGTGATTCTGAGTCGATTGGTATACTTGAAGGTGGGAGTTGAATGATTTTTCTGTGCGATACAAACATCAGCACAAACGCATAATACCCCAACCACCTATGGTTGTATGAGGTATTATGCACCCCTAAATGTTAAAAATTTTTTAGCAATTTTTTTTTTATTTTGAATAAATTTAGCTGATTTCAAAACCAAATATCTTTGTTACTAATAAATATACAAATAAAACTAAAACAGATTTAGCTAATTGAGCGCGTTTCACATTAAGATCAACGTTAATATACCAATTGTCTATCATTGATTTTTATGTTTTTTTCTTTTTTTGATGACTCAGACCCACAAAAAAGTACATAGGGCGTCGTGATAGATTTTACGGGATCTTATAGTGAAATAAGTATTATTAAATTTAATTTTAAGATGACAAACTCACTGACATAAAGCATTCAATACATAACATATTACTAATAGCATACACCATTATAAAAAGATTATTATGAGTGGGCTTTATAAGGATCCTACAGCCAATGCGATATTGCTAGTAGTGTGGGATTTACACATCTTTAAAACATTTTGGAAAATTAGATTTATATCCATAGGTGGATATGATCAATTACGAAGAGATTGTTATAAAATTAGGTAGTACGATACTTGCTCAAAACTTATTTATATCAAAATTAATCTCAAAGTGATAATTTAAAAAAAAATGGCTTTGGAACTTTTACTTTTGCGTTACTAACATCAACGCAAAAGCATAATATACTTACATACGAGAGCAGATCAATAAGTCCATGACTTTTCGAACTTCCCTCGTAGTTATATGAAATGCAATACTATCCCCATCAAGTACCACCTGTTAATAGACTACTGTCAAATTTTGAGAAAGTTTCATCATTTACTTTGCGTTTAACAGCTGTTCAAAACATACAACCGTCAATCAAACCAAGGAAAAGCCCGATAAATACTATGATGACTCTGCACCATCGATTTCAATGATAAAAAGGTGATTTTCTGACTTTCGTTATGGTCGCACAAGTAAAACTGACACTGAATGTTCTGGATGGCCAATTGAGTTCAGTACACCCGAAAATATCGAAAAAATTAACGATATGGTGTTAGCCGACCGAAGAATAAAAGTACGTGAGATTGTTGATGCCATAGGCATTTCATATGGCAGTGTGGTTTCGATTTTAAATGATCAGATGGGTTTAAGAAAGTTGTCTGCACGATGGGTGCCGCGTTTGCTCTCAATTGACCATAAACGTAAACGTGTGACAACTTCAAAGGATTGTTTAGAGTTGTTTAACCGCAATCCGAATGAGTTTTTGCGGCTTTTTGTAACTGTGGATGAAACATGGATCCATTACTGTACTCCGGAGACCAAGCAATAGTCTAAACAATGGGTTTCCGAAGAAGACAAAGATAAGTTTGTCGGCCAATAAGAATGATGGCAATAGTTTTTTGGGATGCACGCGGGATAATCCACATCGATTTCCTTCAAATGGGAAAAACAATAAACGGCGAATATTATGCCAAGTTATTAGACCGACAGGTGCTCACGTGTGCAGTCTCAATGGCAAAACTCTATGAATTGGGCTACGAATTGGTACCTCATCCGTCATATTCTCCGGATTTAGCCCCTAGTGACTACTTCTTATTTCCAAACCTAAAGAAATGGCTCGGTGGAAAGAGATTCAACTACAACGATGGAACTATTGACCAAACAAATGCTAATTTCAAGGACCTCGAAAAATCCTATTTTTTACGCAAAATAAATGACGACACTTGCTCAAAATTTGACAGCAGTCTATTGATAGGTGGTACTAGAAGGAAATAGTGTTACATTTCATATAACTACGAGGGAAGTTCGAAAAGTCACGGACTTATTGATCCCTCGTACATATACATATTTGTTACAAATGTTGTGTTAATTATATACAATACATAATTCAGTCAGTAACATGAAACATATGCAATTAAGTTGTACGATTTATTATTACAAATTGATTAAATAATATTTACATACAGAGAATATTTTTCAATAAAATTTACCAACTAAATTGTTAATTATATTTTTGTATAAATTTAATTAAATTATTAAATGATGTACTTAACATTAAGTGTGTTTTGTTGCTCCCGTTGACTGTTAACGTTGACTGTTAAAAAAAATGATAACTAAAGAAAATTATTAAAACATAAAAAGAAAAACATTTTGAATCAAATATATATATGCCATAATAAAATAAAATTTTATGTGAAAAAAAAAGATATTGCAAGATATCCATCGATTACAGAGGTATCGTTTAACACAAAAATTATGTAAATTATTTAGTAAGTACACCTTTTTATGTCTAATGTTACTTTTAATATTTCCGTATTATTGTAAGTACACGCAGAGAAAAAACATGTTCTCATGTTAATTTTCTTGAACCTTAATAACTCTGTGCTCATGATAGTAATAATTTTGTTTAAATTTTGTCATTTAATGTTTAGACTCAATAAGAATTTTAAAATGGTTGACTGTAAAAATTATATGTTTTTAAATACTTTTATCAGAAACAATTTTTTATCAATATGAAAAATATCATAACTTCTACAACCACTAAATATTTGCAGTCTTTTCCTTGCTCTTAAATCGTATTCTGTTTTTAAACTGTATTAATATTATTGCTCCCATGACAATAAAATGTTTCAAATAAATATATTACTTATCCTTTTCACAAATTTAGTGAAAAACTTTAATACTTGTTTGTTTTTAAATATATTTTGTTTTTAATGTTTGTTCTCCAACTTCAATGTAATTCCCATTTAGTTTATATGTGAATAAATATAAATAGACAAGGTTTGGTTATAATTAGTAAACAAATAACATATTTTTTTTTTTCTTTTTGGCTAACGAACACTTTTCTACAATATTTTCAATAAAAATTTTTTAAAAATAATAATTTTTGTTAATACGTTTTATTTTAATACATGATAAGATGGAATAATAATATGACAAAAAGAAATATTATTATTTAATATAGATTGGATAACTATATAACATGGTATAATAATATGGCAAAATGGAATCATAATATGACAATGTGGTAAAATAATATAATATGATAGAATAAAAATATAATGGCATCTAATTATAATCTGATAGAATGGGATAATGATGCAGTAAGATTGTTCAATTATATATAAAACTAAAATCATAACATAAAAAAACAAACCATAAAATCGGACACAATATGACAAGGTGGAATCATAACAATTACTACTTATAATCATTTCTATTTTTCGCAGTGATCATATGTTCCAATCATAATATGTTGCTCTTAGATTATGGTCATTACAACTATATTTTTTCTCTGCGTGCTCCCATGACATAAATGCCGAAAGAATCATGTACCAGTTTTGTATTAAATCAATATCTTTGGAAGGCTATTTCTACATAAACATAAATACGTTCGCATTATTTTTGACGATTTTTCAAATGTATCATCCTAACGCATTTAATGACTAACCAAATGCATCATCACCCATATTATAAGAAAATTACCTTAGAAGCATTTATAATTCCCTCTACTGAAACTTTCATCAGAAATTATGGATTTTTTTTGATAATATAACATTCGATACAAAACATTCATATGCATATTTATTTCTTACATTCATTTGTGTAACTAATGCACACCATAATGCAAATTGTATTTAAATACACTAAGAATATTACATAGATTACACTTCTTTAATTTACACATTTTATTGTGAAGTATATAATATTTGTAATTTTTCAAGAAATAATTTAAAAGCGATTCTCGTATTTTTTTTTTTTTTTTAATTAATTTTTTAATTAATATTTTTATTTAATTTTTGGTAAATTTTTACTCACAAATGTAATTAATTTAATTAAAAAATTTAATTAAAATTTTCGAAAAAAGTCAAGTATTTTATCATTGGTGCACAATTACCCAAAATTTTAATTGATATAAGCAATTTCGTAATTAAAATTAATTTTTGTTTTTCGTGTATAACGTGAGATTAAGGTCTATGGAATTTATTGCTCATACTTTTATATTTTTATTTTATCTTATAAGCTAAATTACTAAGTAAATAAATATTTGTCACTTTGAAATAAATAATTTTACTGAAATTTTTGCATTTTTATTGGATAAATATTTTTATATTAAGATAATATTTTAATATTTTATATATTTAAAAGCAAAAAATAGTTCATAAATATAATTGATTTGATTAAAAAAATTAATTGAAATTTGTAAAATAGTAAATTTTTTTCAGTTAATTAATATTATCTTTTGTTGATTGGGGCAAAATCAAACGAAATTGTAATTAATTTAAGCAATTTCATAATTGAAATCAATTTTATTTTTCTGCGTAAGATTCATTATGATTAAAAACCTTTATTAATTAATTTTATTAAATTTCCTTAAATAAATATCAAAAACTATGTATTGGTGATTTATTAAAACCTAAAGATCGTGTGCGTGTTCTTTTGAAACATGTTCTCATGTATTCCATCATCAATTGGAATAAATGTGTGTGTTCAAGCCAACATAAACCATCTATATAACCTTCATGTTTTTTTTTTTTTTTTTGCTTCTGTTACTGCTACTGTTACCGCTGCATTCTTATTCATTTATCAATATGTCAGCCACAACGATTAATATAAAGTTTACTCTTATTTTATCCTTATTTATATAAAGTTTTTTTTTTAAGCTACAAAACCAAACCAAGCTAAAATATACCAAAAATAGTCAAACCATCTCAACCGAGTTAAGCTAAACTATAGCATTCTCCATACTCCATATCCTTATAATTTTGACTTTATATTACAGAAAAAATATGTAACATTGTTTTATATATGTTAGAAGAAAATAATTTTTGTTGTTACAAAAGTCCTTCCTTGCTTCATTGCTGTACATACGCATTTTTCTTTGCAAGTTATTCTTCTGAAAAGTTGTTTTTTTTTTTTTTGGTTTTAGTTTTAGTTTGATTAAATTTTTCATTCACTTTAGTAGTGTGAGTTTGTGTATTTCGGCAATTTATCCTTTTTTCCATTTAGATATTTTTTAGTCCAATGGAAAACGAAAAAAAATTGTTGTTAGAAGAAAAAAAACCAGTCAATCTGCAGTTGCAATTTATTTTTCACAATTTAGTTTGATTCATTCATTTATTTTACTATTCGACTACTGTTGCCACTATAAACAGCAGGAAAATAATTAAGATAAAAAAATTATGTAATTTAACCAGTACACAATTTAATGTAAATTTCATAAACTATTAGTAAAACCTTTTCTTATTCATATTTTTATTTGTATTTAATTAAAACTGATTTTATGTTGTAAAACTGAATTACCCGAACGGCTGCTATCGAACCTTTAAAAACGTTGAAATGTACTTATGTTTTTAGATCATTGTCTGAATCCACAACTCTTAAAGGCCGAGTACCATTCGCCACTTTTAAAGAGCAAATACACGATGAAATTGCTTGATGTTAACATCATTTCAATTTACACTATTATTTGGTTTATATATAAAAATTTAATTTAATAAAAATAAATTCAATAACTTTTTAATTGATTATAAACATCTTGATAGAAAAATCTTGATGCTTAACGAATATAAATATTTTTGTTTACTAGCAAAATATTATTGAATTTTATAAAAACTATTCTGATTTATGTCCTCTTTCTTGAATGCAAAAGGACCGGAGTGGAGTGAGTTCATCTTAGGCAAGTTACTTTACATTTATTAAGTAAGTATTTTGATGTTCTTATATATGTTTTCGTCGTTTCCCATTTATGGAATATCCATCAAAACAAAAAAAAACTGCATCCATTAGTGTAGACCACAACTGAACTATATCAAGAATGTGCTCGAAGTTTTTTTGAATTTATGATTATAAAAAAAGCATGTAAAGACATTACAAATTTTGCAATTATGCACACCTTAACATGGCCTAGTAATGCACTTACTAGACAATTTTTCAAATAAAAGTTGAGTATATACACAGCCTGCCACTTGAATAAGGAATCACATTTTTTAACTTTAATTAAGTATATCTCCTAAACCAAAGTTCCGAAAAAAATAATTTTTTGCGCAACCAAATTTCAAATTGTTGGCTTTAGTTTCCTGAAGAAATAAAAAATATACATATTTTGCTATACTAAAATTATGCATTTATTTAAAGACATGTATTTCTGTGGTACTACTTCGTGTGTCACTTAAATAAGGAATATTTTAAAACTAAGCAAACTGCAATTTATTTTTAAATTTTAGGTTATAAAAATAAAAGTTATTATCTTCTAGCATTCAATTAGTAATGAGTACTGCCACCATTTTTAGAAATAACCTCAAAAATGCGATTTGCCTTCGGCTTGTATAATGACTCTAAGTAATTTAGCGAAATTGAACTCCATGCTTCCGTTATTGCATCCTTTATAGATTCTATCGTCTGAAATTGTTTTCCTCCATCATAAACTTTTCTTGTAAACCAACCTCAGAAATTTTACATTGGATTCAGGTCTGGTGAATATGGGGGCCAATCCAAAAGTTGAACACCTTGTTTTACTGCTATGGCGGTATGAATCGGAGCGTTGTCGTGTTAGTACGTCCAAAGAAATCATTAAATTTTGAAAATGCTTCCTCCAGAATGTTTTTGTAATTCGTTGCAGTCATTTTGTTGGATACAAAAACTAATTTTATGGTACCATAATACGAAATGGCACCCCATACCATTATTCCGCCCTCTCGGCTGTGTCTGTGGCTCAAAAATAATTCCTCCTTATTTAGATCATGGAAGTAATAGTTATACTCGTCGGGACCATCAATATTAAACTTTTTTCATCGGAAAATAGAACATTAAACCCATTTGTCATTGTTTTTTTGTCATTGGTTTTTTGCAGTTTTCGTCGGACTATGTATGGGCACGCCTTTCCTTTATTAATTTTATTGACTATTTGGACCGGATTTTGAACCTGAGATTTCAAAATCAGAATTTTTTCTTTTTTAGAGTTATTAAGTGCCTTACCACGTCCAATTTTGAATAAAAACTATTTAAAAACTATTTAAAAACTATCAAATTAAAAATTTTATAGGCGTTTATACTGAAAGAAATTCAAATCACAGCCTTCCTGATTAATATTAAAAGAATTCCTTATTCAAGTGGCACACGAAATAGTACCACATAAATATATGTCTTTAAATAAATGTATAATTTAGTATAACAAAATATGTATGTTTTTTATTTTTTCAGGAAACTGAAGCGAACACTTTGAAATTTGTTAATTAAATTTAAAAATTAAATAAATTAACTTTAATTAATTAAAAATTAATTAAAGTAAAAAAAATGTGATTCCTTATTCAAGTGGCAGGCAGTGTATCTATAGCTAAAGGATAGTATTATTATCTTTAGAATATCATCATGTCTTCTGGAAAAATTAGTTTTGAAAATTTTGCAACAAACCCCAAAAATTTTGAGTTATGCTTAAAAGAAGTGTTTTTGGATAGGTTCCTGTATAAATGTTTCCCTAATTCCGTTATCCTTTTGTTAGTTTTTTTATTTTTAAACTTATTTTTGGAAAGTAGACAAATCAAGCTTTTCAACTTTATACACTTTTTTATATTTTGGTAAAACATTATAAGCAAATTTTTAAGCAAAATCTAAAAAAAAAAATTCCACAATCTTTCGAGTTAAACTGCGATTTATTACAATTTTTTATATAAAAGCTTATGCAATGGTACAATAATTTTGAAAGGCATTTTTGTTGTAAATATTAAAAATTTAGTATTTTCAAATTAGACAAATATTGTGTAATAACTTTCTAAAACTTTCGATACATTTTTGATTTGTTTCTCAAAACGTAAAAACTAAGTAAAAAAATATAAAAAATACTTAGCTTTCAAATACACACAGAAAAAAATAAAAAGCAATTTCAGTTACCAAATTTTTTATATCAATTAAAATTTTGTTTGATTGTATTGCAATCATTAAAATTATATATTAGTTAAATGAAATTTAACTAATTTCAATTTACTTTTATATTCAAGACAACAATATTTATGATTGAAATTTTTTATAAAACTAAATAATGTATTAATTGATACGATTTAAAAATCAATTGAATCTGTACCAGTGCATAAAAAATAAATACGATTCAAAACTTTTAATTAAAATATATAGTCCAAAATTGTACATCAAAATTTATATTTTTATGTCATAGAAATGTATGTAAACTAACAAATATACTAACTAGGTATATTACCTATAATTTAATATCCGTGAACCTAATCATCTGACAGCAGTGATCATCTTTTGCGGAATAGTCCAATAAAGGGGGAGGGAAGATGTTATGATGTAAACTTTAGGGTATACAAAATAAGAAGAATAAGTAAAATAAAGAAGGAAGGAGGATGTGGTGGTGTAATATTTTGGATTTTCCAAAAAAATATATATAATGAAATAACCATGTGTTTTAATCTTAACAAAAATGTAAAACCTATTAACTTACTTTATTCTTTAAAGTGTAGCGGGATACAGTTTTGATGTATTCGTTTTAATTTCCAGCATCAATGTAGGGAATATCTGTAATAAAAATAAAATTCTTAACAAACTTACAAAATATTAAAAAGTTATACTTACCAATTACATAACTTAAAAGATTAGCATCTTTATAATGCAAACATTATGTAAATGAATTAAAAAAAGAGCCCAAACAAACTTCAACTAATTTTTAATTATTGGCCGTTATAAATAAAATATTTTATTTTACTTTTCTTTTTATTTTGAATTTCTTGAATAGCTGTCAGTTTTTGTAAAACAAATATAATCAAATACAATTATAACCTTAAACAGAGAAAAAATATAATAAAAATAGACTTTAATTACGAAATTGCTTATGTTAATTAAATTTTTGTTTGATTTTCCTTCAATCACCAATTATAATATTAATTAACTGGAATAATTGATTTTGGTTTAACTAAATTTCAATTAAAATTTTTTTAATCAAATAAATTGAAATTATGATTGAAAGTTTGCCTAAAATCAGTTAAGTTTTGTACTAATGCATTATTCATTCTTTCAATAAAACTTTATTAATTACTAAAAATATTTAAATAATACAATACAACTAAAATTAGACGAAAAAAATATGAAAACTCATAGCGTTAAATCACCGATAATCACGCATAAATCCGATGTTTGTATGGCTTCGATTTTTTCATGTAGCTCACATTTGATTATCTGTGACTCTCAATAGGATATATAAGATGCCAAGACTAAAAATATATGACAAATTTCATTATTTTGGTGTTATACCCGTACTTAACTAGAAATCACAATAATATATGTGTGTATTTATGAAATTTACGAATAATACACATTTGTAAAATTATTTTCTAATTAAATTTTAACTTGCATTTATACTTATATTTAATTGTCCTATCTGAGTGTCTTTATGATCTAGAATGATGTGTCAATAAAAACATTAAAGAATATAACAGATGCTTGAACAAATCGTCAAGAGCAATCAATATGAATAGACCTTCTATATATAAATAATCTTCGATAGAGCAGTTTTAAAATAAGAATAGATTTTGAAATTTAATATAAACCCCGATACCAATGACCGAAACATCTACAAAAATATTGAGACGATTAATAATCTCATCAAATATTTTAAACACGTCTCCGAACACTGAAAATTCTTGAACATATTACGTATTACTTTTTTTTATAGATATATGAGCCGTGTTGTTGAATTAGTCATTAGTCATTACTTATTTGGGGTATATGTAAAAAATTTTAAAATCGGTTTTTTCGCAATAGAGGGTGTTTCGAAATTTTTGAAAATTGATATGTGATGTTCTCAAGAAGATCTACATATGTGTACAAAAATACCTTAAAAGTAATATTGATGGACGTAAACGTATGTAATAGTAGAGAAAGGCTAGATTTATTTCTTCTTGCAGTTAGAAATAATAAACCATAGACAAACTCTATAAACAAGTTTTCAATCATAAATTACCTTGTTGTCTGTGTTTGGCGGTATCAAAGTAGAGTTTGTGGACTATAGTTAGATACCATCAGAACGGAACACATAATTTTTGAATCGCTACACACTTTATCAATATTTTATTCATTTGGGTTTTGTAGAAACTCAAGTACTCTATGATAATTACGTCTGTGCAATATATACCCCACACTTTTTGTAAAATAAGTAGAACCTCGTGACAACTTGTTCACTATAGGAGCCACTTCAAATTCCTTTTCACCAAAATATTTAACTCAATATGAACTATTTTATGACTGAGTAGTTACACTACGAACTCAACTTTCAGTCCATGGAGTCTGTAGAAATATTAAATTGATATTCCATAATATAAGTTGTAATACTAAAACAATAATATTCACTGTGTTACATTGTCAGTTTGGTTGCATGAATCATTGCGGCATTACATTTCATTTAACTTGTTTTCAAATAAGAAAAAACAATACTTTTTGTCATCCTACAGTTTTTTTTTACAAAATACTCGTAAGCGAACGACTACATGTGTTAGCTCACACTCTAAAGAAAAAAAATACTTATTATCTTTTGTATTTCTATTTTCTCTAGATTATCTTAACCCTATGTCATGGTAACAAAATAGTTAATGTGGCATGGAGTCCACAATGCACACAACTACGTATTTATAGAGTGAACAGAGAATGTCACACACTATATTTTATGTAATTCAGCAGTTGATTTTGTTGTAAATAAATTAAAAAATATTTATTTTCCAAACGTTTATCACTAAATATTGGTGAAATAAGTGATATTTATTTTGTGGTTAAAAAATGCTACTATTTGTAGTTTATTTAAAAATATGGACATGAAATTATTCCAATTTGTCATAAAACAAGAAATTATTAAGAAATACAGGCCTGTTCTGAAATCACGGTAATTTCAATCACGAACGTAATTTTCAGTAATTTTCAGCTGTTCTGGAAATCACGTGATTTAAAATTTTTCTGAGTGAATTAAATTTTTCAAAATTACGGACAAACAATTGTTTTATATTTTGTTTACAACTAAATAAAATAAAATGTTTAGCCTTTTGAAATATAAAAGATTCAGCCTTTTATTAAAATGCCAGGAGTAAAATTGTTGGTAAAAATTGCTTTAAAAAGGAAGAAAAAAGATAATGAGCGAATTAAAAAGCATTATTTGCGGAACCTATCAAATCCTATGGAAACAAAAGAAAAGTTGTAAGTAAATATCAATTTGTTACGTGTCCGTTATTGCGGCGTCAGTGCGATTCTCCGCTCAGCTAACTCTAGCCCAGGAACTGTAAAAAATAAAAAAACAAGAAAAACAAAAACTACACTTACAACACAATATATCTGAAATGAGAGGTATATGATGACCTCCAAAAACCCTACCCAACTTTGTTCACCTACACACCCGTACCAAATCTTCATTTGACCCCTATGAACCACACCTCAGCTACACTTACCTATCTTTAACAATCCAACTTAATTTCTTTTAACCACTCATATGTGTTCTAAATATTCTATATATACTATATACTATATACTATATACTATATACTATATACTATATACTATATACTATATACTATATACTATATACTATATACTATATACTATATACTATATACTATATACTATATACTATATACTATATACTATATACTATATACTATATACTATATACTATATACTATATACTATATACTATATACTATATACTATATACTATATACTATATACTATATACTATATACTATATACTATATACTATATACTATATACTATATACTATATACTATATACTATATACTATATACTATATACTATATACTATATACTATATACTATATACTATATACCATATACTATATACTATATACTATATACTATATACTATATACTATATACTATATACTATATACTATATACTATATACTATATACTATATACTATATACTATATACTATATACTATATACTATATACTATATACTATATACTATATACTATATACTATATACTATATACTATATACTATATACTATATACTATATACTATATACTATATACTATATACTATATACTATATACTATATACTATATACTATATACTATATACTATATACTATATACTATATACTATATACTATATACTATATACTATATACTATATACTATATACTATATACTATATACTATACACTATATACTATATACTACTATATACTTAATCTAATTATATAACACTAACATTTATACAAAAAATATATATAATCTAAAATCAAACAAATAATTGTATTTTACCCTCAATTTTAAAAAGTGTAAATGAATTTTTTAAACAAAGCTTAAAAAGAAAAAACTCAAAGATTTATATCATTCGTTAAAAACAAACTTCTACTAAATATTTCCGACTGATTTACAATAAGTGCCTATACTGTTTTCGGTGTCAAATTTATACTGTTATAAAAAAAAACTCTTATCTACACCTGATTGAGCTCACTCAAGCGAATCTAGTGTGAAATTAATTTTTAAAGTTGTTCGTCCTGTTGTAAATCCTATTTTACAGTGGGATGCTACATTTAAAATTTTTTATTATCAACTCAGTTTATAAAAAGACTAACGTTAACTAAAACAAATACAAACTGAACACATTCAATAATTATAATAATAATAGTATTAATATTGATAAATGTATTGATATAGATAAATGTATAGACGTTTATGTATGTGCTTTTTAATGTATACAGTTCCTGAGCTAGAGTGAGGGAGGGAACACACCCGAGATTACGCCAACTTTGAGATGTTCGGAGAATTACCCTGACGCCGCAATAACGGACAAGTAACAAATTATGTACATTGAAGTAACAAATTCATGTAAATGGCAAATTCAAAAATGCTACTATTTGTAGTTTATTTAAAAATATGGACATGAAATTATTCCAATTTGCCATAGAATAAGAAATTATTAATCACGGTAATTTAAAATCAAGAACGATTTTGAAATCATGCAAGTGATTTTCAGCTGGTCTGGAAATCATGTGATTTAAAATTTTTCTGAGTGATTTCAATTTTTCAAAATTACGAATATATATTTTGTTTACAATTAAAGAAAATAAAATATTTAGCCTTTTATTAAAATGCCAAGAGTAAAATTGTTGGCCAAAATTACTTTAAAAGGGAGGAAAATAAATAATGATCGAATTAAAAAGCATTATTTGCGTGACCTAATAACCCAGCTTAATTTCTTTTAACCACTCTTATGTGTTCTAAATATTCTAAATATTCTATATATTCTTATACTGTTTTATTCCATTATTACTTTTGATGTCCTAGTACGTTTTTTATTTTGGAAAAAAAAACATTAATTAACTTATATAAATATAATTATATATAAATGAAATACTTTTATTTAATTTTTGTTGGTTGTAATTATAAATATCCGAATAACGAATATTCTGTGATAAAATCATCATCACTATTTCACATTTGGTTTTTTATACATTATTCTTGTTAAAATTTTATTAAAATTTAGTTACTTTAATAATCTTTACTGCTAAAATTCATAATTTTAACCAGGAGTTGATACATTAGATTAATGGCACCATTATCGAAGATTTGAACATATTAATGTATTATTTGTATTTTAATGGTCTCTAAAGAATGTATTTTAATGGTCTCTAAAGAAACCCTAACTTAAATACGTATAAAGCAAAGTTGGGTAACGGTTCCAATCTATAATTTTAGAACCCAAAATAAAGCCCCCAAGTTAAAAAAAAACTTAAAAAAATAGGCCAAAAATGAGGGTAAAATATGCTTCGACCTAAATATCTCTTAAACTAAAAGACATAACCTACACATGTATATGTAATATACCTTAATATATGTAATATTTTGTACATTCAAGTCATAAATGAATTTTTAGCGAATTAAAAAAAAAGAAATTATATACCCGAGGTAACCAATTTTGGAGGTCTATCATCTACCCCCTTGAGCCGCTAGGGACCTGTGCTCCTCTATACCAACTCGAAGACACCTCAGCTCTAACCACATGAAATTCTATTTAGATATCTACAACGGTTCACAAGTCACGTTATTTAAAAAAATTGTTATGGAACCACTGTGTAGCATTCATTAAAAACAAATCCGTTTATTTCTGCGCATTAACTCATTTTATAACGAACTTCTTTTATATGTGAAACACGAATTCCATATTCATAATCTACAGAGTAGAGTTTTAGCTAAAAAATGAATCATCCTTAAAAGCAAGAATAACATTTTATTAAAAAGACCTCTGTTTTGCTTATCTATGCCCAATTGTCCAATACATTCTCTTGTTATATTTGACTTCAATTATAAACACAAATAATGGCTGCCTTCTAATGTGTAGGGCTTTATATTTTCTTTATATTTTCTATTTTTGCCCATTACCCTAGCAAGCGTGTTAACAAACTAACTCGAGAAACAAACTAACAACGAGAAAGTCGAACATATGTGATTGTGGCGAACATTTGGTTAACATGCAGGTAGCCAGAATATTGGTATTTTAATCCATAAAAGAAAAATATACTTTCTCTTGTTTGTGTTTATGACTTTATTACAAAAAAAATATTTCCCTGTCCCGGAATTCAGTTTATAAGTTTTTAAATAGCTTTATTGGAATTTTCTGTTTTTTATTTCGGAACGAATATTAACATCCGGAAATTAAAAAATTGTGACCATTTTGTCATTTAAGCATGAATACAAAAAAAAAATCTTGAAATATGTATCTAACAGAAACAATCTTAAAGTAGCTTTGAAGTAGGGTCGAACCTACTTTAAAATGATTAAAGTTAACAATGGTTTACTAAAGGTACATTAAGCGAATCATCATTTTTGAATATGAATTTAAGGAATTTAGCTTAACATTGGTTAGTAAAGCTGTATTAAGTTTTTTTAATACAGCTGGTTACCATTATTGCGATACGTATAAAGTTTATTTACTTCAAAAGTTCAAATGTTAAAGTTGGACATATACAAATTAAATCATTGTACCTTAAAAAACAATATTTTTAAAATTCTTAAAAAATTATATAATGTTTAACATATCTCCTTCCCATATTCGTGTAAAATTTCAAGGTGGACACTCATTTAGTTTGGAAGATATGTAGTAAAATAAAAATTTAAATCAAATTATGTATATATACTTTAAAATATTTCAACACTTTAAAGATAAATATATTGCCTTTGAAATGATATGTAAAATGCCACTTTTGCGATACGCGATCGAAAAATTTAATTCGCGAATTATCGACCATTCAAATTTAACATAAAGACATATTTCAGGCACTGTTTAAATTTAATTTTATTACCTTTAACTATAGACCTCAATGAACGTTGTAACATATGACTTCAGATAAATTTATAAAGTGGTTAGCGAAATATAGCGATTCGGAACTGTAAAATACTCAAAATTTTTTACAAAATTACAAATATCTTTCAAAGTAATTACGGTACATATTAAAGGTATCGAACACATATATTTAATTATTCTAATAATTTTAAATACGCGATCGAATAATTCGAACTAACTAAAATGCTTTATTCAAATTATTCGTTTTGTTCAAACAATAGAAAAACAGAACAATTTGAATATAAAAAAATTAGCTTTTACTATATTTTTTTTTTCATAACTTCTAAACTGAACAAGATTACAACTTGATAATTAGCACATATACATTATGTCTACATTTTTTTAGGATTTTCAAAATACCGCTTTTTAAAACGTATTAGTTTGATTTTCATATGTATAAATTTGAACTTTTGATATAAATAATGTTTATATATATCATTAGAAAAGTAATGTCTTTCCCTTAACTAAAACTAAAGGTTTGCCATCTATATTTTAGAAGTTAGTAGCAATTGAAGAGATATATCTTGGTGAAGTTTTAATATTTATATTTTTGGACCAGAAATGGCCCTGACTCCAAAATGTTATGATTTAAAAAGTTATGATTAAGATTTAAGGTATATATATATATATATATATATATATATTATATATATATTAAAGGAATTCTTAACACAAATAAGCTTATACGATATACAAAACATATATGAAAATAACTTCTAAATTATGTAGTACTGTTCCAAAACGATTATAATTGAAATCATAGCTCACTTAATATTTTTAAGGGAAGCGTAATTGAAAGAAACTATAAGGAAACTAAAATAAAAATAAAATCGAGACATATCTTTTCTATATTAAGATATGTTTATTTTTTAAATTTATTTTTAAAAACATAATTCTAATTTTTACTTTTATCAATTTATATTCAGCTACAATGTCATTTAATTTTATAATTTTGACATCCACCAAAAAACATACATAGAAAGAGAGAGAGAGAGAGAGAGAGAAAAAGGAAAACAAAAATTACACCAAAACGTTTTCTATTCATAATGAAATTAACATTATAACTGGGCACCACCATCAACCATAAAACACCAGAAAAAACTTTTTGAATTCATTTATAAATACGAGTCTTTTTTTTCTTTTTTTCTTTTTCTACTACTTTGTTTTTGTTGGTTAATTGTTGCTAAACTTTAAGAACAAATTATCCTTTTCCTTGCAACACCAACAACTGAAGCAAAAAAGAAAAGAAACAATTGACTTTTATTTGTGTAGCTGCTGTATGGCGTGAATGTGTCAACCATTAACAACAAATGTCGAAGTCAGTCATAAGTTGTTATAGCAAAGGGATTTGTTTTTCTACATTTCTGGCATAATGGACATTCCAACTTTATGAATGTAATACAGACATACTTACTATCGCGTACTGTTAGAACCCCCCAGAAACCCAATATTTTTTCCCATTCTCGAATTGTGTGTTGGCCTTTTAAACTTTATACTTGATGGTCGTATAGAGTGAGTTAAAAAATGCTCTTTGGCTTGCTTGATTTTAAATAAATTAAGTCAATAAAACATCGTAAAAACTTTACCCTTTTTTTATATGATTTCTTTTGTTTCTTTTTCTACTCTTCTTCTCCACAGTTTGCAAACAAACTAGAAATAACGGTATAACAGCAAACTTACTAACTGTAATGAAAGTGTTTCCTTTCATTACCGTTACGTTACGATGTAAATGTGTTCGTAAAATGTTATTTACACAGATATGTATGTGTATTTTATGTATTTGACAGGACTTTAAGCTGTTAAGCGGATAACAAATTTCTTTTTTTATTTGTTATTTATTTTTGTGTTTGATTTTTATTTATAACGGTATGAGTGCTTTAGAACTAGAAATTGACATATTTTTCATGTTGAAGAATTAATAAAAAATCTACTAATTACAAGGAAATCAACAAAAGCGCAATGGCTTGATCCAAGTGACTTTGCCCGATGATTCGAAGTAATGACGTGTATAGTAGAATGTTAGGAGAAACTACTTTTTTTGAAATTTCTATATAAGAAGAACACTCAAATACAGTAAAAATTCCAAAAAAAATCTTTAAAATTCATCTACAGTTTACTTTTACCGATTGAAAATCAAGTGAAAGTCTTCAGTATTTTTTAAAAATAGAGCTCAAATTAATTTTGAGCCTTTTAATGAAAAATATTATATACAATTGATTTCCCAAGGGATTTTGGTCAACAAGAGCATATTTTAGTGCATTTCCTTGAATTTATATAGAAATTTTTTCTCGCATGACATACTTCAAAGTTCCCACTTTTACTAACATGTTTGTGGAAAAATTAATATTTTTTAACAGACTCAAAATTAGGAATATTTTGTGGCACATTTCGATAGAAACCTCGAAGTTTTTTGTTGTTCAAAATGTAGTAGAACCGTAATTCAATCGCTGTTGGCAAACTATAAATGGATTTTTAAAACGTTTTAAAGATCATCAATACTCGTCGTTTGTGAGGCCTTCTTATTTTTAACAGTCACATTTTTTTTTTTTTGTTAAAATGTAAATTTTAAGCAACTACTTTAACTTTTTATATCCTTCACCATAGATGTAGTGAGTATATATAAGTTTGTAATTATTTTGTAATTTCCAAACTTTTCGTTCGAGAGAAAAACAATTTACATTTTCTGGATCCTTACGTGAAATGATAACGATAAGATGATGACCGTCTGTCCATCCTTCAGTTGAAATGAAGCACACCGATAACTGCCGTATATAGTACACATATATATACAATATATATATCAAACGATCGGAAATTCATTTGAGATTTTGACCGATATCTTTATATAGATCGATCACAAATATTTTTCTTAAATTTTTTTTATAAACAGCCGAGTTATTGGCAAATCTATTTTTTATTTATTTAATGTCGTATTTCCTTATAGATGTTGTTTCCTTGGATACTGAAAAGCAACAACAACAATAAATTAAGACATTTTTTAAACTTTTTGAAGCACTTATTTAAGCTAGAATCTTTGTCCTTTCACAGAAAAATCTGATTTTTTAAGAGTTTTACTGTTTAAATAATGAAATATAATATTTGATGCAATAACCAATATTTACTTAATATGGGCGCTACTACTCCCCCTTTACCTATTTACCCTATTCGAAATTTTATTTGAAAATTTCTTTTAATTTTTTTAGGACTCACTGTAATAGTCCTTTAGATGAGAAAATTTATATTTTGTTTGTATGAGGCCACCTCTCCCTTTTTCATTTCATCAATACGTTATGATAGAATAAAGGCTCCCACAAAATTTGAGGGCTCTCACTGTAATAGCTCCCTAGATATGCCATAATGAATATTTGCTTTGTAGGGGGGTACTACACCCCTGTTCCGATTTTAAGCTAGTTGGTTCATCCGTTTGAAAGTTGTAAAAAAATTAGCATAAAATATGGGATTGGTATCCGATCAAGATCCAACATACTTATAATATTGTACAGTGATAGTACCAGTGCCATAGGTGGCACTGGTACTATCACACTGGTTTAGACGTGATTGATACACAAAAAAACAAAATTACACCTTATTTTAAAATTACATTGTATTACATTTACATTAAAATTACATTAAAATTACATTCTTTAACAAGATGGGAGGTCTCTCATTGGGTAAAACCAAATCGACGACGCTAAATTTTTGTGTTAATCATTTTTAAAAGTTAAAACTCGGTTTAGAGATATTTTGAATTTTGAAAGGCTAAAAAGTGAGTTTAAGAATATTATGTTTTTTTCTACTTAAATTTAATAATTTATTTATTATATTTAAATATATGCACATTAAAAATCGGGCTGAAATTGATTTAATTCATTTTATTTTATTCATTAATAATCAAAAAGCCTTGAAACTGAAATTTATTATAGGAGTTCATATTCAATCGATTTATTGCTTAACATCCATAAATAATTTTTCTTTTATCTATAATTTTCTATTATTTGTGCTATTTCCATTATTTCAAAATACGTTTGCCACCATTGAATTCAGCATACTTGAATTGACTTTACGAGTAGGGTGTCCAGCTTGTTAAATTTGGCGGCTAGCAGAGTGTTATTAAAGAAGAATGTGATTACCGTTGCTTCTATTAATTTTTATTGTAAACTGCTTAAATTAAAAGGAGAGAAAAAAGGGTGGCAAATGTTTTAAAAACTTTAATTTCGACCATCATATTAAAGTATTTTTTGTTACTATGAGTTAAAGGATTTTTAATTATTGACCAAAATGTAATTAATAAATAAACTTTATAAAATACTAAAAATATGTATAAAAAATTATTTGGAGAGAAAAAACGCGTGTGTGAAAAATCATCACTGTATTTTAAATACTCTATAATTTTTTTTTTTTTTTTTACTAAATTCTTTATTACCTTTTTATGTTTTTGGTAGTAAACATTTAGAAATTCAAAATTATTATCCAATGACTTGAATAATGCTCAGTTACGAATTTAGACCAGATATTGTATATTAACAATGTCTGTATATATATTAAATAAATTTATTAACATAAATTAGCTGATTTATTGCTATTAGGGTTATCATAGTCAAATTTTAAATATGGCTCTAACAGAATTTTCTTTTCCATTTAAAATTTCTCTATTCTACCCTTTGCTTAGTACAGCTATAACAAAAAGCAGAAAGAAGTAACATTTTAGAAAAAAAAACGCTATTACACATTTTCAAATTTTGAAAAAAAAAGTCATTTGACGCTTCTCGAGTAATAACAGTCAACAAAAGAACATTTTACTATATAATTAAAAAAAATCCAATGATTTTTAACTTAATTTATATTTTTATCTTTTGAGTTTTTAATATTTCACAATACTTACCACATGTACACACACAAGTCAATTCTCTAGATCATCTGATTGAGAACCGAGAGGTGAAATTCTTGGATAAACTGAAATAAAACAAATTATTTTTGCCTATAAATATGCTATTATATTAAACGGAAACAGTTCATTTCTCCACCCCATTATTCTTCCTTCACAATTGCTTTTTTTAATTAAATTTTAATAAATTTATTAATTCTAAAATAAAAAAATAAAAAATAAACTGCACTTATTTCCCTTACACAAAAAATAAAGTGAAAGCGTCCTTCAAGAGCTTATATTAAAAACAAAAAAAAACATTTCCTTAATTAACAAAAACTTTTCTACCAAATAACCGTGGTTCAAAAATGCTTTTTTTTTTTAAATAATTCTGTAACTTGTGAACCATTGGAAACTTCTCAATAAAATTTCTCCTGGCAAGAGACGAGGTCTTTTTGAGACCTTCAAAGTCATCTTTGGTATGCATTAAAAAAATACATAAAAATTCATTTATGATTTGACAAAAAAAAAACATATAGATAGTCCTTGTAAGTCTCAACAAAAAATGCTCCAACATGTGTAGACTACCTCTATTAGTTTTCACTCTTAGCCATGTTTTTTATGTTTTGTTAACTTGGCGGGCTCAATATTGGGCCCAGACATTTTTAAAAGAATGCTCCTCGTATTTCTTACAAAATTATAAATAATATTGCTGCAAGAATTGTAGTAATATATAGATTAGATAAAAAGTTAAATTAATCTGAAGTTGGAACTTTCAAAAAATGTCATATCTTTTTGGTTTTTTTTTTCAAAAAAGGTGGCAAAATTTTTTACTTATAAAATTTGTTTTTTGTTCTAGCTCATATAATTATTTTTCAAAAGGAATCTTAATTTAGATGACCAGAAGGCGCTTGGAGCAACGATCTCCCAACAAGCCTTATCCAAACTTTATCTATTTTCCAAAGTTTTTTAAATTTGTTTGTAAAATTCTAAAATCACAAAGTTGGTGTCAAACACAAATTACGTTAATAAATACCTCTGACGGACCCTAATAAAAACTTTTTGACTTTCGGTAATGGCAACTGCTTAGTAAAGTAGTTTCTTGGTAATGAGGCGTCATTATTATTTGCCTACTCTATATTACAGAAATAAATACTCAATTATATAACAGCACATTAATATTGCAATCACGTGGACGAGTTGGACAGAATGCTGGATTAATAAACGGAAGGATGTTGGTTCAAACTCATTCTGATGCTGCTAGTTTTTTATAACAAGATGTCTAAAAAAAAAAACAATAGTCATTAAAAACGAAGTGCTAATTTGTGCCCAAGTTCAAATCTCAGTAACGGCAAAGTTTTTTATTTTTATTTTTTATTTTATTTTAATTTATTTTATTTTCCTTTAGGTACATGTTTTTGAGTAGCCCTAGAGTCTAAAAATAGCTACATGAATTTGCGGACAACACGAACAAAAATAACTAGTTATTCAGGTAAAAAATAAGTAGTTTATTTTTCTTTACAATTATACCTGCTAGCTTACCAGGAAAGTAAAATTTTTGCTGGGACGCTGGGCCTCTTATAACGACAGTGTGACCATTTGAACGGAGAAAGTCAATTTTTAAAACACGTTATTTTTTCGGGTTGGGATTTTGGGTATCTTTGGTATAAAGTAATGGGCGCATTTTTAATTCTTTATTTTTAAGATAAGCCTATCTATTTTCTGTCGAAATTTCATTTGATTACCTCTACACGTTCAAATTTTATTTCGGTCCAAATATTAACATTACTTATAAAAAATATAATTAAAATTTAAATTTTAGATTTTTCAGTTCATGTTATGGAGAAATTTGACCACATTTAATCTATTTCTACTAGATGTTATTCTCCACAATTTTACGAGTTCAGGGATACCAAATACTTATATATACAGCTTACATCTGAACAAAAAATAAAAAATAAACCTAGCAAGTTTTGTCACTTTTTCATATTTTTGTATGAAAGATGCAAACATGTTAAAAGTACAACCGCCAACCCGGAAAAATATACTATTCAAATTATTACGCTGGCATTATAAGTGGCGTCTATCAGAAAATACTTTTTATGTGTTCACTCAACATATGAAGGTGTTTAAATAACATAATTTTTGCTTTATTGAGATATTTCCCCGGGTCACAAGTTACAGAATTATTTCCACAAAAAAAACTTTTAGAACCACTGTGAAAACGAAATAACACGTCATTGTATTTTATTTGTACACATTATGTATATGTGAATGTCCCTTCTTTATTTCAACTTTAATCCCTGAACTTTGTTGTCGTTTAAAAAAAAAAAAAAAAAAACTTCTTGAAAAACAATTGAAAGTTGAAAGTTTTTAATTTGAAAATATTTTTCCAGTAATTACTTTTGTTTGACTAAAAACACTAATAAATTCATTTGTTTTATACGTTCTTGTCTTTTTCTATTTTCTTGCAGATATTTGTTTTTTAGTTGGCAAATTGATGGTTAAATAAAATTTTATTAAACTGCAAAATAAATAGAAAATGTTTTATTCGTATTTGCAATATTTGTTAAACAAATAACAAGTTTGTTGTTTAATTAAAAATACAATAAATAGATATTTGTAAGTTAATATTATTCATTTATGCTGTATTTATTTAAACTTTTTTTCATTGTTTTTAGAATGAAAAACGTTAATGCTGTAAATACAAGAACTTTTTGTTGAAATAAAATTATATATTAAATAAAGAGCAATGACGGTAATTATTGTATTTATTCCCTACTTTAGGTGAAGTTCGCCTCTAAATCTATTCAATGGTTTTATGAGGTTTTCAGGGGAAATCTATATATTTATTTTCTATATGAAGCCGAACAGCCAAACAACGCAATGTTTTGAGTAAATATATTTTGCCTTTCAGTTAAAATTTTAAATTGATCAATTTAATTAATTATCTCTCTTTATTCGTTTATAGGCCACTGATTAAATGTTCCTACTTAATAATTAATTTTTAGCAATTTGTATTTCTTTGTTTAATTTAAATAATTTATTTATAAATACAAGTTATTCGTACAGGTGTTTCCTGTCATCACTAATGTCACTAATACAAAAATGCAATTGATGAATATTTATAAAATTATTTAAATCTTTTTGCTTTTCGTCTATATGGTTCTGCTCTGTTCTAAAGAAATAAAATTTGATTCTTATAATCTATAGGAAAGCAGAAAGCATTTTTTTTTTTAATTTTATTACAAAACACTAAAAATTATTAACTGAATATTCCAACAAAAAATTTAAAATTTATTTAAATAATTTTATGGCAAAAAATTCTACCATAAGGCTGAATTTATACTACTGTGTATTATGAATTATAAATCAATAATTTTTTTTTTTTATTATGTACAAGCTTTTGTAACGCCAAATGTGCCTTCATTAAATATCTAACTGCATATGATGCTGATGTTTGTCTCTGCCAATATTATTTGAATTGTTTTAATGCTTTTTTATAACAGTTTACTTAATGTTTTAATAAATTCATGTAATTCATATATTATTTGTTTATTTTAAATTGCTTTTACTTCTCATTTATTAATTTAAAAGTTAACTATCGATATAAATAAAAGAAAAAAAAATATATGTATGTAGTATAATAAAAAAAGGGATGGATATAAATGAAATTATAGCGTGATTCCATGTCAAAATGGACAGCCATCGCATTTGACATCTCAAATTTCAATGAAATTAACAACAGACATTGGGTATTGGAAGTGTTTCTTAAATCATAAACTTTTAGGCTTAGAGTAATTTCCAGTTTAAAAATATGACGTTAAAAAAAAACAAAATAAGCTAGAAACTTCACAAAGGTACTTTTGTTTGATTGCTAATAAGTAGGGTATCCAATTATTCAGGTTTTAATATTAATCGATTAATTCGACAAATAATTATTCAAGGTAAAAAGTTGATCGGTTAAAATTCGATTGACCGAAAAGTCTTAATATTATATGTAAATATAAAAATAAAACTAATTATAGCATTTAATCTAATAAAACAGTTATTTACACAGAAAAAAATAAAATTACGAAATTGCTTATATCAATTAAATTTTTGTTTGAATTTGCTCCAATCATCAAAATGATAGTACTAATTAAGCAAAATAATTGCTCTTCGTTTAAATTTCAATTCATTTTTTTAATAAAGTAAATTACACGTATTATTGGAATTCTTCTATAATTTAACTAAGATATTAATTAATATAATTAAAAAACTAATTAAATATATGCCTTTGTGCAAAAATGCGTTCGCCAATAAATAACTATAAAATATAAAATTGGTTTCAAATTAATTATTTCAATAATTGAAATTTTACTTAATTTTTTATTAGTCATATATTGCAACTTTTGGGATTCGACCGAATTATAGTTTTGTTTATTAACTTGGCTAATTGTTGTTGTGAAAAGTTCAAAATGATTTGCCCGTACCTGCTCGTTTATTTGTTAATGCACTTTTTATACACAGTACACAGTATTCCAAAACGCGCCCTTTGTGAGGTCGCAATTTCTTGGATATTTTAATGAAATTTGTCACGAATAAATATTTTGGTACAAATATTTTAATGAAATAAATTCTATATAATTTTAAACATGTGTACCAAATTTAATAAAGATCGGTCAATAATTAATCACACTTCCCATATGAACCCCTCAGTCGAAAATAACTTTAACGTGTATAAATCAAATATAAACATTAGTATCATGATTATATAACATATAATATTATGTAACTTGTTTTAAAGAATTTTAAAATTATCTTTTTTCTGTTTTTTGAGATATAATGGTTTAATTTTTATATGTCCAAAGTAATTTTTTGGAAGTTTTTTCATTACTTCTAAATATACGTTTCCTTGCAAATAGGTACTTTTTACTAAAATGAACTGTTTTAAACAAATGATAAAAAAAATAGTTTTTTTTATTAAAAAATATGTGGGTTTATATAAAATTTGAAACTAATTTCTTTGCAACAAAAAAGAATTTTTGCAATTTTGCATGAAATTGTGAACATGACTTTCTCCTCATTGTATCAAAAAAGAGCACATTTTCCAATGATCACAAATTCGGAATCTTATTGACTTCCTTGGATTTTCTTTTTTTTTTTTTTTTCTTGGATTTTTCTTGTTGAATTGAAATTCCGAAAACACAGTTTTGAGTAAAATAATTTTAAAGCTTTAAAGACATATAAATTTAATTTTCACCAATATTAATTTTGAATTTTATGACAAAAAAGTCATTTTCATACAGAAAATAAAGAGAGTTATATTAAATATATTGATTTATTAAATAAAGCTGATTTAGAATATTTCTTAGCACTAAGTACAAATAAATACAATTTTTCATAGAAATGGGTGAAAAATTTAATCAAAATTATGTTCCTACACAAAAAAGAATTATTAAGTAAAATTTTTCAAGTAATTTGTTATTTAATTTTTTCTACAAATTCAATAATTCCCCAGCAAAAACATTTTGGTTTTCGGTAATAACAACTACTTATTAAAGTAGTTTCTTGGTAATGAGGCGTCATTATTATTTGCCTACTCTTTATTACATTAATAACTACTCAATAGTATAATAGCACAGTAATACTGCAATCACGTGGATCAGTTAGCTAGAACGCCGTATTAACAACCAGAATATTGTTGGTTCAGCCCCATTCTGAAGCTGTTAGTTTTTTATAACAAAATGTCTAAAAAGATATTTCAAACTGAATAGAGTTTTTGTCTCTTAGGATGGTGTACTGAGTAAGACGTTAGTCAGTGAAAACGAATGGTTAGTGTATGTTCAAGTTCGAGTCTTACTAACGGCAAAATTTTTTTGTTTTTTTTTTTATTCTTGTTTTCGTTTAGGTACATATTTTTGAATGCCCCTAGAGTCAAAAAATAACTACATGAAGTTGTGGACAAGTCGAACAAAAATAACTAGTTATTCAGGCAAAAAATAAGTAGTTTATTTTTGTTTCCAATTATATGTGCTAGCTCACCAGGAAAGCAAAGGTTTTGCTGGGTCATTTATTAATTCATGTAATTAATATTCTAAAATGATTTTTCAAAATTGGACATATTCATATAAAAAAGAAAAACATTTTAGAAAATATTTTTCAGATGCAAGAATTAAATTTTATTTATTTACATTTTGTTTTTTCTTTTTAAATGTATTTAAATATATGCTTAGATCTTAAAGATAATATCAATGTCTGTAGTAAATTTCAAAAAAATCGCAGAAGTTAAATACGAAAATTACTGGAATCAGACAATAGGTAATTTTTCAACAGAAAATTAGAAAGTTATTAATTCAAAATTTTTAAAACATGAGTTCAATCGAAAAAGAGTCTCAATCGGTTATCACCAGAACAGTTAAAGAATTTAAAAATTAACGTAAGAAATACTCTGATGGAAAAATATATTCATAAGCATAATATCTTCAAAAAGTTGCTTTTGAAAAAGAATATGCATTTTTTTACATACTCGAGAATATGAAAGTGTTTAAAATATTTTTGTTTTTGACCACCGCTAAGTGTACGCTGCGTATTCAAAATTAGCTAGAATTTATCTTGCACACATTTTTATGCCTGATATTTCAGAAAATTTCAAAAAAAACTAATGTTTTAAAGAACATTATTTAAAAATTTAATAAAATAATAAAAAGAAACAAAATATTTTTGAGACCTATTTTAAAATTTTGATTTTAAGAATCTGTTTTTTTTTTTTTTTTTTGACTTGTGAAATTGAGATAATTATAATTTTTTTCTTTAGTATTATTTAAAAATTATGACGAATTTGACTATATTTATTAAGAAATTTTGGAATTTTTATTAAAAAGGTTTAAAGTTATAAAAAGTAAAAGGGTCAAGGCAAAAAATTAAGAACTAAATTTTTGAAGACAAATTTATAAATATATTCGAAATCGGTTCATATATATAAAAATTAAAGGCCTCCATTTTAATTTCAAATATATTTTATGTTTACTGCAAACATATTTGTGAAAACGAATCTTTGGATAATACAACCAAGATATGGTTGCTGCAATTATTTGAGTTTGTTCAGAGATCATAAAAAACTTTTAAACATGCTGTATTTATTCTGAAAATGCTCAACTATATTTTTACTCTGCCTGAGTATTCAACGATAAAACAAAGGTAGGAATGTACATATTTCGAATTTAAAACAAAAAGGAATTTCGTACAGTTTTATTAAATATCTCTTATTTTTTATTACGAGTGTAAAGAAATTATTTACTTTGATAAAAAAAAATAATAATTGAAATAGAAACACCAATAAATTGAAATTTAGAATTTTAAATAAATATGAAACCATCCAATAAATTTTACAAAATTAAATGAAACCGTCTAATTACAAAATTAATATTTTGGGAGCATCAGTACATAATGACCCCCCTATTTTTTAAATCGCTTCACATTACTTTGAAAAACAAAAACAATTTACAAACTTATGCCCTAAGTTTACTTTTATGGAAAATAAATGATTAGTTAAGAAAATAATTGTCACCATAAGCATAAATGTATCAAAAAAAAAAAAAAAAAACTATAAATTTTTATAAAATGGCGACAAAATTACAAAGACTCTCTTTTATTCTACTATAACCACCATCTTAAAAGAATTACTTCCATACATCTTACAAAAAGTGCTGATTTAACCTTTTGGCAACCAAATGTATAATGCTTTTAAAGGGTTAAATACCTGTAATTTTCAATCGGAATAGACCTTTCCAATGGTACCGTAAAACGTAATATACATAAGTTGACAAATATCCGAAATATATAAAATTACATGATTAAATAAAGAAAATATAATAAGAAGTTTTAACAAAACCTTAATATTTCGCAAATAAAAAAGCGACATAACAATTACAGGAATGGATATTCCAGGTGTTAGCATGTCGATAATATATTTTTAAGTTAATTTTCTTATAAAGAAAATTTTAATAATGCTATTGTAAGAAATCCGTTTTTTTAGAGGTCCAGCTCACGAGAATTAAGGCATTCAGATGTAATACTTTGGATGTCGTATAAGAACATTTATAGGGTGTTACATTTCGAACATATTATACATTTCTTACTTGTAAAAGAACTAAATAAATTACTGTTAAATTTTGTTAAGTTCTGTCCTTAAAAAAACAGTTGCAAATGTAGCCCTCTAGAAATAAAGATATGTTATGTTTGATATGATTCCCAAAATATTACGTCTGAATGTTTCAATTTACATGAGCTTGACCATTTATAAATAGCATTATAAAAATCTTCGTTATAAGAAAAATATTATAAAGACATTCAAAGTACTATAGAGATTTATTAACGCTTGAAATATGCATTTAAATAATTCTTACATCTCTTTTCATTAGAGAAATATTTTTGTAAAATTTTTTTATCATATTTTCATTAAACATGTCATTGTAGATATTTCGGAAATTTTCAACAAATATTTGATTTTTAGGTTGCAATGAAAAGATCTATTCTAATATTGTTGAAAATTACAGATAGTTAACCCTTTAAAAGCAATTTGGTAAATATTATACAATAGGTTTCCAAAAGGTTAAATCAGCAATTTTTGCAAATAAGTTGCATAAAGTATTTATTATACTTAAGTATCAGTGAATTTATAAAATATATGAGAAATAATTTTTTATGAAATATATAATAAATTCTTTTAAAACCTCGGTAATAATCGAAAAAAGTTTAGTCGCTCTTTTACACGAATTTAAATTTTCTTGAAAAATGTATGCTTCTTATGATATTTGTTTTCTTAACTATCCATTTATTTGCCATAAAAATTTACTTAACCTATTATAGATCGCAAAATATTACCTGTGTAAACAAATATCAATAGCACTGAATAAGACCGCTCTAATGATGCTCTAAAATCTAAATTACTATGGCAAATTTTTTAAATATTCAAACTTTTACGTACTAGTCGACATCTGTCTATTGCACATTGTAATTTTTTGACAAAAATTCAAAAATTTTGTACACAGTTTATCGAAAATCATATTTTTGGAAGTATTTTAAAAATGTTCTAGCTAACGTGAACGAAATAATCGAACCGAAATATTTTGGGTATTAGTTTATAACATACCAGGATACATTTGCTACATTTTTTATCTTCATACAAATCCATGCACCTTAATGTATATAGGCGGTATATTTTATAAAAACGTTTTCATTTTAAATTATACAATAAAACAAAAATTTATTTCATTTTATATTTTACATAAACATTTTACCATTTTCATAAACAGCTTTAGTTGTTTGTTTTAAGATTTTTGTTACGTTCCAATTTTTCAATTAAATAATGAATGATTGAATTCGTGTAAAATGAGAATGATGTTTTTTAATGGTTGTTGTTTTTTTTACCACAAACCATAGAATACAACCAGAAGGTTATGTGAGAGAAATACTAAACTAAATTAAAAAAAAATAAAATATTATTAGTTTTTTTTTTTTAAAAACACAAAAACAAATTATATATTGCTACATGTATTTTATTGTTTCATGAATTAGGTTTTTGACAATTGATTTAGGTTTCTTTCTCCCAGTTAATCATCTACTTGTTAATCTATGCAACAAGCTGTCATTTGATTTTTAATAAATATAAATAAATGAACGTGTTTGTTTTAATTTAAACATTTTTCCTTTGGTTTCATTTATAATAATGTATGTAAATGTGAAGATTTATTTTATTTATTAAAATATCTATGTATACATATACATTGAAAAAAAATACCAAAGATAAAAAAAATGTGTCATGAATTCGTAATCATGAAAAATTATTTGTAACCTTGTTCTAAAAATTATTAAATAAAAAATTGTGCAGTGATTCACATATACAAATTTACATAAAAAATATAATACACATTCATAAATAAATAATTACTTTATATATTTAAGATATATATCTTTAATTTAAAATTAGTAATTATCAAATACCACAAATTTACCCATTCTACCCATTTTGTAAATACCATATGATAACGCTGCTCTTTTTTTTTTTTTTTTTTTTTTTGTTTTCCTTTGCACTGCAATTATTTATTATCTCCTTTTATTGCATAATTCCTTTTCTTATTTAATATTAACAATTAGTCTTGTGCTGAATGTATTATTTTTAAATTGTCCGTTATAAATTGCAAAAAATATATAGCGTTTAAATAAAATATTAAATTCAAATTATAATTATAGTTATTTAGTGCTAATGCAAATGCAAATTAAAAAATAAAAGTGTGCATTAAAATAACAGTCGTCGCCAAAGAGATCCTCCTTTAAACAAAAAATTTTAAAAGTGGACGAAATGGAATTTGATGTGCTAAACAAAAATATGCTTTCAGTTTTATTCTATCACGTCTTGCTAAGGGGGCATAACTAATATGGCAGTCATAGTAGTACAACTCGAGAAATTAAATAAAGATTTAAATAAAGTTCAAGTTGAATTAACGTTATTATTATCCGTTCAATAGTTTCAAGATTATTCGGAAATTAATGGCGAAAAAGTTTTTCCCTATAATTAATATGTTAACAAATGAGAATGTTATATTCGGCTTGGCCGAATCTATATACTCAACATCGGCAACTTTTTGAAATTTCACATCATATGGGAGGTGGGCGGTAAAGTGGGCGAATGACGCCCATTTTTGGTTTCTGAGTTTATATCGATCCTCGAACTATCTGTAAAAATCTCGTTGTCGTACATGATTTTGTTTAAGAGATATCAGCCCAAAAGTATGAACTGAAGTTACAACAGACACCCTATTATACTAGTATTTGGCCCATAACTTTTTTTATTAACCGAATTTTCCTATTATCAATACCAAACAAACATAATACAAAATAAATATTTCAGTCAAATTTCGACTCCTTAGGTAGTACTCCCCGACCCCTATCCTGCTTTCAACAGACAGACGGACGGACGGAGATAGATCGGCACAGAATTTTACCAGGACCCAGAATATACTTTATGGGTCTTAAGTGATTTTTTCGACATGACTCCCTCAAATTTTTTTGATAGTGGGTAAAAAATGGAAAAATTTTTAATATTTTACCTTACAGCTCTGAATAAAATAAATCATATGTCATGAAAATTAATGAACCAATAGTGATTTTATTCACAATGAACTAAATACAACTATAATACAAATTCAATGAGAATTATGTACGTATGCGTAATATTTATAATATATACTTGATATATTAAGTATACGTGACATTTTTATTATAAATATCTTTACTTAGTTGCAATTAAAATCAAGATTATTGCATCAATTGATGATATATTAATACAACAAAAAAATTTTAAACTTTTCTGTTTAAACGAATTTTTCGTTCAATATCGTGGGACAGTCAGGACAGTCAGTAAGTATAGAAGAACTTCCACAAATTTCAGATTATCACCATAATAAAGATTGAAAATTAAAAAATAATGTATTCATAAATTTGTAAATGTGTTGCCTAAAAGTATTTATATTTGGAGATATTATATATTAAAAACTAAATATTTTAAAACTTAAAGATAATTTTTCTGAGAACTTAGGTACTGCTCTACAATTTTCCCATACATTAAAATTTCATTTAGCAGATACAGATTTATCACCAAAATTTTTGCGATCGGTCCCACTGTGGAACATTCATTTGAACACATTTTAATAAATGTAAAGATATCTTTAGACACAAAACTTATATTTGTACATATTTGTTATATTGGTACATATTTGTGTGTTTAAAAAATGTTTAATAGCATACTAATTTACATACATACATACATACATACATACATATTTTGTGTTTTAGAATCATTAATAATAAGGGGTGTTCCGAAGTGCCTTTTGTAATTTTCAAAATGAAATAACTCAGAAACTAATAGATATATTTCCTTAATTCTTTCACAGCCTAACTGATATAAATCCAAGTAGTATGTTTGTAAAATATTATACAGGCCGAAGTCGTATTTATTAAGTTATAAGAAAAAGAGGAAGAAGGGAGAAAAAAAATTTTGGACATTTTGTATAAAATTTATGGTTTAATTTAAAGTGGAACCAATTATAATTTTTATGTGTACATTTGGAAGAAGGAATTATATATTTTAAATTTACATAGTAAAATATTAACAGGATCGCTATAATACAAACTAGAATAAATTATCTTAAAAACTTTGTATTGATAAATGATCATCTGAATGCCTTCTAAATATTCGACATAATTAATCAATAAATTATAAAGTTTTGCAAAATCTGGTGCACAAAAATTATTCTGAACATGATAGCAGAAATTTTTGTGTTATTTAGAGCAAGTCTCAAGACATAATTTGTTTTAATTACTTAAAAAGCTATTATTATTTGCTGGTATGTTATGAATAATTACTAAATATTGCAATTTAAAAATATCACCATCAATTTGTACCAATTAATATAGTCAAAACTAACTAAAACTGTATGACGATATAGTTTGTCAAGTACTTAATTTATTTGGCTATTTCTAGCGATCAGTCATTGCAGTATATGGTTTATACGTTCCCAAATTTCAATTAGTGTAATTTTGATACTAAAGATGTTAAGATATGTTTTCGCTATAACTAAACCATTTAAAGAAATTGTATGCTCCAAATAAATCAAGGTTTAGTCAACTTCTGGTATTTAAAAATTTTGTACAAACATTTTGAATTTAACTGAAGGCACTGTGTAATACATGCAAATTAAAAAGTGAGATTATAAGACAAAATTGCAAATTTTTCCAAAGTGGATAAAAAGTCAACATTAATTTTTATTTAGGTCAAAGATATAGATATTCACCTTTAATTAAGTATTATTAGTCTTTTCATAGTGCAAAAACTAGTCATTTTATCGCGTTTCAAAAATGAAAAAAAGCACTTCGGACCATGTTCTCTTACGGTTAAAATATTTGATGTTAAACAAACCGTTTTTCTTCTACTCAAATGATTTAGAACAAATTAGTTAATTTACTAAGAACTTTTATTAAAATTTGCAAAAGTTTGGTACATAAAATGAAAACGCAATACTCAATATTATTTATTTTTTTACTATAAATTAACTTCCTTGAGAATATTGCTTTAGAGTATTTAAAATTCGCTGATTGTCAAGATTTTGAAAAAATGTGTGTAATTTATATTTTTTTTTAAATAATTAATTTATTTCTCACATATTGAGATATTAATATCGGCAGGGTTTGAATTTATATTTCTTTGCACTTTTGTGCAAAAAAAAATAATAATAATAATGTAAATAATTTTTTTTTTATAATTGTTAACCTAATATTTAGTCTCAATAGGTTTGTTTCCATACTTTTTGGGTAAAGTGCGGTAAAATAAGAGAAAGCTAATTTTTCTCGCACAAAAATACAATAACGTACAAAAGTATGGGAACGCAAAAATCCAAATTGTTTACCCAGAAATAAAACATCAAACTATTTTAAAAATTCGTATGTGAATGTAATTTTATTTTTCAGCATATTTGAATGTTTTTAAATTTTTTTTAATGAAACTGCTGTTAATAATAAAAAGAAAAAATTTTTTATTCATTTATTGCATATTTTTATTTTTTTAATTATTTGACAATTTACATAATCTACCCGAAGAAATATACTGGGCTGTTTCGTGCAAGAAGAAGAAGAACTTTATTCTGTCAAAATAGCTCTCATTTGCCTAATTTTCGAGCACAGGAACGCTTTTCGGTAACATTGGGATACCGCGTGCATTTAGAGTACGTGAACAAAGCCAATGTGTATACTCTCCGGTTCCACTTCACTCTCACAAAAAATACTTTGAAGTCTATTGGGATTTTTGAAGTTTTATTTTTGTTAAAAATTTAAAAGAAAAAGATTGCCAAAAATATTAAGTTGGAAAATACTATTTTGGAAGTTTATAAATGGTGTAATTTAAAATAACAGATGGAAAATGGAATAATAAGAAAACCTATAGGTAAAAAAATGTGTCGTTTATATAAATTATATAATTTATTTAACAAATCAAAATTATAAAGTTCTTTTTCATATCCTACAGTTTTAAAGATCTTTTCTTTCCTACTTTTAACAATACCGATCAACTTACGATCGCCTTCTGAGTCGACACGAATACTAGGACGAAGCCTATTGAAATGGTTTGTGATCGGTTTATTATTTCACCTAGCCCCCATACAATAGTCTTTGTGTAATATCGATCATAAATGCCTTAAACCAGGAATATTTTATTCCATGAAGGTCGGCCCACAACTGACCATAGCTCCCAACTCTTCCGAAAATCACAACGTGCATAATTCAAATATAAATTAAGACAATATACGACACTAAAACTAAGTTCAGACTTGACTGACATTTAATAGAAAATATTTACTCGTGTTTTTCCGCAATTTTTGCAACTAAATACATAGTTGAGTTTTTTTTCACATTAACTTTTTTTTAATAAACACCTGGCTTGTCCAGATTATATTCAAATTGTTTACTTAAAATTATTTGATCAAACACAAAACTACCATACATTTATTTGACATCAATTACAAAAAAAATCATAGGAAAATCTTATTTTTTATTTTGTCTTTATCGATTAATAATAATTTTTAAAGAGAATTTCGGAATAAGTGGATGTCAAAGTCATTTTTGTAGCATTTTTATTTAATATAAAAAGTGTGTGTCAAACGGTAGTAAAGTATGTAAAAAAGGAAATTTCTTAAAAGTGTGAGTTGAATAAAATTTCATTAGCCCATAGAGCTACATAAATAATTGACAAATGATTAGAAAATTTTGATAATCATAAAACAAATAATAAAATAAAATAATATATTTTTAAATCAATCAATTTAATGTTTATTACATAAAAGTAATATTTTTTGATGAAAGCAAATAATTAAAAATACATTTAATTTACTAAGAGTTTGTAAAGTTTTGTGAAAAAAATACGTCAAAGTTTAACAGAGGAAAAAGTTTTCATTTGTGTAAACTTTGTTCACCATAGGAAAATTTAAATTTTTCACAGAGCTTTGCTAACACTTGGAACACACTCATAGAGAAAATGTTGTTTATTTAGGCAAATATTTACAAAAAATTAAAAAAAGTGAAATATTTAGATAAAAAATGAAAAATGCGAATTGTTATCAATTTATCAATTGTAAATTTTACAATGTACATTAATGAAACTTACTTGAAAATAAATGATTTTTACATTTTTTATAAGTAATTTATAGTTATACAAAATAATAACTCTGTTTTCTCTTCACGTCATTTACAAAACAGGTCTGACTTCAAAAAAAAAAAAAAAAAAAGAACACTTTTTTCTTTGTATGCCACTTTCAGCTGTTTAACAGCCCATCTAGAAGTAACATAATACGTTAGATTTTTCTGTCAGAGATTCTCAAATTCACTCTCTACGAGAATTGTTTCACTTATAGATTCAGATATTAGTATTATAAGAAGTATTATGAGACTGTTGTGATGAGATTTCTCTACACACTTATCTTATAAAAAGTTTGATTGTGTGTGTCTGCACGTGTATTTGGTAATTACTAAAAAAATCATTTTTTTTTTTTTTTGTAAAATTGTTTTCTTTTAGTAATTGTTTTACATTTAAAAAAATATTTTAGACAAATTGTGCTAAAAAAAGTGCGAACTTCTTAAATAAAAAGGACATGTTTACTGTGTCTTATTGAAAATAATGACATCTTATAGGATTTGTTAGTATACGTGTACCGCTTATTTAATATTTAACATAACATAAACAAATGTTTACTCTCTTCTGCCAGCGTTAGCTCACATATTGTATCAGCATTAATCACAGTTCAAAACCTGGGGTAAAAATCATAACATGCACTATTATTGCTTTAATACAATATTTTAATATATTTAAAGTTTTATTAAAAAAATATTTTAATAAATAGAATATAAATTGTTAATTTCTTTCTTTTTTTCGATTTAAAGTTTATTTTCATAAAAGCAATAACTTTTTCAACTCAAGCAGTACGCCGCTTCAGCTGTTGTTTGCCCCTGTTGGATCTTACCTTTATTTTGTAAGATCAAACAAATAGCAAAATAATGACAAATATTTTACATTTTGTGTTTACACTTGCCACTTTTTAGATTTAAGACAAATATTTTTGTTCTAGCAAAATCAACTGTTTTCTTCTTTTATTCTTAAAAATATTTGGTGTTCAAATATTTGCAAAATTCTTCAAATATTAGCCTAATGTCAACTTAGCTTAACTAGTTTTTTATTAGCAGAAAATCGGTATAGTTAAGTGATAAGTGATCGGTGTAGTTGAGTGATATACTACAATGTCGCTAAGATACGCGAAAAAATTGTAATTCGAGGTTTAACAGGGTGGAGATTTACTTTATACTGGGACATTGCATGAAGTGAAAATGTAGATGCGGGGGACATTCATATCGTTGGGGTTCGGGTAAACGTGAATTGGCTATTTTCGGATGCGATAAGGATAGTTCAATTCCAGCTGGAAGAAATTTAACACTCACGCATAGTTGATTTCATCCATGTAATGTGACATCTGTAGGTTGTCTCAACCAAAATTTGTATTGGTGTTTTGTATTTAGAAACCTAAATAATTCATAACTTAAAGACCTAAACAAACAAATTTGATCGTCAAAATTGTAAATTGAATTTGCCTTTTTCTTTACGTTTCGAAAAGTAAGAATTTTTTAATATATATATTTTTGTTATATATAAATTAATTACTTGTAAATGAAATAAATACAATATAAACAAAATAATTGAAAATTTAAAATGAATATAGTAGCTCAATTTGTCATTATATTAATAAACTTTCTCATTTTGTCGTTCATATGGCGAGTGAAAGTGCAACTACTTTCTTTTTTTTTATTAAGGTTTTTATACTTTTTATACGCAGAAAAAGTTATTACCTTATATTTTTCAATTAACATAATTGTTTCATTTTACATCAAAGTTTTATATTGAATGTAATATATAATATATTGACGCAAATATAAAATAAAATAGTAAAACTAAAATTCAACTAAGATTTTTTTCGCACTTAAATTTTTAATTCAGTCAATCATAATAATTTTTAATTAGAAAAAATTTTCTGTTTTTCATCTTATGCAGTTATTAGTAATTGATAAAATTATTTTGGTGAAAGATGCAAATTTAAACAATTTTTAATTTAATGTATTATTTTGGTGATTGGTGACTTTTTCTGTGTACTTTCATATTAATTTCATATTTCTTACACAAAAAAAAAAAATAAAAATGAATTTAAATTACGATTTTGCTTATATTAATTAAATTTTTGTTTGTATTCAAACATAGGGAGAAAACAAAAATAAGGGTATTTAACGAAAATCTATACTATGTTGGAAAATCGTAAGAAATAAGAACTTCTATATACCGTTTATATGGAAGTATTCTTCAAGGAAACGCTGAAATAGAATTTCAAATTTCAAAGTTCTAGCATATACAAAAAACTGTCCTTGTAATTGGTAGTCATTATTCTCAGAAACATCTAAAAGAATGTTGCAACAAATGATAATATTTCCAAAATAGTAGATTGATTAATACTTCCCGGATAATAAAGACACGTTTTTTCACAATTAAATCTTGTTGGATTTAGTTGAAAATATATTAATTGCTTATTTATTGATAATACAAAAAATATTGTACATATATTTTTGAAATAATTTTCTTTTCGTTTGAGGAGTTGTCAATTGTTTATTTTGTTTATACATATGTATTTTTTTTTTTTTTTTTTTTTATTTACACAACTAAAAAACTTAATTCAATTTTATTATAAAGCAAATAAACAATTTAATTGAAAAATATTATCTAATAATTTTTTATGTGTATATTAATTCTTTTTATTGGTTTATTTGTCAATTCTAGCGCTCAAATCACCTAAAACTACCTCTATTCTAGTCAGACAGTGTAAAGAGGAACTGATAGGACTTATTCGACTGTATGACATTACTATAGTCTGGGTTCCTGCGTATATTGATTACTATGGTAATGAACAGGCAGACGAATTAGCCTGAGCTATGAGCGCCTCCTTATCGGTTTCTGTCAAAGTCCCGTTAGGATCAGTCAAAAACAGAATCCAAACACACTATCTAGGAAAGGCGAAAAATAGATGGCGAAATCTGGACAAATGTAGAGTTGCATAGGAAACGTGGCCCTCCTACAACGAAAAACGATCAAAGCAAATCATTGGCTACAAACGCAAAGACATCTCAAGACTAATAGCATTGTTTACAGGTTACTGGACGATCGGGAAGCATGCAAGCAGACTTGGCCTTCCTTACAATGAAAACTGTCGTAGTTGTACCAATCGCTAGAAGGAGGAGACAGTTTATAATCTTCTATGCGAATGCCCAACTTTGAACGCAATCAGACATAAATTTCTGGGAAGACAACCTCTGTTAGATATCTGACACTAGACTCAGTGACATTATTAAATATATCAATGATACAGGCTGGATCTAATTAATTTATTATTTTTCTTCTCTACACCTCTATCTCATTACAGACTCAATCCAACTCATTCACCTGGCGAGTAGTGTGGCCCCATCAAAACGGAATCTAACGAGTCTAATTGATTGCCCGTAAGTTTACGGGCTACCACGTAAACCAACGAAAACCAACCATTAATTTTTTTACGTAAGTACAAATACAATGTTTATTATAATATTATAAAAATCTTTGCCAACATTCATAATGCAATATTTTGCGTGTAGTGTTACATTTTTTTATGCATTTTCTGTACTACTAAGTGAAAACATACTAAGTGTATAATAATAACTTTACATACATTTATAAATATTAAAAAAAAAAATTGTTTATCACTGATATTATCTTAAGCATTAAATTACTTGATTTAAACATTAATAAATTAATTACTCTAAATATATTCTATTTTCCATGATTTTTCATAAAAAGGCTAATTTACTCACACCTGCATTTAATCTCCCTTTACAAAATACACCAAAAGAATGCTTAAATAATTCTATTCCTATTTACCTACCCTTTTCTAATTTACATAAATGCTCACAATTTATTTATGCAAATTTTCAAAACACATTTTATTTTATATTATTTTATAGTTAGCATATAGAATATTATAACAATTAAATATATTTTAAATCAACAATTAAATAAATCTGTTTAATTTAAATTGTTTCTAATAAATTTTCATCAACATCACCGATTTTAATACTAAGATTCTTTTTAAATTTATTTAATACGATTTAGTTAAATGGACAATTCTTATAAATACTTTGTCATACTCGCACATACATACAAACATACAAAAAAAGATTTTCTGTAATCGAATTAAAAGAAATAAAGAAGATTATCTGTAAAATGTATTACATATTGTAATAAAATACTATTATAGATAGAAAATTGTAAACAAATCCGTTTAATGAAAAATAAAAAAATTGTATTTGATATTTGTTATATTTGATATTGAAAGCCTTAGAGCGTATTAATTTAATTGGCTAATGAATAGATTTTTATAATAAATTAAATAAATTTTTATAAAAATATATATTAGTGTAGGTTGGTTTAAATTCTATAGAGTAGCTATAAACGGCACTGCGCCAGTTTTTTTTCCTAGCTTTTCCTTTTTTATTTCTTACTTGTGTTTAACTTTTCCATTTTCTTATTTGCCTAACATTTGGTCAAAGTTTTACAACCTTTTTTTTTGTGGCAATATAAACTACTTTATGCCATTAATTTTAGACAAATGGTTTTCTAAGCTGTCCACAAGTAAGAAAACACCAATAAAAAATCTTTACAACCTCAAAGAAAAGTACATAAAACAGAATTATAAAATTCAAACCAATATATTGCTATTGGCCTAGCAGTCTTTATAGTAGTTTTAATTTCAATACCCTTATGGCATATATGTTCTATTTTTTTTTCTCTGATTATTTTCTTTTCTATAATTTTACAAATATTCTTATGATAAATGATGTGTTAAACAGGAATTTCTAATGATAAGTGTTACAGTTATCTTGATTTCTTTCGTTTTTCTCTATTCTTCACTTAAAAACTCCCAAAAGTATGCTAATAGTTGAAGTTTGTATAAAGTCAATAAAAATGTGCAAACATAAGATTTATATGTTTCCTTGTATGGGATGGTAGTTGTCTTCAGAAAAAAATTGTCTATAAATGTTGGCCTTTTTCGTATTTCTTATTTTTTTATGTTTTTGCATTTTTTAACAAATATTTATATCAGCAAACACATTTAAGCCAAGTTCACACTACGCTAATATTTAACGATTTTTACAAATATTTGCTTTGCGTAATGTGAACACGAAATATTTTCTAAAAATTAAAATGGCGTATCTGCTAGGCTAACAAAATGCCAGGGTATTAATTCCAAAGAAGTGTCCTATACAAAACTTCCACTATATCTACACCTTCGTGTATAAAGCTTGAGTTCCCGAATTCAGCTCCCTAAGTTATTCAGCTCCCTAAGTTTAATGGTCTCCACCAATATCAATCTCAGTTTTATGTGATACTGCACCAAATCCAATCTTATAAAAGTTATGTTAATAAAATCGATTGCATGTGACAAATGTAAGTTTCGAAAAACTGTAATACCATACAGTTAGGCGACATTAAACACTTAGTCAATGTGGGGGTGAGACGCAAAATTCTCGAAGGCCAAACAATAAAAACGCGCCTGAATGTACTTAGGAAATAATTACGGTGACGCGAGAGTTGTTCTCCAACCCAGAGCTACTTTCCGAATACTTGTTATTTTTTTATATAGTTGAAAGTGACATACAAAGAAACAGTGTTGTTTCCTGAAAACAGGGCGGTTTTGTAAATAGCAAGAAAAGGAAGATGGTTGTTCTTGTGTACAAACGTAAATTACTTATAAAAAAAGATTTTAAATATATATTTTTTTAAGTATTTTCTTTTTTATGTGCATATTAAATCCTGCAATTAATTTTTAATGTGCAATTAATCGATAATAGTTCGTATTTCCTTTATTATCAAAATAAATCACTTTGTAAATTTTATAAATATTTGTATTTAAAATAAGTAGCATTTTGCCTAACATTAAATAAAAATGCTATAAACATTACCTTGACATCCACATATTCCATAATTCTTTCATAAAATTGCTCAGAACAAAATAAATATTAAGATTCTCCTACAAATTTATTTAATAATTGATATCAAATAAATTTATAGTAGTTGTGTGTTTAATCAAATAATTTTGAGTAAATAATTTGTATCTAATATAAGCAAGATTAAAATATTTTTCCCCATCTTGTACTTTACCATATTTGAAAGCTATTTCGTCAAAACAAAAACTTCAAATAAATGCGCCTAATGCAAACGAAAAACCAACCCTGTATTTAGTCGCAATAATTGCGGGAAAATACGATGAACTGTTACATGTCAAATATTTGCGTAATCTGAACTTTGCTTTACATACATTCAAATCTACATGAGTTGATTTACTACTTTGTTAGTGTTTTGAGTAGCTCGTTATAAAAATATACTTGACTTTACAATATACTCTACTATGCTACTCCTATAGCATGTTTGAATAAGGAAGTATATACATATATGTTGGAGAGTATAGAAATGATTTATATGTATTAGGCTGGCCCCAAAACTTTCTAATGAAAGTTAATTCATTTTAAGATATTACACATTGCAACAAGAAAAAATTTCTCTAATAGTTCCAATGTAAAGTGAAAACAAATTTTGATTGGAAATTAAAGAAAAAAAGAAAACGTTCAAATAATTGAATCTAAATATTATTATATGTAGTTGTTGTTTTTAGACTGGCATAATACTAGATTTTTTAGTTTATTTTGAACTTATGTTTAAACTACTGAACCGATTAAAATTAAACTTGGCATATATATATATATATATATATATATATATATATATATATATAAATACTTGAAGGAAGTATTGACTGACTTTTTTAAAAAAATATGCTTTGCTTCTTAGTAAGCAAATATGAAAATTCATTAAAATTTTGATGACAGTGGTAAAAAAAATTACACAGTATAATAACAGTAGTCTAAAAAGAGGCGTGTCTCCTATATAGTCTATATTTTCTGTTCGTTGTGTATGCCACAATTTATTTTTATTGAAAGTGAAATAAAAATAAGGCGTGGCATCCAACTTTTATTTTGTTTCATAATTTTCTCCACAAAAAACTTAACTTCAATTACTTAAAAAAAATTAAAAATCAACTTTGCTGAAAATCAACTTGCAACCAAACCTATTTTCAGCTTTAAATCCAGCATCCAGCATTGAGTTAAATGCATGTACTAATCTGGGCGTCGAGAAGACACCCGAGAGCGATTTGATCGCGGCTTAACTGTACGTACAGATTTGGATATCCACTCCGAATACCCTATAGTACATTAACCAGTTCGCCGCCCTCTTTACGGCCGAGATCTCTGCTTGAAGAATGCTGTAGTGATCTGGCAATTTAAAGGAAATGTTTTTCCTATAAACGGGAATATATTCACCCCCTCCCCCAATCCTTTCAGCAGATTTGGACCCTCAACTGAACCAACTCTTATTCTGGAGTAGTTGAGATTGATACTGAGAAATCTCTGCCAAGAACGGGTATGGGGATGCAATAATCGATATTGCATGGCCGAATTCATTCCATCATTCCATCCACCTATAGTCCTGAGCCTTGTCGCCATCATAATGGTGATCTGCTTGGCCATAAGATCTACCGGTAACCAGTTCATTAGAAAAAATAGGGCTTTCGGTGGAGCTGTACGAAGCGCTCCTGTTATAAGTAGCTCTGAACTACGCAGAATCCTATCAAAGATTCCGATATAAGTGGATTTCTCCATAGCCTTCCACCATACTATCGCTCTGTACATAAGTATGGGCTTAATTACCGTGTCGAAGAGCCATTTTGCATTCCTAGGATGTATTCCCCAGGATTTACCGATTTACCTTCCTTCACATATATAGGGCAATGTCTGCCTTTGAGACTCTGGCCCGTGTATTCTGGAGCCAGGATAGTTTGGAGTCCAGTATAATTCCAAGGTACTTCGCACTATCTACCACCTTTAATTCAACACCGTTTAGGAGTGGAAGTGGGAAATATGGAATCTTATATCTTCTAGAAAAGAGGACAAGTTCCGTTTTTCCTGGATTCACGCTAAGGCCACTAATTATACTCCATGTACTAATTAGTCTCAGAGCAGTTTGCAGGCGGTGAAATATAGTATCCAAATATTTCCTAGGGACAGTCACCGCAACATCGTCCGCGTAAGCGACAATCTTAAACGATCTTCCAGAGGAGTGGAGATAAAACTCCTTCTTGCGGTGTACCCCTATTTGCTACCTTATAAATGGTAGATGCACCCATGCTGGATATTATAACCCTATTGGTTAAAACTCAATGAGACTTATGATCGACAGATGAATGTCCAATCTTTCCAGGGACAATTTGATTGCCTTCGGTGTTACATTATTAAAAAATTACTAACTTAAACTTAGAAAAATATTAACTTAAACTAAAAAGAAAAAACTTATTTTCAAATTCCTTATTTTCAAAAACTATATTTCAAATAAAAGTTATAAAATTTTATGAAAAAAATTATATAACTGAATTTTAAGTGAAGGAAATAAGAAGGGGTCCAATTTAATGCAATTTATTCTTCAGAATTAACAATCATTAAGAAGATCGCCAAAATTACAAAATTTAAGTGATGGGTTTTCAACAAATATTTCAAATGTAAATAAAACATTTCTATATTTCCCATTTTTCTTTTCTGTTTTTAATTTTCCAATTACATATTTTACTTAACATGACATGAAAGTGACAACTCTCCTTAATAATTGTACCTACTTGTTGTTCTACCATAATTAATTTCAAATTTATTTTATTCAAAAAAAATTTTGCAATTATATTCAACTTTAAAATGTTGGATTCCAGAAAAAGATTTCATTACATGAATTTTTTTAAATTTGTGTGCTTATTTTTTAAAATAAAATATTTTATGAATTTTTAGTTTCTTTTGATTGTCAAAAAAAAAACTGTAAACTGTTATGGTAAAAAGGGGACCACTCAACATTGGGGCACATCTATCTTTGCCAATAATCTTGAAAACAATGAAAAATATTTGATAGCACTTATCGAATTTCTACTATTGTATGATTTATTTAATTTATCACGATTACGCTACCCACTTGATATATTTACATGGGTGTGTCAGTATAGCTGTTTATAAAACTTTAGAAATTAAGGAAATAACAAAATGGAGAGATATTCAGGACCAAATAGACTTAAGTTAAAACCAACATATCTAAATCTTTAGTACGAACAAAATTTTTCAAATATCGTTTACGTTTACAAGAAGCCGAGCTCTTAAAAAAGTAGCGAATGATCTATTCTTCTATCTTATATATTTTTGAAAAGCTTGATCTACGTGTTTTGACACCAATATTTTTTCAATTATATAGTATTGAAATAACGGAGCAAAATTCGAACTTGCAAGAATTTCCAAAAACCAAAAAACCGTTTCCCCAAATAAAAAAATTTTAAATTTTGTGTGAAAAATTGCAAAATTTCAAATATATTCCAACCTGCCCAGAAGTTTCTTTTATGTCATTAATTGCGCCTTTCATATACCGTTTATTTGATACAAAAATTTAATATTGTTCTCTTGGAAGAAATATGAAAAGAAATACCACAAAGGACACTCTCATGTATCAATATAAAAATATAACGCTATGATATAAACAATATCCTGGAATATCTTTTGGCCACCCTAATGAATTTTTTTTATACTTGTAGTAGTGTTTGTGTGGTACCCTTTTGACTTTTACTTTTAAATGATTACAACAGTTTTTTGTTTTTTTTTTCTGTGAATCAAAAAAATTGTAGACTAATAATATAAATGTCTATTTTTTTAGACCAGTGTTTTAAAGGCCAAAATATTTTGATGTGTATATATATGTATTAGAACAGTGTGTGGTGCCCTTTTGACTTTTATTTTTATTTTATTACAACAGTTTTTTGAGATCAGAAAATGTGTGGACTAGTGATATAAATGTCTATTTTTTTAGAACAGTGTTTTAAAGATCAAAATATTTTGACGTTTATATTATCTTATTATTATTAAACTTTTTTATTCCCACCATCAAAAAGATGGGAATATATTAGGTTTCACATTCATTTAAGCAACATAAGGCATATATATATATATATATATATATATATATATATATATATATATATATATATATATATATATATATTGATTCTATGGCTTGATAAATCCGTCTGTCAAGACTACGAACGGGAACTGCGAAGTTTGGTTGCAATATTAACCCTAATTTGATTGCCATTGGGTAAAATCGGTTAATAAACAAAAAAGTTATGGGCCAAATACTAGTAACACAGGATTTTCGTTGTAACTTTAGTTCATACTTTTCGAGCTTAAAAATTTAATATTTAAATAAATATTAATTAACCCAAATGCTAACTTTTTTATGAAAATTTATACACAAAAAATTTTTCTACTCGTTAGCAAGCAAAAAATTTTTCATATTGAATACGGCTGCAAAAATATTTTAATATTTTATATAAAGGATATTTTCTTAACATTTTGCTCGGCAACATTTAAATAAAAAATCTTATTGTTTTTATAGCAGGGATTTTTGGCTTTCGTCTGCACCTATATTTTATAATTTTTATTTGTGCTTCCTTCAAAACTTTGAAGACCATTTAAGAATAAATTTAACATGACCATACTACACATATATTGATTGTTTTATTTATTGTAAGTGTGATCTTTTTTTAATTGTTGCACGGTGTTATTAATCATAAATTCTAAGTTGGGATTATAATGTCAGTTGTTATGTTTATTACTACGTCGGCCTTACTATCGCAGCTCTGTTCACTCATTTGTAAATAGATACACACATGCTGTCATTATTCTTACAACCCAATCGATCTTTAAGAAATAATTCTGTAACTTGTGCAGGGTTAGAGATATCTAAAAAAAATTCAAATGGTCAGAGCTGATTTGGAGAAGTACAGGGCACTAGCGGGTCATGGGTATATTTAAGCAAGTACGACAGCGAAATTTTACAAATATAGTTCAAGGATCGATACAAAGTCGAAAACCAAAAATGGGCGTCATCCGCTCACTTTACTGCTCACCTCATATATAAGGTGAAATATCAACGAAATTTTGTAAAAATAGTAAAAGGACAAATTTAAACTCGAAAACATAAAATGGGACTGACCCGCCCACTCTACCGACCTCCTCATACATGAGGTAAAATTTTAAAAAAATTTTGGGCCAAATACCAGAAACATAGGATGCCAGTTGTGACTTTAGTTCCTAATTTTCGGCTGATATCTCAGCAAAAGCATATACGATAACGAAATTTTATACAGGTAGCTGGAGAATCGATACAAACATAGTACCAAAAATGGGCGTGGTCTTCCTACTTTACCGCCCATCTGCCAAATAAAATGAAATTTTGAAAATCTGTTAATAAGCAAAAAATTTATGGGTCAAATACTAGAAACACAGAGTGTCCGTTATAGCTTCAGTTCATACTTTTCGGCTGATATCTCTTAAACAAAAGCATGTACGACAACAAAATTTTGTACACATATAAAGTAAAACTTCATCGTAATTTTATAAAAATAGTTCAAAGACCAATGTTAACTCGGAAACAAAAACATGGCCAAGGTCCGCCCACTTTATCACCCACCACAGATGAAATTTCTAAAGGTTGCAAGTAATTGATATATAAATTCGGCCAAGCCAAATAAAGCATTCTCACATGTTCTATATGTTTACAGTTGTTTTAAGGTAAGCAAAAATTTTTTTGACTTAAACATATTTGTCTTAATAATTAATTTTCAGAACAAATTTCCTTATTTCTATCTACTGAAACACTTTGCTTGGCTTTTTATTCCACAAGTTACAAAACTTTTAGTAAAAATCTAAAAAAAATATCCTGTATATATGTGTGTTTAAAAAAATTAAATATTTTCCTTCAAGCTCAAAGATTTATGATCGTCAAAGGAAAACTAAAATATTGTTATTGAAGTGTATAATGACGTGATTGCCTTTTAGGTTATCTTGCTTTCTTGCTTACTACAACAAGGAAACAAGATATAGAAAACAAATATGTTTTTCTAGAACTAATTGGTTTACTTCTCATACATATACTTACATACATGTTCAAGCAGCCGAATACTTTTTAATTTTATTTTTGAATCATTATAAATATCTTAACTGTTTAAAACATTTTTTCAAAAAAATATGTGAGGGATTTTTACTTTCTAACGTAAAAATCCATCATGATGAAAAAAAAAAAGATAAAATATCTTTTAAAATCAATATCAGTATGTCGGTGTTCATACACAGCAATTTTACTTGCTGCAATTCTGACTTCATGGGCGAATGTAAAACCTTCGTATTTCCTTCTCCTCTCTCTTTTTCTCTCTCAAACGAAATAGGAATTGCAGCAAGAAAAATGGTTGTGTCTAAACCCCGACTATGAAAAAATTTTCAAATGATTGTTTTTTTATTCATACTTTTGTTTTTGTTTCAGAAAATACTTTTTACTACCCTGCAAGCAACATTTTAGCATTAAACGGTTATCTGGTAATATTGCCAAATTATCATCTAGAAGAATCGCCTTCGTATTACTTAGGAGTATTGCCATCGGGTCACATTTTCTCTCGAAGGAGTTTCTTCCGCAATAAGTATTCGATTATTGCAACAATAATGTTTTTCTTCCAGGCAATACGTTTGGCAAATCATTTTTTGTATTGCCGTGCTTGCTGGGTTATTTATTTGAATTTTGTATGTATTGTGTAAATACATTTTAAATATTTTTTTTTTTTTTTTTTTTTATTCAATGAAATTTTTGTTTAGATTTTTTTTTCATCTAATGAAAAAAGTTGAGAATAATTTTAAACCTTTATAATAAATATCACAAATGATATTTATATTTTTTATTTCGATCAAAATAAAGTTAATTAAACTATTGATGAAAATAAACACATTATAATGAATTTTTATGACAGATTGTTTTTCGATTAAAATAAAAATAAAAGGATGTTTTTTTTTAGTATTAAAATCCCATCCTTGTACATATGTGATATATATAATACTGGATTTTGTAAATATAATACCATGGCACATAGGGACTTTAGTATGCCTTCGCCCCTATGTGGCATTAAATAAGTATTTTCATCAGGGAATGTAACTGTTATGACTTTTATCATAAATAATTTAAAAAAAAATCTTGTTAATAAGGAAAATCACCCAAAAATTTTAAGTGTATGTTTAACATTTATACTTTTTTTAACTTTTTTAAAGTTCAATTTAGCCTCCTTTTTCTCATCTCCTGCAATATTCTTTAATGTTTTTATTGATATATCATCCTAGGTCATAATGGCACTCAGATAGGATAATATGAAAATATTTATATGAATGTTCAGCAGAATTAAGATTTTTATGATAAGTTTCCGGGAATTAAATATAAGTATACTACATACATGGGATTGAATTTTCATTAATGATAATTTCCATTTAATGATAGTGATTTTTTATAATTTTTTAATTAATGATAATGAATTGTTTGTATGAAAATATTTTTTTTTCAAATATGTTTCTAATACTTCTAGATTAGTTTAATATCGCTTTAAGAAAAATTTTTAAATCATTTAAATATAAATAATTCCTCATTACAGCAAGTTTTGAGAAATATATAATATATAATATTTTAAATTAGTGCATAATCAAAAAAAAAAAATAGATTGAATTGTACGAAAAATTCCGCTAAATTATGATAATGAATTTATACAATTTGTTCATTATTTAACTATAATGATTTTATTTTTTTATATAATTATTAAAGAAAAGATATAATCAAAAATTATTACCATTTTTAAAAATAATGGTAATGAAAAAAATTATAAGTACCATTGCTTAATTTAATGATAATGAAGTCGACAATTCATTTAAAGAATTACTCTCAATTATACTATGTATTAGTATTTATTTATATATATATATATATATATATATATATATATATATATATATATATATATTATGCATACACTACATACATTAGTATATTATAATAAATTCTAGTTATATAAGGGTACAACACCAAAATTTAATGGCGAAACTTTACGTATAGTTTCGTCTTGGCATCTTATGTATTCTATTGAAAATCACAGATTATCACATAAGAGCTACATGATACTTTTGAGGTCAAAGGTTACAAAAATTGGATTTATACGTCATTATCGGTGATTTTAACAACATTTATTTGACAAATTTGGAGTTTTCATATTCTTTTTTTATATTATATTTTTTATATTAAAATTCGAGCGTTTCTATTGAAGGAAGGACTTAAATATTTGTAGAATTGAATTAATACAAATCTTATTGGATTTTAGGCAAACATTCAGTCCTAATTCTAATCAATTTTATCAAAAAAAAAAATTAAATAAAATTAAAGCCAAAACAGTTATTCAAGTTAATTATTATCGTTTTGTATATTGGAGCAAAATCAAACAACAATTTAATTTATATAAGCAATTTCGTAATTGTAGTCCGTTTTTACTTTTTCTATATTGTGCAAGCAACGTACAGACAAATTTTGAAATAAATGGTAGTTTAAGTCAATTTTGAACCATAATTACTGGAAAATAAGCTTTGGCTCCTGCAGGACAATATAGTCCACTTCCAATGCTGTATTAAAAAACATTGGTCTTTTTTATTATGGGTGCTTCACATCTTTAATTTAAATTTCTTCAAAATTTTTGTTAAACAAATTTTAAAAAAGTTAAAAAAAAACTATGCTGCTTTATAGAAAACGACACAAAAAATAAAAAGTCGCTGTACCTTAGATTTGAATTTTGCGAATTTCGGTGAAAAAAAAAGTTATTTTTTGGTGATTTATGTGTTGTATAATCAATTTTTGTAGACTAGTATGCATATTATTGAAAATTGTGATACAAAAATATAACACAGATTGTAAAAAATACTTTCCGAAATCTTTAACGAATTTCAGCATTGTTAGCCTCTAAAACAGAAAGGTAAAATTTTGGACTATTTGAGATTTTCAACGAAAATATAACTAAAACTTTATATTTTTTAGCTTACAGAAATATAACTAAAAGGCAGTGGATGATATCTGTTTCGAAAAACATAAATTCAACCCTCAACTGAACTGAACTTGGAGTCAACAGTTTTTTAAACACAAAACTTTCTTGATAATATGCAAAGTAAATTTTATTAACTGGTATCATGGACAAAGAAAAAGATACTAAACTAGTTTTTCCATATAAAATTATTCTAACAAAACAAAATTTATTACAGAAATCATCGCCTCGAAATCTAGATCAAAATAAATCATTTTGAGTTATATGATGAAATCCTCAGATATTCCAAAATTCTACTTTTGAGTTTCCTGTTTTGGAGGTCAGCTTTGTTGAAATGCACTGAAAATTTCGAAATATATTTTCTACAATCTGTATTATCTTGTCATATTATAATTTTCATTAATATGCATACTAGTACAATAAAGTTTACTGTACAACATAAAAGTTACCAATAAATGATTTTATGCCGAAATCCACAAAATTAAAATCTAAGGTATAGCGAATTTCTAAGAAATATCTACCTTAATTTTTATTTCTACTTTCTGTGGTATTGTCTGTAAAATAGCATAGTTTTCTTCTAACCTTTTGAAATTTGTTTAACAAAATTTTGAAAAATATTTAAATTGGTGATTTGAAACACCCATAATAAAAATCAACGTTTTTAATAAAGCATGAAAAGGGACATATTATCCTGCAGAAGTCAAAGCTTATTTTTCAGTAATTATGATTCAAACTGGACTTAAACTAGAATTTATTTCAACATTCATAAAAAATTAAAAATTTTTCTGTACGTCGCTTACAGTAGTGTTCGAAAACATGTAAATGGTGTAGGTAAATTCTAATAACTTTAATATTTTCTAACCGATTTTAACTTTTTTATCTTGTTTCATAGAGCAAACAAAAAAAAAAAATAAAAAAACTGTGAAAAGTCGAAATTTTCCCATATGAATGCACCCTATAAACTTCAGGGTCAATACGGCATGTGTTAGCAACATCCCATCACTTTATATTTGCACACTATATTCCTATGTAAAAAAGAACAATCCTAGGGGAAATTATGGTCGAAATTCGAAAGTGGACTTTTCGTGGAGCATCTAATATGCAGTATTGCCAAATTTTATCAAAATCTGACTATATTTATATAATTTTTATACTCTAAACCTCTATTCTGGGAAAATCTTTGTACAAAAGCTAGGTAAAATAATGGACTGATCATAACTAATTTCAGTAGTTGTTTCTCTTGTATCAAAAAAAAAAAAAAAAAAAACTGCCAAATTTTATTCAATTATTTTCAAAATTAAAATCGAAATTCGTAAAACTTTGGAAAATACTAAGATAGAATGTACAACTAAACATTCTTATCTTTTAGCTGTATATAAAATTTATGGAAAGTACCAGATACATTTTTTAATTTTTTGCTTTTAAAATTTTTAAAATATTAAAAAAAAATATAATAGTTTTACTACAACGATAAATTTAATTAGACCAGGTGGCGAATATATTTTTGCACAAAAATTTAAACAAAATATGCCTTCTTAAATAGTAAAAATTCCTTACTTTTATTATAATTTTAGTTGGAAAATAAAAGTTTTATTAATTTAAACACAGATAAAATTATTACCTTGTAGTTTTTTCAATTAACAAGTTGTTTAATTTTGCATCAAAATAAAAAAAATAGTAAAAATAAAATTCAAGTAAGATTTTTGATTCATTTAATTATCTTCTTGATTGATTTAATAAATTCTTTAATTGGAAAAATTTTTCTGTTTTTCATTATTTTCAGTTATTAGTAATTGATACAATCATTTAGTAAAAATAAAATTAAAATAAGATTTTTAATTTATTTAGTTATCTTCTTGATTGATTTAATAAATTGTTTTAATGGAAACATTTTTCTGTTTTTTATTTTTTATAGTTATTAGTAATTGATACAATCATTTTAGTAAGAGGAGTAAATTTAAACAATTTTTAATTGACAAAATTATTTTGGGGATTGGTGACTTTTTGCGATCAAACAAAAGCCTTCATTATAAATTTTGTAAACAAATAACGTGTAAAAAAATGTCCCTTTTAAAGTTATATAACACTTGAATCATAAAACGCATTTTTGATTTTTTGCCAATGTTCTCAATATTATCGACCTTATGTGCATTGTTATGAAATATTTTAATAATCTCCAAATATAATTTTAAGGCATAAATAGAAATTGTATTTTATTATGCAAACTCTAGAAGTTTTAATTTTCTAAAATCAATTAAATTTGAAAACTTGTTTAAGGTGATTTAATGTAAGAAATACTTACGTTAAGTTGAAGAATTATTCAAAATACCTAAGTACCTGTTGTAGTTTTTTTTTCTTTTTTTTCTTGGTATGCAGTTTGGTTATTGTTTTTTTTTTTTTTTTTCTTACTCTTGCTTCAGTTTTGGTCATTGTTTTCCTAACTCTTTTCAAAACTTTTGTAATTTACAAAAGATGCGTGTTTTTTGCTGATTGTGTATACAACTAATATAAGCTAGTATAAAACTATAGACGATTTGAAAGAATTTAATCATTGGGAAGGAAATATGTGCGTTCCGAAGAATTAAATAAAATCGAAAATATTAATAATAATTAAATAAGTATATTTGAGAATTTTCTTAGTATAAATAGATTAGTATACCTAAAAACTGGATTGCATAGGGTTAATAATTTTAGGTACAACAAGAAATATGAAAATCTTGCTAAATAATGAGAAATGGGGACGATTTTCTAAACATTTAATATATAATAATTTTAATTTAATATAAATTATTTATTATACAAATTAAGTTTGTTTGTTTATTTATTTCTTTGTTTGTGTATCAATCACAGCCAAACGGCTGAACTCATTTTCACAAAATTTGACACGCAGATAGTACCAGTATCTAAGGAAGTTGATTGAATGTCACGCCTTCATTGTACGCCTACTTAAAAAAAAAATATATATATATATATATATATATATATATAGGGTAAAAGGAGGACTTTACTTTACTTTTATAAACACATTTGCTATTGCATATTATCTGGAACACAACCAGTTATTTTCGAGACAATGATCGATTTTCTATTCTTTATCGAAGATATCGCATCAAATCAGCGCAAATATTTTGCGTATTTTCTTTTACAATTTTCTTAGTTTTTTTAATTAAAAAAACAAATATTGTTGTGTGTTATAAACCTAACAATAGTAAAAAAATTAACAAGAGCTGTCTTAATAAATTCATTTAAAGTGTAAAAAAGTTAATATTGGTGCCAGAGATTCCCCAACAGACATTCAAGAAACGTCCCTATCTAAAACAAAGTTATAAATTTGCCACTATATATGTACTCGTAGACTTTCTAGTATTTATAAGATTGAATAAAAAAGTAATGATTTTCTCAATGCACACAGGAGCAAAAAATGGGGCTTTGCGGATTTAACTAAGCCATAACTTTTCATTGCAAGATATAGGTATCGTTGAAAAGAGGAAGAGTCCAGAATCTCAAAAATTAAAAAAAAAATACATAAATATATATAATTTTCTTATAATTTAAACAAATGGCCAATTAATTAACAGAAATTAAAAATATATAATACTGTACTTTCATGTATACATAATTCATAATATAAAAGAAAATAAACTAAAAATATTACCAATATTTGATTTCGCAAAACTCGACTTTTAATAGTGGACTTTGTGCAGAAAAACAGTTCGATAGACGCCTCTGTACAATGCATCAAATTTGCGTCTACTTTTTCTGAACTTCAATGAATTATGTTATATTTTATTTGTTTGGTCAATGCCTAAATTATTTTTGACGATTCTGCTCTACCCGTTTTGCAAATTTTTCCCCATGGGATGAATAGTAATATCATCACTTAAAAATTCCATAAAACAATTACAAAAAGAAAAGATAATCAAGACCAAAAGGACTTAAGTGAAAGACAACATATATGGATCATTATCAAAGCTTTTTAAACTGACTGAAACTGATTTTAATCCTTAATAAGTTTTGTAATAATACTACCTTAACAAGAATGCACAAAGGCGATACAAATCTAAACTCACACGACTTAAAACTAACAGAGTGCAAAATTGTAGCGCCATAGGTTTCATTTTATAATCATGATTATTCCTCAAATAAGCCACGCCGACACTAAGTTATTCGGCTGATCGTCGGCTCCATTTTAAGTCAACTTTTCCGACTCAATCGATTTTTATTTGTTTTTTTTATGCCAGAGCTAACGCAATGCCGATTATTTTTTCTACATTGAATTACAGTTTTTGTTTTAACGTATTTCTGTGCAAGTGTTTGAACCAAGTGGATTTTTTCAAGTGTTCTTTAATAAATACTTCTGTATCAGAAGCATGTATTTCAGCTAAGAGAAGTCGTCTGCGTCCTTTTGCTGTTAAAAGGCAATTATTTGTCTATGACAATGACCACTTAGATGAGCGCATCCTTCAAAACCAATAAGGTTTTATAAAATAATTTTTAGAGTAAAGAATGTTAAAATTAAAGCAAAAGTCTAAAAAAAACAATAACTTTAACTGCTAAATAGTTAAAAATAGAATTTTTCTATCTAAATGATTTTGAAAATATACTATATCGCAGTTTAAATTATTAATTTTAACCGTTATTTAATATTTTAAAAAAATATAATAAACATAAAATTTTTTATTTATAAACGACAACCGAAAAATTTTTTCATTCGATAAATAACTCAGCGCAGAATTGTTAAACCGCCACCGCCGCCGAAAATTTTTGCTATTTAGCCGTCGCCTAAATTTTTTAATCGGATTGCCTTTCTGTGCGTTTATACCTTTTGATCTCATTCGATTTTATGTAAAATATTCGTACTTTGTGTATAAATTCTGCATCTCCTTTGTTACTGTACAGAATTTCGACAGTTAAATACAGGGTGTTCGAATTTTGATGAGAAATTTTTTTAGTTTTTAATTTTTTTCTGATTTTTTGGGCGGCGTTTGTGCGCCCCTCAACGGAATACAAATTTTGAAAGAGGGATTGATACATGTTATAACTGTTCATATTTTTCGCTATATCTCGTTAATGTATGTGCAATAGTCAATGCAGCGGATAGTCTTAAAGTTTGGAAAACAAGATCGAACATTTTTTAAAAAATCACTATTTCGCGAGAATAGCATGGATTTTACACAATAAAATTGAAGAGTGCTAAAAATAAATTTAAAAAATATTGACTTTTTGAAAATTACGTAAAATTTTCACTTTTTGTTTTTGTACTTTTATATATCAAATTGTAATTTGTACAAATCTTTGATATTTAGATATAAGAACAACGATAAATATAATCGATTTATCAAATATCATTGATAGTTGAAAACGGGACATTTTTGTCAAAATAGATTTTGTTAAGGCATATCGCATGGAGAGCACGAAATTTACCATAATTGCTATAATTAGCAGGTGTTTGTAATGCCTAACGAAAATGTAAATGCACATCAAAAATTTCGAAACATAAAAATTTTATGGACTAAAAAAATTTACTTGGGTTGAAAAAGGATCAGAATAGTATTTCTTTGAGTTTTTTTAATTTTTTAATTTATTAATATATATAAAATAATTTTTGTACATATTTTATATTAACAATATTTTATATTAATTTACCTATAGCATTTGTTGGTAATAAACTCAAATAAAAGATATTTTCGTACAATATATGGGATAGTAACTTAGATTCGAACCCAATTTTTTGCAAAATTTTAAAAAATTGCGTTTTTTAGTATAAAGAATATTTTTTTATTTTATTAGAAAACCCTAAAATATACTACACTAATACCATCAAACATTGAAAATATCATAAATTTTATTTTAATAATTCATTTATTTGTAATAAACTCTAATAAAATATATTTTCGTAAAATATATGGAGAAATAACTTCGAGCCCCATTTTTCCCAAAATTTTTAAAAATCGTGACTTTTAGTATAAAGAAAATTTGTTTTTACTAGGAAACCCTTAAATATGCTATATAAATACTATCAAACATTGAAAATGTCGTAAATTTTATTTTAATGACCCAGTAGGTTTTGATATTGAGCTTAATTTTTACCAGAAGATACATAAACTTCTAGTTTGAAAAAATTTTGATATGTTCAACTTAAAATCGCTATAACTTTTACGAACCCATTTACGAAATAATAAAGACGAAATGATTCTATATTCATTGAAGTCACTTTATATTTATTCAAATGGATTTTAATGTGCCATAAAAAAATATATAAGGCCTAAAATTAAAATTTTTTGATAATGGCTCATAAACGTCTTTAGGATAAAATAAATTTTACAAATATCGTTTACGTTTATAAATAGAAAGCACTTAAAAAATTTGGTCCCGATCTTACCCTACTTTATGTGATACAGGTATATTAAACTATTTTTTTATGAATTAATAACCTTAAAACTCTGCCTTTCAACTTCATTTCATTGTAAAAACTTAGACTATTCGGAAAGCAAAAGACATATACAAGAATGACTTGTACAAAATTATGTTTGATATTTTTCAAAAAACAAAAGTTTTAGTACTGAGTCATAAATGCAAGAAACTGGGAAAAAATAAAATCTTTTTTGTTTGGAAACAACTGTCAAATTGAATTCATAGAAATTTTTTCAATACTACAATAATTTTACTTCAGGGAAGGTAGGAAAAAAAATTGAATTTATTATACCTTTATAGAGCAATTTTTCGTACTAATTTGATTAATAAAATCTTTATTATAAATGAGGATTTAATTTTAAAAATTATTTACTTAAAAATAACAATATATTTAAAATCTTTTAAGCATACCTTCCCCCTTATTGTCAGATTAGTTTAAAATCCTGGTTGCTGCATGACGAAAAACTAAAACCTAATTTTAGTTTTAGTCATTCTTTTGTTTTCTTTCCACAAACTACGTGTTTGTAAAAAGTTTTCCTTTTTTCAATTTTTTCTCTAGTTTATTCTTTTTGCTACAAATATTTTTTCAGTAAAATGTAAAGATTTTTTTTTTTAAATTTCTCTTCTTATTCATTTGACAGTTAACTTTTTTTCCATTTTTGGAAAATTCAATATTAAGCATTCTCTATTTCAGTGACTGTTTGAAAAGAAAAGCCACAATAATTGGAAGATATCATTAGAAAATAAAATTTAATTTTTATATAATCCAAAAGGGATTTGAGTTGCCAACAAATATCTATGCTTATGTTCATTTTATTTTCTTTTAATGTTTTGTTCCTTTTTTTACTCTTCAACAAAATTGATTTCAGTTCTTATCTAAGCTTTTTTTCCGTTAACTCTAACGAATCGTCTTTTCTTGGCGTGTGTACAATATACATGCACTGGTATATGTAAACCCAATCTGAGTGTGATTTCCTATTAAGCAAGTCTCTTGTTTCATTTCATTCTTTATGAAAATGGAATAAAATTGAAGCTATTATCGTATTAAAAAATTGAAGTGTACATCAACATCATCTTCATTTTCGCTGTTTGTTTATCCACACAACCACACCAAAACACAATATCATATATACCTGTATGTTAGAAAAAATGATTTTAAATGCCGATATTTAAAGGAATAAAATGTTTTCTTTAAAGATATAAATTGTTTTCTTGAAATTTAAAACAAATATATACATTTTCTACGATTAAAAAATACTGAGCAAAAAAAAAATAGCTGCTTAACAGCCCATCTACACGCTCTTAGAGAAAATTATTTCACGTGTAGACATAGTAGTCAGATATTTTTGAGCCTACGTCGCCAAATTTATACATGTAAATTCAGCTCTAACAAAGCCAATGATAATTGCAGTAATTGAATAAAAAATTAAATTATAATTTAAAATGCATTTTTCTTCCATACACACATATATTCCCTTTTTAGGGTAACAACTTTAAAAATTTATCGACAAATAATAATAATAATAATAATAATAATAATAATAATAATAATGTATAACATCATTTGCTCTCTTATACTATGTTTCCATTGAGTTGAAAGCAATCAGTCAGAGCAAAACATCTAAAAGCGTTTCCACTATCTTGACTTGTTTTTTTCGACCTTCGTCTATTAGATAGGAAAATACTGAAAATAGTCGAATGCTAGTAAGAACACGTAATCGTATTTCACCACAAATTTTATAAAATGTTTAAAATTAGCCAAATAAATCGCCACCACTTTATAAATCACCAAAAAATTTGCCATGTCACCAAACGGAGAATTTAGTCGCCAAAAGTAATTAAAAACGTTTGTCGAAAAATCGTCACATCTGACAGCCCTGCTTGTAGATTCAAATATTAGTATTATAAGAAGTATTATGAGACTGTTGGGATGAGATTTCTCTTCACAACTGTCTTATAAGATGAACTGTCATATACGAAAGTCTGTTTGTGCATGCATATGTGTTTTGGAAATTACTAAGAAAAAAACAACGTTTTTTTTTTTTTTTTTTTTTTGTAAAATTATTTTCTTTTAATGATTTTTTTACATTTTAAAAAACATATTTATAAGAATTGTGCTAAAAAGGACATGTTTACTCTCTAGCTAATTGAAAATAATGATATCTTGTGGGATTTATTAGAATATATGTACCCCTTATTTAAGATTTAACATATAGTCAATGGTTACTAAGGACTTCCGGCATTATATCACATATTATATCATTATATATATTATGGGATAAGGAATCGATCTCCAAAGATATAGAACGAAATATTCCCCCTTTACTATGAATTCATTAATTTCAAATCTGTATCTCTACCTGTATTTCCGTTCCAAGTATGTGTGTAACTGTGTGAAAATCAGTGTTTTTTTATTTATTTATTTTTTTGAATATATATATATATAATTTCATAGTAAATATATTTAGTATGCTTTGTTTAGTAAAGTACTCAACACGCGTTGATGTATTTACTAACACTTTATTATGTTTTTAATAAATTTATCTTCATATTTTTACTGTTGCCTTTTTTTCTCCAACACTTCACGTAACAAAATGTTTTTATCCATCACAACAACGAAAAAAAATAAATTAAAATTTGTAGCAAGAAAAACAGCAGTCTAATGTTTTTAAATAAAAAATAACACCAATACATACAAATACACAAACTACTTAAACAGGATAACAACCTACACCATTTTTTATACCTACATATGTATATATGTATATATGTATGTATGTATGTATATATGTATGTATGTGTGTATGTATGTATGTATGTATGTATGAATGTATGTATGTATATGTAAAAGTAAATTCCCTTAAGTACTTTGTGTTAAAATATTCAAGAAAAATTACAAGTACAAAAGGTATTTTTTTTTTCGTACAAAGCTTCCGATAATATTTTCTGCACTCAAGTGACACTGAAATGTTCTCATTTAAATCAAATAATTGAACTCTAATGATACTTATGCCTGTGAACGAGAGTATTAGTATTTGTACTTAAGCATTATTAGAAAGTCTATTTGTAGTTAAATGGCGTTACTTAATGCTATTTATACCCATGTGTATAGAAATACATGTGCTTAAATTAAGCGAAATTTATCTGTAGGGATATAATGAATTGTATGATTGCAATGAAAAGATTTGCCATTTTAGATTTTTAAAACTTTTTTATTTACCTTTTTTTTTTTGCCTTATTATTCGGGTGCTTTGTATTATTTCTAAATTACCTCAACGCCACATTACGAGGGCGGATGGACGGATCACAAATTATCATAGAACAATATATTTAAAATGGTAATCCAGAACAGTGCTGCCAGGAGATTAGAAAAAAAGGGGCTGAATTGAACTTAAAAAAAGGTCAAAAAAAGCTAAATGCCCTAAAAAAATAAAGCCAGAAAAAATCAATATTTCTTCTTTAATTTTAAAACTTAATTTTTCACGTTCTCATTAGCTTTTGACATTTTTTTTAATATATTCTAATAGATTTATAAATAAAATACAAAACGACCCCATGTAATAATGCCCAAAAATTCCCATACAAATTTGGGTTATATTTCGCATGAAAAATTACCCGAGGTATCGAAGTGATTTTTCCTCATTTTTGAACTTTAATACCTTTTTTTGTTAATCTTTTCTAAATTTTTAGGTGATTTTTCGATTTTATAAATTTCATTCGTAAATAATAATCGATTTAATAAAACCACAAAATTAGTTAATATTATTTTGGAGAATGAAGTGCCGCAGGCGAATATTTTTGTTAAGTTCACGCGAAGAAAAAAGTGGTGACAATAATCTAAGAGTTACATACATATTATGATTGGAACACATGGTCATAGCACATTCTACTTCATTATTATCTCACTATATCAAATCATGATTTCACTTTATTATAATATTCCATCTTATCATATTATGATTCCATTTTATCATATTATTATTCCATCTAATCATATATTAAAATAAAAAACATTAATTCAAAATATTTTTATTTATAAATTGTTTATTGAGTCCATTACATTTGTCTTAAAATAATGGATAAAAGTATTTGCTAGTCATTAATCATTCATTAACATAACTTTTTTTAACAAAACTTTGTTTACCTAAATGAGAACTATAATGAAGGTAAAAAATAAATGCTAAAACAAAATATATTCAAAAACAAACATGTTGTGAATTTTGCAGCCATATTTGTAAAAAAAAATATATTTATTTGTAACAGTTTATTTTTGTGGGAATAACAATATTAATATGGTTTAAGAACAATGAAAAATATCGATAATATTTAATGCTTGTAGAAATAATGTAATTTTTTGTTTTTTTTTTTTTTTTTTTCTCTGCTAAAAATATTCAAAACCATAAAATTTTTGCAGTCAACTATATTAAAATGTCCACTGAATCACTGAATGATGAAACTAAAAAACTGACATTGTTATGAGTCTGTAAAAATAATATTTGTATTTTAGATAAAATATTTAAAAATTTTAAATTAAAAAAAAAAATATTTTCTTTATTGTTGAAATACTAATATTTTAGCCTTTTTAAGGCAATTTTAAAATAAAAAAGCCTAAAAAAAAGCTAGAAGCTAAAATGCAAATTTTGAGTCTAAAAGGAAAATAAAAAGGCTAGATTTAGCATTAAAAAGGCTAAACTGGCACCACTGATCCAGAATAATAAGCAATAAAAAAGTAAATATAAGACCGACCATATGATACTCTACTCCATTGTATATGTGCATCAAAATTGAGAAAGGTGTCTTATAGGGACCTGTAGCCAATACTTGATCAATACTTGTATGCATATGAATGCATTATAATATGATAATAACATTTATATTTGTTATTTGGATTTGATTTTTAGTTGAGGATGATTCCCGGAAGTAGGGCTTATATGAGAGATGTGGTCAACGGTGGACCGCTTCTAATCAAATTTAGCATATTAATTTCTACTTATATAAAACTCATTTGTGTTTCATATTAACGTGGTACTGGACCTCGTATGCTGACATTTAAATACATATTTTAAATTTGCCCTTTTATTCTTTGCCTCAAAGGAAATTTGGGAGCACTCATACAAAAGTGAACAGTGTGATGAGAATTATTTTGTATAATTTTATTGAATTGTGAAATTTCTGTGAAAAAATAGAAAATAAATAAATAAATATGTATATATATATATATATATATATATATATATATATATATACAAATCGTTGGTGTACCTTAGACAAGGTTTTTAGAGCTTAGCATATACTTTTAATACCCCAGAACCCATTGATTCGATTTAATGATCAACGTCTGATCATCTGTCTGGTTAGTACAAGGACAGATCCTATTAAAATTGGTTATATTTGGCCCATTATGTATAATAGTTTAACGCCATTAATATCTTAAATATAATTCTTTAGTTATTCCGAATTACATTTTGTGGTGATTTTCATTCCCACCAGACCTATCCGTCCTACCTTCTTAATAAGTTTGATGAGATAAAACACCATCCATACTTCAAGGCTTTTACTGTTATAGTCCTTTAGTTATGCTAACATTTAGATTTACTTTGTATGGAGGTTACCATTCGCCCCAAAACTTTATGTCCTATCATCATGTCAGTTATTAAATCTGATAAGGAAATTGTTCTCACAAAATCTCAAGACTTCGATCGAAAAATAAAGCATATTTTACTACCGGGGATTACGGAATGATAAAGTGAAAATTTCTTTAATATCGGTCTAGCAGTTTAGCTGTCCTTAAAAAGCAAACAAACACGGATTTGTTTTTATATACATATATAGTAGTGTATGGAATCAATCAACCTTCATTTGGTTATTCGATTAATTTTAATCTGTTAACTGTTCCAATAATTTAAAATTGTCTATTTTCGAATAACGAATAAACCGAACAATTTGTGTCGAATAATCGATTAAACGAAATTTAGTTTTCTGTAGTTATAAATTTGGAATATTTTTTTAATTTTTAGGAAAAAATATGTATCAATAAGAATAACTAAAAGAATTTCTTTAGGAAAGTACTTTTTCATTACTTCCAATTTATCAATGAAACATGGATCCATTACTGTACTTCGGAGACCAAGCAACAGTCTAATCAATGGGTTTCTCCAGGTGAACCTGCTCCGAAGAAGGCCAAGGTAAGTTTGTCGGCCAATAAGGTGATGGCAACAGTTTTTTTCTATGCGAGCGGGATAATACACATCGATTACCTTCAAAAGGGAAATACAATAAATGGCGAATATTATGCCAACTTATTAGACCGATTTAATGAGTAGTGAAAAAGAAAACGACACCATATGGCAAAGAAAAATGTTCTTTTTTATCAAGATAATGCACGGGTGCACACGTGTGCAGTCTCAATGGCAAAACTCTATGAATTGTACTACGAATTGGTACCTCATCCGCCATATGCTCCGGATTTAGCCGCTAGTGACTACTTCCTATTTCCAAACCTAAATAAATGGTTCGGTGGAAAGAGATTCCGCTCCAACGACGCAATTATTGACCAAACAAATGCCTATTTTAAGGACCTCGAAAAATCCTATTTTTTACGTAAAAGTAAATGACGACACTTGCTCAAAAATTTCACAGTAGTCTATTAACAGGTGGTACTTGATGGAAATGTATTGCATTTCATATAACTACGAGGGAAGTTCGAAAAGTCACGAACTTATTGATCCGCCTTCGTATTAAAAAACTCAAATGAATTGTTCTGCTTTTATTACAAGAAACTGTCAAACAAATAAAAAATAATGTTGCGCATATTTTTTTTATTAAAAAATATATTCTTTTATATAAAGATTAAAACTAATGTCTTTGCGCTGATAAAAAATAATTCAGATATTGATTGCAGCTTTGCATGATATCCTTCTCAGTGAATAGGTATCAAAAAATAGAACAACTTCCAAAATTTATTTAGAATTTATGCCTGTTAAAGGAAGAGGAGTTCATATGGGAGCTATGGTCAATTAAGAAATGATTTTAGTGAAATTTGTATATAGATTTTCACTTATATAAAAATTATTTATGCCAAATTTCATTAAAATATTGCTATTGTTGTGAGCGTTAAACCCTATTCCGAGAGAACACTTGTATGGGGACTAGGTGAAATAATGAATCAGTAACTACTTGTGCCAAATTTCATCAAGATATCTTTAGAATTGTGACCTGTACTTTGTTCGCAAGGTTTACATGGACAGCCAGCCAGCTGACCAGATGAACGGACAGACAGACATAGTTAAATCGATTCAGAGAGTGATTCTGAGTCGAACGGTCCGCAGATTTTTACTGTGCGTCACAAACAGTAGCATAAACGCAGAACACCCCAACCACCTATGGTAGTGTAAGGCATAAAACCTGATTTACTCAAAATACTCACATTTTTGACAAAAAAATATTTCTTCGTGAATTGTTTAACTACTTAAGTAATTTCTAATTAGTAAACTTTTTAAAATAAAAAAATAAATAATCGGCGTAAATACGCACCCTGATCGTAATACAAAATCAGTTTTCGATAGGATTTGGCGAGGAAACATTGAGTATAGCAAACATAAACTTCTTTAAATCAAAACCGCTTATGGCTCCTGGCCCCGTTAGGATTTGTTGAATGAGTAATTTTATAAATAAGCCAAATTTTAAATTTTTACATCGTCTAGGAGCTTTAGAAAGCTCTGGAAAGAGATAACATGATTAGGAAATTATATATAAATCCAGGTATCTCCGCTTTCAGATAGAAACTTAAATATCTGTCTCCGTTAGGATTGTGGAATGAATAGTTTTATAATCAAGCCAAATTTTAACTTTCAATGTCATCTAGAAGTATTAGAAAGCTCTGGAAAGATGTAATTTGATGTAATTTTTGAAGATATCAACATAAAATTTTTGTGAGTAGATAATCCTACATTTGGTTATTCAGTGGTTTTGCATTTTAGATGACGATATACTTTGTCTAAGAGTGCGTTAGTTAAAAAGTACCCAACTCTAAGTATTTGTTAATAACAAAAATTTAAATGTGTTTGTGCTTTTTTATTTTCTCCATATACAAAGAGTTTTATAAAAATATTCAAAATTTTAAATTATTTAAATTTTCAATACCAAATACTAAAACTAAAAAAATCTTTTTGTGTTTTGTGCAAAATGGACACATTTAACTCATACGCCCCATTGCCCAGTAGGGAAGAATCGAAAATTGTTAGAAATAAATCTGTAACTTCTAACGAGCTGGCTGGAATAACATAAAATTTTACGTAGGTATAGAAGAGGACTTTATAATTTTAAGTTTTAAAGAGGGATCTCACAGTATCCTTAAGAGCGTATCGAAGGAGGCTCAAAATAGTGTATTTTTGACATAGAAAATATCTATTGCCAAATTTTTGTTTTGACCCGATTTCAAAGATTTGTATATCTTCTCGAAGCCACTGATGAGAACTATGTCCTATTTATCTCCAACAGTTTTCGAGTTATTTGCATGATCTTGGTCCAGTATTTTCATATAAAGCCCAACATTTGCAACCAATTTAGTTTGATTATTCTGTAATTAGTTAATTAACAAAATTATCTATGAACAAAAAAATCGTTAACATCTTTTCTGAGTTCAAAAATAAATGATTTTGATTTTTTTTTGAAAAAGTCTCTACACTCTAAATAAAAAAAAATTAAGAACATATAATGACTTTTCTAAAATACATCTTCACGATTTCAAAATGAAGTGCAAATCCTGCTGAATTTTACCTATTTTGTATCGAAATTTCGACTTTACCCTATATGTTCCACTATCCCAGAGCATAGATCTACAAAAAGAATGCACTTTTGACAATTACAATATGTTTCAAAGAGTCTACCAACTGTTTTTTTCAGACCTGTAGCAAATGTGAAATTTATGGGCAAAATTAAACAAAAATCCCATTTTTGGGATTTTCGATGTTTTTTTGGGAATTTCAAGACTTCTTTTAACAAAATCTTAAATTTTTTTATGCCTTTTTTACTTATGATTTTTCTCATCTAGTACAATATTTTTGGAAATTTTCGTGACTTATTCATTATTATTTTGCTACTATAAACACAGTTGCCAGATAAATGTGGTACAAAATCATCGAGAAAAAAAAATAGTTAAATCCACTATTTAAAATCGTAAAAAAATCGTTAACATAAAATTAGGTTTTTTGTGTGTTAATGGATATTTTCTATTATTGATAAAAATTACATTAATTTTATATTGACGGCTTGTTATAAAAGTCAAGTGGTATCTAGTGTGACGATATATGCATAAAAATGACAAATATGTAATTTTATTTAACTTTCTAACAAAAAAGAAGTTATTTACCTTGTCTCTTGAAAAGTTTAAAAAACACGAAGACCTTTGTGTAAGCCCATCGACGATATACGAAATTTAATTTTGAATGAATAATAAAAAATGTCTTGGGATACTTATTACTGCTATTTAAGTATTTATAACGCCTTGATTATGAAATTAAAGGTTTCTGTAAAAATTGCAAAAAGATTTCACCTTTTTGTAAAGTGTTTATTCGCCATTTCATAATAAAAGCGAACATAATTAAATCGAATATAATATTATATTGGTTCCCATGAATCTTTGCTATAAATTCACAATTTACATTAAAATAGGTCTTTTGTGTGTTAATGGATATTTTCTATTATTGATAAAAATTACATTAATTTTATATTGTCGGCTTGTTATAAAAGTCAAGTGGTATCTAGTGTGACGATATATGCATAAAAATGACAAATATGTAATTTTATTTAACTTTCTAACAAAAAAGAAGTTATTTACCTTGTCTCTTGAAAAGTTTAAAAAACACGAAGACCTTTGTGTAAGCCCATCGACGATATACGAAATTTAATTTTGAATGAATAATAAAAAATGTCTTGGGATACTTATTACTGCTATTTAAGTATTTATAACGCCTTGATTATGAAATTAAAGGTTTCTGTAAAAATTGCAAAAAGATTTCACCTTTTTGTAAAGTGTTTATTCGCCATTTCATAATAAAAGCGAACATAATTAAATCGAATATAATATTATATTGGTTCCCATGAATCTTTGCTATAAATTCACAATTTACATTGAGAAATTTAAAAATATTTTTTTTTCAATTGTTAATATTTATGTATATATTTGAATTTTATATTTTTATACGTAATATTAAGTAAATTTTATTAAGCAAATTTTAAATTTAAATTTTAAATTTTTTATATAGGTGTCTTCAGTGAACTGTGTATAAAATTATTATTTGTCAATCAATTTTCATGATATATGCTGTATTTTAATCCTAGCATACAAAGCCTTAAGTGCGGATTTCTCTGCCGATAAGTGTAACTTATTTATTTTATTCTCTTTTTTTCTTAATTTTCATAAATAATATCCGCTTAGTTAAAAATTTCCTTAATATTAATATTTTTGTTCAGTCAAACCATAAATCAATTGCCTTGACTTATGGTCATATAATAAGTTTATTATGGCTCCCTATAAAATTAATCAATTTCAGTTGAAATAATGCTGTTACTTTCTTTTTTAAAAAAATTGTGAAAACTAATTACACAAAAGTTTTTACACTAATTTTAAGATAAATGAATTTCCTAATTCACTTTCTTATACCATGATGCCTGATTATAGTAATACAAGTTATTTTGACAAATTCTCTCATGCTAATATTAGTCAATTACCTTAAAATGATGCTAATTTACTACACATGAAAGAGACGTAAATCCAACACATTTTCAGGCTTATATATTACCCATACTATGAAATACGCATACGTTTGCATATGACATCGCACAGTGGTTCCAAGAAGCTTTTTATAATAATTCTGTAACTTGTGAACGGTTGAAAATATCTCAATAAAATTGAACCCGGCCAGAGACTAAATGTTTTGATTTTAAGGAGTGAAAATTCGTAGCTGATCAGGGGAGGAGTGGGGAGACCTCCAAATCCAAATACGTCATCTCTTTTAGTTTAAGAAATATTTAGATCGAAATATATTTTTCACTCATTTTTAATTTGGCGCCTCAATATTGGCCCTAAGATTTTAAAAATTCATCGAATTCTTTACAAAATTCTAAATAATATTGCTGCAGGAATCGCATTAATATATAGATAAAATAAAAGGTTGTATTAATCTGAAATTGAAAATTTAAAAGAAATTTCATATTTTTTGGGTTTTCTCAAAAAAGTGGCAATATTTTTTTACTTATAAAGTCAGCTTTTTTGTTCTGGTCCGTATAATTTTTTTAACGTATTCAAAAGCAACCTTAATTTAGATGCGAGTAGAGTTAGCTCGAAGGCAGTAAGGGTCTCATCAGATGCTCTATCCAAACTTTGTCAATATTCGCAATCATATTTAATTTATATCTACTAGATGTTATTTTCCACAACCTTACGAGTTCAGAGATGCCAAGTACATATATGTATATAATATATATATAATTTTTGGAAATTTTTCATATTTTTGTAAGAAAATTGCAAATTTGTTACAAGTATAAGTGCAATGTAAAATAACAGAAGAAGTTAACATTGCATTGCTACTCGCGCAGTGTTTAAATTTTTCATAAAATACGTAGGAAGAGAAAGTTTTCGTTAGTTTCGCTAGAACAATAGATAAGCGTAATTAGTTAAAGTATATTAAAAACGGTAAAATTTCTTGAAACCGTGACCTTAAAAACATAAAATTTAAAATTTGGGTTTATTTTTTAGAAAGAATGTTAATATTTGAACCTAAGTTAAACTCAAACGAGTAGAGATATCCAAATGAAAATTTGACATAATATAGATAGATTTACTTTAAAATAAGGGAATTTAAACACATCCACTGTTTTTAACCAAAATCCCAACTCGGAAAATTTTTGTTTTAAAGATTGACTTTTTCCATTCAAATGGTCACACTGTTGTTATAAAAGGCGTCCGCCAGAAAATACTTCTTGTGTGTTTACCCAATATATGGAGGTATTCAATTATTATACATAATTTTTGTTATAATAATTGATTTAAGAATTTTATAAATAAATTTAAAAAAATTTGTTGAAAATCGATAAAGTTTGGATAGGGCTTGTGGGGAGACCGTTGCCACAAGAGAATTCGGGTTTACTTTATACGCATCTACATTAAGATTTCTTTTGAAAACAAAAATTATATGGGTCTAAACAAAAAACAAATTTTATAAGTAAAAAAAAAAATGAAACCTTTTTGAAAAAAAAAATACCAAAAATATGCGATTTTTAAAATTCCAACTTCAGATTAATATAATTTTTTACCGAGCCTACATATTTAAATGATTCTTACAACAATATTATTTAGAATATTGTAGGGAATTTAATGAATATTTAAAAAAATTTAGGGCCAATATTGAGCCCGACTGCTAAAGAAAAAGAATAAAAAAATCAAGTTAAAAATAAGGGAACAATTTATTTCTTAAGTTAAAAGATATAACCTACACATGTGAACATATCTTTTATATAGATTTACAATGTTTATCCTCCATATGTAATTTTTTTTCTGTCAAATCATAAATGAATTTTTGGCGATTTAAAAAAAAAATACACGCCCGAAATGACCAACTTTGGAGGTCTACCTAATCCCCTCCTGACCCGCTAGAAATCTGTGCTCCTTAAAATCAAGTCGATAACACCTTGTCTCTGGCTTGACATATAACTTCCAATGGTTCTCCAGTCACAAAATTATTTCCAAAAATAAGGCGTTTTGGAACTACTGTGTACTATTAGTGTTTAACTGTCACAAACAAAACTTTTGTACCAGTGTTACCAGAGGGAGAATGCAGAAAGTTACAGGGTTTTGTTAAAAAAAAAGTTAACATTTTTCTGAATTTTAAAGTATAAATTGTCAATACGTATTTATTTTTGATTCAAAATTTCGAAGAATATGCATTATTTTTTGAATATTTTTTCCTTAGACATCATCAAAGTTCTTATTCAACCGGTTACGATTGTCTCATTTTTAAGTTTAGTTAACTAGATATCCTCTTAAAAACAAGCATTTGAAAATACATATTGAGGACTTATGTTCAAAAACCCTCTCTTTCTCTCTCTGGATTTAACGAAACTGCGTTTTTAATGTCATTATATTCCTTATAGTAATGAAATAAATTTGAAATGAAAGTTGTAGAAGATAATTTTGAAAAATAAGCGAAATAATGAAAAATTGTCTTTTTCGAGATAGAAGGTTTGATATTGTTTTTTATATTTTAAATAATGACACTTCTTTAGCATTCTTCAGATCGAAAATATTTTTACAATAATCGGCCCATTTAAATCTGGATTTAGTCCTAATGTCTTGTTATCAAGGAGTGCAGATGTAAAAATTTTCTAGTATATAACATTTTTTAAATTACAAAACTTATTTAATAATTATGTTATGCACTTCTGACCAAAATATCGCACCTTTTAAGTATTATTTACTTTTTTGATTTCAAAATATTATCGGCAAAATTCAATTTAATCTTTAAATTTATATAATAAATTTAAAGCACAAATTTAATTTTGAAAAATTTCGAGAGCACATTACTAAAATTTCCAGAGACTTTAAAAAAAAAAATGTTTTGTATTATGGATTGCAATACTGTTTTTTTTTTTAATGAAAACGTTGCCAAAGTAATAATTATAATTATATTTATCTTTTGTTTATCGTGGCAAATGAAATTCCGTTGTTTAATACAATCTTCGATCCACAGGATTAAAAATAATAATAATAATAATAATAATATTAATAATAATAATAAATATAATCATAATCATAATTATCATATTTATAATATATTATTATATTTATAATTATATTTATTATTATTATTATTATTATTATTATTATTATTATTAATCTTGTGGATCGAAAAGTGCATTAGAAAAATGAAATTTCATTTGCCACGATAAGCAGAAGATTACCATTTTGCAAAAAAATATCATAGTTTAACTTAAGTTCTAGGTGGTAAGGAAAAAGTTGCGAAAACTTGTTACTTGCATGATAAAATTTTTTCAAATAGTACTTAATCTTATTCATGGGATAAAAAGTTACGAAAATGAGGTCAAATTCTGAAAATTATACATGTTACATGGAGCATTAAAAAGTTACAAAAAGTATAACAAATATAACCAAACGGCAACACTGTTTTATACATACTTAAATATAAACGTACAAATACGTAAGTTTATTGAGTTCAATTTTCAAATCTCTATATATTTATGAATAAACCAGCTAATGTAAAGAAGCTATTTTAAATACACACATACTAAAATGAAACTTCAATATAGCTACTGGTACAAATTCGGCATAGCCCTGTAGTTCTTGCTTTCTTTGTTAGTATTTTGTCAAATCGTTCTTTTATTTGGTTGCGTTAGCAATTTGACTACTGTCCCTCAATTAAGTGTTTAAAAAATAGTAATATCACTAGTCAAAAGTTATAAACTGAAACGTTTTAATTGACTTCTCTATAAGTTTATAACATGAGATCGATCTTTTCTCTAATGCATTACTTTCAGAAAAACAAAAAACAGGGCTGTTTATAGCATGCTTGCATGCAAAATGAATGAGAGAAATGAGAGTATTCTCTCGAATACTGTTTGTTCAATTAATCGACAAATTAAAATCAAATAATTTTTCGATTAAATTAGAATCAATAATCGAATAATTAGAGTAATCAAATTTACTTCTAAAAATGTTTTTAATCTTATTTTCTTAACAAATTTATCTTGAAAACAACTGCTGCAAAAACAATTGTTGAATAGAATGTTTAATACCACGACTTGGAATTGTGCTAAATAAATTTTATTCCGTGAAAAGTACCGAATATGTATTTGAAAAACAACGCGTAATTGAAGTATAGGATTGTTATCACAATAACAAGAATTAAATTAATTATATAAACATTATCTTAAAAAATTATAATGTAAAACTTAAATCAATAGTTATTTATAATTTAAGTTTGGAGGATATAAAGAAAAAAGTTCACTCTTTTATATTCAATTTTCCGTAAGTAACAAATTGTAAAATTTTGAACTTGATTTGGGAAAACATTGTTCTACAAATGACATTTAAATAGATATTTGTAAGCATAGAGTTGATATACCAATAGAGTCTCAGCCTGGTTTGGTGGAAATAATGATGATTACTTGGATGAAAGTTGTGATACAGAAGGCATTTGGACTTAAAATTGAGTTAAGCACAGTTTATATCAAGAATTGAGGAACTTCTTTATCTAAAGTAAATCCAGTGTTTAAAATAGAAAAATAAATTCAAATTTTAATTAGGTATATTGTTTTAGAAAGACTATTTCAGAAGGGGAATTTAACCCTTCTTTATAAATTAAGTGATTTCAATTTATGTAAACATATTTTTGATGTTTTCAATAATATTTACATTCTATTAAGATTAATTGATAAAAGTGTTTTTGGTTTCTTTTTTATTAAAACACTACGACAATACAGGGTGCTTGATTTATTTTTTGATAAACTGTGAAAAAGCGAGTAAAATGTTAAGGTATAATTCATATGAATAAGTCGAGTAATTTAAAAACTTAACTCGATTAATCGCTTAATTTACAAATAGTATTTTCGAGTTATTTGATTAATCGAATAATGAAAAGATCATATAAAATGAGTACCCTAGCAAGTAGACTATGCTGCACAAATTTTACACAATTTGTAATTCAGTATTTATTCTGGAAACTGCAATTTTATTCCACGTGTTATTTTATAAATGCATATATATGTGTTATATCTGTATTTATGTTCTATTTGTATATGTATATGACAAGCTTATTATCTATCATTATCAAACCAAGAAATCTAACTTACAACTAAGTTATAATGATATAGATAAATATTTTTTCAATAATGGATTTGTATTTCAATCAATAAGTTTATTTAGTTGCACAGAAATTTAGCATTAAACGTGCATATGTATATAAAACGATACATGATGTATTAAGATACAATTTGTTGCCAGTATTGCCAGAAGGTGAGAAAAACAGAAGCCAAAATGAATTAAAAAAAAAAGTAAGAAAAGGCTAAGTACTCAAAAAAAAAGGCCAGAAAAAATTAGCATTTTTTTTAGTTTAAAAAATATATATATATTTTTTTTCTTTTTTGCATTCTCATTAATGTTTCATGTTTTTAAAGATATTTCAATAAGTTTACAATAAACCAACTGCCAGCAAAATAACTCAATAAAAATCACCCAAAAAATTTCAATACATATGAAAAATTATTCAATATTTTTAACTGTTTTTTCGTCATTTTGATTAAGCATTTCTAAATTTGTGTCTGATTTTTTATAAAGTTATATTTGCAAATAGTTTTTATGGTTAATGAAGTATATTAAAAAAGTTATAATAATCAATTTATATAGAAATATAGTAAGTCCATAAAAGTTATTTTTCATATGGAGAATGAAGGGCCGCAGGAAAAATTTTTTATCAAATGTAAATAATCTAGACTTTTTGTGTGAATAAATACTTGTATATTGTGTGATGATTCTGTAAAAATTAAATTAGTATTAACAAATAAGAAATTATTTTAAGGCTAAAAAGGTTAAACTGGCAATACTGTTTGTTGCCTACCATATAGAAATATCTAAAATGCTACTTGTATTTAATACAAGATTACTTTGGTAGCTAGAGAATAGAAAAATATGACTAAAAAAGTGAATAAATTTCTTAGAATCTAAGCGCAATTATGTACCGATAAAATATAAACGTACAACAGTATTTTGCATCTGCTTTGAAGGGTAGATTCCATATTAATTTTAATTTCAATATTACCGCAACGTAAGTAGTATAGCAGAGTCATGCGTTCAAATTTCACAAAAATCAGTTCACAATTAACTACAGGTACCTACAATCATATATTAGGGGCTATGGAAGCAGCGTTACCGTTGATAATTTTTAAAAAGTGTCCAAAAAAGGGGATTTTTTGAAAAAAAGGTCCAACTGCTTTCATATCTAAAATCTCCTCAAAATTTACTTATTTGATAAAAACAAAAACAAAAGTATTGTATTTTAAGAAAAGCTACTATTTTCAAAATAATTTATTTAAAATAATTTTTATTATTGCAAAAACAAAGATTTATTCATAAAAATAGTTAACAAAAAATTCTCTTTTCATTAATTAATCTTCTGTAGTTTTGAACGAGGTCTTTACACAGACTCCAGTTTTACAAATCCCCGCCTAACAAATTTAAGACCGAAAGCTTTGAGCCAAATTTAAAATATAAATTAGGATATAAATATTCAGCAAATCTATTTTTAATTTTCCCGATTCGGGCCAAAAAGATTCATCATTTGATGTTTAAAATATTTGTTTAAAAACTATCATTAGTTTTAGCTTCTAACAGCTTCAGTTCATTTATAAATTCTTATGGGTCTTTTTTTACATCAATATATTATAAAGCAGTCTCAAAATAATTAATTTCTTTGTTGGAAGTAACATATAATGGGTCGAGGTATTTCAAAAAAAAACTTAGTTTCTCCCCATTTAGGCCAAAAAAGTGGCCAGGTGATTGAAAAATGGGCAATTGGCAAAGTAACTCAGTGTGGAAAATCTGTTTTTCTTTGTACTGTATTAAATTATATTATATGTTTTGCAAAGCAATTCTGGGATGATTTTTGATTGGTAAGTTCACATATTTTACTATTATTATTTCTTGGACCAATTTAATATTCATCCACATTTGTTATGCGTTTTAATAGCCTCTTTTCATTTAAAAGTGCTGCCAATATACATATAGTGTTGATAAGTTATTGTCATATATTATAATATACTCTCATAAAATAACAACAAGAAATACATTAGTGATACAACACATACAAATACAAGTATAATAACATAGCCGTAAATAAAATATAAATACACAAACAAACACATAAGATAAGAACATATTAGTCGTAAAATATAAATTTTTCTAAATCATCATCACAATCATTGCGTTCATTGTATTTGTGTTTGGTTGTAAAAAATGTTTAGTCATAAATTTCTATATCAGTTTACCATCAAGTAGTCAAGGCAAAAAGGATATATTAAAACAAAACAGCCTCAGTAACAGTAGCAGCAACAGCAACAGCAATAACAAATATATACAATGAGAACAATAGCAGTAATAGTATAATCAAAATCGCAATTACAATCACAGTTACAATAAAGTGACAAGGATGTTTATTTGTGAATGTGTATGTCATTTATTATTTATAAAGAAAATTACTATTGTAGATTAATTGTAATAAATTGTCATAAATCTGTATTTGTTTGGGCTTTATAGAAAGCTAAACCGCTGGATTGATTTTTCGGAAATTTTCTCAGTATCATTCTGTGGTACTAGAAGTAAATTAGATTACTTTTATTTTTGATAGGAACAGAGAGAGTAGTAGCCCCATATAAAGCAAATATTAATTATCACATATCTCAAGAACTATAACAGCTAAAGCCTTATGATTTTGTGAAAATAATTTCCTTATAAAGTTTCATAATTATGATGAAAATGGGGCTGGTAGGGCAAAGGGGAATGATAGCCCCAATACAAAGCAAATCTTAATTTTTGCATATCTACAGAACTACTGCAGAGAAGTTCTTAAGATTTGGAAAGAATAATTTTTTTCATTAAGGCTCATAATTGAGTTGAAGATAGGGTGGACAAGTCTAGGGGGAATGGTAGTTCGCGTACAAAGTAAATATTAATTATCGCGTGTCTTAAAAGCTATAACAGCGAAAGTCTTAGAATTTTGCAAAAGTAATTTTCTGATTAAATACAGCACATTGAATTCCGTTTGCTATTTTAAATTAATTGAAGAAACACTCAAATTGGTTTATGTAACCAAAATTTCTATTGTAATAACTACTACAAATCCACTACAAGTACATTTAAAATTATATAATTATTAAACATTTATTGAATAAATACATTTTCGTTTATTGCTAGAAAATGTTATCTTCTATAATTTAAATTGTATTATAATAATCGTTTTCTAACCAATCTTTTTTCTCAATGAAAACAGAATCATTGAGGCATCCGAATTTTATGCCAATCGAATTTTATCGGTTGTTCGTACTATTATAGAAATCGATAACGACAACTAAATTATTCAACGATAAGCCCCAATATATTAACAGTGATAATTCAAAAAACAAAATTTTTCAAATACAAATAAAAAGTTGAAACTTGTATTGGTATTTTTTTTTATCACTTTTTGTTCTTTAAAGGATTTAAATATCTATTAGTTAAATTATATAACCACATACAGCATGAAAGATATTTTTCATTCAGCGTCAAGACATGGTATGATTTAAATTCCTTGCTATATTATAAGAGAGAAGTGTTGTTGGATATCTATGGAATACCAAACAATTGATTTTAGAATCACTTTAAATTTTATTTTTGTGCAAATAATTACTAACAGACATGTTGATTTTCTAACCCTATACCGCCAACTGTTATAAGTCGTTAATTCCACAACAGAAATTCTATTTACCACGAGGTCTTCAAGCTTTTATGTTTCATGACTTGTTTTATATGACTGCGCCTGTAGCGAGAAAGACTAGGATGTATTCTTCAACGTTGAAATTAGTTATAATGACAGTATTTACTTATTGTTATGATTTCTTTTACAGTTCTAAATTTTTGTATTTTTATTGTGTTAAAATTTAATTAGTTTTATTTTTTTCCATTTTTATTTATTTACTTTAATTTTAATTTTCTAAAATGTCAAAAATAATTAATCATATTTTCGTTTGTGAGTACCGAATTTTATTTTTTCAAACACAACTAAATTACAAGTATATTCACAGTCTATTATTGATTATTGTTACTAAAAATTTGGATTCTTTAAAAATTAGTTCATAGAATACACTTCTTTATTCTTGTAAATATGAATATTTGGGGGTGAATGCGAATTACATAAAAATTTGGTTATATCTTCCGAATCTGGTTACATCCGCTATTAAAACTGTTATAGGAACTCTGATTTTATTTAAGTTATGTTTTTATATTCCCAACTATAAAAAATTTGGCAATTTTTTTTACATTTTAATAACTTCAATTAAATGTTGCTTTAAAGTATTATATTTTGTTACATTTTTTTTTGTGTGTATGATTTATGCACGTTAAAGTGATTGTCGGAAGACGGTCAATTATAGACCGATCTTCATAAAATTTGGCATACAGATTTTTACCTATATTAAACTTATATATAAATTTCAATTAAATATTGATATATTTAAGGCATTTATGATCGTTAAACATCTATTTAGAGGAACATTTGTTGAAATAATGGACCGATCATAAACAATTTCAATAGGCTTCGTTCCTAAACTCAGAAAAAAATAAAAATGGAATTCGATTATGAAATTACTTATATTAATTAAATTTTTATTCAATTTTTCTCCAATCATTAAAATGATAATATTAACTAAAAGAAAGTAATTGATTTTTTGGATGAATTTTTATTAATTTTTTTTATTACATCAGTTATATACATGATTGAAATTTTGCTTAAATTCAAACAATGTTTTTGTTGATTCGATTCAAAAATCAATGGAGCCTTCACTAATGCTACCCAAGATAAAATGCAAAAATTTTATTCAAATCCTTTATTGGAAAATTATATACATACATATATTTAAAAAATGCATAAATTGTTTCACATGTAATATATAAAGTTTTTGTAAGCTGTCATATTCTAATCGAAAACCATCTCAGCAGAAATATTTCGGTTAATACGGATTTAAGACAAGGTCTTGGATATCAGAATGCGACATGATATCTCAGATTTTGATGATGATCTCATTTATTTTGGTGACATCTTTTTGTTGTCACATAAATCCACTGATACGACCATGAAAACTAAAAATATTGTTAACTCTGCAACGGTATCTAGAAGAAGAGCAAAATTTATAAAAAGGCTTTTTATAAATTTTGATGTACCAAGTATATTTTGAATTCAAGATTCTTACAAAATATGGATTAACTGATGCGGACATCGCGAATTGTATTAAAACAGCAAGTCGAAACTTTTGCAACGTGAATATTAATATCTTTAGTTCCTATGTTGTTAAAAAAATGGAAGATAATTTTAAACCTACTCATAAATATTTTGATAAATGGAAGATAAAAGTTAATGTTAGTAAAACAAAAGCTATTATATTTCCATATAATAGATCACAGAAACGTATTTCTGCAAAACTTTTATTCCTCTGCAGAATAGTATCAAAAATCTAGGAATTATCTTAGATAAAAAACTATCATTTAAAGTATATTTGTGATAAATCAATCAAATGCGGCCGAGCACTTTACCCCTTATTCAACAGAAGATCTAAAATTAATTTAAAAAACGAGAAATATCGAATGCAACCCTTCGTGGCATAAAGGCACTGTAAGTCCTTGCAAAGAATCCTAAAAATCTTCTGCCAACTTAAAAATATCCAGAATCAATCTATAGACAACAAATACCATTCGAAGTTGAAATTCGAAGACAAAAACGAAATTGGATAGGAATAAATTGCGGATATATCAATATTGACATCGCAATAATTAAAATTTTCAGGAAGCATAAGAAATTGTGCTTATATAATTCATCTCAATCTCCGTTTTTAGTATTTCTAGTAGCACATTAAAGACCAAGGAATCTGAAATTTTGAATAATTTACACAAAATTATTTTTTTCCAAAACGATTCTCCTTTTCATATATTTTTTTCAAAACTTTTAATTTTTAGTAAACAAATACATAAATGAATTTAAATAAAATTAAAAAGTTAATTAATTTGATTAATACATTAATTAAATTTTAAAATAAAAATAATTCATAAATGATTTGAAAAATTTAAGAGAATATTTTTTCCTGTAAACCATAAAATATTATTTTCAAAATTCCGACCTGTAGTTTGACATCCATAAATCGACTCAAAAAGTGATTCTAAGCGGATTTCTGGTTGTTACAAACATCAGCACAAACGCGTAATATCCTTCCCACCTGTGGTGATGTAGGCTATAACAACCATAAAGTCCTATTTATAATGTCATAAATATTAATGTATGTATATTTTGTTCATAATAATCCTTTATTTAGGTATTTTGTTGATTTTTTTTTAATCAATTAGCCTTGGGCAGTTTTAGAGAATAATCTTCTTCTTAGAATTGTCCTAAAATTTTGATTTAATATTAATTCATTCATATACGTATATATTAAGAATATTCCATTTTTTAATTATAATGTTTAATATGCCATTTCCAATGTACTAAAGGGATAAATTAACAATTTGTAACACATGTTCATAATAAACTACTGAGAGGATAATTACATACACATATGTATATACACATTGACAATTCATCAGATATCTTATAAGCAAATTAATACGCAAGTGATTCGGATACGTATTGCTTAGAAAAAAATTTATTGCCGCAATAATCATATTCGTATTGCGGAAGTTTTTCCCATCGGGAGAGGTTGTGCGTCGCATGGTTATATATCTAAACAATAAGAAATGAATACGCCTTGAAGAAAAATAATCAACTAAGTGAAAAAAAAGATACCACCAGACAATCTTCTTTAAAATGTAATAAATATATAAAAAATTACCACTAAATAAATCTTGAAATAATATAATAAAGAAAGCTGTTACATCTTGTAAACAGTGTTGCCAGTTCAGGCTTTTTAAAGCTAAATCTAACCTTTTTATTTTACTTTCAGCCACAAAATTTTTTGTTTTAGCTTCTAGTTTTTTTCTAGGTTTTTCTAATAGTTAAATTGTTAGTATTTCAGAAACGAAGAAAAGATTTCTTATTCAAACAATTTTGTGTAATATGTAAAAAAATTTTCAACTGCGGTGCTTCATTATTCAAATCAAGACTAACCAAACTTATTTTATGGACTTACTAAATCGATTATTGTAATATTTTATATATATATATATATATATATATATATATATATATATATATATATATTTCATTAACTAGGGAAACTATTCATGAATATAATTTTACAAAAATCATATAAAAGCCCAAAAAAATTCTTATAAAATAGTGAGTCATTTTTCATATGCAGAAAATTTTAAAATTTTAAAAATTATATATAGAAATCTTTTAAGCGATTTGTGTCGTTCTGTGTTTTATTTATAAATTTATTTATTCATTAGAAAATATCAAAAACTAATGAGAAGGAGAAATAGAAAATAAATTTTAACTTTTTTCATGCCTCATTTTTTGGGGCACTTAGCCCTTTTTGACCTTTCTTAAAGTTCAATTTAGCCTCTTTTTTTCTCATCTCCTGGCAACACTACATGTAAAGCTACAACACAAACAAATTTTTCAACATTTTTTCGTTTTCGAACAATTTTTCGGCAAATTGAAAATAAAAGGAATTATTTATTTCTTCCAGATGATCTCCATGGGATATCATCAAATTATTGCGGAGATGATAATCACATTACTGAAAAAGGGGCCATATTTTGGGGATAAAAATAATAAAAAAAATAAGTAAGAAAGATATAGTCGACCATACGATACGAGGTTGGGTCTTATATTAGACATGTGGATAATTGTAGAGCGATACTTTTACTAAGTGTAAAATAAAATATACGAATACCGAATATTACGTTAATACTAACATTTATATGAATTTATGCACTTTAGGATGATTCCCGAAAGTGGGTTTATTTGGGAGCTATGGTAAATTATGGAGCCATCATCATAAAATTTCTCACTGTGATTTCTACTTATATAAAACTTATTTGTGTCGAATATTAAGTTGATACTAATATGAGTATGTGATTTATGCACGTTAAAGTGATTTTCGGAAGAGGGTTTTATATGGAAGCTATGGTCAATTATGGACCGATATTCATGGAATTTAACACAATGATTGATACTTATAAGAAACTTCCTCACACCGAATTTCATTAAGATATTGCTATATTTAAGGCATTTATGATCGTTAAAACACTATTCCGGGAGGACATTAGTATGAGGGCAAGGTGAAATAATGGACCGATCATAACCAATTTCAATAGGCTTCGTCCTTATGTCATGAAAGTCCTATGTGTCAAATTCCATTGAGTTATCTTTAAAATGGCGAACTGTATTTTGTGCACAAGGTTTACATATACAGCTAGCCAGATCAGAAGTGATCCTGAGTCGATTGGTATACTTTAAGGTGGGTGTTGGATGATTTGTTTTGTGCGTTACAAATATCAGCACAAACGCATGGTACCCAAACCACCTATGATGGTGCAGGGTATAATTAAAATTGTATATATTTCTTCTTGTTTTAACCCAATTTTCTTTAAGCTGATAAAAATACAATATTTTCGTCCAAATCAAAAAGGAATATATTGTGTAAATTTATTCTAGAATGATATCTTCTAAATGTTTGTAGGGTATTTTCATCATATAAGTAACATTCCAGCAAACAAAATTGAAGTAAGTACTTTAAAAAAATCTGATTTTTAGAACATCGAATATAGATTTAAGTTTATATTTATTATGGCCTTTTAAGATTTGGTTTTGAATTTTTTTTTATTTCTGCTGCGATAATTGTAGATTTTAAAAATGTTATGATTTTTTATTGTAATAAATAAACTTTTAACTCTTATTTGAATTTTATACAAAAAATTGAAAAAAAAAATTTAACAAAATGTATAATTGCAATCGCTTTATAAAACTTTTTCTTCAATTTATTTTACCATGTTAAATTGTGATAAATAGAATGTTATACATTTCCGTTATTTTTATTTTAATATTAACAAAGAAATTAAATGAAGATTTATGATGTAGTTTATTTATTTTAAATTTAAGCTACAAAACTTTACATAATCTTTTTTTTTTTTCTTTTATTGTTTCTTATTTTTTACACCCTTCAACATGCTAGAGCACGCATAGAAAATATATAATTGTGGTGACCATGATTTAAGAGCAATATATTTGTCATATTGTGTGCGATTCTCGGGTTCGTTTTCTCATTTTATGATTCTAGTTTTGGACATAATTGAACAATCTTACTACATCATTCTATCAGATTATGATTTGATGTTACTATATTATTATTCTATATTATTATACCATATTATCATACTATGATTCCATTTTATCATATTATCCCGTGTTATCATATAGCTATCCCATCTGATCATATTATTATTTAATTTTATCATATTATTCCATATTATCACATATTAAAATAAAATTTATTAATAAATAATTCTTTTTTTAAATTTTTATCGAAATTAATAGAGAAAAGTGTTCATTAGCCAAAAAAATAAATATTTAAATTATTCATTTATTAATTGTATTCATTTGTACTACCATATGTGGGTTAAATGCAAGATATGTTTTTTTCAACTAACCCTTTAATGGTAGTTAATCAATATCTTATATTGCTTGAATCACACCGGGTATAACCAAACCTTATTTATAGTTCTTCATATATAAACTAAATGAGAATTGCAATGAAGTTAAAAAACAAACATTAAAAACAAAATATATTTAAAAACAATTTTTTTGATTTTTCCACTAAGTTTGTGGAAAGGATAAGTATTATATTAATTTGAAGTATTTTATTGTCAAGAGAATAATAATAATAATAATAATAACAATAATATGATTTAAAAACAGAATATGGTTTAAGAACAAGGAAGTAAGGATATTTTCATATTAATAACATTTTATTTCTGATAAAAATATTTAAAACTTATAATTTTTGCAGTCAACCATAATGAAAATTTTATTGACTGTAAACATTGAATTTAAACAAAAAAATTGTTATGAAAGAAAATTAACAATGAGAAAATAATATTGTTGTAGTGATAATGCTATAACCATGTTTTTTCTCTGCTTGAAGAGTAATGGATTATCACTCCATTTGTAATTGAAAACAGATCATTGCAGATGAGATATTCTCTATTGTTTATTCATCTAGGAACCATCGATATAAGCACTTTTTCACATTTTTACACTGAGGAAAAAATTCGATTCAAAATACACCACGGTTGTGGTTGCATTGATAATTTACTGTTTTCGGCATTCTTTAACAAATTTAATAGAAAACATAATGCAATTTAATAATTTGATACCAAAATAGTGTCAACATGATGCCAATTGGGTATCGATATTCGTTAAGATTTGAACACGCAGTGTTGAACTTGAAAACATACGGAACAGATTCACTATTGACACTGAATGATATAGTTTTCAATACATATGTTGTCGATTTTGCTCTGGGTGTAACATTTTCCCCTACATGCATGAAATATTCAGATAAACTATTGCGTGTGGGTATACACAGAAAAAGGATTAGTTAGAAATTTTGTAGAACAAACAAACTTAAAAATTCTTTTAATTATAGAAAAATAATAATTTTAAGATATTTATATAATATATAAAATGTATAATTATAATTTAATTAGGGTAACTATAATTTAAAATTGGCTAAGATAACCAATTTGTTAAAAATTTATTTGATCAGTTGGGCAGACATAACGAATGTAAGCAACTTATTATTTTAAGGTATTGATCGATGTAATAAAAAAATGTATTTTATCTTCAGTTTATTCATATGTCTTTAAAAAAATAGGTTGTGCTAAAAAAATGGAAATTTAATATTCCCAACCGAAAGTTTTATAAAATAATTATTTGGCATTTTAAAAATATTAAAATAAAAATGCATACAAGGCGAATTCATAGAAGGATAATTGCACCGGCAAAACCACAATAAACAACGGATTTTTTAAATTATTTTTAGGACAAACTGATAAAAAATAAGAAAAATAAGAAAAAAGTAGAAGCAAAAAAATTAAAAAAAAAACTGTGATATTTGATTGCTATAATTTACGGCGAATTCAAATCAGCTTTGCTCTTAACCTTGAATACATACACATGTACATAGTTTAAAATTTATTCCGTTTTATTTTTTTATTTTTTTTTTTTTTTTTTTTTTTTGTTTTGTAAAATCATGTTATTAAACAATGTCTTCCAGTAGAAAATTTCACTGAAGTCCAAGGTTTTGTCCGCCACAATAGCAGAGGTTTGTCTGCATTTGTTTTCATAAGGCATTCAATTATATTATACATTACTGTAAGTATACATTCTTATAGATTTTCTTAAATTAAAAAAAAATTCTATTCTGCAAAAAAGTCCTAAAAATAACTACAGCTACCATAGCCTTAAAGCGTTAGATAAGAAAATCGAATGTTAGATTTACAGTGTGTCGGAATATGAAAACATACAAATATGCCCAAAATAATAGATATATATTCTAGGATGATAATTAAGTGACGGCAATTTCCGAAATTCTTTAGAATACTCCGATTCTTTTTCTTTTAGTAAACAATTTGATCTGGCAATGCAAGTTCAACGATAAATATGGCAAGTTATGCATTCAAATTAATTTATATATGAGGAATACTCTTTTTAAAGTTTACCTTTATGAAACCGACCTTAAATCTCAAACATTTTTTAATTCTGATTTCTCAAAATAACTTTTAATTATGTTAACAATACTTCGTGGAGTAAAACAACAAATATTCAATAGTTGCCTTTAAGCTTTTAAATTAAAAAAGTGTTTAAAAATTATAAGAGTTTTTCTTTCTTTTGATTCCTGTAATTGCGGATTTTAGCATATTTGTCCAATACCTCTCACTTACTACATACACTTGTAGAAATAGGCCAACTTTTGATTAGAAAATTTGCGCCCTTTAGAGTATTGCAAAATGAAGAATTTAAGTTTATTTCTCTTGTAATTATGAATCGTCTAAGATGCATCTTGTTAATGTGCCCCCAATAGCAGCGCTATAGGCGGTGCCCAAACTTGGAAACAAAAAACGTGAATGGCTCTAAGATGTGCGTAATTTCAGTGAAGCTAAAGTATAGCGCGATCAAAAAATATTTCCATATTACATTTTACAATTGTTGTGGTGCGATAAAATATTAATTTACAAAAATGTTAAAACTCTTTAAAATCGATCTAAAGTTTTGTGTACTTTATAACATTTCAGGTAGGGTTTTTATCCCTAGAATTCCCGGAACGGAATTGGAAATTTTGGAAAGTTATCAGTTCTTGATTCCCGGGACTTTTTATCGGCACTAATTCTCATCAGTTTTCGATATTTTTTAAATATGTTATAATAAATAAAAAAATAAAAAAGTAAAAATGGATAGAAAATTTCCATACAAATTTGGGTTGTACATATTTCATACGAAAAATGTTTTGACTCGATTTGACATCATATTTGAATTAGATGATTTTTCGTTTTCATAAGAATTTTTAAATTATATTGATAAACAAAGACCGGATGTCCAAATGCAAATGCATGTTTTATGCCTTTACTCCTAAAACGAAGTAAACTAAATATCTTTGAGAATTCGAGAATTTGCTCTAAAATGGCATCGATTTGTTAGTGCATATTTATGCGTATTTTGTTGAAAATGCATGTTTTTGCATATTTCGCAATAAATGCATATCTTTGTATCATATTTAGTGTAATACTAAATATGATACAATTCTGTGGAATTTTGATAACTTTTGTTATAAACGAGAAAGATATAGTCGATCAAGACCGACTATATGACACCTTACACCATCGTGTACGAGCATAAAAATTCGGGAAGGGGACTTATATTACACCTGAACCAATTTTACTAAATGTAAAATAAAATACACAAATACAGAATAATGCGTAGATACTAACACCTAGATGATTTTATGCACTTTAAGGCGATTCCTGGAAGTGTGTTTATGTGGGAGCTATGGTAAATTATGGACAAATTCTCATAAAATTTGGCAATATTGTTACATAACTTACTACTTACTACTTACATAACTTACTTAATTATTTATGTCGAATATTTAACACGTTAAAGTGATTTTTGGAAGGGGGTATAAATGGTAACTGTGGTCAATTATGGTCGATCTTCATAAAATTTGGTACAAAGATTGGTACTTATGCAGAACTTCTTTGCACTGAATTTCATTAAAATATTTTTATTTTTAAGGTGATTTTGATTATTGAAATTCTATTTCGGGGGGAAATTTGTACGGGGTTAGGTGAAATAATGGACGAATCACAACCAATTTTAATAGGCCTCGTAATTGTGTCATAAAAGTCCTACGTGTAAAAGTTCATTGAATTATCTTTAAAATTGCGACCCGTACTTTGTGCAAAAGGCGTACATGGATAGCCGTCCAGACAGCCAGATGGACGGACATTGATCAGATTGATTAAGGTGGGTATTGGATAACTTTATCTGTGCGTTACAAACATCAAAACAAACGCATAATACCCCAACTTGTTACTACTAATTTAGTAGGGTATAAATATTAAAAATACTAACAATCATAGAAGAACGTTGATTATTGTAGAGGGTGCACCATCAGAAGGTTCCTTAGTTATCTCGTACTGAAATGCGATATTAAAGAGAATAACTAATTTCGTTTCGAAGAAGTATTGTCCTAAAATATTCGACAAATATATAGCCTGAAGTACATAGCTAAATACAAACTTTCAGGGTAAAACTTCCAGTCATTCATCTGAAGACAGTTTGTTTAATATCGATTTATATATATATATATATATATATATATATATATATATATTTATATATTTTGTTCTTTTCGTTGTCATACATTTTCATGAAGCTTCGAGAATTGATTATTTCTTTTTGAAAAAGCTACCATTAGATTATTCTAGCTGAGAGCACAATAACAACTACCCTTAATATCATTTTAGAAAAATCGATATATCATTAAGACCACATCCATCAAAAGAATTGTTACCAATACAGTTGTTGTAATTTTTATATTCAAAACGAAAAAACAATAAAAATCTTTCCACATCATTTAAAAATGCATCCGTAATGGATCTGTTGATGTCGAAGGGTAATTTTCTAGATACAAAACCCGACTAAGGTATATTTATTTTTTATTTAGGTCCTGTGTGAAATAGTAGAAAAGTATGCTTGCTAGTAAATTTTTGATAGTTATGAGGTGAATAAAATTTTACTAGCTCATAGGGCTAGTAAAAATTTTGACAAATGAGTATAAATTTCTTGTTTTAAAATTTATAGAAAAATTGCAATTGAACAAAATATTTGGAAAAATAATATATATTTTAAAATCTTTTATCATTTGAAACATTTCAAAATATTCACACATTTCTTTTGGATTTTTTGATAATAAAATTAAATTTAGTCAATGTTTTTCAGTTTTCATTTCACACAGCTGAAATGAAATTTGTACTCACCATAGAAAAATATTTTTTACCTTAGAACTTTTCTACCGTCTCACACATTCCCTTAATATGATACTGAATTAAATTTATATGTTCTCTTTTTTTTTTTTTTTGAATAAAAATTAATTTAATTCTTTAAAATTATTCTTAAGCACCTAAAACACACTTTTTAAATGCATAACTTTCCTGTCCCTGTTCATAAATATATATCTTAGCATTTTCTTAATTTTTAGAATTACTGTGTTTTATTACATATTGTGTAAACTTTTCACAAAAACCTGTCCATTACTTTAGAAAATAGTAATCTGCAAAACAACATAATTCGTTTGATTTTACTTTTTTTTGAAATGTAAAAATTTTATAAATTAAGTTATGCATTTTTTCCACATCTTCTATATTAAAATTCAATATTGATTTTAATATAGTTATTCGAAATATGTAGTTTTTTGAGTCGTATATGTTGTTTTCACAGAATTTCGAAAATGGAATAAGTACATTATTCAACATATTCAAAATACAATATTTTAGAGTTTCATTTTAGAAAAATGTATAACTTGAAATATTATTCAAACAAAATATTAATTTTATAAAGAGAAAAACAACACCATTACTTGTTTTCTATATTTTTCGAGAGTCAATATATATATATATATATATATATATATATATATATATATATATATATATATATATATATATATATATGTATGTATATCAGTTTATATATATATATATATATATATATATATATATATCAGTTTTTGAAAAATATACCAAATAATTTTTGTACAAATTGCAGATATTAGATAATTCGAAATTATATAAATCAATAAATTTGGTTAAAAGATTGTTTATATTTTTAGTTCAAAAACAGAAAAATATTTAATTAAATTTTAAAAAATGCATCAAAAAAGAAATGCACTTTCATTGTATAAGTTTTTTTTTATAAAATGATTTCTTTTTTTAATTGTAACATTTAAAGAGAAATTAATTACCTTTCTAATGACTTCTAAATTAATGAAGTCGAACTTAAATTTCAAAAGATATGTTTACTTAAAATTATATAAAATGTAAAGTATTTTAATTTTTACAAAATTAAAACCATGAATAAAATCCCGATCTTTTTATTGCAAAAAATTAAAATAGATACTTCAATGTGGTTTTACAAAGCATGCAAGTGCCAAATATGAGCCAAATCTGAGCCTCATGGTATTTTTCATATGTGATGTCTCATGGAATTCATAATATATGTGTATGCGTTTGTGTAAGTAATTTTAACAAGGAAGTGCTGAGGAAATACAGCATAATAAAGTTGGAATTTTTAATTAGGAAATCTATCAAATTCTTTTTGTTATTTCATGGACTTTCTAAATAAAAAAAAATATATAAATACTTCTTTCCATATATTATACGATTGAAATCTCAAAGAGAGTATTTTATCCTTTAATAATCAAGAAGGGTATTTAAGTTTTTATATAACTGAATAATAAAATTGCAAGTTATATAACTTTGTTTTATTTTTCTTCTTTTGATGCGCAATTTATTTTATGTTGCAAACTTTTTTTGCACAGTGTCAGCATTAAAAACTATATTTATTTATGTACGAGTATATATATATTTTTCACATCACACCAAAGATATAAATTTGTACTTGCGTAAATGTATTTGAATTAATAGTAGCAATTTCAAATATTGCATGCATTGAGAAAAGTTGGTTAGTTTATGTGTACTTGCTACTGCTGTTATTGCTGTCACTATTAGTTGTCGTTGGTCAACTTGGTATTAATATTGACACTTATTCTTTCTTTCGTTTCTTTTTCTCTCTCTTTCTATCTCTCTCTCTCTCTGTCACACACCCCCCCCCCCCGCCCCCTCTATTTACATTTGTATTTCTGATACTGCAACTGCTGGTGCGATTGTTGTCATTAGTAGTTAACTATTTATTATCATTTCAATGTTTGTTTATTAAAGTGTTTATAGCAATACAACTGATGTGTTGCAATGCGTTCCGTATAAAGTATGACAATGCAACAACAATTTGATGCATCATCTTCATCACCATTATCCACAAGAACCAAATGTGTTGATGGTAAAACAAATTTTAATTATTTTGAAACTATGTGAAATGAAAAAGAAAACTTAAAAAAAAATGTTGAAAAAAAATATGTACATTAAAGCGACTCACTGAAAAAAATGTTTATATTACCCTGCTAAAAATTAACCTTGGTGTGTTTTATTATGTTTCCTAAAATATTTGAGGTCTACTGATGACCGTTCGTGAACTTTTCCTTTTCTATAAAAGCTCTTTTTTTTAGTTTTTTTTAAATATTTTCATATTTTATTCCAAAGGAACACAGAATGCGGAATCTTTTAAGAGGTATTTGTAAGCCGCGTCCATTACTATTTTAAACATATCCAAGGGTATCCCCAATATTTATATATTCCACGAAATATTTCATTTTTCAAGGCTTTTTTACTATATTTTTGTTTTTTTTTTATTAAAAATTAAATTTTTTTTAATTTTTACTTGCTTTAAGATATAAGTCGTTGGCGTCTGATTTATTTTTATTTCAATATTCTTGAATTTCGTGGTTTATCAGAAAAAAATTTATATCAGACAGTCTGCCTGATATAAAATTTTACATAGACATACACTGAAGCAAAAAAGAGTAGTAAATACAGTAAAAAGAGATGTAGAATTCAAGAAAAGTAGGTTAAATATCAACCAGCAAAATCATTAGTCAATTCAACATACATTTTTGTAAATTTTTCGTAAATTTGTTAAATTGACGAAAATCCGTCAGTATGACTAATTTATTTAGTAATTAAAAGGTAGTTAATTTGATAAATTTTTTGTGAAATTGAATAAAATATTATTAAAGTTAACTAAATTGTTTCTTCATATTGAAGAATTTTTATTCAATTTTGCTAATTTAATTCTACTAAATTTTAGTTGAATTAAATAAAAAATATATTCAAATTAACTAATTTTTTTCTTCAAATTGAAGAATGTTTATTCATGTTAGCTATTGAATTTTATTCAATTTGACAACAATTTTTAAATTTTAAAATGTCTTTTAAATCCCGGTAAGAAAAATTTGGTTTGTATATAATTGCATTATTTTATTCAATTAATAAAAAATTACTTTGTGAATAATACATTAATATATAAACGACTACCAGTGTTGCCAGAAGGTGAGAAAAAATGAGGCTAAAATGAACTTTCAAAAAGTCAAAAAAAGACTGAATACTCCAAACCATAAGGCCAGAAAAAATTGAGCATTTTTTTACAATTTAAAAAAATAATTTTTTCTCATTTTCATTATTTTTCATATTCTTTTTAAGATAATGTAATATATTTATAAAAAACACAAAACGGCTGCCAGCAAAGTAACCTAATAAAAAATCATCCAAGAAATGTCAATACATATTAAGGTTATATTTCATATGAAAAATTATTCAATATTTTGAATCGTTTTTCTGTCATATTTGGAAAAAATTAAAAAATAATTATAATAATCTATATAGTAAGTCCATAGAATTAGTTAAGTGATTTTTTATTTACAGAATGAAGCGCCACAGGGGGAATTTTTCGCCATGTGTAAATAATTTAGACTTTTTGTGTGAATAAATATACAAAAATGCTTAAATGTATGATTCTATAAAAATAAAATTAGTATTAACAAATAAAAAATTATTTTCTTCGTTGCTGAAATACTAACATTTTAGCCTTTTTAAGGCAATTTTAAGAACCAAAAGAAAGTAAAAAAAGGCTAGAAGCTAAAGCGAAAATTTTGTAGCTAAATGCAAAATAAAAATGCTAGATTTAGCCTTAAAAAGGCTAAATTGGCAACACTGAAATAAAACAAATAAGCAATTTTAACCATGCTAATAATATTTACTATATATAAAACAATTAGCAATTCTTTTTGCAAAAGAAATAATTATACAAAAATGTCAATTTTTATAAAAATTTAAAATAAATAAAAAATATCTAAATAATTAAAATAAAATCTTATATAAAAGAATATTATAATTAAACTTAATTTAATCTTACATTAAGGGGCGGACTATTATGCTGCTAAATGGACCAAATAAGCGTTGAAAATAGTATTGAGATAATATTGGGTGATAACTCTTCATAGGCAGAAAATTAAAGCTATCGTTCGGCAACCAAAAAATTATTTAGCGTACCTCTGATGTAGCATTTTTTTAAATTATTTTTGTATTTGATGATCATATCAAGGATCCAGCAAGCAAATTTTTAAATTAAAATCTGAAACAAAAGGAAAATATATCTGAATATATCCGAATGAAAAAGTTTGATAGCCATATTGATAATGTTTGAATAAAATTGTATATCAGAATAGCTGTTTGATAGACTGCGAAATAGAAAGAATATTGAAATAGAAATTAATCAGACAACAACTAGCATCTAGTAACTAGAAAGTAAAAATTTTGTGAAAAAAACCTTAAAAAATATGATATTTTTTGGAGTATATAAATATAGAGGTTACGCTTTTTTACATACCAATAGACGTGGCCTCCAAATACATTTTACACGATAGCGCATTTTGTAAGCGTTTCTTTGGGAAAAACAATTTTGCAAAAAACTGTAAAAAATGCTTTTCTTTTAGTAGTAGAACCAAAATATTTTGGGAAACGTTATAAAATGGAACAGATATTTTCAAAATGTGATAAAAGATTTTTCGGACATCGCTGATTTAAAAATTTGTATCTCGAAAACCTTATAACTTTGTAAAAAAAATCATATTTTCTTCAATACTCATGTGATTTTATCAAGCGATAGCTCATTTTATTCCTAATAAAATATTACGAGAGATTTTTTATCTCTTCTGGCATTTGGTAGTACTTTTTTATATACTAAATTTGATTTAGATAGCTAACTTACCAACCAAAAACCACCTGTTAGAATTTTTATTCTATATTTTTAGAATGTTATTTAATAAACGTTCACCAGCCTTTTTAAGTTATATACGATATACGTGGATTTATTTTCTAAACTATTTTCGGATTAAACCGTAGAAAAATAAACAGAAATTTTTTAGAGCACTCAATAATCTGTTTTAAAAAAGATTTTATAACATTTTATAACATTTTTTAAAAGATTTTATGAAAATTCATTTTTGTCCATAAATACTACAAACTTCGTAGTTTTTTAGGGCTCTCTTAATTTTAGGATAAATGCTGACAAAACCTTGTTACTGCGTCACATTTTTATAGTTTTTGCCAAATTTTCAAAAGGCTCAAAATTTGTGCAATTAAATATTTTATTGGGCCTCTCTAACCATGCGTTGTTAAAGCCAAAAAAAAAACTCAATTCACACAAGAAACCGATATTCTAAATGTAGTCCTGAGAGTCTACCTGGCGAAAAAATGGACTTTTTTCAAAAATTCATGCTAATTTTTTTCAAGATTTGGGGAGCATTAATGAAATAATACGTCACCAAATAAGCAAAATTACCTCATTTTTAAATTTATGGCATCAATTTGCATCTTCATGGAGAGGCGCACATACAGTGACCAAAAAGAATAAAAATATTAAAATGGCTAAAATTTTGATTTTAAAGTTTGCCATCGTATAACTTTTGATCGAATAGCCAAGGAGTCATAACATATAAAGTAATATTATTCCTCTCTATCTCAAGAACTATTCTTTTATAAAATTCTAACACTAAAAATTTGAACTTTTGGAACAAATCAAAAATATAAAAAGTTCTGGTTTTTTTCAATCACATTTTTAAAATTTTTCAGTTTTTAACAACTATAACTAATAATCATGAAGACTGTGAACCACGAAACTTTGTAATTTGATTGCTTTTGGTATTGCTAATAAAATATTAATAGCCATTTTGCCAAAAATAAAACCATGTTTGAAATTATTGTAACATTAACTCGGTTTCAATGATTTTAAAATTTTTGCATTTTTGTTCATATAATTTTTGAGAAGGGTAAAATCTTTTCTTCCTAATGCCGTTTAAAAAATTAAAAAAAAATAAAGTAGGTTTTTTGAAAATAAGTCCTGATTCTGGGGATATATTGTACATTCTAAAAATGGTATAATAATCTAGTCATCCATGCCTATAATCTTCCAGGTGTATTAATTTTTTTATTCATTTTATTTTTTAGCACCGTATAGTTAATTGCTTTAGGATTACTCTAACATTCATGCCTGACAAATAGCCAAAAAATTGCAAGAAAATAAACTTTTAATTGATTTAGAAACAAAAAAAATAAAAAAGATAATAATAATTGCTTTTAACACTAATATGTTTTTTTTTTATTTTTATTTAAAATCTATGCATTTAAGGACAATAAGTAAATATTGACATATGTCAATGAATTAATAATTGATAATTTGTAATATTTGACGGGTTTAGTATTTGTATAAAATTCCCTACTAAAGCCATAAATTAAATTTTTAGTGTTTTATTTAAACAAAATTCTTTTTTCTGAATACCGTAGACCAAAAGATTAACTCACATTCCTACTGAAGGTAAATTTTCTCAAAGTTCATTAACATTTCTTACTAAGAAATCAATTTTTGGTATGATTAATTATATTTGTAATCATCGCCATATCAGTATCATTCACTTTAAGTATTTGTCTAAATAATTTGTATAAAATTTCTCTTAATTATTTAATTATGCTACATGATACAGTAATTAAACTATAAATATTCAAAACTTTCTTATCTATTCTTCTTCAAAATTCAGCAATATCACAAAAATTAATTATAACATCTAAATATATCTATGTATTACTTGGAAAAGCTCCCTTTTATTCATTCTCAATATATTCGTATGAATATGAATGTAAGAGTAAAGAATGACGTATATGAAAATAAAATGTCGAACAAAACGTTCAGTGAACTGAATATAAAGTGATGATTTCGTTTTATTTGCAAATTCTTAGCTAGAAAAATATAATGGAATGTGTTATTAATATTTATGATAGAAAAGCGTGTAAGAATGCTGTATTTGGCATAAGAGAGTATGTATGTGCCCTTAAATTTGTATTTCTATTTATTTATTTATATTTTTTGTTTATTGTATAGTCGGTACAAGGATTCTCTTATATATTTATAAAATTAAAAAATTCGAAAATTTCCATAAATTTATACCAAAAATTGATAAAAGTTGGTGGTTGTGATTAATTCCTAAATAGTTTCCAGAAATCGGAGTAAGAATATTTTTATATACATATCATATAAGTATATATGCAGGATATACATATATGTTTATGTAAATTATATAAATTTACCATTTTCTTTTCACATTAAAAATATTTTACCCATTTATATATTTAGAGGCATGAATTTTCATAAATTTTGTTGAAATTGGCTTAGTGAATTAAAAGTTAAAAAGAAAAGAATTTTTCTCATAAAGAATGAAAAGAGTACATAATACTTGTTTTAATTAAAAAAATATTAATACTACTTATACGCTTACATGACTAAATTTATTATTATTGCTATAAGCATATAAAATTATAAAAATTTGTAACATGTTTTGCTCTTTTTAAAAAGATTGACCTACTTTAAAAAATTAACACAAAAAACTTAATTTTCCTAAGCAACAATGCGTTTTTCTTTGCTTTTTTAAAATTTTGGCATAATTTTAAATTAGAAATTACATTAAAGAAAATTTAAAAAAAAAACATCTAAAAAAATATAAAAAAGTTCAACAAAAACCCATAAATGAATTAACTCAACACACAAGGCATGGTGTAAAAAGTGTTACTTTGACTCCACTGTTAAGTATTTCTAAAAATAGAAAACAAACAGAAGGAACAAATCAAATAACAACAACATTGTTCCTTGCTACTTAATAAGTGGCTAAACAATAACAATTATACATTGCTTGAATTTACTACCTAACTGGTAGCTTTAAGCATATAAACAATAATAATTGAAAAAGGAGAATACAAAATAATTGTAAAAAAAAGCTTTATCGTAAACCATTCGTCTCACTTAATAACTTAATAACAGACAGGGAAATAAGTTACGGATTCCATTTCCCGAAAAGTTGTAAGTAAATAGATAATGTTTGCAGAGAACACCACGGTGGGACAATGAAGAGTGCTGATGAAGGTTGTGGCGAACTAGAAAATGCATTCCGTTCTGCCTCGAGTGTCCGATAAAACTTTTACAATGTATTCTTCTACAATTATTCAATGAACTTAAGCCGAAATGCAAAAATTAAAAAAAAACTATAAAAAAGTGCAACAAAATCCTATAAACGAATTAAAAAAAAAGCGTTAAAAAGAAAACACACGTTTTCTTCTTTTTAGCCTAAAAATCGTCCTTTTTGAAAATTAATACGAAACCTTCATTTCGTAAGGAATAAATGCATTTGTAAAATAGCATTTTTCTCTACATTTATCATAAACTGACAGCTGTATCTTTTTACTATTAATGAATGAATAACCGTATTAAATAAAATATAAAGAAATATACAATTTCCGCCTTACTCTCGTCTCAAAGTTTATTGCGGAAAATTAATACAAAAAAAGTAATTGGAAAAATAGAACTTGCAGAGAACGATTTTCTGTACACTTACAAAGCCAGACAGATTTTGTTTTCTGATTATGAATTAATGAATTAATGAAGAAATATTAGGATACTTTTTCTCTTTTTTTGCCAGAAAATTTGCTTATTTTGGAAAAATAGTACTCCAAAAAATTCTCTAAAAAATAAACTCCACTTTAGTAAAAAAAACTAACAGTTCGTGTTTTTTTTTAATGAAAAAGTGAATTCTATCTATCTAAACAGAAAAAGTTATTCCAAATAATTTTTTACTAAAATGATTAATTAAATATAACTTTAAATTTATAATTTGTTTAAAATTTGTTGACATAAATCGACAGCTTTTAAAAAATATAAAGAAAAACGTGTCAATAAAAAGTATAAAAATAAAATAAAATTAATGCAGTTTCCAACCAGGGCCGCTAGATAAAATTCATTAAAGGTCGTCAATTTGACGATAAAAAATAATAAAATCGTTAATTTAGTTTTTAAAAATCGTCCAAAAAATTGGACATATAAAATCTCAAGTCTTTATTAAATAGCAATGATCGAAAACATAAATAAAAGTATTATTTATACAATTAAATTTTAATATTTAAGGTTACAATAATATTTCTCAAAAGGGCGGATAGGTCCAGGGGAATAGTGACCCCATATAAAGTAAATATTTCTTACCACATCAGAAGGGGTGACAAAGCGCATCGGGTAAAGCTAGTATTAAATAAAAACTAAAAAAAATACAAAAAAATACATTTTTCTCTTTTTTTACCTTATAGTAAACCTATTAAAAAAAATTAATACAAGAATCTTAGTTGCTAATGGAAGCGTAATTTTTATTCTTTTATAATCAAAACTAAAACTGAAAATACATCAGTACCTTTTCAACTGAATGAATTACATTTCTCATCAAACGCTTTTTTTTTGTATTTGCGGTCTGTAGCGTTCCCTTATGGTCTTTTGTAAAGCTATTTAGAGTCTGTCAAGAAATTGTTTTTGCAATGAACAAAAAAATTAATATTTCAACTTTATTTTACAAAATTCGCAAATGTTTTGTAACATTGTAAATTTATTTTATTACATTTTGTTTTTTGATATATATTTCTTTAACGCGTTTTACCAAAAAAGAATTCATTATGATTATAATTATGAAAGTACAACGTATAATAACTACACATACCCTTTAATCTACCTGTCAAGAAATTGTTTTTACATATGTATTTTTGTTGCTATTTGAAACAGATCTTCTAATTTTGGAATGTATTTGTAGGCATCCTTACTTCAGTGCGATGCTATAATATATATCACAAATGATTCTCAAATTATTATTAGGTATGTCAAGTGAAAGAACTGTAAAGGATTAACCTTTTTGAGGATTAATATAAGCCCCAAATCGGAAAAAGTGTCAAAGGTATTACATAAATGTATTCCTTATTAAAATACATAGTTAATATCGTATTAAATTGCTCCAAAAATGGCGAAACTTTATATCCTAAATCTAGTAGTAGCTGCATGCATAAAATATTCGGCAGAGTTGAACTTAGAAAAATAAAGGAAACTTTGCAAATATTAACCAGGGCTTTTGTTAAAGGACTCCGGAAAGAGTATATAATTTTTGTCTTTCAAGAAACAATAAGAAAAACACTGAACGAATATAAATACATGTTGAAAGCTACGAAGAAAAAAAAACACTCTTATTAGGGCAAAAATTTGATCAGTGCTGACAAGCCTAAAATTTTCTAGGGCGAATTTATATTTTGTGGGAATGCTAAGATTATGTTGTAGTATAATTTAATACAGATAGAGTATGGCGGAAACCTTCAAAAACCTCTAGATATTTTTAAATACTTAGTTTGTATTAATATTTTATTCAAAGCAAATATTTGGAAATTTATAAAATAGCATAGATTTCCAATAATATTTGAAGTTCTTAAAAGCTGATTTAATAAAAAGTGACAATAAATTTGAGCTTATGAAGGACAACAAGCCAAAACTCAAGTTATTTTAAAATACTAACTCCAAGAACAAAGAGTAATAATCCGGCTATTGTTTAATTGCAAAAGTATTGAATATCCAAAGAGTCCAAACTTGAATCCCACATTAAATTTGTGCCCATTTGTGAAGAATAAAGTGGCTAGGAGGTATTGCAAGACGTTAATTAACTAAAAAACATAATATTGGTAAAATATATAAAATTCCAATTAACAATAATATTAATTTATTAATTTTTTTGATAAAAAGAAATTCCCTAAGCAATCATATATGTCAGCTGTTGCCGTATTAAATTTCAAATCCCACAGTTTTGTAATTTTCATTAGCCGTTTCATAAATATAAAAAGAATTTCTTGACACGAAAATTTTTGTGTTTGTTTAGTTTCTGCTCTCTTTTTTTAATAGTTAAAATCTTTATGTGCTATTTTTCTTGGTGTTATAAATTAATACAAATATTAGTTAACATATTTGTATTAAAAAATATTACAATAGCAGAAAATTATTTTCTATTTTTAAAGCTATGGAAAAATCACATTCTCCTTCAATGTAGATACAATTTCTTACATACAAAATTTATATTTTGCAGAAAAATTAAACACAATTAGCGTCAATCATATTTTGCTTTCAGGCAACTTTCGCCATGTATTAATTTCGACAAAATTAATGACAAAATAAAGGCCTTTATTTACTTTAGTACTAAAATGTATTACATAATAAAATAAATGCTTTAAGATTAGCGAAAATTCACTTTTCTAAAACAAGAGACGCACGGTGGGTCAGAAATTAATTTCATTGGCCAAAAGTCCAATTTTTTATTAATACCGATTTCCGAAATTTTAATGTCATTAAATAGTAAACATATTGAAACTTAGGTGACCAAAAAATTAGATAGAAATATTGGTAATTATGGGTATGGCATCCTACTAAAAACAGATATTTTATGTTATTACATAAAAAAAAATGTGATTTTTGTAAATTTGATCAGAAGTAAATGATCATTACTTGCAAACTATTATCGATAATTGGGTGCATTTTTTCTTTTTTTTTTTTTTGTGTTATGTTGGTAGAATAATTTTTTTTAATGAAATTGTATGATGTGTCACTGTAGCATTTATACCTGCCGTGTTATTAAATGCTTTCTCGGGCTAAATTGGAATTTTAGTGGAATAGAACTTTTAAGGATAAAAAGAAGTTAAAAAATTTCCCAAAATGTCCTCTTTAACCCCATATATTCCTTTGTACCTGTCTGGACTCGTTTGTAGAACACGTTTTCAATTTGAGTGAAATTACTCCCAAAAATGTTATATGAAAATATAACATACAAAAATCAGTTTTGATTTGGATTTTAAATCTACAGATTCAATAAGAAACAAGGACACCAATAAGGAGTTAATATGGATTGATTATAGATCATCCAAAACAAGAATCAGGCAATACGAATAACAATGATAGGAATACAGCAAGAAGATTCTTTTCAGATCCCTAAAGAGCATCTAAAATAGCAGGTGTTGATATAAATCTTATTTCAAAATTTAAAACAATTGTCGATGTACCTGTGTGCAATGAACAAATTGATGATATAAAATTTTGTGATTATGCAAAGGAAACTGTAGGAATATATAAAACCAAATATCCATGGAAAAATATATCTGCAACAGTTTACAAAATCCTTTATCATGGAGAAGATGTCATTAAATATCATTTAGTAACACTTTGAGATTCAACAGAGGAAGCCCAAGAAGAAAGAAATAAGGATTATAGATTTTATAGAGAGCACAATACCACAAAAATATCATGAAATTTAATATATTACTGGCAACGTCAGATACGCTCATCTCTAGCACTCAAAGTCAATGGAAAGTAGAATATCGGAACTTGGATGAAGAAGCAAAAAGACTACTGGAAGACAGAAATAATATAGATGTAAATATGGAATATTTGCGGGCTACTTTCTAACCGACTGAATAATAATTATAATTTTGTTTTATTGTTATTAAATTAAAATATAAAATAAACATTAAAAAACTCTTAGTTATTATAAAAAATGTTTATCCTTAATGTTGTTTAATTAAAAAAACAAAATAAACATTATAAAATCGTATTTTTGTTACAAAAACAACCGATTCTAGTGGAACTTGTTCTAGAATTGATAAACTGGGAACCTATTAACTAAATTATCCTGGGTATAATTAAAACCTTTTTTATCTGCTTATATATTGTGAGCCACTGTGAAACGTACGGATAGGCATCGTTTAACGGACCCTTCTCTACAACTATCTAGAATTTATAAATAGTAGCTAGATTACTAACTGTGTGAAAAACATATATATATATATATATATATATATATATATATATATATAACTGACATCGTATAATGTATACATAACAGCTACCAAAGTGCCTTAAAAAATTTTGTATGTTTAAGAGTAAAAAATATACTTCATACTTCAGATGATTTTCACTGACATTATATACGTTACAACAAGTACAACTGCATATTACTTTATATATATATATATAAAGGTATTATATGAATACGCTCACTTATATTTAAAATGTTTGTATGAAAATTATAGAATACTTATTCATATCTGCTACTGATTATAAAGTAAATTGTCATACTTTGACTTTTTCGTCTTATTCATCAACTACTTGATGTTGAATTCTTTAATTTCTTTATATATACATACAGTCACATTTTTATTCACACATACTAATACATATACGCAGAGAAAAAACATGGCGACATGGTCACCACAATAATATAATGTTCTCGGAGTTATGTTTTCTTGATCTTAATAATATTGCGTTCATGATAAAAACGTTTCTGCTTATGTTTAAAAATTAAATAGTTACCCATAATCAAAATTTGAATATGGTTCACTACAAAAATATTATATTTGAAGAGTAAAAACCAGAAACAAAAATTTATAAACATTCAAAAATTTAATTATTTTTTATAACCATTAATTGTAGAAAAATTTGTATTTATATTTTGTTTTGAACAACTGTTAAATGATTGTTTTTAGAAATGTTATGTTTTCCTCAAAGATATAATTTTTGTTTTAAACCATTTCTTTATTTTCCACAACTATTAAGTGTTTGCTTCTAAAACATAATTTTTCTCCACAACTATTGGATACATATTTTTGTGTAATCTGTCAGCAAGCAATATAGTAAAAACATAAAACCTGAAAGTGTCATTCTATATATTCTATAAAAATTAAGATAGAGTATAACGTACTTTCGAGAATGTTTATTTTTCAGTTTAAATTAAATCTAATTTTAGTGTATTTCAAAAGAAAATATAAAATTACCGAACTAAGTTCATATATAAATATTTTTAAGTAAATAATTACTAATTCGAATTAATATATAAATTATAAAAATATAAATTAATTTTAATATCTAATAAAGATTTTTTTCATTATTATATAAAATATATAATAGACTTAATAAAATATAATTTCGACTTAATGTATTTTATTTCAACAAATTTAGTATATGAAACATTTAATTTTTAGTCATATTATTATAAAATATGATTTTAATATAATGCAATCAAATTGTAATATGAAAAAATGAGCTAATAATATCATAAAACGAAAATATAATATAATTTAAGGGAATTATAACATGCAAAAATGGGATTAAAATATGAAAAAAATGTCTCATAACGTGATAAAATGTAATTATAATAAGATAAAGTCGAATCATAATACTATAAAAACATACTTTCCAAATCATAAAATTATAATACCGGACAAACATATGATAAAGTGGAATCATAAAAATTATTATTTATAATTACTATAATTTTCAACTGTAATCAAATATAACAATCATAATATGTTGCTCTTAGATTAAAGTCATCACAACCATATTTTTTCTCTGTGTGTATGTAAAGGATAAAACTCACTACGTACATCATATGTAATTACCAGCACAACCAAAAATATAAAAAGTGTTTTATACGTATAAAAAAAGGATTAAAAATGCTCTTAAAATATATTATTATCTGGCAAATTTTAAAATTATCTGCTATTCATGCTTAAAATGTCTTGATTTTTATTAGCAATTGCTAAAAATTTATTTTCTTTTTTTTTGCACTTAAAAACATTCAAAGCTATTTCCATCAATTTTTTAATCAAAATAAATTTATAGAAATCAAATAAATTGATAGAAATTAAAAAATTTATATCAATTTATATGATTAAGTTTATTAGGGAGTCGAATTTGAAAAACGTATGTGACAGTATTATTAGATGCAAAGTATGCAAAAATTTTCTCTTAAGCATAAAATATACAAAATTGTGCTCCCAAGCATAAAATATGCAAAAATATGCCATTTAAGTTTCTAAAAAAAAGATTTTCTATGAAAATATGACATAATATGCAGTTAAGACCAAAATATGAAAAATATGCAATAACAAATCAATGTCAAAATTCCTAAAATTGTCTGAAATGGATAAATATCTAACAGTTTGGTTCATTTGGGGCCCAGGAAAACATGATTTTGAATATTTTTGTTTGCCCTGGTAACAACAAATTTCACACAATATTTGACCCTGGGTATGATACTGAACATTAAGCCATTTAAATTATTAATATTCAGTCAGTAATTACCTTAATTTTTAATTGATTTTAATTTTTTTTAATTGATTTTAAGCTAAATTTTAATCAAAACAATTAAGTTAGTTTTTATGTTTAGTGTAACCACTGTTTAATGTAATTAAAGGATTCATAACTTTACACATTAAAACCCTTAAAGCTAAAAAGAAAAAATAAAATATAAACTATGAACAAAAGTTGACGACATGACACATACAAACATGTAAACAGATAAGTATAAAAAGATAAAAGCAAACACACGCGCTACACAATAATTGAAACACAAAGAGGAATGAAACGACAAATAGACGGACATACAATTTAAGTGTCATGTCACATAACGTTATGACGACACTCGTTTGCTTAAAGCAGCAATATATACAACCAAAAAAGTTTTACATAAATACTAAAGATAGCTTTTAAACATAAGTTTTTGTGGATTGTTCTTATCATCAGCTAAAACAGTCATTTTGAAACAAAAACAAATAAAATAAAAATAAAATTGTTATCTCCTCTAAAAGCAAAAATAAAAAAAGACGAAAACGAAAACAGTATACAAATAAACAATCTGACTAAACTAAACTAAACTAAACTCTCTTTTCATATCTTTTAACCAACATCATCAAATAATATGAATAGGAAAGAACGAATGAATGACTGAATGGTTGCAAACCACATTTAATCATCCATATAAATCCCAAGTATTCATACTTTTCCAACTAAAATTGTATCTACGTGTCAATTCTTTGATGGGTCAATTAAACTGAGTTCAATTGAAATTGAAATGTAATTGGATCTTTTCACTTTTATTAACGATTTTTTTTTTTAGTTTCAATTTGTGTCTCTTTTTATAATAAATCAATGCGCAAACAGATATCCTGCAAAAGCTAAAAAAAAAGCAAATATATGAAAAGTTGATCAAATATTAAAATGAAAAAAATATTAAAAAATCATGACACAAATGTAGAATAGAATATTAGTATTGGCTTATAAAGAGTATTTATTTTTGTGCTACATATCGCAGTGTTTCAAAAACGCTTTTTTTCTATTTCTGTAACTTGTGAACCGTTGGACATATCTCAATAAAATTACACCTGGACAGAAATGAGGTGCTGTAGAATTGATTTGAAGGAGCACAGATTTTTAGCGGTTCGGGGAGGGAATGGTTAGACAACCAAAGTTGGTTATCTCGTGTATGGAATTTTTTTTTAAAATCGGCAAAAATTTGATTTAGGTTTAGACAGAAAAAAAATACATGTAGATAGTCCTTGTAAATCTCTACAAAAAATACGCATGTGTAGGTGATTATTTTAAATTAAGATATGTTTAAGTCAAAATAAATTTTCCACTCATTTTTAGCCTCGCCTTTTTAAGGTTTTTTAACTTGGCGGGCTCAATATTGGCCCTAATTTTTTAAATATTTATTGGATTCCTTACAAATAATATTTCTGCAAGAATCGTATAAATATGTGGATTCGGTAAAAAAGTTATATTAATATGAAGTAGGAACTTTAAAAGAATTTTGTATTTTCGGTTTTTTTTTTTCAAAAAAGCTGGCAATATTATTTTACTTAAAATTTTTTTCTGGGCCATAATTCCTTTTTTTAAAGTTTCCAAAAGGAATCTTAATATAGGTGCGTGTAAAGTAAACTCGAAGGCGCTTGGGGCAACGGTCTTTCCACAAGCCCTTTTTGTCAATATTTTGAAATTTTTTTTAATTTTTATGTAAATTTCTCAAATCGCTCAGCTTTGCGATTAGCAAAATTTAAGTTAATTATTACCGCCATATATTGTGTAAATACTAGGGTTGTGATTCGAACAAAAATGAAAAAAATTTTTAAATTTAGAATAAAAAATTATTCGATCAATTTTTAACGATTAATCGAATAATTTTCCAAAACGAGTTTTTGTTAAATTATTATGACTTTTTGAAATTTATTAAATTCTGGAAATTTTCCAACGCATATTAGTTGTTTTAAATATTCAACAAAAACAAGAAAAATGAAACAAAATTATATGCAAATTCTTTATTTTTCGGAATTTTTCATTTATTATTTATTTTAAAATTTGTTTTAATGTTTCAAGTTATGTGGAAAAATCCGCAGATTCTGAAATGTATAACGATGGCTTGTTAACTGGACTCAATCAATCAATAAATAATATTAAAAATTAAATAATATATTTTAAAAGAAAAGAAAAACTAGATTTGCCTTTAATGCTATGTATTGTCACCATCAGTATTAAGTGAAAGGATTTTTCCACACATATGTCTTTACTAAAACAAAACAATAATCGTTGTAAAGCCAAATTTCTTAATTATTTTCTTTATAAACGATTCCTAGTTTTTGCAGTTTGTTTAACTTATAAAAAATTATTCGAACAATATATTTTATTTTTTATTCATCCGATTGATTGAAGAAAATTCAAAGTTTATTCGATCACACGACTAATTTAAAAATTTATGAAATTTTACTAGATCAACTTCAATGTCGAATATTTGAAGTTGATATCCTATAATATCAAATCCTTTCATAAAATGTTTATATATTTGCTTGAAAACTAACAAAAACTTTGTCTTCTTAGGTAATTTTTAGTACTTGTATCATGTATTTTATGAAAAATATAAAAGCGCGAGTAGCAATGCAATGTTAACTTCTTCTGTTAACTTTACATTGCTGTTGCACTTGAAACATGTTTACAGTTTTCATACAAAAATATGCAAAATTGCCAAAAATTTCAAGGTTTATTGTTACTTTTTTTTGTTCAGATGTAAGCTGTATATACATACAGGTATTTGGTATCTCTGAACTCGTAAAATTGTAGAGAATAACACCTAGTAGAAAATTACATACGGTCAAATTTCTTCAAACCATGATATGAAAAACTTAAAAATAAAAATTTTTAATATATTTTTTAAAAATAATGTTAATATTTGGAAGCAAATAAAATTTAAACGAGTAGAGATATTAAAATGAAATTTTGACACAATATAGACAGACTTACCTTCAAGTCAGAAAATTGAAAACACATTTATTGTTTTGTACCAAAATAACAAAAATCCCAACCCGGCAAAAACTTGTTTTAAAAATTGACTTGTTCCATTCAAATTGTCACACTATTGTTATAAGAGGTGTCCGTGAGAAAATAATTTTTATATGTTTACCCAATACATGGAGGTATTTAATTAATAATTTTTGTTTGACTGATTTTAAGGCAAGTCTATATTTCACTTGTTCCGATTTTTTAATTCACATAATTTTTCTTTGATCTCAGCTTTGCGATTTGAGAATTTTACAAACAAATTTAAAAAACTGTGGAAAATTGGCAGAGTTCGTATAGGACTTTTGGGGAGACCGTTGCCTCAAGCGCCTTCTTGTTTACTCAACACGCATCTACATTAAAATTCCTTTTGGAAACATAAAAAAAAATATATGGGTCAGAAGGAAAACAAATTTTATAACTACAAAAACATTGCCACCTTTTTTGAAAAACCCAAAAATATGAAATCCTTTTAAAGTTACGATTCGGTATAGATATGCATTATATTATTTAGTGCCAATATTGAGCCCGCCAAGTTAAAAAAAAACTAAAAGAACAAGGCTGAGTTAAAAATTTTTTTTGTCTTGAACAATATAAATAATAAATATATATATATAATTATATATATATAATAATATATATAATAAATATATAATATATATATATACTTTCTTTTATACGTTCTTCTTTTATCGTTAGATCGAAAAATTCCTGGGCATTAATTCCACTAAAAAGTATTCATTATTGCATAAATCTCGCTTAACCCCATATAAGTTAACAATCATTTAAAAAAGATACCCTATGATTTTAGCAAAGAAACGAATAAAATAGCCAGCGTATGTTCTTGAAAACGTGTTTATAAGAATTTTGCAGATGAAGAAATCTGAATCTATATATAAGATTCCGAAACTGAAGACCAATCAATATTATTACTTTTTCAATATTTGCCCAACCCCATAAAAGTTGCACCCAGCCGAAACATTTAAAATCAAACGGTCCCTTGTTTCTTAAGAAATCCGGATACTATGATAGTGTACGTTTGAAGTATAAAAGTACTATCAATTGTGAATGATACACAATCATTTGCTTACCAAAAGTCTTCAAGAAGTAAGAAAATTAACTGCCGGACCGGGATCATTCACCACATCTTTCACTCACTTTCAAATCAATATAACCATTTACACGAGCGACGATTAAAAGAACTGTCTTCACCAGAAATATAACCTGAAATATCAACTTTCAGACACGTGTTCGACTGCCAAAATCGAATTAGCTTTACCTTATTTATGGGCATCAGCACCATCCAATGACAAATAACCACAAATACTTTAGACTGTTGTTTATTCTCTTGTGCCAGTCAACCAGTTTTTCCCTAGGGCACATCTATAAAATAATCGAAATAGTCAGGCAATATTCATGCTTAAGAAAAACTTAAGGGATGAAAAAATAATAAAAACTTAAGTCATAGAAAATGACTATAAGGTTATGAGAGAGTGATAAACCTAAGACATTGCTGTTGCATTAATTGCATGACTCATACTTTTGTTTTATTATATATTTTATTGTTGTGATTTTAAAGAAAAAATAGTGAAAACAGTTACTCTTCCAGTTATTTTCTATAACTAAGGTTTTCAAACAAAAAAACAAGTTTTAGAACTTAAATACGATTTAGCTACTATATGAGCAATATATTTTTTTCACTTCAATAGGAATGAAAAAGGTATAAAAAATGGAAAACTCTAACTAAAAACCGTAAAAAATGAAAACAGAAAAAATTTTCCAATTAAAAAATTTATCAAATCAAGTATGATTGAATGATTGAATAAATTAAAAATTTAAGTGGGAAATAAAATTTTACTTAAATTTTATTTTTATTTATTTTTATTTTATTTCATTTACTTAAATATATTTATTAAATTTAGAAGCAAAATGAAACAACAGTGTTAATCGAAAAATATACTCTAATAATTTTTTCTGTTTACATATGCATATCATCTTCAGTCAAATGAGAATCCGTAAAAGGTGAATTAGCAATACCTTTATTTGCTTCTAGTGATATTGTTACCTTTTTGCCTTTCAAATGCATTGATTTGTTTTCTTTAAATAAACTGAGTTCTTTTTAATTAAATATAGTAATAATGAGTCAATACTCTTTTACTTCCAAATCAAAACAACTCTTTTATTGACACTTAATTGAAAAATTTCGGCAAATATTTATTTCTGTGAAAACACGAGCTTATTGTTGCACGACTATGTTGTACAAGATAAAACAGACTGACTGAAACAGTGAAACCTTCTTATATACTAGTGAGGAAATTAATAATAAAATTTTTACAATCTCCTAGTAATTTAAGGAGCGAAAAAAATTCTCAGAAATTTGCGGGATCATGGGAAATTTTGTTAATTTGAATTTTAACTATTGGTGTTTTCATTTTTATTTCGTTGCTATATGATATTTCTTGCTTTAAAATAATTTTTCTTATTTTAAAATAATTAAACACATTTGCAATCGAAAATTGAATTGTTGACTCTGTTTGGCGATACCAAAGCAGTATTTATGGACTATAATTAGACTCTAGCAGAATGTTATATGTATTTTCTTGCTGTTGCACACTTCATCAGCATTCATGGGGTCTTATTCAATATGAACAATACTTTTGAAAAAGAAAATACATAATAGCGATAATATTTCGGGGTTACCAGATAATAAAAAAATTACTATGTTCAATAAACAGGTAAAAAAACCAGAAAACCCATCAGTTCTATAACAATAATTTGGTTCTATGAAATCACAGCTGTCACTAAAAAGTTCTTAAGCTATGATGCGGCAACACAGAATAAAACAACAAAATAATTCATTTAATTACAAAGTGTTTAAATTTGTACCTCCCAACAAAATTATTATATCAATTACTAATAACTATTGAAATAGAAAATCTACCTAGATGACTGAATGAATTAAAAATTTAAATAAATAAAAAAGATATGCGATATTTAATATTTTCTTTGTATTGGAGTGTCATTTAATATTCTCTTTACATGGAGGGTACCATTTCCATTGGCCCCTTCCATCATATTTTCATTCTATGTTTGGGGGTGGATGAGAAAGGTATTCTCGTAAAAGTTTAAGACTTTTGCTGTAACATCATTTAAGTTATCGGATAATTAGTACTTCCTGTGTATGGGGGATACTATTCCCTCTGATCCTATTCTTTCTATTATCATTTCAATTATAAAGAATGATGAGAAAATTATTTCCTCAAAATTGTAAGACTTTTGCTGAAATAGTTGTTAAGTTATGCGATAATTAATATTCTTTTTTATGGGGGATAACACTGCTCCTGCTCCTAACGAAAAATAAAATAGCCTACTCGTATTTTAATTCCAAGGTTCACAGAGTGATACTGAGAAAATTTCAAGAAAATTGGTTCAGCGGTTTAGTTATATATAAGGTACAAACAAACTAACAGACATACAAACAAACACAATTCATTTGTATATATATTAGGGTGATTGATAATTCGACTTTTTGGAGAAACCAATTCTCGAATAGTTGGTATTTTGAAAAAACAGGTTGTTGTTTTCGAAATTCTGAAAAAAACCGGTTAACCGTTTTTTTTTTTTCTTTTGCAGAAGTAAATATTTCCATTAAAAGACTATATTTTTCTAAAAACCTAAAAAAATTATTTAATATTTAAGTATTTAAGTTAGAATTTATGAAATAAACGTAAAGGTAAGAAAATAATCATCAAAAATGAAACTAAATTTTACATAATATGTACAGAAATTATGACTTACTATGAAAAAGCATATCTCAATTTTTTTCAAAATAAATTTAAAAGGTAGATCTCCTTTAAATAATACTCCTTTGGAAAATGAACCAAGCTATTATTACAAACATTGAATTTAAAAAAAAAACCCTAAATATTTAAATTGTTTATAAGAATATTACAGGTATTACAAGTGAAAAAACTAATTTCATTAATATGAGTATTTCATTCAATATAATTATTCCTTTAATATTTGCTTAAACTTATACACACTGTTGCCAGATTTGAGAATTTATCGTCATCTTGAAGATTTTTTGTTTTTAAAAATGGCCTGTTGGTGGTTTTTCTTCAAATATTTTTAAGAAAAAAGTATTACAAGTGAAAAAACTAATTACATTAATTTTTAATTTAAAATTTTATGATAAATAAAATAAAAGTTTCATCAACAAAACATTGAAAATGTTCATTAACATATAAAAAACCTAAACTTTAATATTGACGATTTTTCGACGATTTCATATAGTTGATTCGATTATTTTGACGAATTTTTTTCTCAAAATTAACTTTATGAATATTAATCAATTAACATATTATTCCTAAATTTACATTCAAATATTAGTATTTATTACATAGATTTATTGAAATAAAATTTTATTTTTAAAACCGGTTTTTTGTGTTAAAAAAAAGATATATTCAACATTTGAAAAATGAACATTTTGAAAAACCCAACAGCAATTAAACCAAAAAAAACCCGGTTTTAAAATCGGTTGGAGAACGTAGTCAATTACTCTATTATTTAGATATAGATAAAACATATGAATTCCCATAGATACGGCTTTGTTGTGGAAACCAATTTCAAATTTAAAAGAATTGTATGAAATTTTATAATATTATACGAACGATCACTTAAAGCTTTTTTAAAACCTTGACAATAAAAAGCATCACAATAAATTTAACAAATTTAAATTATTTAACATTATTCAGGATTTTATTCATCGTATTCGGATGACTGACTAAATTTTATGTAATGTTTTTTGTTTATTTAAAATATCTTAAAGCTTATAATTTGCAGTCATAAGATATTGTAAGAGATAGCTGATTTTGAGTTCACTGAACTACGGCTTTAATTCGCTCAACCTAAAAAATATTTTACTAAAATTCTCTGCAATTCCCAGCAGTAAAGAAAATTATTTCAGAAAATTAGAAACCATATTTAGAACATATGTATGTACAATACAGAGTGGAAGACACTTTCTAAATCATTTTATATAGCAAAGTAAAAGATCATCACATTTGTTCCAAAATGAGTTTGGAGTCAGGAAATTTCGACTTCTTGTTACGTTTTCCTATTTCTTATTGCAGATTTGGAAAAAGCCATTGCCAAACTCTTTGACACACATAAGAGTTTTCGAAACTGCATTCAGTTTAAAGAACTAGCTTTTGGGATTTTAGAACATATAGTTTAAAGTAAAAATTTTCATTTAAAATAGGTCCAAATTGGAAGGGTCTGTACTAGGTTATCCAATCGATTAAACGTCATTTGGTTATTGGATTAATTTCGGTCAATTAACTGTTATAATAATTGAAAATTTTATATTTTCGAATAACGAGTAATCTGAATAATTTGTATCAAATAACCGGTTAGCCGAATTTTAGTGTTCTGGAGTTATAAATTTGGAACGTTTTTATATTTTTAAAAATAAATTTATGCCAACTACTTTTTTTTAATATCTGTTATATGCCAGCAAAAATAAATAAGTAATTTTTAGGGAAGTATTTTTCTATTACTTCCAAAATTTCAATAAGGATACGTTTGCTTGTGTTTAGGAATTAATACAAACAGCATCAAAAAATATTACTAAAAAGATATTCAAATGAATTATTCTGCTATAAAACTTTTTCATTTTAATAGAATGCGACATGATTACTTCTTCATAAATACTTGAACCTGTGACAACGGAAAGTTTGAAAAATGCCAATATTAATTTTGACATTTATGTCGAAAATCGTTCGCAGATAGAAAATGAAGAAAGAATATTTTATGACATTAGGTCAAAAAATTAAATTTTTTGCAACAAATGGGCGAAAGAACTGATAAGATGAACCCTTTTTGAAAGAATTTGAACTATATTATGTTACTGAAAAACTATTTCAATAGATTAAATACTATAATTAGGGTTACTTATATATTTTGCACATATTACCAAGACTATTCGGTTAATCAAATAATTTGCTATTAATCGGTTATGAACAAATCATCTTTTAATCTCGAGTAAATAATTATCGATTTAACCGATTAATATGAAACCCCGAAAAGTTATATACTCTAGTCTGTACATAGTCTTGCTGGTATGTTGGGCTTGTTCTTTATTCTAAAGTTATTTGTGTGAAGATACCTTTCAGAAAATTGTTAAATTATTATACATTCTTAAATAATAATTTATTTTAAAGAGAAAAGAATGTAGAAAAAAAATATAATTATTGCAATTTTTAATTCATTTATTTATTTTCATTTATTTGTGGGCTCAGAGAAAATATCGACTTTCAGTTTTTTTATTCGATAGATAATTTTGTTCATTAATCATTTGGCTTAAAAATTTGCAAAATAAAAAAATAATAATTGGGATATATATTGAAAAAACCGAATCAATATTGTATAAAATTAAGACAGTTGATAATCCAAATGGAAATAACTTGAAAACTATGAGAGATAAATAGCATAAGCATTTTTTCTATAGTTCTTATCTAGAGCTTTAAGAATAAAAAAATATTTAAAATCAGTTTTTGTATCCCTTCCAAAAAATAGGATTTTTCGAGGTCCCTAAAATAGGCATTTGTTTGGTCAATAATTTCATCGTTGGAGCTGAATCTCCTTTCACCGAGCCATTTCTTTAGGTTTGGAAATAGGAAATAGTCACTAGGGGCTAAATCCGAGAATATAGCGGAAGAGGTACCAATTCGTAGCCCAATTCATAGAGTTTTGCCATTGAGACAGCACACGTGTGCACCCGTGTATTATCTTGATTAAAAAGTACTTTTTTCTTGACCATATGGGGTCGTTTTCTTTTCAAATCCTCATTAAATCGGTCTGATAAGTTGGCATAATATTCGCCGTTTATTGTTTTTCCCTTTTGAAGGCAAGCAATCAATGTGGATTATCCCGCGTACATCCCAAAAAACTGTTGCCATCACCTTATTGGCCGACAAACTTACCTTGGCCTTCTTTGGGGCAGGTTTACCCGGAGAAACCCATTTTTTCACTGCTTCTTGATCTCCGGAGTATAGCAATGGATCCATATTTCATCCACAGTTACAAAACGCCGCAAAAACTCATTCGGTTAAACAACTCCAAACAATCCTTTGAAGTTTTCACACGTTTAAGTTTATGAGAGCAAACGCAGCATCTTGCAGACAACTTTCTTAAACCCAGCTGATCACTTCTACTCTTCAGTCGGCCAACACCATATCGTGGATTTTTTCGACATTTTCGGGTGTACTGACCTCAAATGGCCGTCCAGAACGTTCAGCGTCAATTGTACTTGTGCGACCAGAACGAAAGTCAATAAACCACTTTTTTACCATTGAAATCGAGGTGCAGAGTCTCCATAGTATTTATTGAGATTTTCCTTGGTTTGATTGACGGTTTTTATTCGCAAAAAAATAATGTTTAATGAGCACTCGAAATTCACTTTTTTCCATTTTTAGAAAAATACACGAGGTTGTATATTTTGAACAGCTGTTAAACGCAAAGTAAATGACGACACTTGCTCAAAATTTGATAGTAGTCTATTAACAGGTGGTACTTGATGGGAATAGTGTTGCATTTTATATAAGTACGAGTGAAGTTTGAAGAATCATTATAATTTTGAACATAATTATCTTTACTACTCATATAAATTAAAATATGTATTGTATAAGGTACTTTTTAATAAATTGACTTTAATAGAAAAAGTCTTGTTTATATCGTTTACATTTCAATATCCAATTTTTATAATAATTATTCTTCTGTCATAAACTTCAGCAGCTCAAAAGTGATATGCACAATATTCATTTTTATAGATTTGTTATTCTCAGTGCTTTATGAACACTTTCCTATATACTTAATTTTATTTTAATCCAAAAACAATTCCTGTCATATTGGTTTTTATTTCATTGAATGATAGTGTTCTTACTTATTTCTGACTCTTTGGATTATTTTATAGATTACAAAAATAATTTTCTATTTTCTTTGGGTAATTCACTATGCTTGTATGTACATACATATATAGATTTATGAGATTTATATCATAAATCTGTAATACATTTAGGGATAAAACATTTTTACATTTCTGCTCTTTTCTGTTGCTGGCTTTTTTTTCAATTTTATTGTTTTATTCAAACAATAAAAAATTCACAAAAAGATTTTTAAGACTATTATAGTCATAGAAATTCTTTCATAACAGTAATGGCCACCTGTGGGGATTTTTTTATATATATAAATGTAGTATAAATAAAATGAATTGTTAAATGACACTGTGGACCAAATTTTAGCATTTTATTGAGCAAAAATAATGATTTCATACTTAATATGGGTTACGGGTGGTATGAGTGGTAATTACTCATTATTTTCGTAAGTATACGGTACAGTGTACATTACGGTTGGTATGAGTAGTAATTATTCATTATTTTCGCAAGTATACATTACAGTGTACATTAATCCTGAGTACATAAAGTATCAAGACCTTTGTGTTCTTACAGTAATTAATAGATTTTAATAAATCTATTAATAACTATCAGTCACACTCCACAAAGGCACAGTGTCACATTTAGCCAAAATAGAACGACAAAAATATGAAAATAAAAGCTTATTAATTGAAGTATATTTTTCGTATTTAATAGTAGACATATCATATATTAGGGTAAAACACTTAGAATATTGGAAAGTGTCTATAGCTCGAATTATGTATTTTCAAAGTTGGTACATGCGGAGAAAAGATAGTTGCGATGATCATAATCTAAGAGCAACATATTATGATCGATAAATAATAATAAATAAATAATAATAAACATGAAAATTATAATCATAAAATGGTCTAACTTATCATATTATGATCAGATTTTTTTTGTACAAATTTGATCATGTTATGATCCGGATTTATTAATTTATGATCCGATTTTCTTAAGTTATGATTCGATTTTATTATATTATGAATGTTTCAAATTTATCTCATTATAATCGAATATTATTTTTCCATAAATTATTTATTTGATTCATCATATGTTGTTGAAGACAATGCAAGGAATAAATTATTTAACACTTAATCAATATCTCATATACACATATAATATAACCAAACATTGTCTACTTATATTAATTTATATATAAACTAAATGAGAATTATAATGGAGGTTAAAAACAAACGTTAAAAACAAAATATATTCAAAAACAAACAAGTTGTGGGTATTACAACCATATTTGTAAACAAAATTTTTATTTGTAATATTTTATTGTTATGGGAATAATATTAATATGGTTTAAATCCAAAATATGGTTTAAGAACAAAGAAAAGGATTAATAATATTTCTTCATTGTAGAAATAATGATATTTTTTATATTAATAAAATTTTTTTACAAAACCATAAAATTTTTATAGTCAACTGTATTAAAATTTTGATTGATGGAAATATTGAATGATAAAACTGAAAACAAAACGTTGTTATTATGAACAAAATATTATTAAAATTAATAAAAATTAATAATAAGAACATAATATTGTTGTATATTTAAGTAAATATGATTTTTATTTTGATATATATGATAGTAAATGCTCCCAAATTATTTTATTATAAATTTTTAGGTAAAGATACAATACAATGAAGCCTCGGTCTGCTTCCTTAATGTGGACCCGAGATGGGCGAAGCAAACTGAAATGATGGAAATCGAGTTACTATCTTCTATATATTTATACTATTTTCTTAATAATTGATTCCAGAATAAAATATTTCAACAGAAAAGTAATTAATTTTTAATAAAATTTAAATAGTTTTTTGCAAAAATAGGTGAAATTAAAATAGCTATATAAATTCTATTTTAATTTTCTAACTTAACACAAAGAAATTAATCCATCTTTTGTTTTCATTAAAATTTTCTCCAATTCCTTTTAACCTGTTATTAGCAATTATGAAACTCCTTATACAGCGACGCAAATCGAGATCATATCGACGCAAATCGAAATCATAACGACGCAATCCAAATATTGAAATTTCATTCAGTGACTTTTTTTTAATAATATTAAAATATATATTTTATCGGAAGTCCTATTTTTAGTGGACTAGAACTAAAAAGTTCCATCGACTTCCAATTTAAAGATACGATTAGTATATAAAAGAACAACCATAAAATTATATTTGAGAACACTGACTGCAACTTTTTGCAATCACTTAAAATATGAGGAAAAAATATGCAGTACTTCATATTATCAATTTGTTAGCAATTAATTCCAAACCTAAAGTTAATGTCTAAAAATTTGAATGCAAATAGTATATCGAGATAAGTGTAGTTAGATCCCGCCTCACTCATTTTTTTAGTATGAGAATGGCAGCGATTATACCCGACCATTTTTAGTGGGAACGCTTGGGGCCTTGTCTACTAATAGAATATAACATTTCAGTCCAATATTTTAGACTTATATTTTAAGTCGCGATTATTAAAACATTTTAGTAATTAGCGAAATCTTATCATAGGATTTTTTTTCAATAAATTAGAATTAATTATTTCACTTTGAAAGAAAAAAAGTATACCTCTATTGATCTCTTAGCGATCATATGCATTTGTTGTGATGACATTTTCTTACTCTAAGCGTATTTAAATATTTTGCATTTTTTGCCCCATGAAAGTGTAAAATTATTTTTGTAACACTCTATAAACAAGTTTGCAATCGTAAATTGTCTTGTTGCTTCTGTTTAATAGTACTAAAGCAGAGTTTGTACAATATAATTAAATATTAAACCTATAGTCGTAAACGCCGTTATAGAAGAGGTTACAGTAATATCGTAAGCCAATGTCCGGCTCGAAGGACCATAAAGAAGTTTGAAACCGTACCGGAACAGAGTGGACTATAATTAGATACCAGCAGTATTCGTGGTGGCTTATTCATTTAGATTTCGTTGAAATCTAAATCTTCTATTTAACAATATGAAATTTATTTAGAACTTTTTATAAAATTTTCAAATTTGTATGCATAATATTATATGGTAGTAATATTTAAAGTTTACTATATGGCTTCTATGCAAGTTGCTGTGACTCTTGGATAATCCTTTTACATTAAGGTGATGGTTAGTTAAAGACCGATAATCATTAAATTTTTTCAATAGGCTTTCAACTTTCCTTAAAGTTAAAGTGGTTTTTAGAAATGCGCTTATGTACAAACTATGGTAAATTATGGACTAATATTTGTTCAATTTGGCGCACAAATTTTTTTATAAAATAATTATTTTTTGACTTTAAAATTCCATTTTCGAAGAGCATTTGCATGGGGGATAGGGTAAGTAATCGATCATTCCTAACAAATTTCGGACCACTTCGTCCTTATACCAAAGTAAATCTTAGTGCCAAATCCTATTATATAAAAATTCTGAAACTTACCAGGTTTACATGAAAAGACTTCCAGCTAAACGGAAGGACGTACATCGTCGTTTCGACTGTGAAAGTGATTTTGAGACAAAAAATATACTTTAAGGTGAGTATTAGACCAATATATTTATACTTTATAAACATTAGCAGAAATAAATATTGCGCCAACCACCTACGGTGTAGTAAGTTATACAAATTTCCATTCATACAATATAAAATAATTTCTTTTTCAAATTTTCAATAAAAATTTGTTTTAAGCGTCAACTTTTTTTCTTAATTTGAGATTTAAAAAATATCCTCTTTTCAGCGATACTAAACACTCATACTAAAATTTGCTATTTTAGTTAATCCCAAGTTTTGTTCAAGACTACCCCAATGTGCACTGTAGGGTGGTTCTTGTGATATTTTATTTGTTATTTTTGTTTTATTGATATGACTTTAACTATAATCTTTTAATTGGTTCTATGTGTAAAAAAGAAAATATTTATGAAATGCCGCTTATAAATAACACTATGTGACAAAATTGAAAAGTTGACTGTAAGTCTAGTTGAGTAGACAATTTTGTAATTTTTAAATTTTTCGATACACTCTCAAAATCTTTAGTTAGTTATCGATAAAAAATTATTATTATTTTTGACGGAATAAGAAAAATAAATTCATTGTTGTACCAATTTTAAAAATGGTTTTAGATAGACGAGAAGACAAACTGAAATATTGTCAAAAGAATCTGCGATTTTCATTTTCATTTTTGTAACTCTTATTTAAAATTTTCTTTATGTAACGAATAATTTAAACCGCCAAATATTAAATTTATTTGTACATAAATCACTTAGGAATTTATAACAAAATAAATTTTTAATTTTACTTTTTTTTAATTTATAGTTTGTTGATTTAAATACTGCTTATGAACAAGTTAAAAATATTGTAGCTTCATCAATACTTAATTAATTTTGAAAAATGGGGGCTTGTGGGTTCATATAATATAATAGAAAAAATGCCCCGGAAGTTTAAACAAGATTGAGAAAAAAATTCTTATATTTTACAATAATTTAGCAAAAGTTCATTTAATGTAAACAACTGTATATATATTTAAAAAAAACCACTAAAAATTGAAAATAGGTAAAAGAAATAATTTTAAAAACTTTTTATTCCAACAAGTTATAAAAAATCGTTTTTTATCGATAACTTCAGATTTTAAGGGTGTATCGAAATTTTTAAGAATGACATAACGATCTAATCAGTATGGTCTAAAACGTATACTAGATTACTTCAAAAGTACATATGACACATTGTGTAACTGAAAGTGAATAATCTAAGAAAAAAGAAATCAAAATAATAAACAAAATATACAAAAATATATAAAAATTGTATATTAAAAGAAAAAAAATCACAGTGACTTTTGAAACCATTATTAATTTCGGATTATGAAAAAATCCGCAATTTTAGTTACTAAAACTTTATGATGATTTCGCCAATTTAAAACTTTTAAAGAATATATTTTTCATCGAATTGTTGAGGTAAGAAATTTATACATTTCTGTCGCCCAAAAAAAAAACTCGATATTTTACATAAATTTTCTATTTTTGGAAATACAAACATAAAAATAAAATTATGCTTTTTAAAATTTTTCACTTAACAGTGTTTTCTTTGTTTTATATTAAAATTTAATTAAAGGATTAATTGTTGCAGTATTTTTGTTTTTTTTTCAATTGGTTAAAAATAGTTTATAAATGCAAGAAAAAAACTGACGTTTGTTTAAATCAAATATAAAAATATGAACACTTGTATACACTTCTGTTACCAGCAATAGATAAAAAATTGTCTGGTTGAGATATTCTTTCTGGGATAGAAAGGAACTGCACTTCAGGCAAGCTTGTTTTTTTATCTTAGACAAATTTATAATTTTATTAATATCTTTAAGTATAAAGACGATTTAATAGGTGAGCTATTGATGGAAAAATACTGCATGGCTGATACAAGACAACAAACAACACACATTTGAAAAATGGCATTACATCTCCCCGTAACTATTTGTTATAACATTTCCTTCCGTCTTTATTTTTCATTTCAGTTTTTGTTTTACTCAAAGCATATAAACTGAGTGGATGGCACTATGTCAATGAAGGAATAATTGCCAGTACATACATATGTACATTCAACATATTAAAATTAATGTGTTGCCACGGCAAAAAATCTTTTCTAACCAAAAGTTTGAAAAAATAACCAAATTAGGAAAATAAGAAACCAAATTTAAAAAATTCGAAGTTACTATATACAAATTAATATAACCTTAATATATGTATTCAGATTTTAAATACATATTATAAAGTTTAGTTAGTCTTTAGGAGAAAAAAATGTATTTAAAATTTAACTGTTTAGAAAAATGTTTATCAAAATATGGTACCTGATCTAATTTTGTAGGGCGTCGGGATATAAAGTTCAATAATACAAATTTAATTATTCTCACGTTCTTATGATATGATGACGAAAGCAAACCAGATTGTAGTAAACATAAAATTTCAAAACAGCTGGGTCGAGCAGTAATAGAAAATGAGGTTGACTTTTACAATTATGTGTTTAGAAAAAAAGAAGGTAAATAAGAGTTATTTTTTATAGGAACTTAACCAATCTCATTTAGTAATATGAATTCCATTTTTTAGAAGCTTTAAAATCTAAAAATTTAAAGAAAAAGATATTTAATTAGGTGGTTTGGCGAAAAGATTCAATATCAATCGTTCATGTACCAAAGCATTCACATATATTAAATTTTAATAAGTTAATTTAAATATTGTGTGCACTTTTATTGCAGTTATTTGTAAAACAATAAGGTGCTTTTTTTAAATTTATATTATCATTTAATTATGTTGTCTTCCACAGTTTTAATAAATGAAAAAGATAAATTTTTTATTCGCTATAGCATGTTATTGGGGAGCCCTCTAAAATATACCAATCGACTCAGAATCTCTTTAACTGGTCGAAATTGGTTCATTATTTTACCTAGTCCCCAAATAAGTTTTCTCTTGGAGTAATATTGTGAAGCTTAAAAATCTTAAATAAATATAGGCGTATTTCTACAGAATCCTGCCCAAATTTTTATGTGCCTTATAAAATATGGCATTCGGTTTCAAAAGGATTAAAATTAATTGTAGCTTATATATAGCGTCCTCTCCCGAAAATCAGTTAAAAGTACTTATATCCTACATAGATATTAATATGTTAATAAAATTTTCCTTAAATAAAATTATCTATAGCACCCATAGTGTAGGATATCATATAGTTGGATTTCATGAATATACATTTTTTTAAAGTAATTTATTTCGTAATTACAAGTATTAAGGTTATTTGTTACATCGTCAGAACTATCTCACAAAAATCTCCCAATCCATTTCACTTTTGGTTAAATATTAGAAAATCTTTATATTTTCTATTGATTTAAATTGTTTACTTCATTATCAGTCAAAATTAGAATGAGAAGTTTAAATATGTGATGAATTTTTAGCACACTCCTTTTTTATTCTTGTTTATTTTTGGTAAAATTAACAGAATAAATAGCAATTTTAAAGCTAGTAAAGATAAAATTTTGATTTAACAAAAAAAATAACCAAAGTGGAAAAAGTCATCTGCTCCACATCGGAAAATCATATAACCAATTTTGGTTAAAATTAACTAAAACGGCAACACTGTATGTTTCTCAAATTTCAAATTCAGAACTGTTTATTTTTGCACTCTGAATAGTTAATGTTGTGAGGTTTTTTTCTATATAATTTGGAGGAAATCGAATTAGATCCAGGTTTTATCAGAATTCGAAATTTGAATTTTTGGATACAAATAACTCGATAACTATAAAAGTTAAATAACATTCCGAAGCCTTAATGAGAGAAAATTAGTGTATTTTCTCTCTATGAAATAGTATGAGAAAAAAATATTAGCAAGCATGTGTGAATTTTTATTTAAATCAGACTAGCTACCCACAATTTACAAATTTTCTTGAAAAATATACGTTTCAAAAAAAAAAATTTTCGGAAAAACTATGTCTATCAACGATGCATTGTGTCCAGTTAACAGAGTTTCTAAGTTAAATACAATTTCATGAGATCCTGTCAAAAAATTTTAGCTTTAGTTTATTTTTATTATAGTTATTCTTAAAGATTTTAAACGTTTATCTTTTTATTTTACCGATATTTTTCAAGTTAAGGTACTTACTAACTTATATTTCAACTATTTCTCATTACCAGAAAAATAACTGGTAGAAAAAAAACGCTTCGGCAAAATTCGACAAATATTGAGAAACAGACAGTAAAATTATTAAAATAAAATAAAATAAAAAGTATATTCAAATTTTTTTATTTTATAAAAAAAAATACTTTTTTTTCTTGATGCTGAAGTTTTTAAGTAATAATAAAATTGTTAGTGTAATTTAAATATAATTGTTTAAGTGATAAAACTATTGCTTAAAAAAAATATTTTGCAATAATTTTGAATTACCTTTTTTAAACTAGAAAAAAGAAATGAAATTAAAAATTTGTTCTCTATTGAGAAAATAAAAAAACGCAAAAAAATATTATTGTTAGTTAAAAATTTCTAAAATCGCTTGTATTTCCTACATATTTAATTAAGTAATTGTCAATTATTAAAACCTTTTATTTTTATTTTAAAATCTCAAAGGCAAAATTATGATATTTAATCTAAAAATGATTTTAAATTTATATTTAAAAAAATTTTTTGCCTTTTTCTATTTATGATAAACTATTATTATACTCTACACCATCGTAGGTGGTTGGGATATTATGCGTTTGTGATGATATTTGCAGCGCACAGAAGGAGTTGTCCAACGCCCACCTTAAAGTACACCAATCAACTAAAAATCTCTTTTTAAATCGATCTAACGAAGTTCGTCTGTCCGTCTGGCTAGCTGGCTGGACAGTAAATATAATTTTTTTCCCCTTGAATCGGCGCCTGCAATTATGTCAAAGTAAATTTATTTTTTATTTTTAAAAAAAAATTTAGTTTTTATTTCTGCATAGAGGGGTCAATCGCAAAATTTTTGGTAATAAATCTGTATCTCCTAAATTGCTGAATGGATCGAATTCAAATGTGTGGAAAAGTTGTAGAGGAGGATCAAAGCTTTGAGGAAAATCATCTTGTAGTGACCCTTTAATAATATGGGATAAGCTACAGGTTGTCAAATTTGAACACCTTAAGTATGTAAAAGTTTCAAAAAATCGTAACTTCTACAAATCATGCCCGATTTCAAAAATTTTTACATTTCTCTAAAGTGCTCAGCGAGGTAAACCATGCTTACCGACCTAAGTTATCGCTTACAGTAAAAAAGACATTAGGTTTGAATTTTGAGTTTTTGATTTTTTGCTGATATATATAGAGGAAAATTCTTTTAAAAATAGTCTATAATTTCTGATGCATTCCTAAATAAGTTTGCGAAGAAATATCTGGATATTCAAAGTAAGCATTCTGAAATTAATATGAAAAAAGACTATTTTTTACAAAAATACAATTTTATAATTTTTCTCTCAAAGTTTTGTTAATAAATTTTTTTCTTTACATATTTCAAGAGACAGGTCTTCATAAATGGTTACTAAAGAAATTTTAAATTGATTTAAGTTGGCATTTGTCGAAAATAGTAAATTTTTGAAAAAATTTCATGTTTATCGGTTATTAAAAAAATGTCACGTAATATTTTTTTAAATCTATTAACACTGTTTCATTAAAACATAAACTTAGATCGATTTAGTGCTAAAATATATCCCGCCCAGCCAAAAACGATTTGTTGATTTTATGAGAAAATCAACTTCTAAAAAGACTTTTTTTAAATTGCGCAAAAAAGCATATTTACATTATGTTATTACTATTATATCTTTTATTCCTCCAAAAATCATTCAAATAGCTTTAACAATCAATTTTTGGCAATTTTTCAAAAATAAACAATATTTAATAAATTTAATCAACAAAAATAACACGCGCCAGTACATATGGAAATACACAATAAAATAGAGAATTTAGTGAGTTTACACACAAGTTGGCAGTTTTAAGTCCATTATATTATCTTTTTCCAAACGGCCTATGTAGATGTATTATATATTATTGAATTGGTAAATAAATCTATTTTTAAATTATTTTAATATTTTATAAGTTTTTGGAAAGTAGACCGAGTTTTGCTTGCAAAAATATTATTTTCTTAAATAATATTTATTTTTGAAAAATTGCCAAAAATTATTTCTTAAAGCACTTTAAAAGCTATTTGGAGGAATGAAAGATTGACATTTATTTTATACAATGCATAAGAAATAATAATAAAGCAAATATGCTTTTTTGTTCAATTAAAAAAAGTCTTTTGAAAAGTTGACTTTTTACATAAAATCTGCGCTCTTGCGTTCTCTTACGGCCGGTAGGGAATTAATTTAAAAACACTCACGTGATATTTTCTTTTACTTTTAATCAATTAATATGAATTTTTTTCCAAAATTTAACTTTTTGGACCAACGCTTAATGTAGGGCACAAATCTAACATATTTTAAAATTTCTTTGTTAACCATTTATAAAACATTGTCTTTTGAAATATACAAAGAAAGACATTTTTTATTAACAAATCTTTGCACTGTATTTTTGTAAAAATAAATAGCCACTTTTCATACCAGTTTTCACGGTTAGACTAACTGAAAAAATCCAAAAATTTTTTCGTCATACTAGTGTTAGAAATTACGGAATATTTAAAAAACTTTCCTCTATATACCTCAGGAATAACTCTCAAAAAGGTAAATAAAGTCGAGACAAAAAATCAAAAACTCAAAATTCAAGCGTAAATATATTTTTAACTGCAAGAGGTAATATAGGTCAGCATGTTTTTTTTTTATAAAGACAAGTATTTTACAGAAATATAAAAATCTTTGTAATAGGACTAGATTTGTAAAAGTTACGATCTTTTTTCAACTTATGCATACTCGAGGTGGTCAACTTTGATACCCTGTAACTTATTTTCTGTTATTACAGGGTAACTACAAGGCAATTTTTCTGAAACCATAGTTCCTCCTCTACAACCTTTTCTTACATTTCAATCCGATCCATTCAGCAATTTAGGAGATACAAATTTTTTACCAAAAATTTTGCGATTAGCCCCACTGTGTAACGTAACAGATGCATATTTAGGTAAAAATTTAATTTTAATAAATTAGCTCCAAAAAGTACTATTCAAATTTTAAAATAAATTACACTCATTTACATGTACTTGAACATTAATTCTCGAAATAAATTTCTGTTACAAATACTATTTTAATAATTGAAACAAAGACAACAAAAGAAACTCATTAATTTCACACCCTTCAAGTTTCCATTTCTTATCTTATAATAAATTTTAAAAGAACTTTTCATTTATTCAAAGTAATTCATAAAATGTTTTTAATAAAAAACAAACTTTTTGCTTTTATTTATTTAACAACACTTAAAATATACTGATATAGTATTTTATTTTATTTTTTAAATTTTGCAACAACACTTACAAGTAGGGTGGCAAAACCAAAAAAGCAAAAAAAATTCCAAATGAATAAAATTGCGTAAATTCAATGAACCATTCAACATCAATTAATTGATGAAGCATGAAAACAGGATGTGTTTTAAGTGTATTTCCTTGTATGCAGCTAATTTTATTTCTCTTTTCATTTATTTATTTATTTTTTTGGGAGAAAAAAACGTTTTTCATTAACATTTCAAGGTGTTGAAGTACGTATTTGGCAACAATGTTTATTGTTTGTCTTTGTTGGTTATATTGTTCCAAAATAAAGTAAATTAAAAGATTCATCAACGTATCAAGCCATGGAAGCCATAGTGTAAAAACAAGGTGACCTCTTAAGCCCAGCTGATTTAAAATTTTTTCTTGTACATACTGCGCGAAACTCTCAGATTGTTTTTGTATTCATATGTAATATTTTTTGCCGCATTTATTTACTCTTTTTCATTTTCTCATTTTTTGTTCATAGCATTCCCAGCAAATCAAAGATTTGATTTAAAATTTCAGAGTGATGTAAAATCAAACTCTCAGATTGTTTTTGTATTCGTATGTAATATTTTTTTCCGCATTTATTTACTCTTTTTCATTTTCTCATTTTTTGTCCATAGCATTCCCAGCAAATCAAAGATTTGATTTAAAATTTTAAAGTGATTTAAAATCAAACCTCTTCTAAAATATAAACCCTTGAATTATTTGATAAAAATTTGATAAAAATAGCATTTTCAACAAAAAAGACATTTTTTTCTCCAATTTTAGTAAAGATTTGAAGTAAGGTTTGAATTAACATTTGATTTCAAAGAAAAAAGACATAATTTTCAAACGTTTGATATCGTGTGCAGGGGTTTTACGCTAATAAAATACAGTAATTTTCTGATTTAACTGACCTAATTATTGTCAGGCCTGTTCATTAAACTGAAATGTTCGTTATATACATAACTAACGTAGAATATCTCTTTTGGGTACAACCTACTAAAAATATACATAATAGTATCTGTTTATTGAATATTATTAAAAATAATTCCAGAACATAAAAATATATAAAAAATTCATAATCATAGGCTAACCATAAGCAACATGAATTTAAATCTCCCTATATTATTTTAAACAATTAGTTTTGTTTATTCAGTCAAGACTTGTTACAACCTTATTATATGCATTGTTTTTGAAAAGAATTAGTTCCCAATTCATGAATATTCAATCTCACTTTCTAACTTTTCTATTGGAGGATACGAAATTCTATTACCGATATTTTTTTAATCATCCTTTTTTATTTTAAAATGATATAAAATATGAATTTACTTGTATTACAAATATATTAAACGTAAGCTTACTTAGTGACCATCAACAATTTTTATTTCATCTTTTAAAAACGCTCATTCTTCTTTTCTCATCCAAAAAGCCAAAAGAAAAGCTCTGTTTTATATTTTTATAGTATATTTTTTTTTAGTCACAACACCAGTGCTGCCAAGAGATGAGAAAAAAAGAGGATAAATTGGACTTTAAAAAAGGTCAGAAATGGCTATATGACCCGAAAAATAAGTCCAGTAAAAAGCTAATTTTTTTTATTTAAAAAATTATTTTTATTTTTTATTGTTCTCATAAGTTTTTGATATTTTTTCAATGATACTGAAAATTTAAAAATAAAACATAGAACGGCTGTCAGCAAAATAATTCAATGAAAAATCGCCCATATTTCATATGAAAAATAATACAATGTTTTGAAATGATTTTTCGTCATTTTTGAATTATACTTAATAGTTTTGTTAAGTATTATTTTCTTCTATGATGAAATAATAAAATTTTGGGCTTTGTAAAGCAATTTAAAGAATCAAAAAAAGGATAGAAAAAATCTAGAAGCCAAAACGAAAATTTTTAGGCTAAAAGCAAAATAAAAAGTCTATATTTAGCCTTAGAAATGCTAAATTGGCTACACTGCACTACACAAAAATATTTTAAGGCTAAAAGAAAAATAAAAAGGCTAGATTTAGCCTTAGAAAGGCTAAATTGGCAACACTGCATTACACAAAGGAAACTAATTCTTTGCAGCAAACGAATTTGTTGCCAATCGAATTTAGTCGGTTGCAAGTACTAACACAAAACTCAATTGTTATTACTGTATATATTCGATATGCGTAACCGTAAACAATTCTACAATGCTATTGTGAATGATGAACAATTTTTTAAAATGAATTTTATTTATTATTATTGTTTACTTAGGAGTACTTGACATACATCATCAATTGTTTTATTATTTTAATAGATTCTGTCGAACAAAATAGCTAAATAGAAAAATAAATAATAAAAAAGAACCACCCTGATTGGATAAACAGAATATTTCTTTCCAATGGGGGCAAATGCTGATTAATAATTTTCAACAAAAAATCCGTACTAAATAGGATGTATTCATTGTTAGTCCTTGCTAAGTAATTGTATTCATTTTAGAATGTTGATACCGACTTTAAAAGAAAGACCATGTAAAGGAATATTATTAATGACTTATCTCTTCTTTACCCAAGGTTATTTTCTATTCTGGTTAACTATTAAAGAACTAGAATAGATATAAAGGAGTAACAGATTGTGATCAGTTACTCAATTAAAATCGAGTGAGATTTGATGTAACGTTTAATTGTCTAACGACCATTTAGCTATGTAATGTTAATTTTTGTCACATAAAATTTATGGGGTAATGTTTACTTATAACCAATATACTTATAGTTACTAGTTAAATTGGACGTATATGAACTTTCTTTTATGTTTTATACAAAAAAAATCAAAATTAATATTTGCTCACAAATTTTATAATAAATAATTTATTTTTAAAATGCCAACGAATTATAAACAAATTTCGATTACAAACACCGAATTTAGTTTTTTTATCTTTCGTAACCAAACATTTATTTCATTTAATAACTTAGATGATTAGAGTTACCAATTCACAGTACTAATATTCGGTTGTGTTAATCAAATTATTTGAATTAATTGTGTAAAAACACATATTGGTTTAAGTGTTTAAATTTATTTTTGTAGTAATTGCAACTATATCCTCATAACAACAAAATTATTATAAATATTTAATAATTTTAATTTAATATTGGTTAGTTTTAAATTTTAGGTAAAATTTATATTTTTGTAACAGTTTTCTGACGTATCTTTTTTCTGTATGTAGCATTTAAGAAATTTGTTTAAAAATATTTTATTTTTTTTTTAATAATTTAATTCTTATTTGTTTGCTAAATTGAGTACAAAGTGAATTTTTTGTTCGCTATATAAAAAAGCAATTGTTGGTTTTGTAGATGTGCGGTCACTTTATAATTACATTATGGTATCAAGCATGCCAGAATAAAAATAAAAATGAAAGAAATACAATTTGAAGAAAAGAAAAAAGGAAGTAACAGGATCATTAAACAAACTCTCACTTATACTCATACATGTTCAAATAAAATTTACACACGCACTTTTTCTCTTACACGCAAATATAATCACTGTTAAAAGTTTCTTTTTTAACTATTGTCTCTCCCCTTTTGTTTTGTATAGTTAATGCGTTATTTATTTTAACTTTTCTTTTTATTTTTTTCTTCGTAAACTTTTAACTGTTAATGAGCTTTTGCCAGTAAAACGGAAAAGGAAACACTTTACTTTGCATACTTAAGGTCGCTCTGTTCATTTTCTTATATTTAAATATGTATTTGTAACTAATTTACACTCTTTGTATGTATTGATTGATTTTTACTTTTGTGCTGATATACAACGATCTAACTTTTTATGTTTTGAAATTTTAAGGTATTTTTTTACAAATATAAAATTTATCTATAATTTTCTAAAAATTTATCAACATTTTCTATAAATAGTAAATTTATTTAAAATTTTCTATAATTTGATACACATATATAAATTGATAATTTATATTGACGACAGATACACAAGTTTGTATTAAATACAAGTATAAATATAAAATTATTATATTTGCTCAATTCTAATGGTACCCTTCTCCACAGGTGTAAAAGCTATATATAAATTTGTCACTCTCTTTGTAATGTCTACAATATTCATCTAGGATCCTAAAAAGTACTAATATATTCTGTATTCATATTGATAGGGAAGTCGATATAATGATGTCCGTCTGTCTATCTGTTGAAATAAGTTTTTAGAAAGTCCCATTTATCGGATATATATGTTTTATACATCAATTTATAGGACATTTCCAAGAGCGTAACACCAATAAAAATCAGCAAAATCGGACTATAAATGGCTGAGATATTGCCATTGGGCAATTGATAGCACAAAAGGCTGCTGGGATATCCATGCATGCTTGGACGTTTCCCAGTAGTTTTTTCGTTGTCAATTGACCCCTTTTTCATTCGTGTCTACTCGTTAAGTAAACTAATACTTTACCGACCCTTTGTAAGTTTGGATGTGGCAATTAATACTTTACTGACCCTATGATAAGCGAAAAGAAGTCGAAAAGAAGATAACACAAAATTATTACTAACACATTATTACCAATAAAATGATTGTTTGTGCACAAAAGTGCTGGGTGGCTATTTATTTAGAATTTAGAATACTTTTATCCATTAAATTTTTTCCGTTTGTTGTTTCAATTTTTAGTTGAATATTTTTGTAAATATATTGAATACTTTTGTTTTGCTGTTACTTTCTCTAACATTAAAACTATTTTTCCTCTCATTTCTGTTCAATTTTATTTGTATTTTATTGAGTTGTGTAAATTTTAATAAAAGAGTGCATATATAAGAGCACAACCCGCTACAACATTTCATTAAATTCCTTTTTTCTTTTTTGTTTTTGTTGTTATTAAACTCTTTTGGCTACAGTTAGAGAATACATCTCGAGATTCCCGGGAAATTTGCAATTTCTCATGTCCCACATCTCGGACAAAATTCCCGGGAATTCTAAAAGTACTTAAATGAAAGAAAATTGTGTGAATTTATATCGGGTGATGCAATCAAAATTCACGATGTTAATTGCAAATAGAAGAAAAAATACATATATTTTTTATTATGATAGAAGGATCTATGACAATTATATGTAATACAAAATTTCGGCCAAATATTCGCCACAACTTCGGCGGTATACCTCTATCCGATGGTCCATATTTTCAATGACTCCGAGACATAATTGAGTTGCAATGTCATTTATGTGCCATCCTTTAGCTTCTGAATTGTTTTTGGCTTATTGACGCAAACTTTTTCTTTTAAATATCCCCAAAGAAAGAAGTCCAACAGTGACAAATCACATGGTCGTGGTGGCCAATTAACATCTTCACGACGATAGATAACACTACCACTGAATTCCTCACGCAAAAGAGCCATTGTTTCACTGGCTGTGTAGCAAGTGGCACCATCCTGTTGAAATCACATATCGTCCACATCCATATTCTCTATTCTCGCGATATCCAACACCATTCACGGAACTGCTTGGCCGATCTTATTTTCGAAAAAATACGGTCCGATGACGCCGCCAGCCCATAAACAAACAGTCACTCTTTTTGGAAAGCGAGTGTTTTATAACGGTTATTGTTATGGATAACAGGCTTAAGCTTAAAGTAGTCCAAAATTCTTTTTTGCAATCTAAAGGGTGGTTAAATTTCAAAGGCCGATGTTGATTTTGAATAAAACACAAACTATTTAGGAAATTATTGTAATTTTATTTTTACTATATATGATATATTGGTATTACTCAATTATGTATGGAACAAAATATCGGCCAAATGGGCGCCGCGACCACGGCGGCACACCTCCATCCGATGGTCCAAATTTTCGATGACCCTGAGGCATAATGGAGGTTCTATGCCGTTAATGTGCCGAATTATCTCATCCTTTAGCTCTTGAATTGTTGCTGGCTTATCGACGTACACCTTTTCTTTCAAATAACCCCAAAGAAAAAAGTCCAACGGTGTCAAATCACATGATCTTGGCGGCCAATTGACATCGCCATTACGTGAGATAACACGGCCATTGAATTTGTTGCGCAAAAGAGCCATTGTTTCGTTAGCTGTATGGCAAGTGGCACCGTCCTGCTGAAACCACATATCGTCCACATCCATATCTTCCAATTCGGGCCATAAAAAGTTCGTTATCATCTCACGATAGCGAACACCATTCACAGTAACTGCCTGACCGGCCTCATTTTGGAAAAAATACGGCCCGATGATGCCGCCAGCCCATAAACCGCAGCAAACAGTCACTCTTTGTGGGTGCGGCAATTCTGTTTATTGACGAATCCACTGAGGTGAAAATGTGCCTCATCACTGAAGATGATTTTCTTCGAAAATTGATCATCCACTGTTGCCATTTCTTGCCACCATTCTGCCCATTCACGACGTTTGGAATGGTCAAGAGGCTTTAGTTCTTGAGCCAATTGCACCTTGTAAGCATGTAAATGCAAGTCTTTATGTATAATGTTCATCAACGACGAGCGTGAGAGGTGCAATTGTTGGGCACGACGACGAGTTGAGGTGGACGGCTCTTCAGCCACACTATCGCGAACAGCAGCAATATTTTCTGCAGTACGAGCTGTACGAGCATGCACTGGTGTTCTCATATCTTCTACAGACCCGGTTTGCTCGAATTTTTCCACGATTTTTGCGATTGTGCGCACATTTGGACGATCAAATTGACCAAAAAAATCACGAAGTGCACGATATGCATTTTGATTTGAACGCCCATTTTCATAATAAGTCTGGATAACTTTAACACGTTGTTGGATTGTGTATCTCTCCATGGTTCAAATTGAGTAAGTCTGAAATAGAGAAATGTCAAATAAAATTCGGAAAAAAGCTTGGCGTTTAGGTGTGGTTCACATTCAACATCGGCCCTTACAATTTAACCACCCTTTACATTTAAATGAACCTAAAATTATGAAATTTTAATTATAATTTTTTATTTATAACATCTTGGCCAAATTTCAACTTCCTACGACAATAAAAGCAGGATGTCAGAAGACCATTTATGTTGACAATCTCAAAACAAATCTCAATTTTTTTTCTTCACCAATATTAATGATATATAAATTAAGGAAATCTTAATATACCCATATTTTATCATTTAATTTTAATAGTAAAAATTTTGTTTCATGCACATTAAGTTTTTTTTGGTAAATTTACTAAATACCAGCTTATTTCTATTTAGCTAACATTAATATTGAAGACAAAATATTTCATAAAAATATCAAAAATGTAAATGGCAGTGTAACATCCTGTACCAATCATCATAGGAATTTGAAATTTGTCCTTTCATAATTTTAGGTACATTTAAATGAGTGACACCTTTTGGTTATTTTCATATAATGTTGGACCATCAGCCACTACTTTAAATTCTTAATTTTAATTGAATTTTTAATAAATTAAATTTTTAAAGAGATTTGCTAAACATTCTTAAAAAAGTTTGAATAATAACATTGTCCTTTTTACAATATACACACAAAATAAATTATGACTAAAATATTTTTTTAGAATAAATCATAATTTTTTTTCTTTTTTTTTTTAATAAAATTTTATAAAAAAAATTATTTAATTTAAAAATTATGTTTTATTAGTTGTAAGTAATTTTAAAAACGAGAAAGAAAAAATTAAATTACGTATTCTATTACTAAATTCATAAAACCAATTAAATTTTTTACTGCGATTGGACCTATAACTGAATTAGTAAAATCAAATATGCAAATTCGTAAACACTTTATCGAAAAAGATTTTAATTTTCTTCTTATTAAAATATTTTTAATATTTATAAATTTGAATGTTTGAAAATTCTTAAGAAATTCAATAATATGGATTGTTAAAATCAATAAAAATAATATTAGATTTTTGGCAGATTTTGAAACAATTTTTATTTTTTATTTAATATTTTTTTACATTTTCTATAATATACACAATAATTCGCATCGAATGTTAGTATTGTATTTTATCATGTAAATGCATGTATGAAAATTTGATGTAGAAAAGCGAAACTTTTATATAATATTTACTAACTAATTAATGGAGACTTTTTTAGATGAAATATAGTTTAACGGTAATACACAGTGTATATATAGTATGTAGATAATGTGTAATAATGCTGGTGAAAAATAATGGTGCCATAACTAATAGTTTATGTATTCATGTATAATAGTATACAAAATATACATATATGAATAGAAAGAGGTATATTAAATAAAAGAAGATACAACACTATTTCTAAATTTCGTTAGTGGCCAAAACTGTCTAAAACAGAAACGCAATCGGTATCAATTGAAGCATTTTCTAAATGAATTGAACTTACATACCTTTTAACGGAGTGAAATATCTAAGTCTCAATGAAACCAAAATAAATAGGATATAACAAACTATGTTTTGGTACCACCAAATCCGTACAACAGGACAATTTACGATTGCAAACATGTATCATTTTGTTAAGGACCACTTCCGCTAAAGGCCATTTTCGCAAAATACTTTTAAATGATTTAAAATACAAAAATTAAAACACATTAAATTATCTTCAAGAACTCCAGTTACTTTCGCATAATTATATCACGAGAGGGAGCTACAACATATAGCATACAATTGAAAGGACATAGTTTAATCAACTTGGGGATTATACAGCAATATCATTTATGCGATATATTGCTACATATATGCATATTTCATATGCTTTTGATTCATCTAGAAGATACACAAAAATAAATCACTACACATATTTGGTAACGAAATATATACGAAAATTAAGGTAACTTACCTCTGGAATCCTGCAAATGATAGATTTTATATGTTTTTGTGTCAACATTTCTATAATTTTATTTATTTTTATATTTTTGATTGTCAAAAGACAAGAAATTTTTATTATTTTTCGTATTAGTTTAGAATGAATTTACAAGCAATAAATTAATATATTAAAATTAAACAAATTTTTTATAAAATTAAATTTAAACTTAAATAATGATTTATTTAAAAAATTCTAGTCATAATTTTTCTGTGCAATAAAATAGAATATTAAGACCAAATATTATTTTTTATTAAATTTAATTTAAATCCAAATAATGATTTATTTAGAAAAATTTTAGCCATAATTTTTTCTGTGGAGGCACAAAACAAAAATAATTTCATGTATTTTTTGACAATTTCAATAAAATAAAAATAAAATTACAAAATTGAAGAAACAAAAAATATAATTCAATATTTGATGATCATTGTAGTTAAATTATCTCTATTTTCTTATTGATTTTCCTAATAATAATTTAAATTTATGTATGTATCTTTTAGAGGATTCGGAAACCCAAAAAATATGGGCAATATCTGGGATATACGGCGGATGGAGCAAAACTTCCCATCCATTATTTTCCAAACAGTATATGGTAGTAATAATGGATAATTATGGTTGAGTATATAATCGCATATTCTGGCCATTTTATGTTCAACGCTACTTTCAAATATACAATATACAATACTCTACTCACACCAAATACAGAGCATTGCCATGGCGCAATAGCTTTGGAGAAAATTTTTCTTGTAAGCTTCACATACTAAACTTTAACACTTTGATTTTCATAAAGGATCCACTTTTTATGGCCCTTAATAGTATAAAGGAAAAACGAATTCATTTTGGGGCATTGAAGCAGCATTTTAGACATACAGATTATCCATACCATTCACAAACAGTAGATTAAACAATTGATCAAATTTCCTTTTTCCCAGTACATTTACAATTCAGTTTTAAATCTGCTGATGTAAAAACTCATATCCTATTTGGGTCTAATCCGAAATCCTGGGAGTTCAAGAAATATCTCCCGCTGTCTGGGGAAATAAAAAAGTCTGCGAAATTGCGACCCCTAGTTACAGTGCGTTCGTTATTATTTATTTATTTATTTTTTGCTAGAGTACTAGACAAATAAAAAAACAAAAAAAAAAACATATGAAATAATCAAACAAAAAATTGTATGAAATATAGCAAAAGTTAGAACAAATTTAAGCAAATATATGTATATAAACAAGAGTAGAGCAATAATAAAATAACTAAATACTAGTGTATTCAAAAAATCGACATTTTTAGAAAACCGGTTTTCGAGTTATTCGATAGTCTCTTTTTAAAAAAACCGGTTTAGAAAAAAACCGCTTTAGAATATGGTTAGACGGTTTTTATTAAAAATACAAATATTTAAAAAGTGATTATTTTTATTAAAGAAAGTTAATTTATAATACATATTATTTGTAATGATAAGTAATATAAAAATAAAAAGTCATATCGCTCTTCTGCAGCTAAAGGATAATGCTCAAATTAATTTAGTATTTTTTTCAATTGAATTCTAATAACGCCTCTTCCGATTCAACTTAACCTATGTACCTATTTATTGAAATTCACCTTATTCTTGTGACAAACGATAAAACTAAAATTTACTTCTTACTTATATTCTGTTAATAAAAATTAGTTTAAATCTATTAAAAATATACAAATCTCAGTTTTTAGTACGTCTGGTACTTTGTAAGTTCATAATAAAAATGAAAAATACTTTCAAATAATTAAGGGCCTGATTCAGTACAGCAAGCAAATTGTTTAAAAATGGAATTTGTATGTAAACTACTCCAAAAATGTTTAATTTTCATACAAATCTTATTTTTAAACAATTTTTTTCTTTTAATGCAAAAGACTATAAATAAAAGAAGAAACATTGCATAAAAAACCGGTTAAACGACAAGACAAAATCGGCCTGTCGAATTAATCAAAAATAAAAATTATTTGACTACGGTCAGTTTTTTTTTAAAAAGTAATTAACCAATTTCCGCTTTCGGTTTTTAAATACACTACTAAATACACGAAACATACGGTGAAAAAACTTAATATTAACACTGTGTTACAAAACAAAAAAAAAAATAAAAATTAATACTATCGGAATGTAACAAAGTGCACGCAGAGAAAAAAACATGGCTACAGCATGATCACTACAACAATATTATGTTTATGTTTTTATTGTTAATTTTATTGAACTTTAATAACTCTGTGTTCATTATAACAATGATTTTAATTCAACTTTGTCATTTAATGTATAATGAAAATAAGAATTTTAATACGATTGACAGAAAAAATTATATATTTTTAAATATTTTTACTAGTAACAAAATTTTGTTAATATAAAACATATTATTACTTTTACAACCATTTGCAATATTTTTCCTTGTTCTTAAACCATATTCTGTTTCTAAACCATATTAATATTATTATTATTCTTATCCTTTTCACAAACTTAGTGGAAAACTTTAATACTTGTTTTTTTAATATTAATCCGCATTAATTTAATATTAATATATATATATATATATATATATATATATATATATATATATATATATATATTAATATTTGTTTTAGTTCATATATGAATAAATATAAATAAACAAGGTTTCGTTATATATATGGTGTGATTCAAGCAATGTAAGATATCAAGTATTTGAACTACATATGGTAGTACAAGTGAATATAAGTAATAATATGTAAATATTATTATTTATATATATATATATATATATATATATATATTAATTTATGATAAGATGGAATAATAATATGACAAAATGAAATAATAATATGATAAGATTGGATAACTATAACTATATGATAACATGAGGTAATAATAAAATGAAATCAAAATATGACAATGTAATATAATAATATAAAAAGATTGTTCAATTATATGTAAAACTATAATCATAATATGAAAAAATAAACCATAAAATCGGATACAATATGAAAAAGTGGAATTATAATAATTATTACTTTTAATCATTTCTATTTTTCGCTGTGATCATATGTTCCAATCATAATATGTTGCTCTTAGATTATGGTCACTCCAACTATATTTTTTCTCTATACCAATAAAATCGGGAGTAAAATCAAAAAACCCGATTTTGCGGATTTCGCGTCTTTAAAAATTTTATCTCGAATAGCTATTATCCAATTTAGTTGAAAGCCTAAATTGGATAATAGCTATTCGAGACGACGTTATAAAGAAAAGATTTTACACTTTTTAAAAAGTATATGCACATTCTTATTCATAACAGAAATGTATAAGATATTAAGATACAAACTCAATTTTTGCTTATCTTTTTAACTTTTCGGCTATTTGTGACTACACTATTTTGCATTCCAAGTGTTTTTTTCACTGTAGCACTGTGTTATTTAGAGAGGCTAACACATTTATCCTACTTTTTTGGTTAAATTTTATTTGACCTATATACCCAATATAACTCTTAATTAACAGGATTTACTGCTAACAATTGCAGTCAAAATCCTTTTTGCTATAGACTACATAGAAAAAAATTTTTGTGTATGAATCTTCTTAGTTTTAAAGACATGAGCAGTACAAAAATCTATTAAAATATTTATAAAATTAAAATATGTTGCAAAGTAAAGTTACACATTTTTGATTTATAAAGTTTTTTAATCTTAAGCTTAAGAATCCATACTAAAAAGTTTGCATAGCCTCGCCCCTTTAACTAACTAACTTCAGCAAATCTCTTCATAGATGCAAATATTCTTTCGTTTGCTACTTAATCTTCTAATCATTTCATTTTCTTTATATACTTTTTCTCAAAAATTCATTAAACAAGAAAGAAAAAAAACACTAAAAAGAAACTTTTTAATTTAACTGACATTAAAAATTCTTTAAATGACTTTTCACTTGTTATGCTTATTTAAATATTACGCTTACAATAACTGGAACGAAGGGAGAAAACCAGAACAAAATCATTTTTCTTTCTTTTTCTTTTTTTCTTCTCAAAAAAAAAAAAAAAGAAAGTATGAAAAGTTTTCAAACATTTTTCCGTTAAATATGGAAAAAAACTTAGACGATTTTAATAATAAAATTTTATTTATTGCCCCAACATTTTTTCATTGCAGCAGAAATCAAAAAATAATAATGGTAATGATTTGGAAACAAAAAACAAAAGATTAAAAAGGGGTAAGTTAAAAATATTTCAAATTATGAAATTCTTTAATAAATACCATAAATTAATAAATTCATTATTATTTTAAGATAGAATGAAAGAAAGTGGAGTTAAATTTTTTAAACTACATCATACTAATCAATTCAAGAAAATCCTTATTAATTTTATTGTTACTAAAGAAAACAAAAACAAAACGAATAATTTCCAATTTATGATTTTGTAATCAGCGTTCTTTTTTGCATACCATCCTTTCATTCGTTCATCCATTTTCGTGCCTAACAATTGCCTTTCACTTAGGGTTTTTTTTTCTTTTTTTTTTTTTTTTTTTTTTTGAATGCTAAAAATCTAACACAGAAAAAAATTACGACAAGTCAATTGTATTATTGATTACCAAATTCTTCGATACAAAATATTTTTTAATTAAAAAGGCACCAACAACCATTTTTATAATTTTATAAACAAATTTTGTTGCTTAAAATTGTTAACACTTAATAATTTTTTTCAACAACGAAGTTGTAATATTATATAAATATGTTTTTAAACATAAATTATTTTTAGTTTAACAATGACTTTATCCTATTAAATATTTATGTTGTTATCATTTATTATTTTTTTTTTTTTTTTCATATATATAAATAATTATAATTACATTATAATAACATTTTCGACCACTTAACTAATGAAATATGTATTTTATTTATACTATTTTTTATAAAAATTAAGTTTAAGTTAAGTAAATTTCAATAAAGGTATGAACTCCAGGTATGTTATAAACACTCTACAATTACACTCAACCACACCAATTTCTTTGTCTGCCAGTTTGAGTGCGTATTGATGAGTATTTTATGTTTTCGTTATTAGTTAGAGAATAAATAAATAAAGAGCGAATCAGAGTAACATATTTGTTTTACTATGTATTATTCGCTGAAACAAATAAAGTAGATATAGAAGCTTGTACTATAAGTACTTAGTGTATGTTGATAAAAATGTATACGTATTATGAAAATGCAGTATTTTAAAATGATTAATTTATTTAATTAAAGGAATATAAATATATTTTTATGTAGTAACATTTTTTATTGATTTAAATAAACTTAAAGTTTTTTAGTTAGCAAAATAATTCAGTCTTTTAAGTTTTAAAATAAAATAAAAAACAAATAGGAATTTAATCATTAGTACATACAAAAAAAAATAAATTTAAATAATATGAATACATTCATATGTTGTGCATTCTGAAAATGCAGATGCCTTTAAATGTCATTATTGTTATTTATGGAACTAAAAAAATATTAAAAATACTTTAAATTTATTTTTATTTTTGTTAACAAAGTATTTTCAGTACTTTCAGTAAAAAAAGAAAAAAAAACAATATAGGTTTTTAAATCTTAGTATATGGAAATATAATTTTTGAATTTTAAACATTCTAACTCAAGGGAAAAAACTATAAAACGTTTTGGAGCTATTTTACTTTTATTATTAATGTTTTGAAAAAGCGAATAACACGCAATATTTTTGTCGATTCGGATACATGCTTGTTTAGGTTTCAACGAAAACAAAATGGATAAGACACTACGAATGCTGATGAAGTTGTAGCGGCACAGAAAATACGTATTCCATTCTGCTAGTGCCTAATTATAGTCCACAAACTCTGCACAAACTCTTGGTACTGCCAAAGAGAGACAACAAGGCAATTTAAGATTACAAACTTATTTAATGTTATTATGATGTACAAAGCTTACAAATAACTTTCTTAAATTTTCTCGGTTTCTCACTTTAAACCGTTATTTGAAGAATTAATGAGGTTGCACCATATATCAAAGCATTTGATACAAAATATCTAAAGATTATAAAAAAACATCATAAATTTAAGTTTTTCTCACAAAATGGGCTTAATATTTCCTTCAATAGTTATTGCGCGTAAAAAAAAAAATAATAATATGACATGGAAACAATCTTAATTAATCAAATCAGACAAATCGTTTTTCAAATATACTTCAGCATATGGTGTTACCTCGTTAATATTAATTTTGGATTGGCTATTAATTCTCGTATTTGGAATAGTCTAATTCATAGGTGTTAAAAAATTGCCATAATTTTCACACACTTTAATTCATCATTTGCAAGAGTTTTATCATAACTAGTGTGTATTTCTGCAGCAAAACCCAGTTCCACGATTTTTAAATGCAGATTTTCTTTCTTTTATAAGCTAATGTAATGATACATGTTAATTTTGGGAAATTTTAGTCTTAACGTTGTGTAGTTTATTAAATTATTTCCATTTTTCCTATGTTTTACTAAAGCATCACGTTTTTGACCTTTTTTATTAAATTTTCCCAAATATTTTCATATCATTGGTGACTAAAACAATTATTTACTACATTTTTAAAAACATTGCAAAAATATTGATTGAAAATTTACCAAATTATACATAGCATTTTACCTCAATTTTTACTTGCCACAATACCTCAAATTTCATAATTCTTACGTCAAATATAGATCAGAAAAATCAGTCTCTTTTTGGGACAAAACTTTTTTGCATTTGAAATATGTGCAAAATAAAGTATTTAATTTTGAACACACCGATTTAAAAGTGATCTTGATTAGAAACATCAGCATTTAAAAAAAATGTTCAGTATATTTTAGGTGCTTGCGCTCGAGAATCAATAAACTCAGAGTTTTCAGGGATGTAATATAAATTAGAAATGTAGTGCAATAATAGCATATATTTTCCAGTAGTAAATACGGTAAAGTAAAAAAAAAAGTAAAATTTTCTGCATTACCCCATACGCCATAATACCCCATTTCCCCAATTTTTAATTAATTAAGTCTTACAATTAATCGATTGATAACAGTTCGTATGGGGTATTATGAGTTTGTGCTGATGCTTGTAATGCATAGAAAAAGTTATCCAGCACCAATTGACTCAGAATGGCTTTTTAAATCGATCTAACGATGTCCGTAAATCTTGTGCACAAAGTACGGGTCACAATTTTAAAGATAATTCTATGAAATTTAGCACGTTGGACTTCTATGATACAAGGACGAAGCCTCTTGAAATTGGTTATGATCGGTTCATTATTTCACCTAGCCCCCATACAATTTTCCCGCCGTAATAGAGTTTAAACACTCAAAAATGCCTTAAAAATAAGAATATTTAATGAAATTCGGTGCAAAGAAGTTATGTACAAGTATCAATCTCCAAGTATCACCTTAACGTGCATAAATCCCATATAAATGTTAGTATCAAGATAATATTCGACACAAATAAGTTTTATGTAAGTAAAAATAACAATTCCAAATTTTATGTAAATCAGACCATAATTTACCACAGCTCTCATATAAACTCACTTCCAGGTATCGCCCTACAGTGCATAAAATCATCTAGATGTTAGTATCAACTCATTACTCTGTATTTTTATATTTTATTTTACATTTAGTAAAATTGGCCACAGGTGTAAATAAGTCCGCTTCCTGTATTTTTATACTTGTACACAATGATGTAAGGTATCATATAGTCGGTCTTGACTGACTATATCTTTCTTTTTCGTCTAAATATTTTACTATGTAAATTTTATAAATATTTATGTTTAAAGTAAATAGCACTTCCGCTTTACATTAAATTAAAACGCTACAAAAATACAGGTAGTTGATGGAAATCTATCGTTTTCAAATCGAACGGTTTGAAAAGTTGTGATAAATTTCGAGCGATTTTAAGAATAATTTTTGGAACAATGCTTTATTTTTCCTCTACAAGATATAGTACTATTAAAAACCAAGGAAATAATTATCGTGGAAGACTTAAAATTTTATCATAAAATCTGACGAAAAAAATAAATGCATCATACATTTTTTAGATTTTAATATGTTTCATTTTCGAAATCGATTTCCACCACAAACCCGATAATTATAAATATACACAACAAGTCTGGATTCATTTACATAGCCCGCATTGTTAAATCAAACAAGAATTTAGACGGCAACGGAAAATAAACAACAATTTTATTTACTGTCTTTTCAATTATTTTTTACTTCAAACTTTTTTCAATTTTATTTACGAAATTCATATAAATTAAAAAAAAAATATGATAATATTTTTTGTGAGAAAATAAAAAAAAACAAAAAATCCGGAAAGAACTTAAAATAAAATTTATCTTTTAATGTACATACAAATTTGTATGGAAATTTCCAGACCGGGCTTATTGTGTTTATATATTTACCTTGACGTCCATATATTCCAAAATTCTCTTAGAAGATTGTTCTATATTGATTAGAACAAAATAAAAAATAAGATTTTCCCTTAAAATCATTTAATAACTGACGTCAAATAAATTTATGGCAGTTGTGTGTTTAATTAAATAATTTTGAGTAAATAATTTGCATCTAATTTGAACAGTCTTAAAATGCTTTCCCCCTTCTCGTATTTTACGATATTTGTTAACTGTTTTATCAAAGAAAAAACGTCAAATAAATGAGCGTAATGTGAGCAAAAAATAAACTCTGTATTTAGTCGCAAAAATTGCTAGAAAATACAATGAAATATTTCATGTCAAATATTTGCATAATCTGAACCTAGCTTAACTGTTTAACAAATATAACAATGTTAAAATTTTTGCAATTTCCACGCCACTTGTTAATAATATTTTCCTTCAAGTCCATATAAATATTTTCAAATAATTTGCAATAATTCTATAATTTTATCATTATTTGAACTTTTTTTCAATATGAAATATCAATTAAAATTTTAACAACTGAAATAGTTGAAAATCAACTAGCCAAAATTGTAGATATGATAAATTACAACAATGTTAACTAAAAAAATGATTAACACTTTTAATACTGTTCCAACAAATACTTTTTTATTACTTAAAAACCTTTATAATTTCTTTTTGTGTAGTATCTTGTTAATTTATTAGTCGAAAGACAAGTGTATCATGTCATCACTTTGTTATTTTTTTTTTTTTGCATTTTTATCTTTCCTAGTATTCATTTCTAATTTTTCTGTGACTATATGTGTTTTTTCTATTCGAATTTTTTTCTTTTCATTTGCTGAAAACATCAATTGTACATGTGTACAAAACTGCATTAATTTAACCAACTAAACAAGTGTCAATTGTCAATTGTCAAACGAAGAAACCTACAAGAATTGCAGTTTTATTATTATTGGAGGCACAGTGCTACTTTTGTAGTAAAAAAGTGAAAAAAAATTAACAAATTAAGTTTTAGGAACGCTTTGATAAATGCAAAAAATATATAATCATCGGATTGTAGATTTTGTATCTTCAATAAACTGTGTTTCATCAATATATTTCGTACCCTTAATAAATACAAACTAACAACAAATAAATCATATTTATCATTTATTACATCAGAGTGAATAAAACGAATGACTACGATTTTTTTTCAAAAATTTGTTTTTTCATTTTTTAGATCAAATTCGCGAACACAAAATTTAATCAGGAATAAATTTTGAATCTTCAAAATATATAATAAATAAATATATAATATATATAATATATAATAAATAAATAAATTATATCTATCATTTACTACATTAGTATAGGTAAAAATTAAGCTTACACTTTTTATTTAATTCTTTCATTTCGTTATAAATAAATTTTTTTTAATTTTTTACTAAAATTCGCTAAAACAAATTACAAAAATTAATTCACTATTCACTTCTTTTAATTCTATTTATAATTGAAATTTATTTTACATTTCACAGTGGGGCAGAATTGAAAAATGTTGGAAATAAATCTGTAACATCCAATCGGCTGGTTGGATCAACATAAAATTTCATATAACGATAGCAGGGGAGCGTACAATTTTAAGTTTGGAACTCGGCCCTACAGACCCCTCAGGAAATAAGTTATACTCGATATAGAAAATGTTTAATCGCTTGCCAAATTTTTGTTCTAATCCAATTTCAAATATTTTTACATCTTCTTAAAGCTCTTAGTAAGGCTTGCTTGCGCTATTTATTCCTTATAGTTTTCGAGTTATTTACATTTAAACTTTTTAAAAATCTTCGTCCCGTTTTTTATTTATATAGCCCAATCCGGCTAATTAAAGAACAAAATTATCTATCGAAAAATGAAACATGAAGTCGAAATCTTCTTCGAGTCCAAAAATAAATGATTTGGAATTGGAAATTATGATTTTTTTGTTGTTTTGGCCAAAAAAGTGCTTAACCTCTTTCTTCTTTAAAATAAAATTTTCTTTAAGATCATATAATAATTGTATACCTTTCCGAGAGGTATTTTTACGAAGCTGGGTTTCAAATTGAAAACCAACCCAATCGATGAATAGGGCTAAGTACAGACCCTCCCTAATTTGACCTATTTTGTATCCAAATTCTGACTTCAGCCCATATGTTCTAAAATCCCAAGCGATAATCTACAAACACAATGGAGTTTCGAAATCTTCTATGTATTTTAAAAAGTTTGCAATCGTGATTCATGGAATATACATCATATGTGGACTTTATGGGAAAAATTCGAAAAATCCCATTTTTGAAATATTCTCCGTTTTTTGGGAATTGTGAAATTCCTTTGACAAAAATCTCAAATTTGTTCATATTCTATCGTTATAAAGATAAAGCCTAAACTTAACTAACAAAGATTTTATTACAGATAAAATTTTTATAATTTCTCCAAAAACAAACTTTTTGCAAAGATTTTTCTGTAATTCAAAAAACGGCGAAAATCTCAAAAATGTTTTTTTTTTTTTTTTTTGGTTTGAATTTTGCCCTTAAAGTAAACACATGTTGTACGCCCATCAATTATGCTTGCAATCTTTTTATAATACATAGAAGATTCCGGAACCGCATTCTGTTTGTAGATTCAATCTTTAGGATTTTACAACATATAGGATGAAGACAAAATTTCGATACAAAACAGGTCAAATTCGGGAGGTTCTGCACTTTCCCTTATTCAGTGATTGGGCCGGTTTTCATTTTAAAGCCATCTGCTTAAATATACTTTTCGGAAAAGTATAAAATTATTATATATTCCTAAGTAAAATTTTATTTTAGCGATGGTGTACATAGAGAAAACAGATTCATTGGGGCAACCGAATTTTTTGCCAAAAGAATTTTGTCGTTTACAAGTACTATCATAAATTCGGTTGCAAACACTATTCGGTTGCTGAATTGATGATGTGTACAATTGACTTGAAAATATCAGTTCATAGAAAAAAGCCACCAATCACCAAATGTATTAGTAAATAATTCATTGAATTAAAGACATTTTTAAATTTGCAACTGTCACCAAAATGATTATATCAATTACCAAAACTGAAAAAAAAATAAAATACCGAAAAATTTTTCCAATTAAAAAATTGATTAAATCAATCAAGCACATGATTGAATGAATTAAAAATTTAAGTGAAAAATAAGATTTTACTTAAATTTTATTTATATTTTATATTTACGTGAATACATTTATTAAATATGAAACAACTGGTTTAATTGAAAAATATACTGTAATAATTTCTTGTGTACTGGGACAATTAAAATTTTTAACATAGTGATTATATTTTGATACCATTAAACGATTTCTTTTTATTTTATTGCAAGTGCAAAACCAATCATTAAAAAAGAATATGTGCATATTTTAAGCACTGGACCGACGATCTGCTAAGGTGATAACGTTGTGTGGAATGAAATAAATGCCGACAATTTGAACTTTTCCTCTTTTTTAATTGATAAAGTCTCAGCTGATGATATACTAATATCAATTTTCTGAAAGACGTATTTTATCCATTTTACATGATGAAATTGTGTGTATATGGTTTTAGTAAAATAAAGCTAAATATATTAAAATATCCTTGTTAAAAGCACACAACATTGAAATGTGGACATACATACCTTTATATTCCTTGAGCAACGTTTTAGTTTAAAATTTCTTTATATATTTCCTTTCATATGTTAATTTTCAAAAATTTTGTATTCTTAGTTTATTTTATTACTATTTATATATGGTAAATGTTAGTTTTGTAGAAATAAAACTTATAGCTATAAAATACTACTAGAAGTTTATGGTTGAGGCACTTCGAACTAAATTTTCAAAAGAATTACTCATATTTTTCAAAACACAAAAACAAAATATATGTGACTACATGTATTTTATTTTTGCATGAATCAGGTTTTTGATAATTGAATAAGGTTTTTTCTCTCTCACAGAAATATCTACTTATTAATCTATGCTTATAGCACCGAACATAGAATACAACTAGAAGTTTATGTGAGAGACAAAAACACATAACTTACATGCAACAACAAAACACATATAGTTATAGACATTTTGTTTTCGTGTTTTGAAAAAAATTAGTATTTTTTTTTTTTTTTTTTTTTTTAATTTAGTTTGAAGTGCCTCCCACATAAACTTCTAGCTGTATTCTATGGCACCGAATTCAATTTCTTATAAAACACAAAAATTAAATTTCAAAATTAATACATATGTATAATGCTGAATTAAATTCGGTTGTTGATTGTTGTAACATATATGTTTTGGAATATTGCTTATTTTTATAAAGAAAATTTATCTTATTTTGGTAGTATTGTAAATCACGAACTATCGCGAAAATCATGCTAAAACTCAGCATTTACGATATCAGTGTTAATTTTAATATTTTTTCCAAATTTCATTAAATAAAAATAAATAAGTTTTTAAATAAAAAATATTAGCTTTTTTAGTCTTATTTTTGGGCATTTAGACTTTTCTGACCTTTTTTAAAATTCAATTTAGCCCACCAACTGGCAACATCATATTTGGCACATAATCTTTCTACCAATAACTCAATATTTTCGAACTTATTCGTAAACTAGTGACAGATAAAAAAAAGTTAATTTTAATGCAAAATTGGAAAATTTGTCTCTTTGAAACTTATTAAAAAGTTAAAAATGGAACATGTTTTTAGTTTTAATTGTTTAACATAAATCAAGGTATGCTAGTATGGGAATAAAGTAAGCCATATATCACGAAAATTAATTAACATATAATGATTTTATTCATAACCAACTCAAAACACCTATAATAAAAATTCTATGCAAATTGTGTGCGTATACGTAATATTTATAATATTGTAAACGTTCACATTAGGCTACATACTGCAGATACAATCATTGTTTTGAGTATCGCTGCGGGATGTCGCCTAGTGTGAACCTGAACATTTACTTTGTTTACATAATAAAGCTCTGCAAACTATGTCTTATAAGACATTGCAAGTCACTTGTTATTTTTAAAGTGCTTTAAATCAGTGCGTGAGCGGAGAAATAAATACTATTCTGCAGATACTTAAAACCATATAAATACTGTGCTGTTCAAATTTATGAGCAAATGCTATGAGTATTGTGATAGCGACGCAATAAGATATGAGAGTGCAGTCGCTAACATAATATAAGACATTTGACCACTTGTTTTCTTCAATAGGGAACTTGTCTGTTTTCTTTGCATAATTGTATAAATGATAGTATTTTCGTAAGCAAAACAGTCGTTTAAAAGAATTATTTATAATAGTGTTGTGATTTATGATCAAAATAATTAATAAATATTAATAATTATATACATATTGAAGGAAAATGAGAAAATAAATGTAACATTTGAAAAATATGCGATAATTTTTATTAGTAAACCGATTTTATTAAATATAAATATATAGAAGTCTTTAAAATTAGTTTTAAAGACTTATTGTCGTACATGAATTTTTTTATATTATTATTTAAAATATAAATATATATAAAAACATAAAAATAATTACTTATATACTACTTTCTTAAATATCCATATATATAAATACTTAAACTTTATATAATTGAGAGTTTTAAATTTTTAATAACTTTAATTTCTAGTTTGCAATTACTTTTTGAATTCTTAATTAAGGGTAATTTTTTAATTACTATATCAATTAACCCTTTTACATTTATTAAAAAAAAAAAAACAATAATAAAATATGTACATACATATATATGTAAATTAATATATTGTTGTTTTTCACATTAAAAACACAAACAATATTTTTTATTTAACACTTTTGATGTATTTTTATTAATACTTTTAATTATAATATTCTGACTTGCCCTTTTCGTTGCTTAATCAGAACTGCCTTTTCCATTCTAGCATAAATCATAATTACGATTTATTTAATAATTTTGTAGACATAGCGTCAGCATAATTTATTCATTAACCTTTGGAATAAAAAAAAGGTTTGATTTAAAAATCGAAAAAATAATTATTTTTGCTGACATCAGTTTCAGCACAAAATGTTGGAGCGTGTAACTTTAATCTCGCAATATTAGTTTATTCGCCTTTTGATTGGAGAGAAGAACATATTAAGTTATGAAACTTCATACCTTAATTTGTATTTGTGTATGCAAGAACATTTATAAACAATTCCTTTGTACACAATGTGAAGATTTTTTTGCCACACATAGCAGCTACGTATAAAAAAAATAACAAGCAAAGCATTAAAAATACTAGCGCATCTTAAATACTTTCTCAATATTTCGTATTATTTGCTTTCTTTGCGATACCATTTGCACCACTTGTTTGCGACAAATGCAATCGATCATACATACGATGCATTTGCTTCGCTTCGGTCAACGAACAGTACAAACAGTATTTGTTTTTGTTATTGTACATGTTGGTTATGAACAACATACTTAAAAAGCAAGTGGATTTGCTTTTCAAATTATCTTACAAGCCCTGCGTAATAATATTAAGTATACGTAACATTTTTAATTTAACTTGTTCATTAATTTTGATGAAACACTGCTTATCTTATTCGTAGCATTACTGTATTTACGATGAAGTATAACAAAACTTGAACATTTTTACCAGAAATAGGGAAAATAGGAAAAAAATTCTAAAATTAGAATAAAAAATTTTTTGTTACTAATTTTGAATAACTCTGAAACTATTGAAAAAAAAATAATGTTAAGATAACTGGAAAGCAATTTTGGCCCACATCTTCTGGTATTTCATTTATCTAAATTGGACAAACCGTTCTCGAGTTATGGTGAAATATACTCGTGCAAGTAATTTATTTATGAGGAAATATTAAACATATTAAGACCATAAAATATCAGTACGTGAGAGAAGGAAACCGAAAGCAGATTATTATTTATCACATCGCACAATAATTCGTGCCTATACAAAAATTGGTAAAAAGAAGTTATTCTAGAACTATTCTATACTTATGTGATTTAGTAGACAGTTATATATTGAAAAAATTAGGAAGCAACTAAAGTTAAAAAAAAATCGGTGTAAAAATTCACGTACCGATATCTCTCAAATGGTTTAGAATTTACAAAATTATCTATGTAATATCACATATAAAATGCTCTAACAAAATTAACTATCTAAATAAGTTTTCATATTATTTACTGTTTAATTTTCATGGTATGACGTCTAAAAGTAAGTATCTCAAGACTGAAATTAACTGATACAGATTTATGTCACCAAAAATCTTAATGATGTCTGTCCGTCCGTTTGTCTTTCAGTTTCAGATTATTATTTAATATTTCAAATGAATATGTGTTTGTTTATTCTTAAGGACGAACTCTGTGTAAAGGATTGAAACTATGAGGATTTAGACCCTCACAATTAGACGAAATATACAATTTAAAAAACAACACTAATTAATATTAGAATAATCGTTTCACATCCTAACAAAAATAATTGAAATTGAACAATTAATTTTGAAAAAGGGGATGTGGATAGTGTCTATTCCAAAAAAAAAAAAAAAATACTTCCGTCACCAATATATTCTCCAAACGATTATATAGGTTATGTTAGTCAAGGGGGCCATCACAAATATACGTAATAAATTACTTGCATTTTAAATTTTTTAAATTAAATCCGACAGGCAAAAGATTCTGAGATCATAATTTCAATGACATCCGAGCGTTACTTTTTATATGTTGTAATTGTTTTGATCAAAAATTAAATAATGTGTAGAATGTTGGTCGAAAATCAGCACGAAAGTCAAATAATTGATCATAAATTTTGCGGTGATTAGTTTATGATACATCCATCCTTAAATTTAGGGGGTTAAATTTGCAAAATTTTTTAGCACAAACATATTTTAATAAAAATTGTTCTACAAAATTACCTATGTAAGTTTTTTTTTTTCGATTTCTTCAAAACGCGCAAAAAATTTGGCAATTTTTTATAATACATATTAATTGTGTTACCAAGCCTATTAATAAATTGAAAAAATTTTGTAAAAGTAAAAGCGAAATTAAACAGTTTTTTAGCTTTTCTGAAAAATCATTGAAAATTACATAGGTAATTCAGTTAAAGCAGGGACGATATATCACTTTTATAAATCTGCCAAAATTCATCTCATATTAAAATTATTACACCAATCAGTGCCTTTTAGTGGCACGAACATTCGCACCAAGTTTCATTGAAATTGATTTTTCAAATCAAAAGTTACAGAAATATGAAAATTATTCATTGGGGCGTATACTTGTTATAATTGATTGATATTACTCGTACGCACACATTTGTCAAACTGTATATTAAACACATACAAGTATTAATTTTTTTTATTTTATTTTTTTTTATTTTATTTTATTTTTTTTTTTTTATTTTTTTTATTTTATTTATTATAGACTATTAAAAAAAATTAATTCAAAGAAAATAAATTTTAGCGCTAATTCTATTATATCAAAATATGCTTATGTTTAACAATAAACACAAAAAAATTATCCTTCTTCTTTTTTATAATTCTGGCAATAATTCTTTATTAATAATACGTCATTTATAATTTAAAATACAAACTGTTTTTCTCGTTTAAAACCATAAGGTTTACACATTTTTCAAAATAATTGAAATCCCCTTAAGAATGAAACGCCTTCGTAACAAACTGGCAGCTATTATTTTTTGATTATGAATAAATGTATATTATATCGAATAATATACTAAAAAATAAGAAAGTAATTTATTATATGTTCCTCTTTTTACTCCAAAGCTTGCCTTTTTTGAATATTATTATTGATTTTCTAAGAAACATCTCCTCTATAAAAGAATATTTTTCTCGATTTTAGAAAATATAAATTCTTGAAAAAAAATTTAACACATTTCCAACCTTTTTTAGCTCAAAGTTTGCCCCTTTTGGAAAATTAGCATCGAATTACATAAGTAATGTTTTATTCGACTAGAGCAACTTTTTAAAATTTCATCTCATAAGGGAGGTGGGTGTTAAAGTAAATGGAGGGATACCCTGTGTTACTAGTATTTGGCCCATAACTTTTTGTTAATTATTTTCAACACCAAACATACCTTATATAAGATAAATATTTAAACCAAATTTCATACCTTAAGTCGTCTCCCCGAACCATATTCTGCTTTCAACAGACAAACGGATAGACGGAGATAACTAGATCAACTCAAAATCTTAATAGGATCATTTTAAACTTTTAAAATATTTAAAACTATAGGTTGAAAATTATATTTTCAACATGTTGCACACGAAATGACAATTCCAGTGTACCCACCAACTTTTTCATTGTGGATATAAAAATTTCAAAATTTGTTAACAGATTTTTTTAAATCAAAGTTTGTCTCTTTTTTGGAAAACTTGCATAGAATTACTTGATTTTTTTGAAAAAAATCGCCTTTGCAAAAGAACGTTTTTCCTGACTTTAACAAAAAACTGGCCACTGTTTTTTTTTGCCCATTTTTTGAAAATTTTCCATAGAATTCCTTGATTTTCTTACCAAAAATCCCCTTTGCGAAAGAGCGTTTTCCTCGAGTTTAACAAAAAAAAAACTGGCAGCTGTTCTCTTTTTATTATCATCAAAGATTTAAACAAGTTAGAGTGCTACATAAGGCTGCGCCGAATCTTATGAAACCTTCCCCTTTATTGAGATGTGTTACATGAAAATGAAATTCATTATATTGGATGTAATTGCAATATATTTACCTATATCTGCGTAAACACTAAAAACTTTAAATAATTTTCATTTTCATATAAAGTTGAAATAGAATCAAGATTTTATAAATCTTTATATCCTTATAAATGTTATAAAAATGAGATGTAAGTGTGTTTGTTTGTGTATCAAATGGATTTTCATGAAATTTGACACACAGATAGTACCAGTGCCAGAGGTGTTTATAAGCTTTGTTGGCTTCCGATTGGACGTTATACTAACATTTTGCATCTACTTTAAAAAATATGACATTTGACGCACAGATAGTGCTTTCACTATAGAATGTTATAGGTTATGTCGAATCTTGATTGGATTCGACACCTATATTTCATGCCCACTTTTTTAAAACTCTCAAATGGATGAACCGATTAGCTTAAAATAGATCGAAGCTGGGGGTAGTAATGGGGGGTAATATAAAGCAAATAATCTCAAATTTCGTGAAAATTCTTATCCTATTATATCGCATTGAAAAAAATGAAAATAGAACGGATAGGTCCAGATGGAGGGGTAGCCTCCATACAAAGAAAATATCAATTTTTTCATCTAAATGACTATTACCGTGAAAGTCATAAAAAATGTAAAAGTAATTTTCATATCAAACTTTGAATAAGGTGAATAGGTCCAAGGAGAGTAGTTGCTCTCATATAAATTAAATATTAGTTATCGCATTAAATAAGATAGCGAAGCTCTCCGGTAAAAGCTAGTAAATAATAAATTTAATACTTTGGAATTTTACAAAAGTTCGCACATATTTAAGGAAAATATAATCATTTTGGTGCATAACAAATATTTTATAAATATAAGACAATACTAAATTAGAAAAGGGTATGGTGGAAAATTTATGAATCAATTTGACTGATTTAAAAAATCGAAATTTGAAGCAAATATTCACACTAGATTTATGCAATAATAAGGTACATAACTTTATAGGAGCTTTAAAAAATATAATAACGCGTCTTGGCCTATAACTCAGTTAATATTGAATTTACTTAGCTTACTTTTTCGACACAAAATTTCTTTTAAAAATTTCCGATTTATCTGTGAAAGAGTGAAGTCTCTAGCTTATATAGGTGCTTCAAAAAGTTGAAAACAACCAATTATACCCTAATTTATTGTTGTTGCTTTTCAGTACCCATGAAGACAACAACTTTAAGGGAAGCAGACATTAGATAAAGAAAAAATAACCAATAACTCGATTGTTTATTCGAAAAACCGAAATTCAAGAAAAATATTTGTGATCGATGCATATAAGAACCAAGTCCGTAACTTGTTCTAGACTTGGATATCGTATAAAAATGTTCATCAGAAAAATTTAGAAAAAATTTTCCGATTTTCTTTTGTAATAATTAACTCCCTAGGGGCTTCAGAAAATCAAAAACCGGTTTGAAAAACTTTTCTTTTTAATATTTTTGCTATTTTTGAACCGGTTTATTCCGAGTTCTAATATATATATATTGTTTAGATTTCAAGGAAACCAAAAGACATCATGGATGCTGACGAAGTGTATAGCGGCACAGGAAATACGTATTTCGTTAGGCTGGTGCCTAATTATAATCCATAAACTCTGCTTTGGTACTGCCATAAGTAAAATATACAAATACAAATACAAATACAGAATTGATTGAATTGAATTGATACTAACATGTAAATGATTTTATGCACTTTAGGGCGATTCCTGGAAGTGGGTTTATATGGGAGCTATGGTAAATTATGGACTGATTCTTATAAAATTTAGCAATGTTGTTTCTATTTACATAAAACTTATAGCTGTCGATTATTAACTTGATATTAACATTCGTATAGGATTTATGTTAAAGTGATTTGCGGAAGACGGGTTTATATGGGAGCTATAGTCGATCGTGGATCGAGCTCCATAAAATTTTATACAAAGATTGATACTTACACAGAACTTCTTTGTACTGAATTTCATTAAAATATTCTTATTTTTAAGGAATTTTTGAGTGTTTAAATTCTATTCCGAGGGGACATTTGAAATAGGTGAAATAATGGAGCGATCACAACCAATTTCAATAGGCTTCGTCCTTGCATCATAAAAGTCCCACCTGCCAAATTTCATTTGCGACCCGTTCTTTGTGCACAAGATTTACTTGGACAGCCAGCCAGCCGTCCAGCCAACCATACGGACGGACACCGTTAGATCGATTTAAAAAGTGATTCTCAGTCGAATGGCATACTTTAAAGTGGGTGTTGGATGACTTTTTCTATGCGTTACAAACATCAGCACAAACGCATGATACTCCAACCACTTATGGTGGTGTATGGTATAAAAAACCTCAGAAAATAGGCTTTTATACATATCTGTGCCATTTATAAACCGATTTTGCTGAATTTCAATAGCAACGTTCTGCAAGGTATGTCCAATCATTTGATATATAAACATTATATATGGCAGTTATTGGTTAGCTTCAACCGACGGACGGATAGGCGCGCATAGTCCTTTCTTTTAAGGATCCAAAAAATATAAAACTTTTTGCTCTTCGACGAAAAATGTTGAAATTGCAAACGGAATGACAAACCTTGCACCTGTGTTGAAGGGTATAAAAAAATCTTTAAACATTTTCTTCTTTTTTTTTAACTTAAAGTTTTCCTCTTTTTGAAAATTTGCATAAAATATCTTAATTTTCTAACCAGCGCACCTTTTTGTATTATTTGTTAAATATTGATATATTTTGTTTACTAATTTGTGAATTACAAAAATAAACCGATTTTTAAAAACTGATAAAATATTAATATCTTTTTCGGCTTTTTCAACCTCATAAACCTATTTCTCACCAAAAGTGGTTTTTACAGGTACGATGTTTTAGCGCCCTCTGGTGGTTTCTATAATAGCTCAAAAAAAATTTTTTTTTTTTTTACTTCTTTTTTTCAAACATATATGTAACTAGTTTTTAACAAGCTGAGTTTCAATACATTCTATCTTTCATTTTTATTTTTTTTTTTTTAAGGAAAACAATTTTTTTAGTCAACTATTTTTATTTACTCGCAAAACAATACTATCGTTCCACTGTCTTTAATCTTAAAATCTACACAAGTCAACTGATTGTTATTAAGAATTTGTTGGTTTTGAAACTGCTGCTCATGACAATGACGATGGTGGTGGTGATGATGATGACGTTTCATCATTTGAATATAAAATCTTTCAAAAATGAACTATGAATATGTATTACAGATTTGATTTTTATACCCACAATCGAAAAAGATTGGGGGTATATTCAGTTTGTCATTCCGTATGTAACATATCGAAATATTCATCTAAGATCCCATAAAGCATATATATATAGGGTTCTCATAAGGTTCTGATTCGATATAGCTGTCCGTCTACCTGTTGAAAGCAGGATAGGGCTCAGGGCGTATCGAAATTTGAGTCAAATATTTCTCTCATAAAAATTTATTTGATAGTAAAAATGGGCAAAATTGTTTAATAAAAAAAAGAATTATTATGTTTTTCGTAACTCCAGTTTATACTTTTCCGCCGATATCTCTTAAAAAAAAGTATCAATGAAAATGCAAAAACAAAAAATAGACGTGAACCGCCCACCACCTATATAAGGTGAAATTTTAAATTAGGGTGGCAGAAACAAATGTGCAGATAGTGGGTCAAACCCCATAAAGCAAATATTCTGGCTCCTGGTAAAAATCTAAGACGATCTAACGATGTTCATCCGTCTATCTGTCTGTTGAAATCAGGATAGGGCTCGGGGGACCTAGGGGGACGAAATTTGGCTCAAATAAAAGTCTTAATATTGAAAATGAGCAACATCGATTCATAAACAAAAAAATTATGAACCAAATACTAGAAAAACAGTGTGCCTGTCTTAACTCCAGTTTATACTTTTCAGCCGATATCTTGTACAAATAAATATGTACATGAACGAAACTTTGCACAAATAATTCAAGGACCAATGTAAACTCGCAAATTAAAAACGGGCATGGTCCGCAAATTTTACCGAACACCTCCCATATAAGCTGAAATTTTAAAAAGTTGCAGATGGTGCGAATATAGATTCGGCTAAGCCGAATATAAGATTCTTACTCGTTATTATTTCTTTTTTAGTTACAAAGCACTTTTTACTTATCGCTCATTTGCAGCAAAAATGTCATACATTAAAAAAAAGCAAATTTCGAGTTAACATCAATAATGCATTGCAAATAAGGTGTTTTATTAACTGGCAAAGTCTTGTCTACGAGCTTTGTCCTTATTACGTAACTTATTGGATAACATAAACTAAGAATTTGTCTCCTAAAAATTTAGATTTTTGAGTTGAGTTTGAGCAGTGAATGAGGAATATGTATATGAATTTGGTAGCTACAATGATGTAAAGGGATGAATTTAAATTTGAATCTGCATAGATTTCAACTGACATTCGTACAAGTCTTAATTTTTGAATATGAATGCTAATATGAGAAATGTATTCGCATGCGATTGCAAATGTTTCGCATGCATATGTATGAGAATACCCATGAGCTATTCTTGAACTATAGTTATTTCTTAGACAAATTTTGTATATCTTCATTCTCTGTTTATTCAGTGCACATTTTTTTTTTTTCGCTACAAAAACGTTCCTTTTAGCCGTAGAATCCAATATAATTTAGTATACATTTTTGCATTGTATTGGTAGTAAAATTCTTTAACCAAATATCTAAAAAGAATAGTTTTTTTTACATTTTAGTGTTTGAGTTTGAGTCGCTTTTGTATGTAAGAGTAGAAAAATATCTTATAGTGCTTGGTTTTTGTGCTGCTGATTGTATTACTTGTACTACTACTACTGCTGCTGTAACAAGTTTATTTAATTTTTATTTTCAAGAAAATTTCATTTACATATTTTGCGGAAATATTGTGTATTTCCGTATCTTTTGCCTATAACAATCATGTTTACCATCAACTGTGGTATGTGGTGTTTAGCCGATACCATTGCTAGATATTTCAAGTAATGTAGATTACAAAAAAAACTCTGTGAATTTGTATGAATTCTTTGCAAAAGCAAAAACCAGAGAACTAAAATATTTAATTGTACAGATTTTTTAAGAACCAAGAAAGAGAAATTCTCTTTTATTATTTAAAGTCCGCATGACATCTAAAATTACATTATTTTTTTATATTTATTTTTAACTTAAAACAACCATGTACAAATTTTTGTGCCACTCTAATAGAAAATTTTCGCTTTATGTAGGAAGTGGCGGATCACGCCCATTTTTATTTTCAATCCCCATCAATCCTTGAAACATTTTTACGAAATTTCGATGTTGTACATGTTTTTGTTTAAGAGATAACGGCGGCAAAGTAAGTACCGGAGAGTTATGACTATTTTCTAGTATATGGCCCATAATTTTATTAATCGATTTTGCACATTTTAAGTATCAAGCAAACCTTATATAAGAAAAATATTGGAGCAAATTTCGTCCCCCTATGTGGTCTGCACTGCGCCCTATCCTGCTTTCAATATTCAATAGAATTCTACAATAGAATTTTACGAGGACCAAGAATATATGAGGAATTTCTAAAATTTTGAAAATTTTGAGTAAAAATATTTTCAAAAGTTGTTTATATTATAAACGTCGATTTGTACTTTTAGTAACAAATATTTATGCATTTAAAGTAGTGTTGCCGTTTGGTTACATTTACTAATTTTTTTTCCTGGTAAACTAGCAATTATAATTGGAAACAAAATTAAACTACTTATTTTTTAACTGAATAACTAGTTATTTTTGTTCAAGTTGTCCACAAATTCATGTTATTATTAAGTTATTTAGATTCAAGAGGTATCCAAAAATATTTACCTAAACGAAAATAAAGATAACACGAGAAAGAAAGATATAGTCGGCCGACCATCGTACCATTGTGTACGATCATAAAAATTCGGGAAGGGGACTTTTATTACACTTGTGGCCAATTTTACTAAATGTAAAATGATATATACAAATACAGAATAATGCGTTGAGTCTAACATCTAGATGATTTTATGCACTTAAGGGCGATTCCTGCAAGTGGGTTTATATGGGAGCTATAGTAAATTATTGTCTGATTCACATAAAATTTGGAAATGTTGTTTTTAATTACATAAAACTTATTTGTGTCGAATATTAACATGATACTAACATTCGTATGGGATTTATGCACTTTAAAGTGATTTTCAAAAGAGGTGTTTATATGGGAGCTATGGTCAATTGTAGACCGATTTTCATAAAATCTGCTACAAATATTGATACTTATACAGAACTTCTTTACACCGAATTTCATTAAAATATTCTTATTTTAAGGCATTTTTGAATGCTTAAACTCTATTTTGGGGGGGGGGGGGGGGTACATTTGTATGGGGCCTAGGTAAAATAATGGACCGATCACAACCTATTTCAACAGGCTTCGTCCTTGTATCATAAAAGTCCCACGTGCCAAATTTCATTACAATTTCTTTAAAATTGGAACACGTTCTTTGTGCACAAGGTTTACATGGACATCCATCCATCTGTCCAGTCGTCCAGCCAGACGGACGAACCGACATCGTTAGATCGATTTAAAAAGTGATTCTAAGTCGATTGGTATACTTTTAGGTAGGTGTTGGATAACTTTATAATAATGACGCCTCATTACCAAGAAACTACTTTAATAAGTAGTTGCCATTACCGAGAATCAAAAACTTTTTAATGGGATGTACATTTTTCCCTTTTTGACCTTATTTTCGTAACTTTTGATTCCTTCAATACAATTAAATGCAATGTGTAAAAATTAATCACATTAACCATGCAAATATATAGTATGTAAATTTACACCAAGAAACAATTATCCTAGCACATCACTTCTTTTGAATGGAATTAAATTTTGAAATTTGATCTTTTCTTGCACTTAACTTCTTGATCTCCGTAGCATTTGAACGCTCAGTAAAAAATAGTATTACAATCCCGAAAATGAAACAGTACAAATATATTATTCATACTTTTGAGGCAGACTTTGGGAGAGTAGAATATTTAAGTAATTGGTTAAAAAATAACTTTATGGCAATTTAAAAAATTCGTTAGGTTTTCGTCATATACAGAAAAGATATAGGTGAATTGTGACACTTCAAAAAATACTGTCAGTTATATAAAAATCATTGCTTTACAGATTTAAAATAACATTCGAAATAATATTTTTAAATAAAAGTAGTTAACTCATAAGAGGCCCAATATTTTAGTCAAGAGAGCATAACTAATTTACTAACTGCCTATTTCTCAATGTCGAATGAAAAATTCATTTCGACAAAATGTATGGAAAACAACAAATAAATTTTTATTTAAAATTTATTTATTGTTGAGAAACAGCTTGTAAATAAATTTTTTAATTTAAATAATTTTATTTGCGAGAAAATTTTTTCTGTATTTTCAAAATCATATATATGTTGAGAGAATATTTAGCTAAGTAAACTTGTAAAATCGGATCTTCATAACTAGTTAAATGCGAAGACGATAACTTCATTGATAATGACTACAGCAAAAAATTTTCCAATAATATATATCTTCTAAAGCGTATTTTTGTATTATTTTCTTTGAAATTTTCTATCGAAATATTTTTTAAAATTCCGAAACGTTACTTTTTAGGAAAATTTGTAACTTTATTGACAAAAAGTTGTAACTTTTTTCAAGTTACTACTGGCAACACTGATTCAAAGCCTATTTGCGTTAATCATTTTTCTCAATGTTTGCTCGCAGTTATGGAGCTTTAAAGTTAAAAAATCCATAAAAATCTCAAAAAATACTATTTTCGCTTTACCGAAACCAAAAGAACTTCTGAGGTGCTATCAACACATGTCAAAACTACTACAGCATTTTCAATATTTATCGAAATGCAAGAAGAATTTTTAACGTAACAAATACACTGGTGCATATTCCTATAAAGGCATTTAAAATTTTTGTTTTCTTTGTGTTGTTACAACAGCTTGCGATATTACGGTACTTTTTTATGTTAGAAATATTTGTTTCTTACTTTTGTTGTTTTCTTTAATTTAGCAATCAGAACATATTGGTGATCATTTCAGTGGAATATTCCTATAAACGCAGTCGAGAAAAATTTGTCTAAAATGTTTTTGCAAAAAAAAAAAAATATTAAAAAATGTTAACAGTTATAGTTTAACTTAAGGTAAGTTTCTGATTACAACATCTCTGTTTACTGGAAATATTTTTGTTTTAATTGGGAAATTTCATTAGCTTAAAGAATAACCAAAAGAAGTTTTCTTACAGACCAGTAAAAAATTCAAATTCAATTTTTTTCGTGATCAAGGCACAGAACAGAGGAATTGGAATTCAGAAGGAGTTATTTCAGCCTTTCTTAAGAAATTGCAGAAATGCGGAGTGCGGAAACTAACAAAAGGTAATCAAAAATTATCAAAAAGGCAAACTCTAAACTATTAAAATACTACACAAATAAAAAATAAACTTGACGTTCCTCGCACTTACAAACATGTTGCACACATTTTGCGAACAGATGGTAACATAAAATGGAAAAAATCAAAATAACTTTATAAGTAAAATCGTTTAAAATTTGCGCGAAAATACACGAAATCGACAGGTGAGTGGAATAAAGTAATCTTTTCTGATGAAAAGAAACTCAATTTGATTGATCCCGATTGATATTCTTGCTATTGGCGTGATTTGAGGCGAACGAGATTCGTATGTCAAAAAGCAATTTCGGTGGAGGCAGTCTTATTGTTTGGGCAGCCTTTTCTGTTGCAGGAAAATCAAAAATATGTTTTGTTCCAACTAAAATATCTCGAATCTGAATCGTGGTTTAATGAACATGATATTCCACTACTTCGGATTTTAAACCAATGGAGAATCTGTGGGGGAACTTAAGCCGTAAAGTTTACGCAACAAATGCACAGAATGAAACCATAATGATAAAAAATTAAGCAAGCCTGGGAAGAAATTGACGGCGATTTTCTTCTAAAAATAGTCGAATCAATGTCAGACCAAATTTTCATCAACATATTATTAATAATGCTTAATTAGTTCATTAGTTTAAATACGTATATAGGAAAATGCCAAAAAAATGGCATTAAACCACTAAAATTACAATGAAAAAAATTTAATGTACATTTTAAGTAACTTGTTATTAATTTTTTAAGTGGTCAATAGATAATTTAGAAAATTTATTTGTATCACTTTAATTATTTTTTAGCCCCATTTTTGATGTTGATTAAAAATTGATGTGCGTTTATAAAAATATGCACCAGAGTATTTATAAATATTTTGCTGAAAAATCAAATGAATAACAGTACTTGTTTGAAAAATATATTCAATTAAAATTTACTACTCATAATAATATTCCATACAAAAAGCATGATTTTTGTTTTTTAAAAAATGAATTTTCGCAAAATCTTAAAGATATATCTCATTTAGTGATAAGTATTATATCGAAAATAGTTTTTATTATTTTGAAACCCGAACTATAATACGAAATTAGTGGGGCTGATTTTTGAGGTTAAGAACATCTTTTATTGGTTCATAAAACTTTAAGTCCTTAATATATGATTTAGTATTAAGCAAATAAAATGATTTAATTTGACATCATATTAACGTAATTTCTACTTCGAAATGTATTTGGAGAAGAATGCCGCTATAGTCGGTATAAATGACGTTTCTTAAATTATTTTTTCTTTAACAATTTTAGCCATTAAGATGATTCTTTATAGATACTTTTCTATTATCTAAATTCATATCTGGTTTTAAAAGAGCGCAGAGCAAAATTTAAAAATTTGGACTTGGAATGTCATTTATTAAAAAATTACAAACACTTACGCCAATTATATGTAAGTTTGTGATTATGGATTCCATGCCTAGTTTATTGGCAACAACAAGATATACCTCACACTGTAGGGAATCACTTAGTCTTTTAAATTCTCTTCTCTAAATTTAATTTCACTTATGCGCCCAAATTTTCTATCAAAAAAACTGCAAAATTAAAAAAAATTGTCAATTTTTGGTTTCCTGTTTCATCATGAATTCCCAAGCGTTGTCTCTCGACTGGTTAATAGTTTGAATCTAACAGAACTCACAGAACAGTGCAAAACAGAAATAAATCAATCTTCGAAAGTTTGAACCAAATCTTTTATATTTTTTTAAGTTTAAATGGCTGTATTTCCTTGAGATTTTAAATGAATGATCTAAAATTTTGGATTTCTTAGTTATTTTCTTTTTTAAAAGCATACTTTAAAAATACAAGACACATAAAGTCGGTTTCATTTTCAAATTCCTCATATATATTTTATGGGATCTTATACCACATTTGATCGGGTCTCATACCACATTTGAATGAGATTTCAAAAATACATAATCCTACATGTTTACATACACGTTTTCGGCAGTTTTGTAGATTTTGTTTAAGAAATGGAATTTCTACAACTTAAGCTCAACCACTACACAATTTCAAAATAGTTTTATGTTTCGCAAAAACATTTTCAAATTTATTTTGAAATTTTTTATGATTAATTTCAAATTAATTTTTTTTTTTTTAATTTCAATTTAAAAAAAAAAATATTTTTTTTTTTAAATTTTGACAAAATCTCATTAAAATGTAAATTTTGTTTTGTATGGAAAATCGAATTAGAATCTAATAAAAGTAAGTAGATTATGATTGAAATCTCATTCAAACTAGATTTTGTGCATATATTAATATGCTATTAAATAAATATTTCGATATGTTACAAACGGAATAACAAACTCAATATACTACTCATCTTTCCGGATGGTAAGTATAAAAATGGCCAAAATAATTTGATCTAATATTAAATTTACACTTAAAGAAACATTTTTGGATAGCTAAATATTTCATCTTCATTAATTTTAGTTGGTGTAAGAATCTAGAAGAAATTCTCTGCAAAAAATACAATTATTTTATACTTCTGTTTCTCACATATATACATTTATACCACACACTGTGCAAATTTGTTTGTAAAATTCTGTTTGAATATTTTTCACTCTATTGCCTGGTTGCTATTTGTAATTTCATCTACATTTCTTTATTTTGTAGTTCAACTTCTGTATGCTTTGCTTTTTATACATACCATAAAAAATGTATATTGGGTTTATCATTCCGTGTGTAACATATCGAAATAATCATCTAAGACCCCATAAAGTATATATATTCTGGATACTCATGAAAATCTAGAATGATCTAACGATGTCCGTCCGTCTGTCCGTCTGTCTGCCTGTTGAAAGCAGGATAGGCCTCGGTGTGGCTATTCTAGGGTGATAAAACTTCACTCAAATATTTGCATTATGTAACGTTTGTTTGGCATTGAAAATGAATAAAATCGGTTCATAAACAAAAAAGTTATGGATCAAAAACTAGGAAAACTGTACAGTCTGTCGTACCTCCAGTTTAAACTTTTCGACCGATATCTTTTTTATAAACACAGAAAAAAGTAAAAAATGATTTTAATTATCAAAATGATTCATTCAATCAAAAAAATATTTAAATACATCAATCGCTAGTAATTGTGAAAAATGACACACTACGATTTTGTTTTCCAATTAAACACTTTAAAAATTAATTTAAAAAAATATATTTTAAATTTTAAGCAACGTATTAATTTTATGAGTCAAAGTGAAAGAAAAAAACTGCTTTTGAATTATATCAATCAAGTAGACGATTGAATGAACCAAATTGTTAATTGAAAAAATTATTAATTTTTTTTTTACTTTCTATTTCTTTTCCTTTTTATAAATTTTCTTTTCTCATGTCATACAAAAATATATGTATATATTTTTTAAACTTCTTTGATTCTTTACAGATTTTTTTTTCTTTTTTTTTATTGTTGTGTTTTGTTTTTCTCAATTTCAGTCCATCTTTTTTGGCTTCTTGCTATTGTTGATAACAATTGTTGACTCCAGCTTCTATAAATTTCATTCACTCATACCTCCACCAGTGTAAATATAAACTCATGAAAGTTTTTCCCCAAAGATACAAAGAAAGATTCTTTTCATTAAGACGTGAAAAGGAGACAATAATATAGTCATGTTATGATGACCAAATTGTGGACGCTTCTTTGTTTAGGCTAAAATTAATACATACTCCATGTCAATGGAATAGTTGGGAATATACAGTGTTTAATATATTATACTTACACGAACTTTGACCTCGAACATACATTCCATTCGGTCATACTCTTCTTTGTTGTGTCAGCCACCAAGTATCCTTTTTTATAATTCATTCATCCGATCAGGAATTTGTAAACACATGTCAAAACTACTACAGCATTTTCAATATTTATCGAAATGCACTGAAAAGAAGAATTTTTAATTTTATTATTATTTTTTTTCACAATTTCGTAAATAGCAAAAAAAGTGTCTTGGTTAAAAATCTCTAAAAATAATGCGTAACAAATACACTGGTGCATATTCCTATAAAGGCATTTAAAATTTTTGTTTTCTTTGTGTTGTTACAACAGCTTGCGATATTACGGTACTTTTTTATGTTAGAAATATTTGTTTCTTACTTTTGTTGTTTTCTTTAATTTAGCAATCAGAACATATTGGTGATCATTTCAGTGGAATATTCCTATAAACGCAGCCGAAAAAAATTTGTCTAAAAAGTTATTGAAAAAAATAATAAAATTTCAATAGTTTTAGTTAATTGTTTCACTTGAGGTAAGTTTCTGATGACACCTCTGTTTACTAAAAATATTTTTGTTTTATTTGGGAATTTCCATCAGCTTAAAAGATGCCCAAAAGAACTTTTCTTATAGAACAGAAAAAAGTTCAAATTAAATCTTTTTCGTGATCAAGATACATAACAAAGAAATTGGAATTCGGAAGGAAGTTTTCGCGGTGTTCTTAAGAAATGGCAGAAATTGGGAGTGTGGAAACTAACAAAAGGTAATCAAAAATTAACGAAAAGACAAACTATAAACTATTAGAATGCTATACAAATAAAAAATAAACTTGACGTTCCTCGCATAACATAAAATGGAAGAAATGAAAATGTGAACCAGTGTCAAAATAGCTTTATAAGTAAAATCGTTTAAAATTTGGGCGCAATTACACGAAATGGACAGATGAGTGGAATAAAGTAATCTTTCCTGATGAAAAGAAATTCAATTTGATTGATCCCGATTGATATTCTTGCTATTGGCATGATTTGAGGTAAAATTTACCCAAATATTTAAAAATAAATATTATATAAAATTATACATTTACTTTACATACGTATACGAATCTTAATAAGATGTTATTTATACTACGTGAATCCAACGAAAAGACCATCAATTAGAATAACTTTTTACAAAATACATACATACATTAATTTTTTTCCGGTTGACAAAAATACAAATACTTCAAATTGTTTTATTTATTTTTTCTTTTTTCTTTCTATGACAATGACAATATAATTTGATTTTCAATACACAAACTTCAAAATTGTGTATATTTTTCGACAAAAAAGAAAATGATAACCAATTAACGACTGATTGAATCAATTTATTTACTGATTAAGTTTTTATAGGAAACTTAACAGCAATGTTAATTGAAAAATTTTAGATAATAATTTTTTCTGTGTATATCAATGAAATTTTGTACAAATAGCCCAAGGACCTACATATATAAATTTGAAAACAAAAAAATGGACTTCCACCTCCCATATAAAAAAAAATATATATATATATATATATTTTTCAATTAAAACAGTTGTTTCATTTTGCATCCAAACTTAATAAATGTATTCAAGTAAATGTAAAATAAAAATAAAATTTTATTTCTCAATCATCTGCTTGATTGATTTGATCAACTTTTTAATTGGACAAATTTTTCTGATTTTGATTTTTTCAGTTTTTAGTAATTATGATATAATCATTTTGGTTAGAAGTGCAAATGTAAAAAAGTTTTTAATTGTATGAATTACTTACGAATATATTTGGTGATTGGTGACTTTTTTCTGTGTGAGGAGAAATTTTGAGAAGTTGCTAGTAGTGGGAATATAAATTCTGCCAAGCCGAGTATAACATACTCACTTCTTTTTTTTTTTTCTTGTTTTGCTGCTGTGCTCTTGGAATTTGGTGAAGGATTTTATGTAAATGTTGATTTACTTTATTTACCAAAAAAATAAGAATATAAACGGAAATGTAATTATTTTCTCAAGTGTGATTTCAAATACGATGAGATAAAGAAACCCATAAAGATGGAAAAATTAAATATAAATATAAAGGGTTTGACATTAGTTAAAATTGACTTATTATGATTTATGATATTGATTTATTGTGTTTAAAATGCATTATAAAGAGTAGGGTTTTTAATTTCCAAATCTTTTTCAACATTTATTTAAGGCATTCCCAGAAGAATACAATATTATTTAAAAATCATGAAAAATAAACAAACAAAAAACAAAATTTTACATATAATTTACACGCTTTATTAGCGAAATTTTCGATGACACAGTCTTCAAATTTGTCCTGTATTGACCACTTTTGATGACAATATAAACGACAATATCTTGCATGTGTCACTCATAAACGATGTTAAAGACAATAAGAATGACAATGTCTTCAATGCAGTTTTCGATCAAATACTTTTGACGACAACATTAGCGACAATGTCTTGAATGTTTTCTCTTATTTATTTTTTATATAAAAAGGATAGCGACAAATATATATATATATGTGTGTGTATGTGTGTGTGTGTGTGTGTGTGTTTGTAATGTGCCCGTATTAATAAAGAAATTTGAAATTTAAAATAAATTTTAGAGACCAAACAAACTGTTTTAATTTAATTTAAATTTAAAAGTTGTTTGTAAACATTTTCAAAATTCTTTTTTGGTAATTCATTGTTGTTAAAGAAAACAAAAAAATAAATATTATACCTACATCTATTTTTTAAACACTAAAAATGTTTTATTATTTAAGTATCATGTAATTGAGCATCGACAATAAAAACTTAAAGAAAGAATACTGTATAACATTTATCACAGTCACAGAACACTTTTTAAGAAACCCCACTCAAGCAATATCACTCAGAGGTATTCCTTCAAACTCACAAAAAATAATATTTTCTTTAGTCTTAAATATATAAAAAAAAATACCAAAAATCGGGAACAGAAAAATTGGCAAAATTCCCGGAAAATTCATCCAAATATCAATTTTTAAATGAAAAACATTTAAATCTATTTTATAGTTAAACCACGACAGATATGACAAAAAGGTCAAAAATCTATGATCACTCAAATTCCTTTTCAAAAATCGTTTTGCATATAAAAACCCTTAAACTCCTAAACCATGATAAAAATCTACGATCACTCACACTAATATAAGATTAGGATCTCAAAAATGTATTTGGTTTTATTAACATACATGAAAGAAGGACGAAAGATATCCTACAGCAGTTTTAATAATATTAAAAAAAAGTTATTCAAACCATATTAAACAGTTCTTAAGATTAGACTATTGTTTTCTACTACAGAATCGCATATATATCATAGCTGTTCATTGTGAATATTTTAATTCAAAATATTTGCTAAAAATAAATTATTTTTATATTAAGTTAATATTTTTAGAAATTAAATAGTTTCAAATCATTTTGTACTCTTTATAATATAATTTTCAGTCACTTGAAATTAATTTGGAATAAAATTATTTAAATATTATTCCATTTGTTAACAAGTCAGAATAGAAAATATTTCAACAGAAGTATTTGAATATACTTTTATAAAAATTAAATTAAATTCTAAATTTTTTTTGAAATTTGGCAGGCAAATAGTGTAATATTTTGCAGGAACTATAGCCTACATTTTTTTTAATTTCGGGTGTAAAATAGAGCAAAAGGGGTAAAAGCTCCCCTCCCTATATCTTCTTAACTAATCAACCGGTTTTCTTAAAATTTAGCATGCAGATACTGTAACATCTGAAGGGAATTTAAAGATATAAATATTAGATATGAGAATAGGTTATAGAGTATATTTCATATCGCTAATAGGCGCAAAATATGGCAAAAGGGGTAAAAGCTCCTCCTCCCTATACATTCTAAGCTAATCTACCGATTTTTTTTGAAATTTGGCAGGCAAATAGTGTAATATTTTGCAGGAACTATAGCCTACAATTTTTTTAATTTCGGGTGTAAAATAGAGCAAAAGGGGTAAAAGCTCCCCTCCCTTTATCTTCTTAACTAATCAACCGGTTTTCTTAAAATTTAGCATGCAGATACTGTAACATCTGAAGGGAATTTAAAGATATAAATATTAGATATGAGAATAGGTTATAGAGTATATTTCATATCGCTAGAGGGCGCAAAAATAGGGCAAAAGGGGTAAAAGCTCCCCCTCCCTATATATTCTTAACTAACCAACTCATTTTCCTGAAATTTGGCAGCCAAATAGTGTAACATCTGGAAGGAACTATAGCCTATAATTTTTATTATTTAGGTCATAAAATAGGGCAAGAGGGGTAAAAGCTTCCCTTCCATATATCTTCTTAACTAATCAACCGGTTTTCTTAAAATTTGGCATGCAGATACTGTAGCATCTGAAGGGAATTTAAAGTTATAAATTTTTTATAAATTAAAATATTTAGGGCGTAAAATAGGGTCAAAGCTGTCCCTACCCATGTCTTCTTAATTAATTATCCAATGATAGCTTGAAGTCTTGAAGGAACTAAAGGCTATAAATTTTAACATTTATGGCGTAAATTAAAGCAAAAGGGGAAAAAGCACGCTCAGCCATCCCACAAAATTAAAACACATTCGTTATTTTTTAATTAAAACCTAAAATATTCACTAGAAATAAGTTATATTGCATAACGTTTACCGGGTTGACTAGTATCAATAAAGTAAAAATTGCTTTATCGATACCTCTCTTGGAAAAATTTGCACTTATAAACCCTTAAATGTTAAAAAAAGGATACTGGTTCAGCAATTCGTGGTGTTGCATTAATAGGCAGTTGCTCAAATCGAGCTCATACTGTAATTGAAAAATTTATATGATTTATATGATTTTTTTTTTTTTATTTATTCAAACCTTTTGTGCATAGAATACAACTAGATGTTTATGTGAGAACTAAAACCTAATTTATTTGTCAAAAACTTAATTCATGCAATAAGAAAATAATATGTAGTCACATAAATTTTGTTTTTGTGTTATGAAAAAAAAATGAGTAAATTTTTTGAAAATTTAGTTTGAACTGCCACTCACATAAACTTCTAGTTGTATTCTATGCTTTTTTGGCTAAATAATTGTATTTCTTTTGGATTTTTTAGAAATAAAATATATTATTTTCAAATAAGAATCCTAAAAACTTGTTTAACTTTTTTGTATTTAAATAAAATATATATGAGTATTATTCAAGATTTGAATCATAGAATACAACTAGAAGTTTATGTGAGAGGCACTTCAAACTAAATTTTCAAAAAAAATACTCATTTTTTTCAAAACACAAAAACAAAATGTAGTCACGAATTAGGTTTTTAACAATTGAAGCAGGTGGTTTTTTTCTCTCACATAAATATCTACTTGTTAATCTATGGTTGGAATATTCAACTATAGAAAATTTGGCTCTTCTTTCAAAAAAATATATGTTTTACTTTGATCAAATAAAATATTTTATTTTTTATTTTATATTGTTCAATCATATACTAAACTATATTAAAATTAATTTAATTTAGTACAAATAGAAATCCTTTATGTTTTCATTTAAAAATTAATAAATTAATTGACAAATATTTTAAATTAGAAATAAATTAGAAATAAAGAATAGAATGTATTTTCATTTTTTTATTTTATTTTATTCACAAGTAAAAACTATGATACATAACCATTTTAATTAATGTTATTTGGGTAATGAAGAATAATAAATTTTTTTAATATGAGTATAAACAAATTAGTTTAAATTTCTATGCATAATATTAGACATCATATTTGTACGAATTTTGCTCTCTTCAAAATAATATATACTAACATTTTATTTTATAAATTGTATTATCTATCAATTAAATTAGAACAATAATACATAAAATCTTTAATATCCCAGCCAATCTTTAGGTCTGAAATCAAAAATGAATTAAATATTAAAGCAAGGAAATATATTTGAAATACAATTTTGCTCTCAAATTGTACTGGTCTGTAAAAAAGAAATCATTTCTTTGTCTTCCTTTAAATAAAAATTGGCGAACTAGTTGGAATTTGACGTGCTGAGCATAAATCTGCATTCAGTTTTTCTCAATCAGGTCTTGATCGTTTTTATTGGGCATGTCTATTATTTCTCATAACTCAAGAACCGTTTGTACGACTTATGTAAATGAAACACCAAGAGATGTTCTTCTTACAATTATTTCTTTTTTTTTTTTTATTCCTTCAATATTTTCGGAGTTAAGTAACAAAATTCTTTTTCACTTTTGCATTTTTATTCGCCACTAATTTCCGAATAACTCCGAAAAATATTGAGTAGATAAAAAAATTATGTTAAGATTACTTGAAAATAATTTTAAACGGTATCAACGGAAGTTTTAGTTATTAAAATTGGTCAAAACGTTCTCGAGTGATATTAGTGTGACCACCTGAAAAGAGGACCGATACGTGCTAGAAAAAAAATGAAAGCAGATTATTGTTTGGCACGTCAAATTCCATCTGATTCCTATTTTGAATTACAGAAGGATAAAATTTGCCTCCCAGTCTAATCAATGTGTCTCCACTTAATTGTAGAATATTTTTTTGTGTGATCAACTCGGCTTCCAACCGGTTTAAAATCCGGTTCTTTTGGTTTAAGTACTGTCGGTTTTTTCAAAATGTTAATTTTTTTCAATGTCGAATAAACCAGCTTCTTTAAACACAAAAAGCCGGTTTTAAAACTAACATTTTATTAAAAAAAAAAAAAAAACTTATTTACTAAATACAAATATCTGAATGGTATTTTAGCAAAACCCTGTTAACTCATTAATGTTCATTAAGAATAATTTCTTGTTATGTTTTATAAAAATAATTTAGGATTAAATTGAAATTAGTTTTATAAGTTTGAACAAATATTAAAATAATAATTATCTTGATTGAAATACGGATATCAATGGTGTAATGCTGTTTAATTTCCCATCCGAGGTATGACTCAATCTGTCCACGTTCGATTCGAAGATCTGCTACCCCCTAAAAATACAAACATGTATTTTCTTAGGTGTTAAAAGAAATTCAAGCAAAGCTTTTATTTTTTCGAAACCTTAAACTGCTTAATGCTACGAAGTTGTTCGGATATTTCAGCTACGTTATGCGATAAAACGTTGCCAATATGAAGAGATGAAACGACAGAGCGTTGGTAAATGAAAAGAAAATATTATTATCTTGTATGTTTCATTTTACATCAAAATTTGAGTAACATATTCAAATAAAAATAAAATAGAAAAAATAGTAAAAATAAAATTTAAGTAAGTTTTTTCTCACTTAAATTTTTAATTCATTCAATCATCTACTTGATTGATTTAATAAATTGTTAATTGGAAAGATTTTTCTGTTTTTCATTTTTTTACAGTTATTAGTAATTGATATAACCATTTTGGTGAGAGGCGCAAATTTAAACAATTTTTAATTGAATGAATTATTTTGGTGATTGATAACTTTTTTCTGTGCTGGAACGGTTTGCTAATGAAGTAATGGGATATTGGTAATACGACGCGTAAAACATCGATACGGTAGTTGGAAAAAATTTAAGAAACGACTGAAATTCGAATTAATAATACAGGTGAAATTTCAGTTTGAAATGATTTGTTTACTACGTTACTTTTACGACTTCCCTATCAGTAAGGATCCAAAATATACATATATACTTTTTGGGGTCCTAGATGAATATTGAAACTACAAACGGAATGATAAACTTATATATAGTCTTTACACCTGTGGAGAAGGATATAAAAACTGAAAATTTGTTCCGTTTTTATTTTTTAAAAGAACTTTTAAGGATACAAATTCTTCAGTTTTCTATGAAAAAAATTCGTAACATTAATTTCAGAATAACTCTAAAATTATTGTGCAGATAAAGAAATAATGTAAAGACGTCTTAAAGACAATTTTGGTAAAATATACTCGTGTAATTGCCTTAATAAGGGGAAAATATTAGACATGTCCATAAACAAAAATAGGATGGAAGAATACTAAAAGCCGATTCGAATTTAGCACGTCAAATTCTAGAAAAATCCTCCCTTAAACAAAAAAATAGGTAGACTACCTATTTTTGTTTAAGGGAGGATTTTTCTGCCGATCACTGTTATTTATAATTGTTTATTTATAGTATATGTTTTATTTCTGATTTTTTGAATTTTATTTGATATAGAGCTAGAAAATTTTTTTGAACATTGTACTTTTGTGTTTGCTAGGTACAATCAATTAAACTAAATATATATATGTAGGTAGATATCAAATGCTCAACAGACCATTTGTTTAGCGTAATTTTGTTGTATGGTTTTAAATCTCGTATTACCAATATACATTAAAAAAAACAACAACAAAACACCAACAAAAAACATGAAAACATAAAAACCTCTTTTGTTAAAATTAAATTGATTTTTTTTTAACATTTTAACAAAACACATGCATGAATAAATGAAGGTGCATGTATTTTGTAGATATACAAATTTTCATAGATACAAGTACATTCTTACAAGGATATATAAATATCATATGAATATTAGGAAGGCTCAAAAATAAACTAGAAAATGGTTTTACAGATTCCAATAATGATTTTTCATAAGGCTTCTTTGGTTTAATTAAGACTGTAAAATTAAGAGTAAAGAAATAATAAATTATTTTTATTTTAAAGTTACTTAATAAGTAGTTATTTGCAAAAACTGTTTGACATTTTACTTTTCACTACGTAAATTTTGTAGCCACCTTACAGTTTTAAATCATGATACTAACGAAAAAGCTCAAGACTAGGGCTTGGGGTTTCCCGCAATATTTCTTTTCCCGGGAAACGGGGACAAAAAAAATGTATTTCCCGGGAATTTTTTAAAACTTTATTTATAAGAAAAAAAAGACCATGATTTCTTATAAAAAAAAATATTTTTTATTAAATAACAATTGGATAAATTTCATCAATTTTTATATGTCTATTTACTCAGTAAATAGGTATCAAAAAAGAGAACATCTTCCAATGACAAGCTTACGTTAAATTCATTGGAAATGATTCAAATTTGCACTACTTCTGATTCCATGATTCAAACCTTGAATAGTATTCATATGTATTTTTTTTTTTTTTAATAAAAATAAAAAAATTTTTTAATAAAAATAAAAAAATTTCAAATAAATATTTTGATATTTTTATTCAAAAAGAAAAAAATCAAAGAAATAAAATTATTCATCCACAGGAGGTTTAAATAAAAAAGTCATATCATGTTTCTAATTATTTAAGTAAAAAAGAATAACGTAGCGATTGTTTCAGAAGTTTTTCAGCAAATAATGTTTCTTGTGGTTTCTGCGACAGTTTAAAAAATATTTGTAACTACGTCTACACAAAGGAATTTTTGCTTCTTAACATTAGAAATAAATTCGGCAGAATAACGGGAAAACAATTTTATTTCCAACTTTGTATTAAGGGAAGGAAAAAACATACATGAGAATTTTATATGTTAAACTGTTTTTTTTTTTTCTTTTTTTTTTTTTTTTTTTTGAAAACTTTAATCTGTTTCGCATTTTTTTTCTTCATTTGTCATTGTAGTCAAACCAAAGAAATAAAATTATTTTTGAATTAGTTGAAGAATCTTGAATTTGATTTAAATTTTACAAAATTATATTCAAATACTTCTATTGAAATATTTTCTAATCTGACTTATTGGACAAATGGTATAATATTTAAATAGTTTTATTCCAAATTAATTTAAAGTAACTGAAAGTTGTATTATAAAGATTACAAAATGATTTGAAACTATATGATTTCTAAAAATATAAATTTAATATAAAAATATTTTATTTTTAGCAAATATTTTGAATTAAAATATTCACAAAGAACAGCTAAGAAATCCGCACTGGTGCATATTCCTATAAACGCATTTAAAATTTTGGTTTATCTTTGAGGTATATTCGTTTCTCTTAACCGAAAACAATGTTATGTCGTTACAATAACTCGCGTTATAACGGTACTTTTTTATGTAAGAAATATTTGTTTCTTGCTTTTGCTGCCATTTAACTACTAAAATTACAATGAAAAAAATTTAATGTACATTTTAAGTATTTTGTTATTAATTTTTTAAGTGAAGTCAATAAGTAATTTAAAAAATTAATTTGTATTTTTAATTATTTTTTAGTCACATTTTCGGTATGCTGATTAAAAAAATTGATGTGCGTTTATGGAAATATGCACCAGTGTGTTATAGAACTAAAGTATCTAAAATTTTAACATGACAAAAATAAAGATGATTTAAAATTTCATATAAAACAACTTGTAAATAAATTTGTTAAACTATAGATAAACAAATACATAAAAATCTGAGAGAAAAAAAATACCTAATTCATTAGTCAAAAACCTAATTCATGCAACATTACCGTTCCTCTCAAATAACGTTCTAGTTGTATTATATGCGTTAAACCCTTACAAGTACCATGTTTAGAGTAACGTCAATCTTTCATTGATGTAAGATGTTAAAAATAGTAAAAATAGAATTTTAAAACCACGGAAATATTTAATTTCCAGTTTATCATGGAAATTTTAAAAAAGTTCCCGGGAATTCTCGGTCCCCAAACTCTACTCAAGACTCAATTAAAATTTTAAGCAAAAAATAAATAAAATGAAGAATATAATTTCAATACAATTGTATTGTTTATTTAATTAAAAGTAAACATTTCAAAATGTACTCGTTACTACACCCATAAATATATATACATACATGTATACATACATACATACATACATACATACATACATACATACTTACATATATACATACATACACTCATAAAATTTTTATATCAACTGTTTGTAGTTTGTTGAAAAAATTTTCCGTTAAGTTAGCAATATATGAAAATCTAATTATTTCAGAAAGAACATTATTTTTTTAACTTTTTTATTTTATTTAAAAAACAGACTACCACAAAAAACTATTTTTGGTTAGAGTTAACATTTTCAGTAATTATTTGTTTTTAAAAACAAAACTAAAGTTTTCCCCTCGTATTCAGACACAAATTTTAAATTTAAAATACAATTTAGGGACATAATTTTTATGAAAAATTTGATTTAAATGGTATTTAAAACTTGTCTGTGAATGTGGGGGTTTAAATATAAATGATAAGTTAATTTAAATGAAAATATTGTTGTATTTTATTCAATCATATTTCATATTATTATTTTTTTTAAGGCGTGAAGAAAAAATAAATAACAAAAGAATTAAATATATTTGTTGCAAAATGAAATAAAAGATATAATCTAAAGATTAGGTAAATGTTTGTTTCGAATTTGTTTGCCCGAATTTTTCCAAAGTAATACTTAGTTTATTTTTTGGTCACATTATACACATTTCTTTTCCCATTTTTGTTTGTTCAAACAGACATTAAATATAGTCAAATAGAGAAATAGGAAATCATGTTCTCTCATCGGCCATATTTGAAAAATTATTTATCTGCAAAAATTATTTCATCAAACTGTCGAAAACAATAAATTTATTTTTACTAAAAATATAATAAACAAGCAGAATAAACAATTTTTGGTTTAATGATATGGAGAAGCCTTGATAGCTTTTTTATAAGAGGAAGAAAAAAATATGAAAAATATGAATGAGTTGTTAAAGAAAAATAAAGAATTTTGTTGGACTGATGAATGCGAGAGATAATTTGAAAACCTAAAAAAATAATAATTAACCCACCAATACTATGGTGTCCTAATTTCGAAAAGAAGTTTATTTTAACAACAGATACATCCAATTACGCGCTTGGTGCTATTCTTTCACAAGGGGAAATTGAAAACGTCTTACACATATCCTACACCAGTAGATCTTTAAACAAGCATGAATTGAATAAACCCGTGATGGAAGAAGAACTATTAGAAATTCATTGGGGAATCATACACTTTCGACCATATCTTTACGGTAGAAAATTTACGGCTGTAACAGACCATCGACCCTCATTTCTTTATTTACACATAAAAACCCAACTTCACGATTAACATGTATTAAATAAAATTTAGCTAATTACAATTTAAATATAGTTTTTAGACAAGGAAGAATTAATACTAACGCTAACGCACTATCTAGAATACAATTGGACTCTACTGCCTTAAAAGATACTACGAATGAAAAGAAAGATAGAGGCAAGTCCCGGGACAAGGATACAGAAAAAATTTATGACACAGAGCCTGATCAACTCTACATGTGGAATAATATTAATTTTTATGATATCAAGGGTATACCTAATTGAAATTTGAAATTATAAAGAAAGAGAAATTTAAAACGCGCCAGAGAAGGAAACGTTACTGTAATAACACAGTGCAGTGATAATGTATATTTAGACTTGGGTACGATGGTATTATCTGAGAATAATGTCGACAAAATTTCGTTAACAAAAGACGATATGATATTTGAATACACGAGGGCGGATCAATAAGTCCGTGACTTTTTGAATAAAACACAGTTTTTTTTGCAAAACAAAAATTTATTTTTCAACATAATCACCTTTTAACTCAATACACTTAGTCCAACATTTCTCCACTTTTTGTATCCCTTCCAAAAAATAGGATTTTTCGAGGTCCTTAAAATAGGCATTTGTTTGGTCAATAATTTCATCGTTGGAGCTTAATCTCCTTCCACAGAGCCATTTATTTAGGTTTGGAAATAGGAAGTAGTCACTAGGGGCTAAACCCGGGGAATATGGCGGATGAGGTACCAATTTGTAGCCCAATTCCTAGAGTCTTGCATTGAGAGTGCACACATGTGCACCCGTGCATTATCTTGATAAAAAAGAATTTTTTCTTGCCCATATGGGTTCGTTTTCTTTTGAAATCCTCATTAAATCGGTCTAATAAGTTGGCATAATATTCGCCGTTTATTGTTTTTCCCTTTTGAAGGTAATCGATATGGATCATCCCGCATTCATCACAAAAAACTTTTGCCAACACCTTATTGGCCGACAAACTTACTTTGGCCTTCTACGGAGCAGGTTCACCCGGAGAAATCCATTGTTTAGACTGCTGCTTAGTCTCCGGAATACAGTAATTTATCCATGTTTCATCCACCGTTACAAAACGACGCAAAAATCATTCGGATTGCGGTTAAACAACTCCAAACATTCCTTTGAAGTTATCACATGTTTACGTTTATGGTCAATTGAGAGCAAATGCGGCGCCCATCTCGCAGGCAACTTTCTTAAACCCAGCTGATCATTTAAAATCGAAACCACACTGCCATATGAAATGCCTATGGCATCAACAATCTCACGCAGTTTTGCTCTTCGGTCGGCCAGCACCATATTGTGGATTTTTTCGACATTTTCGGATGTACTGACCTCAATTGGTCGTCCAAAACATTCAGCGTCATTTGTACTTATGCGACCATAACGAAAGTCAGTAAACCACTTTTTTACCATTGAAATCGATGGTGAAGAGTCTCCATAGTATTTATCGAGCGTCTCCTTGGTTGGATTGATGGTTTTTTTTAGCAAAAAATAATGTTTAATGAGCACTCGAAATTCACTTTTTTACATTTTTAGAAAAATACTCGAGGTTGTATGTTTTGAACAGCTATTAAACGCAAAGCAAATGACGACACTTGCTCAAAATTTGACAGTAGTCTATTAATACGTGGTACTTGATGGGAATAGTGTTGCATTTCATATAACTAGGAGGGAAGTTCGAAAAGTCACGGAAATATTGATCCGCCCTCGTATAAATGAAAAAGGGCTCATTAAAACTTATAATATCATACAAAATGAACGGAAAAGTCGGCAAACACCTACGCGAATTTTATTATGTAATCCACCGATAAAGTAGAGCTGATGAAAATTATAAAGGAATAGTGGCTCACCGCAGGAGTAAAAAGAACCATTATTAGAATAAAACGAAAGTATTTATGAAGACATATATATAAAATGATAAAGGAGTATTTTAAACAATGCATAAACTGCGCTAAAAATAAAATAACTAATCACAATAATGATCCCTTAACGATCACTAAACACCAACAATACCATTTCATACACTTCAGTTAGATATAGTAGACCCGCTGCGCATTTCCAATGGATATAGATACATACTAACTGCGCAATGCCAACTAACTAAATATATTGAAACAAGTCCAATCGAAACAAAAGAAGCAAATGTAATAGTCAGAGCGATGGTAGAAAAAATCATTCTTAGGTACGGCATTTTCAATACACTAAAAATAGACTGAGGTACAGAATTTCTAAATGACTTGATGATCAGAATTTGTAAGTTACTCAAAATAACTCATTCGAAATCAACACGAAACTTTAGGGTCTATAGAAAGAAACCGTAGAGTACTGAATGAATACATGTTATCTTTCACTGACAACTATAACTGGGATGAATTTTTACCTTACTACGCCTTTGCTTACAACACTACACCACACACCACTACAGGTTACTCAGCATTACAGCTAGGCTTTGGTAAATTAGCCACACTACCAAACGTTCTATAATTTTGACAATTACTTGACGGAAAGTAAAACAAAATTGCCAGCAGAATGATTGAACAAAACAAAATAAAACAACACAGAAAGCAAGAGTAAACAAACATTGTAATTATAACAGCGTAGGAGGATAACGTAGGAGATCAAGTATTATTAAAAGTAGGTAACAGAAGAAAGAACGAGAGTTCATATATAGAAGCGTATACGATAAAAGAAACCCTAAATGGAAATACTGTAATATAATTAAATGGAAAAATATAATATAGGTTTTTCTTTCCTATAAGTAATTTTTTTTATTTTTTTAAAAGGGGAAAGATGTAAAGTACGGACACTTAGTCACCAAAAATTGAGTCAGAGAAGAAAAAAAATAAAAAAAAGTAAGAACAAATATAACAGAAATGTAATAGCGATTTATTATTTGGTTGTTTTTCTTTGCGCTTTAATAACGGCATCGATTCTACAAGTTTTTTGATATGACAGATGAAATTTTCTGCCACTCCTCAGTTATAACGAATTTCAGCATGTCCTTATTGCTAATTATCCTTTTACGGATTTGGCGGTCTAGATGCTCCCAAAAATGCTCCGGTGATCGGGATGATTGGGGGGATGATTAAGTGTTTTAGGAGTGTGATAGAGAAGCCATTGTTTCACTATTCTTACAGTGTGTTGGGGATCATTGTCTTGTTGGAAGACCAAAAATCCCTGTAAGCTTAATTTCTCTACAAAAACATTTAATAAAAACCAAACTCCCAACTCCGCTTGCCGCCATACTTCCCTACACCATCAGCGAACCTATCCGAGCTTAATTATGGTTACTAAATTTTGGTCGGAAAACTCATTTTTTCCATACTTTTACGTAAATCTTTTTTTGGCGCTTGCAGTATATAAAGTATTTCGTGGTAAAAACTATGGGCTAATTATAAGTTGGATATCACGTCGAGTTTTTAACCAATTCCAAGTGCAAAAATAAACAATTCTGAATTTTAAATTTGAGAAATAATAATCTTTGGAATATTTTAAGAGAGGAAAGCGTCATCACACATAAAATGCGAAAATTATTGCTACGATTGTATAAATTTGTATGAGTAGGTCAAATGACTTAACATGGATTTGGGTGGGTCTAGATATATTTCAAAAATTCTTCACCACATATTTATATCATTTAATAATAATTTTTCTGTCCCTACTACATGGCTAGAAAACATTAAAAACTAAAAGTATTCCCAACAAAAATTAAAACTTTGCTTTAGAACTTGAAAAGTAATTTTCCGAATTATTTACCTCTTTATCATCCATTTTCTAATCTATTTTTTAATCTATTTTCAAAAATCTGAATTAGTTTCGAAGTGATCAAAAGGATAATACTTAAACATGTAATTTTTTATGGCTTTCATACAAAATATAAATTATATTTTCGCATGTTTAAAAACACGTAAGACTTTTCGTCTGCACAGCGAAATATTTAAATAAATTTGTTCAAGCGTTGATGATTTCATTTAATTTGAAAAAAATTTAATATTTATTTCGGAAATGTTTAATTGTTTTAAATTACTTTATTTAAAAATTATTTACAAATTTCAGACGGCAAATTTGAATTTAAATGAAATGAAATACGAGCATTGAACATTGAATTAATATAAAAATAAATAAATATATAAATAAATACGAGCACTGAGCTAGTTTAAAATTTAGCAATTAGGTCAAACAAATGAAAAACCGAAATTTTAGTAATAACATAATTTCTAAGTAGGTTAACAAAATTTGTATAAATAGAAAAATTAATGACAAATAAATGCAGAATCATTCTGACAATTAAAGACAGCTTTTGACTCTCAGATTCAGGCTTCTATAAACCACTAGTAGTAGCCTATCAAGTAGCTCAGAACACACTTGAGCTGTAAATAAACTAAAGTACTATAGGGAAAACATCCTCTACACTTAAACACCTTACATAACCCTTAAAATCATGATTGTTGTTCAAAATTTCAAAATTTACAAAAAAAAAGCTAAAAATCATTTAACTTTTTCCCATTCTTCTACACTTTTTGTTAGCACTTTTATACTTTTTGATCTCATTCGATCTTATATAAACTAATCGGACTTTGTGGATAAATTCTACACTTTCTTTGTTGTTGTGCATACTTTCAACGGTTACATACACGGCAGTAAAATTTTAACGACAAAATTTTTTAATTTTTTAAATTTTTTAGTCAACGAGATACAAATTTTGAAACTGAGATTGATACTTGTTGTAATTACGCGTATTTTACGCTATATCTCATTGATCAACGCAGTAGATAGCCTCAAAATTTAGGAAACAAGAGCGAAAATTAAAAAAAAAATCAGTTTTTCGCGAGGCAAATTCACATGGATTACTACGTGAACTTAATTTTTTTTGTTATTTTATACAATAAAATCAAAGTAGCATTAAAAATAAATTTAATAAAAAAAATTTATAGACTTCTTTTTGGTTCTGTATTTTTATATACAAAATTAAAATTTGTACAAATCTTGCATATATAAATATAGGAACGGTGATAAATATAATTGAAAGGGACCATAAACTTAAGTCAAATGCCGTTGATAATTGAAAACGGTACACCTTTGTCAAAACACATTTTGCTAAGGCTGATCAGATGGATAAAAGAAGATAAACATTTTATGGACCTAAAAATATTCACTTGGATTTAAATAGGATCACAATATTAAATAACACTTCTTTGTAATAATATATATATTCATATAATATATGAAAAAATAAATTAGATTCGAACCCCATTTTTTCTAAAAAATGTCTCAAAGTCGTGCTTTTTAGTACGATTTTTTTTCAATTTACTAGGAACCCCCTAAATGTGATATTACGCGCAATTTTTGCCAGAATTATACATAAACTTCTAGTTTGTAAAAATGTTTCTATCGTCATCTAAAATGCAAAAGGCCATAACCACTGAAAAATTAAATTATGGTTTTTTACTGGATTAGAATGTACTGACCCAAACCAAATATACAAAAAAAATCATATGCATATCTTCAAAAATGTTATCAAATTAACAAAAATTAGAAAATGTATGTAACACCAACTTCGTAAACGAAACAGTTGTACAATTTTGTTCCATTTGAGAAAAATTTGGTTTTGAGGAATGTTTTATACTTAATCTTTTTTCGCTTTAAGTGAACGATTTAAACATTTTACTTAATTGCTGAATTTTAAAGCAAAATATAAAAAATTGTGATTATGGCCTTTTGCATTTTTTTGTTCTGCTGTAAAAAATTAAAAAGTGTGGTTACGGCCTTTTGCATTTTAGGTAACGATATGTTCAACTTAAAACCGCTATATCTTTCGGGCCCCTGCACGAAATAATTTAAGCGAACTGATTCTACATGTCGCACTTGTTCAACAAAAGGGTATTAACTCAAAATTTTTAAATTTTCAGTAGAGGTCAAAAACTGTTTGTGGTTACATTTTAAGAGAATTTGTAAATTGGAATATATCACTGTAAGCAAATTCCATTTGAAAATATATTTACATTGTTTTTCTTTTAAATTTTTGCAATTATTGCAAAAACAAAAAATATTTTTTGAGGTAATACCATTTTTCTGAGACTTCTCAATATTTTTTGTTGTGTAATGATAACAGTAACTGTAACTTCCCAGCAAAAACTTTGCTTTCCTGGTAAGCTAGCAGGTATAATTGGAAACAAAAATATACTACTTATTTTTTGCCTGAATAATTAGTTATTTTTGTTCGACTTGTCCACAAATTCATGTACTTATTTTTTGACTCTAGGGGTACATAAAAAAATGTACCTAAACGAAAACAAAAATAAAAAAAAACAAAAAAATTTTGCCGTCAGTGAGACTCGAACTTGGACACACACTAACCATTCGTTTTTACTGACTAACTTCTTACTCAGTACACCATCTCGCACATAGCATCCTAAGCGACAAAAACTCTATTTAGTTTAAAATATCTCTAGCCAACTCATCCACGTGATTGCAGTATTACTGCGCTATTATACTATTGAGTACTTATTAATATAATACAGAGTACGCAAATAATAATGACGCCTCATTACCAAGATACTACTTTAATAAGTAGTTGTTATTACCGAAAACCAAAAAGTTTTTGCTGGGTTATTTATACTTGTTATTTAAAATAATTTTAGAAAAAGTATGTTTTGTTTAATTTGTAGAGACGAAAAAAAATAAAAAAGTAATAGTTTACATAATATTCCCAAAACTCCTTTACCATTCGATACTATTCATTGACCATTTGATCATTTTGGGCCGCCGCCCAATGGGATGGGTTTACAAAATTTGTTCGTCTCTACCCAGTCAAATCGACAAGCACAAAAGAAGTAGTGTTGCGCATTACAAAAATATTTTAACTACTATAGCAGAACAAGACGCATTATATTTGATAGAGGTTCTTGTTTCACTTCCAATGAATTTAAACTATTTGTTAATAATAATAATATTGAACATACAAAGAGTACTATTTTCGTTATGTTAAGTAAATTGAGTGAACCTTTAAGACATGTCGACTAGTCGACAAAATTATCGTAAATTGAATTTGGAATTAATAATTCGGGACACTCTACTACAAAGAAAACTATTAGACTTCTTTTTGGAGTAAATCAATGCAGAGTTATAGTTGATCAATTAAGCGAATATTTAGAAGACAGAATCGAAGAATCAATGAATACAAATTTAGATATTAAACAACTTAAAGCAAAAAATGGCATAAGAAAATCTGAAGAATATAGTACTAAATATTTAGTAAACCACCAAAAGAATATTCTGTTGAAAACTATGTTATAATAAAACAGAATCATAATACTGTCAAAAAAGGAAATGGAAAATTATCGCGGATCGTATGTAATAAGTAACATATTGGATACAGATAGGTATGTAGTATAGGATATTGAAAATTGTCAATTAACACAATTGCCATACAAGGGTATTATTAAGGTAAACAATTTAAAAAGTTTGATATCAAAAGTTAGTCGCATAAATTCTTCCTGATTTATGGTATATTGTGTAGTTATGTACATATTAAAAAAAATAATAAAATATAAATCAACATTAAAAATTTTTTGAAAAGATTTGTTCTTTCAAATAAAATGTAAGCGGTCCGTTTTTTAAATGATATTATATATGCTTTTAATGATTTTTCTGTTGAATTTACTTACATAATTTTATGAGTGTATAAATGGTAATAAAAAATATAAATATGTATAAATAAAGTACAGTAAATATAATACAAGATTACATTTTTATACTACATTCAGAACATCATACATCCATGCTCTCTCACGTTCAGTTAACAGCAGCGTTTGAAAAATTCCAAAATTCTAAAATTGTTGTTAAAAAAAATGTTTAAAACTTGTAGTCATTTATTTGCCTAAACTACTGCTACCTTCACTTTTTTGTAGCAGTATTTTAAGTTGTAGTCAAAAACTACAATTTTGAAAATAGTGTAGTTTTTACAATTTTTTAACTGTTGCTACATATAAGTAATGATAGTTTTATCTATATTCATTAAAAGAAAACTGCTAACTTATTTGCTTATTTGTAGAGGTAATAAATAGAGTAGCAATAGAAAACAGAAGTAGCAGCAGAAGTAGCGATAAAGGTAGCAGTTGAAATACTTTAATAAAAAGATAAGTAGCTTTAAAATATCAATGCAAAGTATAAAATTCAAAGTAATGATAAATATAGTTTTTCATTCATTTACTCCTTTTTTACATATTAACATCTTTTATTTTAAATTTAATTAATATTTACTTATCCATAAAATTAAAAAAATATTCGCCTCCTTTATTATTTCTATTGCTTTGTATGTATGTATATCTCATTATTTATAGAGAGTTTTTTTACATGGTTATATATATGTTGCCAGATTTTTTTCATGCCAATACATGTTGTAAAAAACTACAACAGTTTTCTTCAATATTCTTATTTTTCTAACAGCATAATTGTCAAATTAACTGTAGTTTTTTGTTTTTTTTTTTTTAATTTATTTATGAAGTTTTATGTATTAAAAATTCTAAATTAAAATGTTTTAATGATTATAAATCAATCAACAATATGGCAACGATGTTCACTTACAAAAAGTAAAGTTTAATATATTGGTAACACTGTTATTACAACTTTAATTTGAAATTTAAAATTTGTGTTGCGAAAGTAAAGAACTTTATTGTCACTAAAAAAAACACAGTGTACAAATCAGAAATAAAATAAATACTGGTTCCTGTTCTATAATTACAAAATGTAGAATTAAAAATGTGATGTTTACATAAAAAAATTAAACAAAAGATGTTTGTATTTCTTAATTTATAAAATTACTTGTCTGATTTATAAAATATTTTAATACAGTAAGAAAAAAATATTAAAAAACTTATACAAGTATATATGGTAACGTTAAATAAATCCATCAAAAGATTTATTTCTTAATTTAAAGCACAAATTTCATTAATATATGATTAATAAATAATTTAACATAACATATTTAAACTCAAACAAAATAGTCTTTCATAATTTGAAAGAAAGTTCCAAAAAATCAAAAGCCCAATTTATATGTAAAAAAATGAAATAATATGACAATATTCAAGACATCTTATTAAAATGGTAACCTTATAAAAACACAACACAAATAAAAGCGAATGGTTTTAAGTCTTATTACAACAACATATTGTGCTCACTTTTGTTTATATTTCGTTGTACTATGTTTACTGCTACTTCAAAAACTACTTTTTCTGCTACCTATTAGCTATTTACACAGGTAGCAGTAAAAATAAAAAGGGAAGTACTTGTAAAAATTAAATTACAAATGGAGTGGTAGTTAATACTTTATTTTTACAACCACTGCTGCATTTGAACTACACATTTTATAGCTTCTGCTTCATTTCAAGATTTTAAACCACAAAAAATGATAAAAGTTTTTGCTACCACTACTGACAATGTTCAGCAGCTGTAATTTTAACCAATCCAAAAAACTTGGTAGTAGTTGGAGTTTTTCATATAATACAAGTATTTAAAAACACCTTAAAAAATTATAGACAGTGTTAGATTCCCCTACAAGTGTAATTATTTACTGTAGTAAATATTATTAAATATAAGATCAATATTAAAGTTTACCGAAAAATCTGTCTATGAAATTTACATACGAAATTAATTGTAAAATTTGACTTTTGACCCTGCTTTTAGCAGAGACCAAAATTAATAGGTCTACTTATATTTTTGTCAATTATAATTGGATATTGTTACGTTTTTGCCTTTTAAAAACATTGCTTTATATCATTTAAATAAACCTGGTTTCTTTTTCTTGCTTTATTTTTTTATTTGCTTTATTTACGCATTAAAATGCAAATGACTGATAAACCTACAACACAATGATCACTTAACGATAAACTTACCACTCAATGACTGACTACTGAATGACCAAGTGCTGAAATACAAGCTAGCAGATCATTTTTCTTTTTTAATATATGAAGAATGTGCCCAAAATTAAAATTTATTTTATTTTCACAACGGTTTCTCAAAAGCTCTAATTTTTTTACTCTCTCTCCGAAAGTTGCAAAATAAATCACATATGTCTACATTAAATCTGTTTAAGATGGAAAGAGAAAGAAAGTTTTGCTTTATATTTTTTATGTGTGGAGTTTAAGATCGAGAGAAAAAAAATTTTATACATATAATTTTGTTGTTGTCAAAAATTTTGTTTTTGAATAAACAAAAGCAAAATGTATGTAACAAACCCTCTTCATATCCACCAATATATAATTTAGACTTCTCTCTGAGAACTGGAAACAACCACCGTCGCCGCTTGCTTGTGTTTGGGCTCTAACTACACCTGATTATATACTAGTGACTTAGCCAATAATTATTCTCTACAACTCTCTATTTATTTTAAGAGCAACATAACAGCTTACAACTACAAATTTAGTTTCTCACTAACACTTAAGCAACAACCTATATAATACAAGTTTCTCACTAACACTTGAGCAATAACCTATACACCCTATCCTTTAAAACATGGCTGTATTTATCTTTATGTTTTAAGGTATCCAAGTGCTAAACGTTTTTCAATAGGCTGTCAAATATTGTACAGGATATTATTCTTCAATCTGTTTTAAAACATTCTTTATTTTTCTGTATATACGTATTTGATATTTTCATTAAAAATAAATATGTTCTTAATTGACAATTATCACCTTCAATGTCAAATTTGCAATATATTTATACTAAAAGATTTAATAAATAAGAGAAGAAAAAAATTATTTATTCTGTGGAATTTTGACATTCTAACTCAATAACTTTGATGACGCATTTCTTACAATAATTAATGTTCTTCTGTTATTGTTACTTTTCAAAAATTAACTCTTCTATAGTATTTTATCAAAAGGCCACAGAAATATTTTTTCTTCTACACAAAAAGTTATTTTATTTTTTTCACAAAATATATCACAAAAATATGCATTTATAGCAAACTATGCAAAAACATGCATTTTTAATAAAATATGCAAAAATATGCACTAACAAATCAATGCTATTTTAAAGCAAATTTTCTGATTCACAAAAATATTTAGTTCTACGAGTAAAGGCAAAAACATGCATTCGCATGAACTTCCGGTCCTTGCAAATTCTTGGCGTATGTTAGGACGATTTTTTACAATTCCCGGGAATTTTGTCCATGATTCCCAAATTCTCTAAAGGCACTTAAATGAAAGAAAACTGTGTGAATTTAAACAAAAACTTCTACATTTTTGTAATTTTTTAAAGAAAATTAAACTAAAAATCAAGCTGAGAACTATATCTTAACAACAATTTCAATTTATGTAGTAAGTTTTTATGTAAATTACATAATTTACATATATAGAATGACTCTGTGGCATGAATTAAACAAAGCATCTTAATAAAATGTCAGCTCTAAAAACCAGCAAGTGAAAAGGTATATCGGATTGTCTGTAGTCTATACTACAATATGCAAAATTTGTCTTGTAGAAATTTTACAAAACATTAAAAAATTTAAGAGAAAAATTTGGTATGAAGTTCCACAAATCATTAATTAATCACATAATTTTCAACTGGAAGGCAGGCTACAGAAAATATTCTCTGTTATATTGAAGAACGTCTGATTGGATCTATAACATGAAAGCGAGTGTTTTATAATGTTTATTGTAGTAATATATAATGGATGACAGACTTAAGCTTTGAGTGGTCAAAAATTCTTTTTTATGATCTACATTTAAATATACCTAAAAAAAATTATAAAATTTTAATTATAAATTTTCAATTATACGTTTAAATGTGCGACACCTTTTGGTTATTTTCATACAATTTTGGGCCGCCCTCTTGAAGATACAAACAGTTTAACATCGTTTGAAATCATTTGAATCACCCCGAAGGGTTTCAGAAAAAGCCATCATCAGCCACTACTTTTACCCTATTAAATTCTTAATTATTGAGTGAATTTTTAATAAATTAAATTTTTAAAGAGATTTACGAAACATGCTTAAAAAGGTTTAAGTACATTTACTCATTATCTGAAACTCATTACCTATTTGGGTCTAAATTTTTCACATAAGTGATAATTATAGCTTTTAATCCGGGATTCTGGGAAATTGAAAATTCTTTCCCGCTGTCCCTGAAAATCAAAAAGTTCGGGAAATTGCCATCCCTAGTAGAAATTCAACTTAAGTACATTTCGGCTGCAGTAAATATTAAATATGAGAATAAAATTGTTCTTAATAATTAAGGATTTTATTTATTATTTACTAGAATTGAATTTCATAAAAGATCGTAAAATTTTTTAAAAATTTATGTAAATTTTATTCTAATGTTATACATTTTTCTTTATTTTAGCGCAAAAATCGTCAAAAAAACAAAGATAACAAGTCTCAGAGGTAATTTAAACACAATTAATTTTAATATAATTTTACTTTCTCTTTACAGGTACCAGGAATTTACGTAAAATTTCCTAAGGAGTTCTTTAGCTACTAAATTAATTTCTATATGAATAGTGTTTTATATAATTTACTTTTGATATAAAATAATAATAGGTATACAAAATCACCTTCCAGAGGATAGTAAGAAGACTCTTTTATCATACTTCTAATAGTGTCTTCTTCGAGTCGTCTGGAAAACACTTCCACTAGGAACAGTTCTTCCCGACAAAAGATGATTTTTATGTCACTTTAGCAATAGTTTTGGCAATGAATTTCAACATCTGAAATACTCTTCTTAGTGCCTTTCGCAATAAAAAATATTTGCAGGGATATCATAAAAACTTCTCACCGATGCATAATCAAGTTAACGTAAAGCTTTTTTTATCATTACAATAAGCAGTACTCTATAAATAAGTAAGATAAAACAAAATTAAGAAAATTTAATTAAATTCAAATAAAACAGGCGCGGAACCAACCAAAGAATTTGGGGGGAGGATTTTTTTTTTTTTTTTTGTTTAATTTGAAATTATGTACAAGACTTTTATGGCTAAAAATACAAGTTGATAAATGGCGATAAAATTTTATACAATATTTATATAAATAACTATTGAACTATATTTTTTTCCCTTTTTAGTTTTTGAAATACAAAAATGCATTTCAATGAAATTAATTAAAATGCCAGACCTGAAAAATACGACAAGTTGAACTATGTAGGGTTTGATACTTAGAATATCAATTTTACTTACATATATCTAATTATATTCTTTAATATCAAAAACTTACTGTTGCAAAAGTAACCGTAGCGAAAATCTATATTTTTTACAAAAATAAAATAAATACTTTATTTTTTATTTTTTCTTTTTTTTTTATTTGATTTCAGTACTAATAGCTTAACTCCATTACTTTTCATTACTTGTAAAGATTAAGAAATTGTAAGAAAAACAACAAGGATGTTAAAAGCGAAAAACTAACAAATTTTCAAAAATTCTAAATACCTTGTAAATTTTAAGATATTTGAAAACAATACGTTTTGATGATAGTTAGTGCACTAAAGATCTCGTAGCTTGAATTTATTTGAATTTATTTCAATGAGGAAAGCAAAGGAACGTAGCTTTTAAACTTTATATAAATCTTTTATATTTACTCTAAATATGAAATAATTTATTAAATTTTTTAAAATTAAATTTGATTTTCTATTTCAAAATAACACCAAAAATATCAAGTTTTAAATGCTATTTTATTTACAATAAAACGAGACGTCAATCTTTAAAATTGTTCAAATACTCAAAAAAATTATTCCAAAATTTCAAAACTTTATCAAATTATATTTAAAATATTTTTAAGCAAATCACTTTATGATTTATTTGAAACATACCTGGAGCAAAAATAAAAACGTATAAAAAGTTTAAGTAATTCATTCCATATAAAATTTAATAAATTCTAAAATTTTTTTTCCAATTTAAAAAAGTCTTTAAAAAGTTTTACATCGTCACATAGTCTTTTGTAGAAAAATTTATAATAAATTGCATTAGAACTCGAAAATTTTCATTAGTTTAAATGTTGTTTAAAAATTTTCTTTCAATATTTGACCAAAACCTATACAAATGTATATGAATAACAAGCTTGATTCTTATACTTTCTAAAAAATCTTAAAAAGAAGAAATTAACAAAACAATAACAGAATTTATCCAGGAACTTACAAAAAAAAAACTGTTTTCTTGAACATAATTCAAAAGTTTTAATGATTTTTATTTACAAAATTAGGCATATTACCAATTAACCTTTTTAACCAATTTTTCACATTTTACTTGAACAATTACCATTTTTAGACCTTTATCATTGATAATTTATATGTGTAAACATTTTTATTTATTTATTTAGCTTCAAAAATAAAATTGTCTCAAAATACGCAAAATTTTCTTTATGTATAATTTAATAATATCTAGGATAAATATTATATTTTATTGAAAAATTTGGGGAAAACTTTTTCTGTGTTGTTACTTAAGCGCTTCATTTTGGGTGGTGGGGGAATTTCTTCCCTCCCCCTGCATCCGCGCCTGCAGTAAACAGACGATACATACTGGAAACTTCGAAAATCGTTATTTTAAACTTATAAACTAATTTTCGTAAGAATATTTTGAACATCATGTATATATACAGTGTCTTCATATGAGCAGAGTAATATTATTTTTTACAAAAATATTTATTTACATATAAAGTTTGTTTTCCGCTCTAAATAAAAATATATAAATTACTACATTTTTTCTTTTTATGTAATATAAAATTTAATTAAGTATTGAAGCAACTCTTAATAAAGCGCAACAAAAGAACTTTCAGGCCTATTAAAATTTAATTTTTTAAACCCAATTTCTTCTGAGTTTATAATTCTTCATAAAAACATTTTTATAAAAAATCGTTGTATTGAATAATAAAAAACTAATGAAATGTGCTGAGAAAATATATAGATCAACTTTGATCTTGGTATTATGACGACAAATGAACAAAAATAAATACAAAATTGATTTTCTAACAAAAACAAAAAAATCATATGTGACAAAAATAGAATTTTGACCAGTAAAAGTGGTTGGTGAATCCATAGTGGAATGATATTCCACTATGATACTCCGTCATCTCTAAAATCCTTTGTATTATAAGTTATGGTCTGTTTTAGATAATCACTATATTATATATACTTAATAAAGTCGTTTAAATTTATACACTGATTTTCTTTTTTATTAGCAATGTACTTATACATACATACATACATACATACATATCTACATACACTATTTGAAATCGAACAAACACATAGCCAATGACAATATAAAGCATTTATGTAGGGTATACAAAAAAGTAACATAAAACATATGTACATACATATTGTGTATAATATATGTAAGTATAATCCAATTGTTTGCCTTCATGTTAAAAAAGTTGACAACTATGAAATTTTACTTTTACACATTTAACGTTTAAAAACATTTAAAAGAAAAAATAAATCCACATTAATTCGAGCAATAAAAGTTTAAAGAGAACTTAATAATATTTTAAATTTACAAAAACTTAAATAACAGACTCTGTTTTCGATTTTTACAATTTCATAATAACGTATGCTGAATAAATGACGACTAAAATTTCGACGCTTTTTAAAAATGGTGTACTTATGGAAAAACCTTTTCATCATTAGTTTTGTATGATCACATGTCTCCACATTATAATGTATAAATTTGTATGGATATTAAAATTCTAGTGTCCTCAAAATGTTACAAAAAAAAAAAAAAAAAAATAATTACTTTAAAAAAAGAATTTGTATTTTTTTTTCACTTATTCTTTTATTTACCCAACACAAAATGAGTTTTAATTCAGATGGTAATAAGAATCAAAGTATTTTTTACCTCTGATCAACAACTGAGATTAACACTGATATAATATGTGAGATAATGCCGGCAAAAGAGAAAAACTATTTTGTTTATATTATGTTAAATCTTAAATACACATACAGTACACGCTCGGAAATTCGAACCACTTTGTTTTTAGGGCGATTTGAAATTCCGAATTATTCGAATTTCTGGATGGTTTTTTATAGAAAAATTTAGGTAAATTTGACTATGTTTTTTTCATTTTAGTTTATTTAACATAAAAACTATAAAAAAACTTAACGAAATATAACAAAAAAAACTTTCTATTTTCGGATATTCAGCACTATGTAAAGTTTTATTAGATACGTGTTGATAAGTGTTGGCAACAGTATCCAATATTGATTTTCTATTCGATTTAATATGTATAGCTAATGGTAGAAGTAGTTACATTAAAGTACAGTGCTTAACGCTTGCCTCGAACGCCTTTGTTAATCTTTTCCAATATTTTTAATTTGTCTTGTAAAGACAAAGTGTTTTTCTTACGTTTGTTTGGCATTTTTAGTCCACTTTCTTATTTTAATAAATGTTAAACCGTATACATATACAAACACCAAAAATGGACTCTTAAACTATAACAACATCAACATCAAGAGAATCATCTATTAAAATGGGATTCCCCTTTTTACTTTGTATTTGCTTAAAATAAATTGCCAAAATTTTAATGTTTACAATAAAAAAACCGCTCGGAAATCGAATTTTGGATTCTAATTTTAGAGCGCCAAATGTAATGAAATTACTGATTCGAATTTCTGGAAATTAGAATTTCTGAGAGTTCGAATTTCTGAGCGTCTACTGTATTCTAATAAATCTTATAAGATATAAATATTTTCAATCAGTCACAGAGTATACATGTGCTTTTTATTTAAGAAATTCGCATTTTATTAGAAAAATTTTTATAAAAATATATTTTTAAATATAAAATAACCATTAAAACAAAACAATTTTGCAAAAAACCCTTTGTTTTTAATTAATTTCCGAAATACACATGGACGCACACATATAAAATTTCGTATACGTATATTTTTTGACAGTTCATCTTATCTTAAGATTGTTGTGTAGAGAAAGCTCATCATAATACATCTTCTAATTCTAATATTTGAATCAACACGTGAGATAATTCTCTCAGAGAGCAAATTTGACACTCTCTGATAGAAAAATCTTACATATTCTGTTACTTATCACCCCATCTACATGTTACAGAAATTGTAAGATTTTTCTGTCAGAGAGTGTCACATTCGCTCTCTGAGAGAATTATCTCACGTGTATATTCAAATATTATTATGAGACTGTTGTGATGGTAATTTTTTACAAAAATATCTTATAAGATGAACCCTCAAAAAATACACATATAAGAAAGTTTGTTTGTGTGTGCATCTGTATTTTGGAAATTGCTAAAAAAAAAACAATGTTTTAATGATTAAAAAAAACATTTTTATAAAAATTGTGCTAAAAAAGTACGAATTTCTTAAATAAAAATGACTTGTTTACTCTGTCACTGATTGAAAATAATGATGTCTTATAGGATTTATTAGAAAAGTGTATCTCTTATTTAAGATTTAACATAATATAAACAAAATGATTACTCTCTCTACCGGCGTGATCTCACATATTATATCAGCGTTAATCTAAGTTGTAGACCTGGGGTATAGATGGGCTGTTATTTCGATAGATATAAACTAGTGCTGTGCTAGTATTGAGTATTAGGTATCGTGTACCGAGTATTTGCCTCTTTTTGTGGGTAGTCAATACTGCAAAATAGTTACTCAATACTTTCAGTCTTTAATTTTTTAATGATATCGTATTAAAAATATAACGGCTAAAATACAATAGGAGTTCTATTGATTTCTATTAAAAACGTTAAAATTAAATACAACAATTTTAACGTTTTTAGGTTTTTATTTTAAGTTTTATACAAATAAATTGGAGAAATTTCATGCTTATCGGATAAATATATTTGTTTTATTTTTAAATAAAGTTATTTTATTATAAATTATATATCAAATTAAAAAAGTCTGTTAATTATCGAGACCCAAATGAAAAGTATTGAGTAGTATCGAGTATTAAAATGTAGAAGAATTTTCCAGCACTAATATAAACCCATTGATAGAAATAAAAAAAAAAAAATATTTTTTTTTTTTTAATTTTCTGAAATCTTAATTGTGTTTTCTTAATTTTTATATTAAGCTGTCTAAAGCAAAGGTGATTGATTTCGTAAATATAAGCATTAAGCTATATTGTCCAATAATGATAAATCTTCTAAACGACTTTAGTACTCGAATACTAAGACAGATTTTGAAGAATTTAATTAAACACAGAAAAAAATTATTGGTAACCAGTGTTGCCATTTTGGTTACTTTTAACCAAAACTGATTATTTTATTTTCCAATGTGGAGATGGTGACATTTTTTCTATTTTGATTATTTTTTTATTAAACCAAAATTTAGTTTTTGTAGACTATTCGAAAGCACTATTTAGAATACTGTGAAAGTCTCTTATATACGAGTATTTACAAAGAATAAAATAAATTTCAAAACAAATTTGTAGTAAAATGTCGATAAAAACGACGAAGAAAACACAAAATGCTAATGAATTGTGTTGCGGCACAGAAAATATATTCATTCTGTTGTCTAATTGCACTTCACAAACTCAGTTTTGTTCCGACAAACAAACAATTAATAGGTCAATTCATTAACGTAGAACAAAAAAAATATCAAAAAATTGATACCATATTAAAATTACAGGCAAATTATATAATGAAATTAAATTTCTTTTAAAATTTTCATTCATAAAAAACATAATTAAGCATTTGGCTTTAAAAATATTACAGTTTTTTTTTTAATAAAAGCACTTTCTATTGATGGTGGCAATACATATCATTAAAAGCAAATCTAGTTTTTCTGTTCTTTTTAGATTTTTCTAAATAAAGCCAATGACTATCAATATTTCTAAAATCTATTTTTTGTTTTTAATTTTTGATATTATTTATTGATTGAGTGCAGTTAACAAACCGTCGTTATATACTTCAGTATCTTCGATTATTTCCACGTTACTTGAATCAATAAAATATATTTTGAATATTAAAAAAAAAATAATATGCGCTGGGGAATTTCCAGAATTTAATAATAACTTATATGCCTCCCTTTTATTCTAACTTTAAGACATTTAATTAAATCTTTAGAAAAGTTATTAATTTTTTAACAAGAAATCTATTAAAACGTGGTTGACGCATTTATATATCATAACGAAATTTTTTAATAATTTTCAACAGAGTTTTCCAACTAAACAGAACTTTTTACACTTATAATTTCAAAAAGTTATAATAATTTAACAAAAAATCGTTTTGAAAAATTATTCGATTAATCGTTAAAAATTAATCGAATAATTTTTTTGTTTTAAATTTAAAAAATTTGGTTCGTTCGAAAGAATAAAAGAATTTGTTCCTCAAATAATCGAATAATTTCTGTTCGAATGACACCCTAATATCAATAGCAGATATAATCTTTTCACATTCCAATTAAATATCTTTAACTTTAAATCTTTCTGAGAAAAAGAAAAAGTGCATTTTCACCACTACAAAGATAGAACTTAGTTCATATTTTGTACTTCCAAAAAGGCGACAACTAATCACTCATTTACTTCATGAACTAGATTTTTGAGTTAATGATGTAGAAATATGCGCTATATCAAGCTTAAACTGTAATTTTGTAAAATTATCATGTATATATTTGTTATGGTTACCGATTTTTCTGGGTAAATAGTATTTGAAAACTTTGAATGCGATTTCTACAAAACTCGTTTTATTGAGTTATGAAGTTCTTGAAGTAAATACGTGAAATGTATTTTTAACAAGAAAAAAAGGTTAACAATTTCTAAGAAAATTAAAATGTCGCAAATTTAAAAGTGTTTTAAATTTCGAAACCAATGAAAATGAATCGTAAACAGAATATCCTACAACCATAGAAATCATGGGTTAAAAAAAGAACACCTACACCTCTTTTTTAGCACTAAATACTTATTTTAATTATGACACAATGTTAGAATCAGGACTTTTTCATTTATTTTTTGCTAGGAACTTTTATTTTAAACAAATAAATTTTAAATATTTTTCTCTTTTGTGCATTTTCGAAACATTTAAAAAAAGTTAAGTTTAATTTTACTGTATTCATCTATTATTCATTCCGGTTTAAAAAAATATTTTAAACCTGAATATAAAAATAAAATATATTTTAACTTTTACATAAATAACTTCAACATTTTTAATTTTGGTTATTTTATTTTTAATTTGGTTACGTTTTTCAAAATTTTGGTTACAAAAAATGTTTCACCGTGCCAACACTGTTGGTAACACTTTTTAATAAACTTCTTAATTAATTTTTCATTTGAATTTGATTAGAATTATTTATTAATATAATAATTTCGTTTAAGAACTGTTAAAACAAAAATCAAATAAATTGACATTTCAAAACAAAAATATTTTAGAAAAAAAAAGAACATTGTTTTGGACTCTTAACTATATGCGCAGTTTTATTTAAGTTTTTTCAGCCCAAGGGCGTTATAAAAATTTATGAAAAAAAAAGCTGTATAATGTAGTAAGTACTCATTTTTATTGAATGTTTGGTGAAATGTATTATTAGCTGTTCTGATTTTATTGTAGAAATTCCCTTCAAGACCCGATTTTAAATTAGATATGAAGATCCGGATTTATTTCAGTTGTAACTGTTATTGCCTCAGATGGTACCCCTTTCGACTTTATTTGCAAAAGCACTTCTGAATAGGTAAGCAATCATTGTTAATATTTTAATTTTTCTTTTTACACTAAATAATTCTTGCATGTCATCTTTAAATGTTAATAAATCTTGCAAAATTTGTTGAATTGCTCTATCAAAATGGGTGCTTTATTAGATGACAATATTACACCAAAAATTATTCAATATATATAATTGTACATCTGCATATATTGTACATTTACAAAAAAATAAACGTGTATTATTAGAACGATTGTGAATTTTATTTTTATGTTAGAAGAAAGTATACACATAGTACCAGATTCAGTCAATATTTTACCTGTACCAATCAATTAATATTTTATTTGATATTTGGGAAAGTTTCAATTATGAACATAATTTATTTAAATAAAATTTTACTCGACATTATACGAAAACCCAATTAATTGCATTTAGTTAATATTATTATTTTGATGGCTGGAACAAAATCAATTAAAATTTTACTTAATATAAATATTTTTATTTTTTTCTGTAAATTATCTAAATACATAAATTAAAATTGATTGATAAGTTTTGGTCCAATTTAAATAAAGGAGCTCTTATATTTATTATTATACATTTTGTTACTATCAACAAATAGAATGGAATTTAATGCAGTATTGCCACTTCATGTGTAATTACACATATTGTGTGTAATTTTTATTCTGATGTGCAGTCCAGATATAATTGAGTATATGAGTAATCCATGTGAAATTTGAATTAACTTGTTATATTTGCAAATATTTACTTTAATTAGAACTTGATCAAATACTGAAATCCTGTTATTGAAATTAAATACAAATATTAACTAAAAAGTCTGTACATTTTGGGTAAATTTATCTCTTAGCAAACGATATTTTGTGGATATTTAAATTGATTTTGTTTTGTAAAAAACAGAAAATTATTTTTTAAATGATTTTATAAAATTTTTTGAGAAACTCATGAGCATTATGGGTAGTTACATATAAAGTATTTTGAAATTAATGTTCAATAACATTCTTGGGTGGTTATAATTTAATTTAAGAGAACTGAAGTTGGTTTTTGAATGGAAAATATTTTTGTGAATGTTTGCGTTGTTTATATTTTTCTTCAAGAAAATTAGATTATTATTTTCTATTTTTAATTTTATTGTATAAATTAAAAAGACATACATGTTTAATTATTCCTCCGATGCACAGTGGTCCAAAGCGATTTTTTTTTTTTTTTTTTTGCAATAATTCTGTAACTTGTGACAAGTTGGAAATATCACCTGGCCAGAAACGAGAGGTTTTCGAGTTGATTTGAAGGATCACAGTTTCTTAGCGTAGGGGGGTGTGGGTAGACCTTCAAAGTTGGTCATCTCCAGTATGCAATTGAAAAAAAATTTACATATAAAGAGTCCTTGTAAATCTCTCCACGCTTACATGTGTAGGTTATCTCTAGAGTTGTGTAGTTCATGAACGACCTAGTTCAATTGAACGATTTATTCAATTGAATTAAACGAACTTGTTTTAAGCATTTTTAGCTCATTTTTAGCTCAGTACTGAGCTGTTTCTCTAGTACATGTTTCATTTCATATCTTTTACATACATATACATACGTAATTGCTCGTTTTCTTTTTTGCTCTTTCGTTTCATTTTGTTTTTTTGTTGTATATTACACTATTGCCAGCTGTAATGTTTACCATTGTTGCCTCATGAAAAAGTTTGCTATATTTGTTGAATTTTGTGCAAATTATTTAATAATAAATATTTTTTGTTTTGAGTAATAATTTACTTAGTAAAAAATGATTTTAATTTTTTAATATAGTACATACATTATTTTATTAAAGATATATAATTTTAAATAAATGAAACCATTTTAAATTTATGGCAACAAGTTGTTAAATTTGAATATTGCCAGCCACAATTGTATTTCTTCTCGCATTTTCTAGAATTAGAATTAAAAACGACGCAACGCTTTTCTTTCATTATTTCGTACAATTTTGAAAAGTGTAGTTATTTTTTTAATATTTATTATAATCTTTTAAAATGTCTGTAGAAAGATGTATGAAAAAATCGAAAATTAAAAAAAAAATGTTTATAACCGCACTGATAGAAAAAGCGCAGATACAAAAAGTTTGAAAAAAAATAAAAATTTGGTGAAAAAGCTCCCCTTGTTCATCGCTTATTGCTCCCATATTTTAATTTTTTTGATAATTTTAAAGACCTCTAGAGTACTTTTATTGCACTATTCCTCCCCTATAAAACACGGATCCCTTATTGGCTTTCTATTATATAACCTAAAAATTTCTTAGAGGTACATATTTTATTTGGCCATCAATGGGTTAAAAGTGTGATATGGTGAAAATGTTTCATTTAACTTGTTTCACTATATTTAGTCTGAGTAAGAATTAAGTGAAATTATTGATGATGTATTTTTTTTAATTTCTTCTTGACTTTGTTATTTAAATGTTGTTTTTTATTATTTCTTTTTTTAATTTTTTGTGTATACGCCTTTTCTGTCAGTGCGATTTTAAAAATTTTCTCTCTACACCAACTCCTTGCATTTCATTATTTCACGGCTTTATGAGGGTTAAATGAGAAATTCTTGATTTTTAAAATTTTAACAATTGGAGATTTGACTTATACAACATTTTGGTAGCACGATTTCTTGTCTATAAAACACAAATATTACATAGAAAATTATATAACCTAAAAACTCCACCCAGAAGCATATTTTGTGATCAATAGGTTAAAATTGTGATGTGAAGGAAAAGTTTCATTAAACTTTTTATACTATATCAAGCACAATGAATAAGAATTTTGCTGAATTATTTGGGAATTTTTTGAGATTTTGTTGACCTGTGTTATCTTTAAAAAGTAAATGTTAGGAATTGTTCCTTTGGGCTATAGTAAAGATTCTAAATTTTTTTAAATTGTTTTATTTAGAATTAGAAAAAAAAAATCTAAATGGATCACCCTATATAAATTTAACCAATCAAATAAACTTCTGTTAGTAAGGACCACTTTCAAAAGAATTGCTAGATATATGTGATGTTAATTTCCAATTGAGTTTGTTATAATATTTAGAAACAATGTTTTAAATTAAGCAAACAAGCAAATGCAATTGGGAATTTAAAAGTAACCGCAATACATGAGAAACTGTTGGAAATGGTGGATAAATGTATATGAATTGAGATGATATGTATGTGTGTGTATTAGCGTATGGGTTTTAGAAACTACTAATAGTTTGATATCGGAATAACAAAAATTTATTTACACGTGCACAGTGGTTCCAAAACACTCTCTTTTGGAAATAACTGTAAGTTGTGATCCGTTAAAGATATCTGAACAAAATTTTACAAGGTTAGAGCTGAGATATTTCTGAGTTGATCACAGTACCTTAACGTGTCATTGGGATAGTGGGTGAACCTCCAAATTTGGTCATCTTGAGTATGTCATTTTTCTTTATCATAAAATTTTAATTTATCATAAAATTTTAATGGTTAAAGGTTTAAGAGATATCAATGTCGAAACAAATTTTTTTCTCATTTTTTTTTATATTCTTTTGAATTTGACGGGCTTAATTCGGATCCTAAATTTTTTTTAATACCCACTAAATGCCTTATAAAATTGTAAATAATATCATATATGAATCATATAAATATATGGATCCGATAAAAAGTTACATTAGTTTAAGTTCAAGTTTGTCCCCTTTCATTTTCCCTCTCGCTATCTCACACGAAATCCGAATTTCAGCAAGAAAAATTGCCTTGTGTGAATTCAAAACTAGCCTGAAGTTGAAACTTTAAAAAAATTCACATTTTTGGGTTTTTTCCAAAAAAGGTGGTAATATTTTCACCTATAAAAATTTGCTTTTTTTTTTTTGTCCTATAATATTTTTTTAATGCTTTCAATGAAAAAGCAAACCCGAAGGCACTTGAAGCAATGGTTTTTAAATGTGTTTATAAAATTCTCAAATCGCAAAACTGGGATCAGAAAAAACATATGTTAATTAAATGCCTCCAAAAAATTTTTTCTGATGGACGACTTTTATAATGACACGGTAACGATTTCAATGAAAGAAGTAAATTTTTAAAAGATATTTTTCCCGGATTAATATTTTGGGCATTTTGATATAAAAGCGTGAAGTTTTTTTAGTTTTTTTTTAATTTTAGGACAAATTTATCCAAATTATTGCAAAATTTCAATAGAATCTCTGCTGGTTTAAATTTTATTTTAACTTTAACATTATTTTTCACAAAAAATACTCAAAATAGCAAATTTTCGTTTTTTCGGGTCATGTTCTTAAGAAATTTTACCGAATTTAATTTCTTTTTATTTATTATAATTTTCCATATACGAGGGTTTCCTATGATACCAAATACTTTCATAAATTAAAATTAAAGAATTAAAAAAACTCACACTTTTTTGTACCAAGGTGCCCAAAATATTTTAAAAGTTGACTTTTTTCATTTAAATTGACACCGTGTCGTTATAAAAGTCGTCAGACAAAAAATACATTTTGTGCTTTTTCCCAATATATGGAGGTATTTAATATATATATATATATATATATATATATATATATATGTTTATTTGAGTATCTACGAATTTAAATCAAAATATTATTTTATTTCAATATTTCTATATATATATATATATATATATATATATATCGATTTCGATTTGAGAATTTTACAAACAATTTTTAAAAAATAGTGCAAAATTGACAAATTTTGTATAGGGCTTGTGAGGAGAGGGGTTTACTTTACACGTATCTATATTATGATTCAGTTGAAAATATAAAAAAAAAATTATATCTGTCAGAACAGAAAACATTGCCACCATTTTGAATAAAACCCAAAAAAATATGAAATTTTTCTAAACTTTGAATTTTATCCGATCCATATAAAGAGTGATCCATTTCGACGTTCCGTACTTTTTTAAAGAAAAAAAACACAGATTTAATGGGGAATGTTTATTATCATTTGAATGAACATTCTTTGGCATTTATTTTTTGAAAATTATGTATGTTGGCCGTTTCTACATCGCAGATGGTTCATCCGTTAAGTCCAATTTTCGATGACTCGTTCGAGCATTTCGACTGGTAACTGGCGAATGACACGCGTGATTTTTTCCTCCAAAGCCTGAATCGAAGCGGGTTTGTCCGCATAAACTTTAAACTTTACATATACCAACAGGAAAAAGTCTAACGTTGTGATATCACACGATCTTGGTGGCCAATCGACCGGCCCAAAACGTGAAATGCGAGCGATGTGTGGGAAGTGGCGTCATCTGCCGCCGAGATCACCAGCTTCAATTTCAGGCAACAAATAGTCGGTTATCATGGCACGATAACGGTCGCCATTGACGGTTACGTTCACACCGGCATCATTTTTAAAGAAATATGGACCGATGATTCCACCGGCCACAAACTACACCAAACCGTTGTTTTTTCTGTATGAAGTGGCAATTCTTGAATCTCTTCAGGTTGCTCTTCATCCAAAATGCGGCAATTTTGTTTGTTTACATACCCATTGAGCCAGAAATGGACCTCATCGCTGAACAAAATTTGCCTCGAAGACGTTGGATCTTCTTGGAACTTTTCAAGAGTGAAGCGATGTCGCTTGGGAAGGTCGAGCGGCTTCAGTTGTTGCACAAGCTGTATTTTGTATGCTTTCAATTTAAGATCTCGCCGTAAAATGTGGCAAGTCGTTCCATACGTCAGTCCGAGTTGCTTCGAACGGCGCCGAATCTACTCTCTACGGTCTTCGTGTATACTCTCAGCTACGGCCCCTAAATTTTCTTCAAAGCATGCTGGACATGGTCTATTCGGTCGAATATTATCAAATTATGAATGCTGGGTCTCAAAATTGGTGTTGCGAATAGTACGCTCAGTAGGCCGATTATGTTGACCATAAGTTGAGCGAAGTGCACGAAACACATTCCTGAATTTTCGTAATAAAGCTGAACGATTTGTAAACGTTGTTCAGTTGTAAGTCTTTCCATTATGAAATGCCAAACAATACTAAACAAAAATAACATGACACGACTTACACGTGATCTGTCAAAAAAGGCTATTGAAAAAAGTATCTCTACTTGAATCAATTATTTATATTCTTCTTGCAGCAATTTTATTTACAATTTTATAAGCAATCTAGTGGATATTTAAAAAAAAATTAGAATCCAAATTAAGCACGTCAAGTTTAAAAGAATATAAAAAACGATGCCAAAAATGAGGAAAAAATTTATTTCGACCTAAATATCTCTTAAACGAAAAGATATAACTTGCGTATGTAAACGTATTGTTTGTAGAAATCTACAAGGACTATCTATGATTAAAATTTCTTTACAAAAAATATAAATATATATAAGAAATGAAATTTTTACTATTTTTAAATAAATTACCCGAAATGGCCAATTTTCGAGGTCTCCACACTACCTCTATGCTATCTTTAACGGATCACAATTTATAGAATTATTTCCAAAACAAAGCGTTTTGTAACCACTGTGACGCGTTTAGGGTAATTTGCCATACACTTCACATAATTTTCAAAACAAAATATAATTTAAATGTTTATAATAACATTTCCATTTAATTGCTACTATGTACTTATAATTAGGTAATTAAAATTTTCTCATATTGAAAAATTATTTCGTTATTTGAAATGGAAGCAAAAAATACAAAAAAAAACACCTCTAGTCAAATTATAGATATTTTGTAAAAATAAAACCAACAGCAGATTGAAGCATGTTTGAATAAACTTTGTATCAAATTACATATTTGATATATTCATAAATAAAATATGTTTCATAGCTAAACTGTAACGTATCTTCTTAATCCCTTCGTATAACAGAATCTATGAATATGCAATGAAAAAGGGTTTTTATATGAATTTTAAATGTTATGTATGTTTTGTTTTCCGTTTATCTGTATGAACCAACTACAATACAGTTTGCCATAGGTGTTTAGATAACATGACCACATGGAATATACCACAAATGTATACAATTTCAACAGAAATACCAAATAGCGAAAAGGAAGATAATTGCATCTAAATGAATATGAAAGTTCATAATTTATATAGATTGAAATGGCATTCTAAAAATTTTAAGTCATTTTGTTCAACACTTAGTAAGTTTAAACAATATTCAACTTAAGTTAAAACAAAAGTAAAATTCATCTCTTTTGACCTTGTATTAACTACACACATAATGCAGCTAAGAAGTTTGATATACTTTTCGTAACCACTTAATATTCTCTTTTATTTACTCTCATAATTATACATGCATATCTTGGGGTTATGGTCCTTTTGCAACTGACACATACATTGGACTAAAATGCTTTAGGTTTCTTGTGTTTCATTTGAAATTCATCTTCTCCATTACACTCAAGGGCATTCGATGTAATCCTGTCATACATACGTATACCATAAACCCAAAACTACATGTATTGTTCAAGTCAGGATAATTTCTTTATTTTGTTAGATGACAAGGTAATATTAAAGAAAATGCATTGTATTACAGTGTATAGCAAATAATTTGGATTTTATTTTACTGAAGATAAATTGTTTTTAAAATCTTTTTTTTTTTTAATTACACTGTACAACAAGAAAAAATTGCCTCACTAATTCCAGTGTAAAATGAAAGCGCATCAGTAGTCTGGTAAAACCTCAAAAGGGTCTTTCAAAGTTAGTTCGATTTTGGTTTTATGGCCTTTTGAAGTTCAAATTTTTCGGTTAAAGTTCGAAAGGATTGGTTTGCTTCTTAGTAAGTAAATTTAAAATTTCATACACATTTTGACGATAGTGGTCAAAAAATTCTTAGTATGATAAAAATGGCTGGAAAAGAGGCTTGGCACCTAAACATACAAATACAATATTTTCTATTCCTTGTGTATGTCAAGTTCTATATGAATCGTCTTAGTGGCATGAAGAAAATAGTAAAATTGATTTTTATTGAAAGCGGGCTAAAAGAAAGGTTATGTTAGGTTATAAGGGCAGCTGTCCAATCAACGGGAGAAAGCACACTTGGGTCCAATTTGGTCCCGTTGTGAAACATGTATTTCTAACTCATATGTCCATACCAATGTTCGAAACGAACCAACCCGACGTATGTATGGAAGGAACGGATCCATCTGACATCAATATCAGAGAGATCTGACAACACATGCATAAACGGACTACCAAAACTGGAAGTCATAATACCGGCAAGAGTGGGACAGTGACATAAAAGATGCTTCACCGTCTACTCCTCTTCCTCATATTTTCTAGAAAAAGTACTTAATTTATATACTAAATTTCATTTGAACTTTCAAAGAAATAATTATTTACAAATATATATATATATATATATATATATATATATATATATATATATATATATGTAAGAAAGGGACATTTTATAAAAATTTTACATAATATCATTTTATAAAATTACATAATATCTATAAAACAATAAATACCCACAAATATAATGAAATTTACCGATCTAAATTTTTTTTTTTTTAATACACATAATAAAAACAAAAGTGCCCCAAAATATTATAAATTTAAGAGCCTTAAAATCGAAATTCCAACTAACCTCTTTGGAAATTTAATTAATTTGATGATACTTTCATTTCAGTCTAAATAAGCACCGCACCCGGGGCATGTTTGCCCCGCTACATCGAGGATGCGATATCTTCACAGATGGTTCGAAGATGGAAGTAGGTACAGGGGTGGGTGTTTACTTCATGGGAACAGATATCAGACGTTTTTTTGCAGCGTTTTCCAGGCAGAATTTATAGGTATTTACAAGGCCCTAGGATTACTGGAGGAGAATGTTGAGAGGGACAATGAGGTGACTATCTATGTAGATAGACAGGCAGCAATGACAAATTATTGTGTCAGGTCCAGATTGGTGCTTGAGTGTAGGAGGGAATTTAGAAGGCTAATGGATATCTACAGAATAAGACTCTGTCGGGTTCCTAGTCACTGCCGATGAGCTAGCTCGTAAGGACTCGGAGTTGGACAGGTCTTTTGTGGACGTATCGGATAGGATTCCAATTTGGTCATATTCCATGGCCATAAGCGAATGAACTCTAGGAAGGACGAATCATGCTTGGAGGAGTAGAATGAATTGCAGGGTATCAAAAGCGTTATGGCCAAGTCTTAAACCAGCAGATTCGATGCATCTTTATTATATGAGTCGTGAGAATCTAAGAATCATTGTTGGCATGATTACTGGTCACCTCGCAATAGGGAATGTGTGTCAGACTTTTATAGGACGTGCGATGATGTGGAGAAGCTAGAGACAGTGGAACACATACTCTGTCATTCTGTAGGGCTTCAGCGTAGTAGACTTAAGTGGTTTGGAAGCAATATTCTACACGAACTGGAGGCGGTTGCGGGTAGTGGACACGGCCACCTTATAGGGTTCGTAATGGGGATAAAGTGGTTGATTGATGAGTCTCGGGTTCCACACCTTTCTTTTCTTATAATTCTTTTCCTTTCTTTCTACTTTCTTTCTACTCTTGTGCCTTATTCTACTAGGAATCTTCTCTTTCTTCGTTCTAATAACTTTCTCTGGTATTTATAAAGGGATCACAATGGATCGGATGGTCTCTGGGTGGAGGCGTGAATATGCCGCCGTTTTTAACCTAATCTAACCAACTTTCATTTCGTGTTGGAATATTTGATGCAGTATTCAACAACCCAAAACTTGTAATAATGTACTTTGAAATATTTTTAAATTTGTACTTATTTTGAGATAAATATCATCATTTCTTAATTTAAGGTTTGTATTTCTTTCATTTAATTGTTTAATAAATATTGAAAAACAATTTTCTTATAACATTTTTTGCAAACTTATTTGTCCCTCTAGTTTAAAATTTTGAACTTCTGCACATTCCCAGCAAAAACTTTGAATTCCTGATAAGCTACCAGGTATAATTTGAAACAAAAATAAACTACTTACTTTTTGCCTGAATAACTAATTATTTGTGTTTGAGTTGTTCACAATTTCATGTAATTATTTTTAGACTCTCAAAATATGTACTCAAAAATATGTACCTAAACGAAAATAAAAAAAAAATTGCTAACGTGAGATTTGAACTTGGGCACAAATTATCCATTCGTTTTAATGAATAACATCTTACTCAGTACACCATCTCGCACTTAATTTTGTAAGTAACAAAAACTTTTTTTAGTGTAAAATATCTTTTTTAGACGTTTTGTTTAAAAAAAAAAAAAAAAACTTACAGAATCAGAATAGGGTGGAACCAACAACCTTCTGGTGTTCTAGCCAACTGATCCATATGATTGCAATATTACTATGCTATTATACTATTGAGTACTTGTTTATGTAATATAGAGTAGGCAAATAATAATGACATCTCATTACCAAGAAACTACTTTAATAAGTAGTTACCATTTCCCAGAACCAAAAAGTTTTTGCTGGGTTGTAAACCTGTAATCGATAAGTGGAAGTAAAATATCAATTAACCACGATTTTTTATATGTATTTTCAACAAAAATGTTAAATTTAGCAAAACAGTTTGATATATCTTTTGCTTAATTACGCAAAATTTGAAGACGTTCATTTCGTTAAGTATTTTTTAATTAAATAAAAAACTAAAAATAATATCAACAATCTCTAATTTTAAATAAATAAGTGTCAAAAGCGTCATTCAAATATAGCATATCGATATTTTTATAACATCTGAAAAATTAAGAAAAATTAATCATTGAAAAAGTGTCCGTGTCAATATGAACTATCTGACCAATGTGAATTCATATAAGGTGACTTCAGTTAAACAGCTGAAATCTTTCTGTCTCTTTGCACAAGCAAGTAAAAAAAGGAAATTTTGGGATTTTGTTTTTACTCTAGCGTTCGTTCATCTGTCAGTCGTTAATTCACAATTTTTTAATTAAAGCACTGATGACAATTTTTAAGATAACTTTTGTTCCTATATTTATATCGGTTTAATCATGCATTGTGGTAAATTTTATTCAAAACGATTCAGTATTTTATATAGCTCTCATACAAAATTCCTACCGAAATAGTTTTTCTATATGGATAGATGTGGATATTGAGATGAAATAAATTTTCTAAATGTTTTATATGCACAATATTCTTATTGCAAAATATAAAAAGGATTGGTCCATTATTGATTTATATAAGGCATATACCTAAGGACCACTTTTCAGCTTATAGATTTCTTAAATATGTAAATATAAATTAAGAAGTGAAATCTTTTAAATAAAAATTTTTATTTGAATAATTTTAATTTAAATAAAAATACTATTTTATTTAATAATTTGCATTTGCGCAGAATATATATATATATATACATATTTTCCGACAGAAGTGGACTGAGGCACATTAATGATCAGTATAATTTTTAATAACTACCATTTTTTACCGATATATATATATATATATATATATATATATATATATATATATCTTCTGCTAAAGATAGATAATAATGTATTGATTACGATTTTGCTATAATGAACTATAAACATGAGTATTTAATAACAAGGGTAACCAAAAATATACAAAATCATATCTTTTTCTGGGCTTCAAATGAACTAAACTATTAGTTATTTATCCGTTTCAGACAATTTTATGAATTTTGGCATCGATTTGTTACAACATATTTTTGTCCTAAGAGCATACTTTTGCATATTTTGAGTTTAGCAGCATATTTTAGTAATTTTAATGGTATATTTTTGCATAATTTATATTAAGGAGCACAATTTTACATATTTTATACAATTTAGCAAATTTTACATTTAAGGGATACCTTAATAATTTTCATCTAAAAAAATTTATAGAAATTTTTGTAATTTCCTAATACAATGTATTAGCTTCGAATGTTTTTACGTGCAAAAATAAAATATTTTTTTGCAACTGCTAATAAAAATCAAGTTATTATTAGCATTAACAGTAGATAGTTTGAAATTTAGCCAGATAAAGTAATATTTTAAGAGCACATTTCTTAATTTTAAGGACCTATTTTCCGATTTTCAGACATTTTTATGCGCATAAAAAACTCTATTTAAACCATATTTTTGGTTTCTCGGATAATTTGTTGCTGGCTGTCCGCGTAAACCTTGTGCACAAAGTACAGATCACAATTTTGAAGATAATTCAATGAAATTTGAAATTTCATGAAATTGGTTATGATTGGTTCATTATTTCACCTAGCCCCCATACAAATGTCCTCCCGGAATAGAGGTTTAACCATCATAAATATCTTAATGAGATTCGGTGCAAAGAAGTTCTTTATAAGTATCAATCTTTGTGCCAAATTTCATGAAGATCGATCCATAATTGACCATAGCTCCCATATAAAACCTTCTTCCAAAAATCACTTTAACGGGCATAAATCACATACACATGTTAATATCCAGTTAATATTCGACACAAATAAGTTTTATATAAGTAGAAATCATAGTAACAAATTTTATGTGGATCGCTCCATAATTTACCATAGCTACCATATATTGGTATTAATATAATATTTTGTATTCGCATATCTTATTTTACACTTAGTAAAAGTATCGGTCCATAAATGTCCACATGTCTAATATAAGATCCCTCCACGAATTTTGATGGACATGCACAATGGTGTGAGGTATCGTATGGTCGGGCTTGACCGACTATATCTTTCTTACTTTTTTTATTTATAAAAAAGATACAATATCCTTATAGTTTTGTTAATTTTATCAATAGTATAAGAAATATGATCCTTAATTTCAGTTTTGTACCTAATATTACTCCCAAATATTTCACTTCCCCACTTAATATTTGAAGTTGGCTTGGGTTTTGGAAATATATAATGTTTATTTGCTTTAGTAAAATAACTACGAATTATTTCTAAAGATAATTGTAGGTTGTTTATTATATAGTCCGCAAAGACTCCCGAGCTTTGTTTGCTCGGGAGTCATCGGTGTCATCAGCAAATATTAATATTTTACAGACATTAAAAATTAGGAAATCAGAAGTGTAAATATTGTATGAAATATATGAAAGACAGGATCCTTGTGAACAACCATTGTTTAAAAAACTCTTTTGGGAAATATTTTTCTATGGGGACTCTATATTCACGGCCCGTAAGGTAGCTTTTAATAATTTTTATTAAAATTTATAAATATTATTTTTATTATTCAATAACTAGAAATAGGTATGTATAAATACGTGCCAAAATAAAACTATTATGAAGTTTATTCAACATATTAAGAAATTATAAATTTTTATCCATGCATAACAATATGTAGCCAATATTTTCAATTGTAGCCAGTAAGTCTATAAATTGAGACAGTTTAATTAGTTCTTATGTTCAAGATATAATTAAAAAATATGGCGGAAAAACAAATATCAAAAGATTTGAAAGAAATTAATATAAAATTGTGGGAAAAAATAATTCAATGCGGAAAATCGGTAAAATAGTAAATAAACCGCATACCATTGTCCATTATGTAGTAAAAACATTTCAGAAAAGTGGATCTGTGGAAAGACCTAGAGGAGGCAGAAATAGTCGATGTGACTCCACAGACAATAAGAAACTTCTTCCATTCACAAGATTTGAAGGCCTGTATATTGGTGAAATAATGGACCGATGATAACTAAATTTCATACAATTATTTTCAAAATTGTGTTCTGCAGTTCTAAAAAATTCAAAGATACATCACACATTTCAAAATAGCTTAAAATCCAAATTAGCAAAATGTTAGAATATACAGCTGGACATTCCGATCTTGAAGGTGTATGTAAAAGTAATAGATAATTCTGTTTATTTATGTTACTTTTTTTTTTGATTTTAAAATTTGTAAAACTTGAAAAAAAAATTAATAGTAATTATACTATATTGATAAATTGTCAATTTGACTACGTGGCGACTGCGTTTTTGAAGAAAAATTCTTCATTTTTATTATAATGTCGGATGATATTTTATTCATTTAAAAGTATTTAATTTTTCTTTCACTTTGGACTTTAGTCATGACCATAATTGTTGACAACAAAAGTTGTGAACAAACATTGTGTAGAAAAATGTACTTTTTAAAGTTGCAAATTGTATCATATAGTTGTCCTTATGTGCCATAGATTACAATTAGAAGTTTATGTGAGAGGCAGTTTAAGATACATTTTCAAAAAATTTACTCATTTTTTTCAAAACACCAAAACAAAATATATGTGACTACATGTTTTTTGTTGTTGCATGAACTAGGTTTTTGACAACTGAATTAGATTTTTGTTTCTCACATAAACTTCTATTTGTATTCTATGTTATGTACATTGTTTTGTTTAATGCGTATACATAATACTTCAATGAAATATTACCTATATGTAAAAAAAAAATGGAAATATTTTATAACCTACGATATTGAAAGCACAGAATACATTTACATACATATCGTCACCTAAAATGCAAAAATCCTTTAAAAATATTAAAAATTATAGAAGGAGAAGGAAGCTACCAAAAAACATTGTAGGTTCATTATTTATAAAAATTTAATGTCAGCATACTTTGATAAAACTAACATTTAAATCACATACTTGATTTTATTAAATCAATTCTATTTTATCTCTTTTTGTAATTCTTAAAATTTTGTTAGGGACATCTGTATATAAAGCCACGATATATGAAAGGATTAAATTAAATTAAAATTTTATCAGATTTGATTTTCAATAATAGTTCCAAGAAAAGTAAACAAATTTATATTTCCTGAAACCTTAAGAACAAGGGAACGACAATACCTATCTCATCATCTCTAATAAGTATGTTAATTAAATTGATTTTGTTTTATCACAAAATTATCCTTAATACAACAAAAACAAAAAATATATAATTTGCATACACATAAATATCTTTTACATTTTTTCTTTCTTTTTTCTTTCTTACTAACTTTATATACACATAGATATTTTTTTTACATTTTTATATCTTTTTATAAGATAATTGCTTTAACAATTTTTTTTTTTGTACTTTTTGGCCATTTATATTGGCATTGCTTCTTATTTGTTATCATTCACAATGGAATTTACTCTTTTTAATTAAACGAAAAAAAATTAAGCTGAAGTTTCAGCTTGTGAAGTGGTATTGGTATCAGTATTATCCGGTTTCGGTTCCTCGGTCGAGCCAATAACACACATGGGACATTTCTCTTTCAAAACTAAACGATACTTGGGATGACTGTTAATAAAAGAAACATTTTTTGATTTTTATAATATTTTTTATCATATTTTAAAAATATCAAACCTTATGCCATAAACAATAGGATTGTAGACCGCACTAGTTTTGGCAAATGTTGCTCCCCATATGGTGGCAGTAGGGGTTAAACCATCAATTTTAAATAAACCAAAATAGCATATTATTAAGTATGGTGTCCAGGCCATAAACCACATGGAAATTGTAGTCAAAGCCACTTTCGCTAATTTTCCTTCAGCACTTTTTTCACAATCTTCAGAAGATCTTAAAGACTTGACATTCATTTTTTTCGCCTGTTCACGCATGGCCTTTTCATGAGCAGCCACAGCAGCAATTATGAACCAGTAGGAGTAACATATCAATAGGAGGGGAGTATAGTATACCAACAAAGAATAGCAAATTAAATATGAACGAGGATTCCATTCTCTGGTCATATAATCAATACTGCAGCCAGTTAGATTGCCTTCGGGTACATATCTGTAATAAAAAAGAAATTATTAGTTTAAACAGTTCACTTAATAAAGTAATTGCTCCCACTTACTTATTCCAACCCAGTAATGGCATAACAGTCCAAAATGTGGCAAACATCCAAATGGCCATGATTTTGAAAATGGCCAACTTAACGGTCATGGGTCGACCAGAAACTCCCTTTACAATTACATTATAACGGTCCAATGCTATCATACACATAGACCATATAGAAACACAACCAAACATGGAACCACATATAGCATAAATGTCGCACCAAATAGGACCCAAAATCCAAGTTTCATAATAGAAATTAATAAGCATTGCCGGACTCTGGGATGCCATCATACAGAAATCGGAAAAAGCTAAATTTAAAACTAGCAAATTGGCCGGAGTTCTCAAGGATTTAGTGCCACCAAATATAAAGACTACCACACCATTTCCACAAAGAGATATAACAAATATAACAAATGTAAATACGCCCAATATTTGATTCATCTTAGTGTCCATGGGAGGAAAACGGCCCCAATAAGGATTAACCAAATGGGCCATGTCGGGTGTAACCTGAAAAAGTAAACAATTTGTGTTAAAATCGCTTTAACAATATTTTATAAAAAAATAAATTAAAACACTTACTCTGTCCAATACCGAACCATTGCCCATTTGAGCTTCAAACTTGGGTGATTTGAGTAACTCATACATTATCCCGCCCAAATATTGCACTTCCCTCTTTGAGAAAACGAAGTTCTTGTTGTTTGATTTTTATGCCTTAAGTTCTCCGTTTAACTTTTAAACTAAACATTTAAAATTTATCCTCCATTTAGTTGATGTTAGTGTTCATATTTTCCTCCGCCACCTCTAATTTGACTGTGCAATTTGTCGTTAGAAATTCTCTTCGCTTCAAACTTATCAAAGTAGTCTATTCATTTGACTCAACCGTCTTTTTATAGTAAAAACATTATTGTATTTTTCAATCATTTTTAATTGTGGTTATTTTAATTCGATTAGTGTTACGTGTTGTGTGATAGCAAAAAAAAATTTTAAATAGTCAAATAATGAAAAACTAAAGAAACCAAAATGTTTAAAATCTCTGTTAATATTGAATTTAAAATGGCATAAATAGCACGCAATCATTTTGATTGCACTTACCAAGCATTTTTTTTTTTTTTTTTTTCATTTGTTGGTATTTTTAATTAATGAGACTAAAGACATTAAATATTGTTCTATTATATTTTAAACAATTTAATCGTTCGCTACAGCTCGGTTAGATAGCTTTTCCTTTCAAGTAGCTCGAATACAACTAGAAGTCGAAGGTTTCATGCCCTATTTAAAATTTTAATAACTTTTAGTTTTTAAAGTACTAGAAAAAAATATTCTGCAGGGCATTTTTGTTTCGATCTTGCCTAAAGTACTTATCACTCTTAGTACCATCTAAGCATATTTAATTTTAAATTTTAAATGACAAATACTAATCAATAAAAATGTTGGCTTAGTGTCACGAGTGGCATTTTAAAATAATGGTAATGATTGTTTAATAATAACAAGTTAAAGTGCCTGTATACGGCTGTGCCGAATTTTATATACCCTTCACCTTAGTCTTATATTTTTCAAAATGTATTTTTATATCAAACTTTCTGCTCATATTTAAGTCTGTAACCTATTAATCTTTAATGATAACACGGAAAAAAGTTTGTGCATAAATATAAGAGTCCGTTATAAGGAACGCAAAAATTTTCAACTACAGCACTTTTAAAAAATTTAATTTTTAAGTAACAAGTAGGCTATGTCGTTTATGACATTCCAACGAAACATATTTGAATTCATTTGTTTCAGTTTTTGTGATTGGTGTGTTGTGTTTTATGCAAAATACGAAAAATCAATTTATAAAAAAAAAAAAAATATCGAATTGGATAAGAAAATTTGGAATGTATTAAATATTATTTGAATAAATTTATGATTTCTAGAATATGGGATGAATTGGATGCCTTTGAGGACAATGAGTTCGATGACGTTGCAATTTACATAATTTTAACATTAGATGGAGCCGAAACTGCAAGCGATGATGAGCATGAGGCAAATCTTAGTTATCTGGGTCCAAAATTATTATCTACAGAAAGGAAAATGGTATATAAAGATAGTGAATGGGATGACAGTGATGATGAACCCCTAGAGAAATTAATGTACATGTAATATAGATTAAACAGACAAACACGAGTTCAAATTGTTGGCGAAAAGTTGAACCATTATATAGAATAAATACGAAATGAACAATGATTCTACCAAATGCTAAAGCTCAGTTATGCACAACTCCGACAGAATTCTTTAAGACTCTTTGAGGAGCAAACAAATTTGTATTGTCTCTAAAAGAATATAAATTTAGAAGTTATATTGGACGAGATGCAAATATTTTTAGGAGGTATTCTTATGTCTTATGTCAAAAAAAGATTGTATTGGTCAAGCAAAACTGACGTTCCTTAACTTTTCTGCAATAGCATGAGAATAAAGAGGTTTGAACAAATAATAAATAACGTTTATTTAAATGATAACCTTCAAATTGATGATATCATCACATAAATGTGTCACGGTGGGATTGATGAAAATTTATTAATCGATGGAAGTATGATCCCGTATAATGGCAAGCAATGTATTCGCGGGAAATCAATCCGATTTGGTCTTAAAAGCAGCGTTAAATTCAGCTAAAGGTTTTATGATCCATATATATGATATATAAATAAATAAATAAATATATATATATATTGATTATTTATTGATAATCTTGAAGCCAGTTAAGGCCAATCGATTACAGTTTAAAAATATGACAGAAAGTCATAAACAATTTAATACTAAGTACGTACTTATTAATAACTATACATTTTTATATATAATTTGGAAATTAATGTGTATACAAAATTTTTCACAGTTATTCCATCACGCATCCACTCCCAAAAAGAGTGGTTTAATAGTTATCAATACTAAATTAAGCTCTTAAAATTAGCAACTGAAAATTAAAAATTTTTTTATCATATGGTAATATCGCATTCCACAACTATATGACACGAACCACGAAAGATCTTTGCATAAATATTGTATTAAATCGACAGACTAAGCAATGTGTTCTTGAAGAGTGTGCAAAAATAAATCTAGATACAAGATAATGCGGGGAATCGTATTTAAATGTTTTGTAAAAAAGACAGAATAATTTAATATTAATAACACCTCTAAAATTGCAGCCCAAAAAATCATAGACGTATTCTGAAACATGATTTTAAATCTTAAGACCGTATACAAAACGTATCACTCGGTTGAAACATCTTTCTGTTTTAGAGATATTTTCCATAGAAGTACCACTATATACTTCCATATGTTATAAGAGGCATCAATAATACATAGCCTATATGTTTCCTTACAGCTATGGGTAGCCGACAAGGAGTAGCGTAAACTCTCCTTAATGACGTGAAAACTTTTGCTATAACAAAATTAATATGTTGATTAAAAGATAATTTATCGTCTATATAAAAACCTAGAGCCTTAAGATATGAAACAAACTGCAAAGATGTATCATTTAACTTTATATTATACAAATTTTGTGATATATTATTAAAGAATATTAAAGAATATAATATAAAGGGTGATCCATTTCGAGATTCAATACTTTTTAAAGAAAAGAACAAAGAAAATTCAAATTTAATGAGGAATGTTTATTATCATTTGAAAGAACATTCTTTGGCATTTATTTTTTGAAGATTATGTCTATCAAATGTTGGCCATTGCCACGTCGCAGTTGGTCCATTCGTTGAGTAAAATTTTCGATGACTCGTGCGTGCATTTCGACTGGTAACTGGCGAATGACACGCGTGATGTTTTCCTCCAAGGCCTGAATCGAAGCGAGTTCGTGTGCATAAACTTTAGACTTTACATATCCCCACAGAAAAATTTCTAACGGTGTGATATCACACGATCTTGGAGGCCAATTGACCGGCCCAAAACGTGAAATTATGTGCTCACCGAAGGTTCTCTCAATAAATCCATTGATTGATGCGATGTGTGGGAAGTGACGTCGCCTTGCTGAAACCAAATGTCGCCGAGATCACGAGGTTCAATTTCAATCATCAAATAGTCGGTTATCATGGCACGATAACGGTCGCCATTGACGGTTACGTTCGCACCGGCATCATTTTTAAAGAAATATGGACCGATGATTCCACCGGCCCACAAACCACACCAAACCGTTGTTTTTTCTGGATGAAGTGGCTGTTCTTGAATCCATTCAGGTTGCTCTTCGTCCCAAATGTGGCAATTTTGTTTATTTACATACCCATTGAGGCAGAAATAGGCCTCATTGCTGAACAAAATTTGCCTCGAAAACATCGGATCTTCTTGGAACTTTTCAAGAGCCCATAGAGCGAAGCTATGTCGCTTGGGAAGGTCGAGCGGCTTCAGTTGTTACACAAGCTGTATTTTGTACGCTTTTAATTTAAGATCTCGACGTAAAATGCGCCGAGTCGTTCCATACGTCAGCCCGAGTTGCTTCGAACGGTGGCGAATCGGCTCTCCACGGTCTTCGTGTACACTCTCAGCTACGGCCGCTATATTTTCTTCACAGCGTGCTGGACGTAATCTATTCGGTCGAATATTATTCAATAATGAATGTTGGGTCTCAAAATGGGTAATGGTGTTGCGAATAGTATGCTCAGTAGGCCGATTATGTTGACCATAAGTTGACCGAAGTGCACGAAACACATTCCTCAAAGAACGTGAATTTTCGTAATAAAGTTGAACGATTTGTAAACGTTGTTCAGGCGTAAGTCTTTCCATTATGAAATGCCAAACAGTACTAAACAAAAATAACATGACATAACTCACTCGTTATCTTTAAAAAAAAGGCTATTGAAAAAAGTATCTCTACTTGAATCACCCTTTATACATATATATATATATATATATATATATATATATATATATATATATATATATAGAGAGAGAGAGAGAGAGAGTCTACACCCAAAGAATTTCATGTAGGTGGTGATAAAGTGCTTGATCTTCTCTCAAAAGCTAATGTTCCGTCTAATAAAGGATTCGAGCTTATAGAACCAAGGCATTTCCATTTAAAGAACAAAATTAATTTTATGTATTTTAGGTATTTGTAGGCAACTATTTTATCTCCGTTAAATTACTGCGACACTTATCATCCATTCAAATGTGCAGTTCGTTAAATGGGATCGTGCCAACGATTCGTTAAAGGAAGGGGTGCTGTAAGAATCAAAAGTCTTTCATCGATACAATATGGACATGGGAGGCGTAGATAGAATAGATCAATTAGTTGCAGTCTACCGTTCGCGAATCAGAAAAAAGAAATTATAGCAGCCAATATTTGCATATCTCCTTTCTGCCTCAGTTGTTAATGCATGGTTGCTGATGAAGAAGTTACATTCCAATGTTCCAACGTGTGCATCTCTTCTTATTTTTCGACGAAATCTTGCTACATCTTATCTTGAAACGTATGGTATCACATCTATAAGAGGTTCGCGCACTGACAAAGTGACGACAGATACGACGATATGATGGCAGAAACCAAACTATTAAATATTCCAAAACTGATAAATGATGTGGACATTGCCGAAAAGCAAACTTTATTTGCAACAAATGTGAAAAATGGACTTCACCCAAAAAAATGCTTTACAAGTTATCATACGCCTAGTGTACCCACTGTGCAGTGTCCGTTATAAGGGACGGTGCACAACTCCAATACTATAAGATTTTTTTTTTAACAAAATCTCATTTTTATTAATAATTGGTGACAATTATTCAAGGAAAGTGGCCAAGGAACTTCGTCTACTAATGGGTTAAAAATAATGTCATAAATATTAACACTTTTTTACATTTTTGAAATGAATCAGAAGTCAAGAAGACTTTAACAAATTGTTTAAATTTTCATTTCTATTTTCAATTTATAAATGCATGTTTAAAATTTTTTTTAGAAAATTTTCGATTTTTAATAATTTTTAAACACATGTTGGGAGCAAAAGAACATAACAGAAGCACTTTTTATTACAATGATGCATGTGCTATAGAGTGGCAGCAAATTTACGCAAAATTCTAAACATTAGTTTTAAACAGATTTTTATTGGAAAATTTCCATTTAAAATGGATTTATTGTTAATATTTTCATGCATAAGTATTTTTATTTAGAATTTGAATCAAATCTAATAAAACTAAATTAAAATTTTAGCAGCATTTTTTTTTTTTTCTAATTCGTAAAATTATCATTCAGTAAAATTTAATAATATCTATGAACACAATTTTATTTTTGATGAAAAAATTTTGGTAAGAAAAGTCATGTTCGATTCATAATATTAAAGAAAATATTTTTTAAATATATGAATTTTTTTCTCTGTGTAATATATAAAAATTTCTTCATGTGTAGTATCCTTTTATTTTTTAATTTGTTTGTTAAAAATATCTAAGATGCTCAAAGAGAATTGTAAAATGATTTATAAAAATAAATTTTCATCAAACGGGAATTTTTGTTAATTTATCAAAAAATAATTTTCTACAATAATTTATAAAATCATGATTTGATTATGAAGTGCTTTGTGTGCCAAAAAAAAAAAAAATGTGAAAATATAGATAGATTGTTTTTACATTTAAAACTAATGCACACGTTTAAAACCAATGTCCAATTTGTGCTCAAGCTTTTGAAAATTTTTATCGTTTGAAGAAACATTTAGATGTACATCTATGGAGTCCTCGACGTGATAATAAATTCCATATTCTCCAAAATAATAAAGTTCATTCAATGGAGATTACAATTGAACCTACCATAGAAAATAATATTATGGCATGTGGTTATAAAAAATGAAATAATGCTTTATTTAAATGTAGAGAAAATTTCGATAAATTGAAAAAAAAATCTCTTTTATTATAACTATATTAAAAAGATAATCTTTCGAGGCATAATGTAGGTGAAATACAAGATATAATTAAAACACTATTACTAACACCAATTAAGAATTCATCTAAGAAATACTAAATGATCGTTTTGATGGTAATATTAAAACTTCTTTTAATATTAACAAACTCTTTTTATAATTATAATTGTAAAATTTTAAATTCCAGAAAATTTATATTACTATGGTGTTTGCACAATATCTTAAAACCTGGTACGATTCAATTTCCTTTGGAAAATGGAAAAAAACCCGCCAAAATTTTACGTTTAATAATTCACAAAACTTATTTGCAATATTTGGAGAGAATCATGAACCTTGTATTCTAATTATTGGAGACACGGAAATTTTTATATATTTTTATAAAATAAGATACAAATTTACAAGTATTTTAAGAGCTTTAGACATTTGTTTAAAAATTTATTTAACGTTTGATTTGAAATATCCAAAAGAATCAGAAACATTTTGGATTTTTACAGAAACTTTCTTTTATAAACTAACGCGTTTAAAAATTAACCCAAAAATAGCTATTGTTGCTGATGAGATAAAAAATATATAGGTTGAGTTTTAAACGATATTTATTTATAAGTAATTTTTACTTTTATTTCTTTCCTGTTATGAACTATGTTTTTTCATTTAATTTAATACTAGTAGAAACACTTATTTAATTGTATAAATGATATTTTTTTAGTACGAGGTCGGATCAATACTTCCGTGACTTTTCGAACTTCCCTCGTAGTTATATGAAATGCAGCACTATTCCCATCATGTACCACCTGTTAATAGACTACTGTCAAATTTTGAGCAAGTGTCGTTACTTTGCGTTTAATAGCTGCTTAAAACTTGCAACCTCGTGTATTTTTCTAAAAATGGAAAAAAGTGAATTTCGAGTGCTCATTAAACATTATTTTTTACGAAAAAAAACCGTCAATCAAACCAAGGAAAAGCTCGATAAATACTATGGGGACTCTGCACCATCGATTTCAATGGTGAAAAAGTGGTTTACTGACTTTCGTAGTGGTCGCATAAGTACAAATGACGCTGAACGTTCTGGACGGCCAATTAAGGTCAGTACACCCGAAAATATGGAAAAAATCCACGATATGGTGGTGTGCGACCGAAGAGTAAAAGTGTGTGAGATTGTTGATGCCATAGGCATTTCATATGGCAGTGTGGTTTCGATTTTAAATGATCAGCTGGGTTTAATAAAGTTGTCTGCGAGATGGGCGCCGCGTTTGCTCTCAATTGACCATAAACGTAAACATGTGACAACTTCAAAGGAATGTTTGGAGTTGTTTAACCGCAATCCGAATGAGTTTTTCGCAATCCGAATGAGTTTTTGTAACTGTGGATGAAACATGGATCCATTACTGTACTCCGGAGACCAAGCAGCAGTCTAAACAATGGGTTTCTCCGGGTGAACCTGCTCCGAAGAAGGCCAAGGTAAGTTTGTCGGCCAATAAGGTGATGGCAACAGCTTTTCGGGATGCACGCGGGATATTCAGCTCCAACGATGGAATTATTAACCAAACAAATGCCTATTTTAAGGCCATCGAAAAATCCTATTTTTTGGAAGGGATACAAAAACTGGAAAAACGTTGGACTAAGTGTATTGAGTTAAAAGGAGATTATGTTGAAAAATAAATTTTTGTTTTGCAAAAAAAAAACTGTGTTTCATTCAAAAAGTCATGGACTTATTGATCCGCCCTCGCATTATTATTTCATTTCTGAATTTTTTTATAATAACGTTGCGTTATAAAACAAAAAATTAGCGTTTTTCTATTAAAAATTACATGTTAACTAATAATAATTTCATTATTGACTGATAAAAATACATATAATTTATGAATATATTCTTAATTTTTCTTCATTCAATGTACGAAAAAAACACATATAAGTTAGGGAAAATTATTTAAAAATAAAATTATGTTCAAATTATAGTAGGCATGAAAAAAAATTTAATTTGAAGAAAAAATATTTGAGGAAAAAATCATATTTGATTTATAATATTTATTAAAAAAAAATTCTTAAAATGTATCCTTTTTTTCTGTGGAATAAACAGAATTTTGCACCAATAATCTTGAGAATATTTTCCATAATTTTAGTTAATATAACCTAAATCCATTTGCAAATTATTTTGCAAACTTTATTTTAATTTTCAATTTATTACTTAATTACATAAGTTTAAATCGTAACTGTTACTTGTGAATTAAATAAAAAATGAAAATATTTTTTATTTTATTTCCATTTTTTATTTCTAATTTAAAATATACGTTAATCAATTTATTTTTTTTTTTAAATAAAGACATTAGGGATTTCTGTTTATACTAAATCAAATTTATCTGATTGAACAATAGAAATTAAAAAAGAAAATATTTTATTTAATGAGAAAGTAAAGCATATATTTTTTGCATTAAAGATAACAAAAATTGTTTAAATTTAAATATTCCAACCATAGATTAACGTAGATACGAAACTCCATTCTCAAAAACATAAGCCTAAGAATATGTTAGTAAAAATTTCATTGAAAACAAAAACAATTCTAGTATGTTTGATACCACTCAGTTACTTAAAAAAAAAGAGAGATGAGGCCAAATTAGAATTCGTTGTCTTTTCTAATGATAGTAAGCAGTATTATCAGATGGTACTCATTTGCATAAATTTTTTTGTTAAAAGTAACATTTGTTATGAATAAAGTGCTTTCTTCCTACATGACCAAATGTCTTACCAGACTAAAAGTTTATTCGACAACTTTGATTTTTTTACACTATATTTATCTAATACATTTCCCATAACATTTGTGCTATGGAACTCAAGACCAGAATGTTTGTACATAGAGAAAAAAATTCATATATGTATTTGAAAATTCTTTTCACAAATATTATGAATCGAACATGACTTTTTTTGCAAAACTTTTTTCAAAAGAAATAAAATTTTGTTCATAGATATTATAAAGTTGTACCTAATTAAAATTTTACAAATTTTGAAAAAATTTTCTAAAATTTTAATTTACTTTTATTCAAATTTGATTCAAATGCTAAATAAAAATAGTTATATATGAATATATTAACAACAAGTTCCTTTAAATTGCATATTTTCCAAAAAAAAAAAAAAGCTGTTCAAAAGTAATGTTTAGAAATTTGCATAAATTTGCTGCCATTCTATAGCACATTTCAAATATACATTTACAAATTGAAGATATAAATGTAAAATTAAACAATTTCTTTAAGTCTTCTTGACCTTTAATTCATTTCAAAAAATGTAAAAGGAAATGATACTTAATTTTAAAACGATATTCTTAAATATTATGAACTAAGTGAAAGTAAATTTTTATATTTATGCACAAACTTTTCTCTGTGTAAAAAGTCCACCAGTACGTACTTTTTCTCACCCTTTAGGCGCCCATCATATTTTTGAAAAATAATTAGTCTCAGTACTTTGCATCCTCTCTTTTGCCTTCACATTTTTTCTAACATTCCTACTAGAAAAATTGTTTACTTCGTGTATCTTCAGCTTTTTATAACTTTTCACTTTACGACTCATCTAAAAATATACAATTATTCATGATCAATAATTATTATGGAATCTGTTAATTTTTCTTTCTATTAAAAAGTAAAGTAATTAAAAAGAAAAGAAACTGTAATTTTTGTTGATTTATTTTGTGTCGATATTAATTTGTTGATTTTGGTTCTTAAAGTTTATTTTCATAAGAAATTCAATATAAAATTAAATTTTTAAACTCAATACAACAAGTGATTGAAAAAGAGCATCAACATGCAACAACAATAATAAAAATTCCTATTCCTGTTTTATTTTGTTCATTTCATTTTTTTTAATCAAATTGACCTTTAGAACACAACGATGACTATGTTTGTATGGCAGCAGAATTGTTTTGAAATGAAAATTACAAAAAATATATAAATAGTGAAAAAATATATATAAAATTGTAAAAGACTTAAATAGGTTATTCTGAATCCCAGCGAATATGTATTATTAGGTTGTAGTTTTTGTAATAATTCAAATTATGTGAGGAACCGAACTTTTTAGTTATTTTGAAATTGTAACACATTGCACAGTGGTGCAGAAATGAAATTTTTTGGAAAGAAATCTGTAACTTCTAATCGGTTAATTGGATTTAAATAAAATTTCACATAGGCGTAGCAGAGGAATGTACAATTTTAAGCAAGGACCTTAATGATTAAGAGTTTTAAAATTTCACTTTTAAGTTTTATTTTCTGCTCAAAGTATAAAATTTATTCCCCAATTCTTAATGAAAAATTAGATTTTTTTATTTTAAATTCAATTTACAGCTAAATTTCAGATTTAAAAAAAAACCCTTTGATTTTTATCAAAAATCAAAATTTTGACTAAAAATATTTTTTTAATAAAAATCAAAATTTGTTCCAAAAATCAAAAAAATTGAATTTTTTGTAAAAAAAATTTGACAAAAATCTAAATTTTTCTAAAAATCAAAACTTTTTTCTAAAAATTAAATTTTTTACAAAATATCAAATTTTTTACAAAAAACAAATTTTTTTTTTGATTTTACAAAAAGTCGATTTTTATAAGATATTAGGATTTTCTTAAAAAAAAAGGTAATTTTTAGTAAAAATTTCTATTTTTAGTCAAAATTTTGATTTTTAGTAAAAAGTTTGATTTTTAGTCAAAATTTAAGGTACTTTATTAATAAAAATCTGTATCTTGGTGTTAAATCGAATTTATAGCAAAAAATCTAATTTTTCATTAAGAATTTGGAATAAAAAAATTCAAAAAATTCATTATTTTTGAGCAGGTTGAGAGACAAAATAAAAATCAAAAATAATAATTCAAAAAAAAAATCTCAAAAATTATCATTAAAACATTTTTTTTTTAATAAACATCATTCCGAATTTCGATAGAATCTGTTCTGGAGATTGCATTTCAGTATTTAACACTTTTATATGGTCGTTCTTTGTATATGATTCTTTTTTTTAATTTCAAAAATAATGATTATTTTCTGTTCTTGATTTTAAGTTTGGAAAGGGGGTATCGCTTTCCAATTTTTTATTTCTTATCCGATTTCAAATATTTACATCTTTTTAAGGCCCTCGATAAGAAAAACGTGCTTGCATGTGCTTTTTATCCTTTATAGTTTTCAAGTTATTCAAAAAAATTTAAGTAAAACTCATTAGTAAAATTTATATTATAAATAACTTCATATTATATAGCACAATTTTTACAAAACTTTCATATCCAAGCAAATAAGTAGAATTATTTAGTGCAATAAAAGAATTTGGCATTGACGGAAAAAAATAAAAACGCATGCAAATATTCTCGAACATTAAATATAAAACATTATTTAATAAAAAAGTAATAATAAAAATAAAAAACCTTTTATGTTATACCAAATTTTCATCACCGCCGTATAAATCACTACAATCTCTTATTAAGTAAAAGTTTTATTAAACTTAATTTATTTAAATTTAGAGAGCTTTCAATTTTCCCCAAACTATTCGGTGTGTCACTGAACAACTATATAATGCACATAGTTGCTAAAGTTTTAAAAGACTAAAAATGCTATGGCCGTTATACCAGATGAAGATGATAATAATTATAATGATAAAAATCATGATGAGAAAATGTAATGGCGATGAACAAAAACAAAAAAACAAACAACTTCCTCTTTCAATCAATGCTCACAACTTAAATTCATTCACTAACACACTTATCTGCACATAAATGCATATAGACAGACAGAAAGACAGACAGAGGGCCAAAACCGGCAACATTAAAACTTTTTAAAACATTAAAAAAAATCCATTGTTGCTATTGTTGCTGCTGTTTAAGAAAAGTTCTTGAAAAGTTCTCAACAACTATTGTAACATTAACGTTGTTTTTGTTTATTTTACTACTTTTCTTGCAAATGTTGTTGTTTTTGTTTTTGTTATCTTTTGAGGCAAGAGTGTGTTAGTGATTGAGTGAAAGAGTAAGTTTATTGTAATTCTACATATTTATTCTTTCATTCACTTGATTGCATCGTTTTCTTTATTTCAATCAACTCATGTTGTTATTATTACTATTTTTCGTTGTTGTTATGTTTGTTCTTTCTTTTCATTTTTTTATATTATTTCATTTCATGTTTTTGTTGTTCATTCTATTAAAGTTTTTTTTCTTATATTCTTTGCTTCCCTAATGGGTCAGAGTTGTGTGTAACAACTATCGTTGCTGCTGTTTTTATAGTGCATTTTCTGAACTCTATTATAAATTAGCTCTGCTTGAATGAACAAACATTTTATTGTATAATTTGTTATATATAAAAGTATAATAGGAACCTTCTTTGGTTTTTATTCTTAAACACAAGAACAATAAAGAAGAGAAACTGTTGAAAACGGCAGCAGGAATGACAAACTTTTATTTAAAGTCTATAGTCTATATATATATATATATATATATATATATATATATAGACTAGTCTATAGTCTATATATCTATATATATAGTCTATATTCTAGTCTATAGTCTAGTCTATAGTCTAGTCTATAGTCTAGTCTATAGTCTAGTCTATAGTCTAGTCTATAGTTTAGTCTATAGTCTAGTCTATAGTCTAGTCTATAGTTTAGTCTATAGTCTAGTCTATAGTCTAGTCTATAGTCTAGTCTATAGTCTAGTCTATAGTCTAGTCTATAGTCTAGTCTATAGTCTAGTCTATAGTCTAGTCTATAGTCTAGTCTATAGTCTAGTCTATAGTCTAGTCTATAGTCTAGTCTATAGTCTAGTCTATAGTCTAGTCTATAGTCTAGTCTATAGTCTAGTCTATAGTCTAGTCTATAGTCTAGTCTATAGTCTAGTCTATAGTCTAGTCTATAGTCTAGTCTATAGTCTAGTCTATAGTCTAGTCTATAGTCTAGTCTATAGTCTAGTCTATAGTCTAGCCTATAGTCTAGTCTATAGTCTAGTCTATAGTCTAGTCTATAGTCTAGTCTATAGTCTAGTCTATAGTCTAGTCTATAGTTTAGTCTATAGTCTAGTCTATAGTCTAGTCTATAGTCTAGTCTATAGTCTAGTCTATAGTCTAGTCTATAGTTTAGTCTATAGTCTAGTCTATAGTTTAGTCTATAGTCTAGTCTATAGTTTAGTCTATAGTCTAGTCTATAGTAGTCTATAGTCTAGTCTATAGTCTAGTCTATAGTCTAGTCTATAGTCTAGTCTATAGTCTAGTCTATAGTCTAGTCTATAGTCTAGTCTATAGTCTAGTCTATAGTCTAGTCTATAGTCTAGTCTATAGTCTAGTCTATAGTCTAGTCTATAGTCTAGTCTATAGTCTAGTCTATAGTCTAGTCTATAGTCTAGTCTATAGTCTAGTCTATAGTCTAGTCTATAGTCTAGTCTATAGTCTAGTCTATAGTCTAGTCTATAGTCTAGTCTATAGTCTAGTCTATAGTCTAGTCTATAGTCTAGTCTATAGTCTAGTCTATAGTCTAGTCTATAGTCTAGTCTATAGTCTAGTCTATAGTCTAGTCTATAGTCTAGTCTATAGTCTAGTCTATAGTCTAGTCTATAGTCTAGTCTATAGTCTAGTCTATAGTCTAGTCTATAGTCTAGTCTATAGTCTAGTCTATAGTCTAGTCTATAGTCTAGTCTATAGTCTAGTCTATAGTCTAGTCTATAGTCTAGTCTATAGTCTAGTCTATAGTCTAGTCTATAGTCTAGTCTATAGTCTAGTCTATAGTCTAGTCTATAGTCTAGTCTATAGTCTAGTCTATAGTCTAGTCTATAGTCTAGTCTATAGTCTAGTCTATAGTCTAGTCTATAGTCTAGTCTATAGTCTAGTCTATAGTCTAGTCTATAGTCTAGTCTATAGTCTAGTCTATAGTCTAGTCTATAGTCTAGTCTATAGTCTAGTCTATAGTCTAGTCTATAGTCTAGTCTATAGTCTGATCCAGTCTATATTGTTCCAGAAAGAAGCCAATTTAAGACAGTTGGATTCACCTCAGCATTTTTGGAATCAACTGTTTAAAATAAAGAGTATCAATTTTAAAGAAGATCAATTTTATTAGAAGAAAATATTTTCGCTTTTTGTGTATTATTCTCATGTAATTTTAGTCTTTGTGTTTCTTAATTAAAACAGAAAAAATATTTTTTTTCTTTTTTATTTATATTCATTATTTTATAAATTCTATTGTTAAACAACAAAAATATTAATTAAAATTTTTTGGTAAAAATTAGAATTAATATTATTTATTTACAATATTTTCCTTTGTACAACCACAATACTCCAAAAGAAAATAATTGAATACTTAACAGGAATGTTAAACATAAAATTCCATATTCTAGCAAATACTTAAGTAAAATTATTTGCTGCTACAATAAAATAATTTTTGTGTGGCAGAAGAGAGAAGCAAATAAAAACTCACACTCAGATTTAAACAAAAAATAATTTAATGGTTTTAATATGGATTTTTTTAATTTCTAGTACTTTGGTACGTATGAATGTTGCATTTATGTATTCATTATACATATTTCCGTAAAGTATACGCATTCATGTTCATTGTGGTTGTAATTGTTGATGGTGGTGGTGCTTGTTCTGGGAGTGAGAAGTGTAAAAAATATAGAGAACTCTTAAACATAATTTAACTCAATTTGTTAACAATTTTGGTTTTAATACCAACAAACGGTAGAATAAATATTTAAATACAATTTCATTTATTTATTTATTCATTTATTTATTTTATTATTTTTTTTTTAAATTTTCCCTTGAAAAACCTTAAAAACACTCGTACATTCATAAACGTTGTGTATGTAGACATACATTTTTAAGATCAATAATGAGTCTCTTCTCCGAATATCTTACTGTACAGTTTGAAAAACAATGGTATTAAGAAAGAAAAAAATATTATTTTAAAAATATTTATATCTCTGTCATCTTTCCCAAAAAAGAAAAAAGTCAGAAAAATTATAATTAATAGATTATTGTGGTATAGCTTGTCTTTAATAGAGCTCAGGGACTTGAAAACTAAAACCGACTGATTTTAGTACAAAATATTTAATTTCTTAACAATTTTTTTCCATTTAGCACAGTATTTTATTTAATCTTATTTGTATGAGTACATTTATTGCGGTAAAGTTTACAATTTTTTTCAAGAAAATTAAAAGCTACATATTAAAAAAAGCGTCGGAAATCCCAAGAATTCAGTTATTATTTTGTTCTCCGTAATGAAGTCATTAAGTTTATTTCTGTTTTTCTTTTTATTTTCGTTCTTTTTGTTTTTTCATGCAACTTAATTCAATTTTGTATGCATATACATAGTTTGTATTTTTTTTTTTTTTTTTTTTTTTTGTGCTTTAGTTTTTTTAATCTTCATTATTATATTAATTTAAGGGGTTGCTTGAGTTTTTTATTTATGACTTCTGTTTTGTAAATCTACCAAAAGAAACTCTTGAAATTTGTGTAGTTGTAAATTATATTAAAACAGTTGCAACTATAGAGTCACGTATACACTCAAAGAAAAAAATGTTTAAAACGGAATCGATATTTTCAAGAAAAAAAGACACTTGAAAAAATAAAATTTTTCTAAAATATTCCCAAAAAAAAAGGTTACATCTTGCAACAAGTACCTTTTTTTAAATAGATCATGTTTTTTTTAAGTACTATTTGTTTCAAGAAGCAAACCCTTTATATAAAAAATTTTAAACTTTGACTTTCACAGTTTACTACAAATTTCCCCTTGACATATGCAAATGATATTATTGTATTTTTATATAGAAATGCATTAATTTTTAATTGCTTATAAAATATATCCAGCAAAAACTTGGTAAGGGTATGTTGCTACTGATGTATTTATTTTTCAATAACAACAACATACCATCGGCATTACCTAAAAGTTGTTTAGTAACTGCTTATTTATAACTCGGTATGTAATTACTTATTAATGTTTAGAGTTTTATTAATTTTTTAATTCAGTTACCTATTCATATATTTAAATAAAAAATATGAAAAAGCAAAATTTGTACAGAAAAAGTCACCAATCACCAAATAATTCATTCAATTAAAAATTGTTTAAATTTTCACCTATTACAAAAATTATTGTATCAATTACTAAAAACTATAAAAAATTAAAAACCGAAAAAGTTTTTTAATTAAAAAATTTATTCAATCAATCAATGATTAAATGAATTACAAATTTAAATAAGAAAAAAACTTATTTGAATTGCTTGAATTTATTAATTAAATTTTGATATAAAATGAAACAACTATGTTAATTGAAAGGTATGACATAATCATTTTTTCTGTATGAGTATGAATTTCTTTTTAATCTAAAATAGTTTATTTTTATTACATTCATTTTAATTACATTTTTGGTTACTGTGAAGTTTTTGAAATTAAAATTTATAAAATCTTTTTATTAAACAGCTTGGAAGTAATTAGTTATTGTAATGACATCTGTGTAATGACTTTATCAAGTACCTACTTTTAATAATATAGGGTAAGTTGTTACCTTTAGTGTCATCAACGTGTTCAAATAATGTGTTATTTGTAAATTATGATTTAATTCTTTTTAGGTCAAAAGGTCTCTGTAATATAATATAAAGTTATATGCTTTCTAAATTTATATAAATATATTGTTATGAAGCAATAAAAATTTAAGAAATAAAATTTATTATCAAAAAAAATTATCTGCATTACTAGAAAAATTTAATTGATTAAAAATACTTAATTGACAAGTAACTCAAGATGTCTAACTCAAATAAATATTCTAGGATATACATACGTATATATGTACACTAAAGTGCCTTGATTTGTATGGGGAAAAAATTTTGTCAATGTAATCCCGTAAATTAAAGATTGATAATGTTATAAAGTAATTCTTAAAATTGAATTATTTCACTCCCGTGAACTGGACCATTTTTAAAATACCTCCTAAAATATAGTTTTCGATTAACAATGAACATAGATTTTATTTTTTGATAAAAAAAAATATATATAAAATATAATTGACAGACGACGATTAAAACATCATGATCTAGAATTTTTTTTTTTAATTAATTTTCATTCTGGTGAAATTAAGATTTTAGTAAAATTTTCTATGTATTTTTTAAATACCATTTTAGTAAAATTTGAATATTTCGGACATTTTCCATCCTAAGTTAGATTTTATATTTTAAACCTTTAGTAACAAAAATAATATTTTGGGATTACCGATCCATAATATGTTAAGTTAAATATTATAGAAAATTAATGGTTAGTTGAGAAAATAAATGTAACCAGAAGCATTAATTTATCATAAAAACTATTAATTCGTGTAAAATACACTAAACCAAAAGGTACATAAATACAATGAAAAAGTTCATTAGTTCAACAAACTTGTACCTTAATTTTGAACTAACGTACAGGTACGTTGAAACAACGTGTTACCATATGATAACACTCTTATACTGTCTAATAATTCAACGTACAAATTCATTGATTCAACTTATTCATATTTTGTTTTAATGAATACATTCGTTACATTAAATGAATACTTTCAATGAAGAGTACGTTAATTTAAAGAATCAGTGCCTTGATTTCAATGAACTTTTACGTTGAAAATGTTCCACAATAATAGGTCAATTCTATACTTCACTTTATTGTTCATTAATTTCATTTAAAATTAATTTATTAAATTATAATATAATGTATAGACAAACACTAAATAAAACTCTCCATATGTAATTATTGTAGATGCCGTAAATATAATACAATATTTGTAGTACATTTTACTAAATAATCTAAATAAACAAAAAAATTCAAGTGATTTTATTTTCTTGGTAGCAACACCCAAAATAAATGGTTTGACACAGTCAGGTTTAGATGATAACTTACAGATGTGATCGTGAACTTCCTGTGCGCTATTTCCAACAAACATAAAAGCATCCTGAGAATATTGCTCAATGATGGTATGGAATATCTATTGTTTTGAAAGAAAACAAAAAAAAATATTTTAAGTTGTTTACCTTTTACATTATTTTTTGCTTGTTGAAACTCCCTACTTTTCAAGAAATGTTCCTGCAGATGCAGCATTCAAATTTTGGTCAATCTGTAGTACATTTTTTAATAAATATTAAATTAAAATGTTTAATATGTAAACACTTACGAATAGAAAAGCTCTTGGTTTTTGTATTCAGGATATTTTTTTTTCAAATCTCGTACTTGAGGCCAGTAACACGTTACTGCGTCGAAATTATTTTATCTGCATAAATATAAGTAAAATAAATAATTTTAAGACGTGTTTCAAATTCCAGCTTTTGAGTAATTTTTTTAATTCTGAATTTCCCTTATATGTTTCAGTTTCACAATTTTTGATTGGCACATATTTACGTCTTAGAGCATGTATGAAATGATAGAATAGTTCTACGGTAAAAACAATTTTTTCATGATGAGAAACATTTTTACTTGTACTATGTGAAATGAAAACTTAAAGAATAATAAAAATATTCACCTCAAATCCATAAAACCCAAAATATTTTGCACTGTTTCCAATTGACGTGAGCAACCACTTTTGAAAAAATTAGATAAAATTAGCAAAAAGAAGTTAAAACTATATATATATATTAATTCATTTTAACTTTTCTGTTTTATTGTTGTTGTTTAATTCCAAAAATTTAGTTTAATTTTTTCAATGATGTTTTCTAGTTTAGAGTTGATTTGTAGTACCATTTATACATTTTTACAGAGTGGCAACATTTTAAAAATTGGCGCAACTTTGCAATTTTTTACTCTGACAATTTTGCAATTGCTTACGTTCTAACAATTTTGCAATAGTTGTGCAAAATATTATTCTATGTGGTTGTTGTTGTATTTATGGAAATCGATGCAACTTTCCTACTTTTCAAGGGTCTAGGAAAATTACAATTTTTGAGGTGAATACCTTTAATATAAGAATAAAAACTATTTTATCAAAAAATATTTTCTAACCCACATAATAATGAAATATATAAGTATAGCTTTCATATGCGTCTCTTACTCACTATTAAAAATATTGTGATATGAAAATTTTACCTAGTAGAACCTAACTGGTAAATTATATGTTCAATTTACCAGTTAGGATCTACCGGTCTGAATTTGTAAAACATATAGAAATATATACAAATTTGAAAAATGTTTTAAACAAACTGTCACAGAATTTCATTATGTAGTTCAGTAGCAGTGAACATAGTGTAATATTACATTTTTACATTACTTATTTCATATGAAATAAGTCCTCAAAAATAAAATTTAGGGACTTATTTCATTTTGCGATTTTAAGGATTTATTTCAAATGAAAAAACCCCCCAATTAAAAAAAGAAATAAAGCCCCAAAAATTAAATAACACCACAATTATCGTTGTTGTTGCGCTCTGTATAAAATTCAAATGATAATAACTCCCCAATTAAAAAAAAAATGAAATAACACCCCAATTATCACTTTTGTTACGCTATGTATAAAATTTTGGTTACTTGTTTCATGGGGAGATATTTCATGGAGCCGATATCTTAATAAAAATTTATATTATATGAATGAAAACAGATGTAACAATTATTTAAATGAATATTCCAAATTTTGACATTTATCTATTTTATTTTGAAGTTAATTTTCTTATAATGAAAATTTTTATACTGAAAGAAATTCATATTGTTAGAGGTGTTTTAAAATGGTCCAGCTAAAAGAAATAAAAACATTCATATGTAATGTATTGGGAATCATATAAGAACATACTAATCTTTACGTCTAGAAGCGTATACTTTCAACTTTTTTCGTAAGGTATTTTAATGTACATATTTCTATTAAAATAAAAAGCCTTGAAGTATTTATTTAAAATAAATTGAACTTTAATCACATCAAGTTAAAGTGTAGCAAATCGTCAGCTAAAATATAAAAAAGCCCTAAAATTATATGAAATATAAATATTTGAAAAACAGAGAATAATATTATAAAAGTAAACATAATAACGAATTTATTAAAATTATTTTTCAGTTCTTTATACTTTTTTGTTTGTACTTATACAATTATTCAAATATTACTGAAAGATATTGTACGTTTCATATAACTATATTTACATATTACGAGGGCGGATCAATAAGTCCGCGACTTTTCGAACTTCCCTCGTAGTTATATGAAATGCAACACAAATAGACTACTGTTAAATTTTTAGCAAGTGTCGTCATTTACTTTGTGTAAAAAATAGGATTTTTCGAGGTCCTTAAAATAGGCATTTGTTTGGTCAATAATTTTTCACCAAGCCATTTCTTTAGGTTTGGAAATAGGAAATAGTCACTAGGGGCTAAATCTGGAGAATATGGCGATTGAGACTGCACACGTGTGCATTATCTTGATGAAAAAGAACTTTTTTCTTGGCATTATGGGGTCGTTTTCTTTTTAGATCCTCATTAAATCGGTCTAATAAGTTGGCATAATATTCGCCGTTTATTTTTTTTCCCTTTTGAAGGTAATCGATGTGGATTATCCCGCGTGCATCCTAACAAACTTACCTTTGTCTTCTTCAGAGCAGATTCACCCGGATAAACCCATTGTTTAGACTGGTGCTTGGTCTCCGGAGTAAGTAATGGATCCATGTTTCATTCACAGTTACAAAAGGCCGCAAAAACTCATTCGGATTGCGGTTAAACAACTCCAAACAATACTTTGAAGTTGTCACACGTTTACGTTTATGGTCAATTGAGAGCAAACGCGGCGCCCATCTCGCAGACAACTTTCTTAAACCCAACTGATCATTTGAAATCGAAAACACACTGCCATATGAAATGCCTATGGCATCAACAATCTCACGCACTTTTACTCTTCGGTCGGCCAACGCCATATCGTGGATTTTTTCGACATTTTCGGGTGTACTGAACTCAATTGGCCGTCCAGAACATTCAGCGTCATTTATTCTTGCGCGACCACAACGAAAGTCAGTAAACCACTTTTTACCATTGAAATTATATTTAACTTGTGTGATCCGGCCTCGTATTTACCACACAAGTTAAATATAAATTTAAAAAATAATAAAATAATAAAAAACTCTGTAGCTTATGATATAATAGAATTAATTCATTTATGAATTAGTTCTTTGGGAATGCATAATTCCTTTGATTTGATTCAATTTTGTTTAAATTCAAACTATTACAAATTGAATTAAAAATTTTTTCAACCATTCAAATTGTATTATATTGATTTAAGTTTTTATTATTTAATTCTTTAGATTTTAAAATTTTTTTATAATTGCAAAAATAATTTATGGAAAGCAACAATTGTGTGTTAGATTTAACCTTCACTACCCGGGTGGATTCTTCAGTTTTTGTATCATTTATAACTGACTGAATTTTTTATTTTATTTTATCGAAAATTATTATATTATTGAATATTAGATTTTTTTCTTTTAAAATTTGTTTAAGCTTTTTTATTATTTTTACGTCAAACCCTGAAAACCCAGGGTTATTCTAGACTTTTGCACTTTTAATGCTATTAAACAAAAAAAAATAGCTTTTTAAGTAAAAATATTCATATTTTTATTACAACATCATTGTTTTATTTATTAATATTGAAATTAATTGCTTTTTTCATGCCTTAAATCATTACCAGAATATGGGTCCATATAACATTTTTCACATTTTGTTTGTGTTGAGGAATACATACTGGCTTTTTATATTTTATGCAGAACTGTATGCTGTTTCTCAATTTTTTTGTTCTTCCGACATACATAGCATTTGCCTTTTCTTATCATTTTCGTTGATTTTTTATCACTATTTAATTATATATTTAGCACATATTAAACAAATCATGTAATTTCACCTACAATACCAAAAAAATAAATAGACCCACCTGTCTATCTTTAAGTTTAAGTCGACGGAATTCATATTCTCCAAAAGTACAATTTTGGGTAAAATCCACAGATACTTTGTATTGATTTACAAATATATATGACTGTAATTTGTTAGAATAGATACGTTATTGATTATAGCTCATACATAATTCCCACTTCCGAAAATACCTCAAAGTAGATATACATGCACTGCCTGCCACTTGAATAAGGAATCACATTTTTTTAACTTTAATTAAGCATATCTCCTAAAGTAAAGTTCAAAAAAAGATAATTTTTTGCGCAAACCAAAGTTGGCTTTAGTTTCCTGAAGAAATAAAAAATATACATATTTTATTATACTAAAATTATGTATTTATTTAAAGACATGTATTTCTGTGGTACTATTGCGTGTGTCACTTGAATAAGGAATTCTTTTAATATTAATCAGGAAGACTATGATTTGAATTTCTTTCAATATAAACAGCTAGAGAATTTTTTATTTTATAGTTTTTAAATAGTTTTTATTCAAAATGGTTCGGGTGTTTAATATGAGATTTCTAGTATTTTTATTAATTCTATTCATTTTGGCTTAGGTAATTTTGAATCTATAGGATTTATCCCTAGATCTCACAGATATCATATTCCAAGTATTTTTTTTTTTCTAACTGAAATGCAGCTACTTTACAAAGTTTACTTGTACACAATCATCATGATTTTGTGTGTAGTTCAGCTGGTCAGGAACAGATTGATTTTGTATGGATTTAAGACTCTTTTAATACTTATTTTCACTATATAATTAATATTAAAAAAAAATGTCATTCAATTTGTAGTACAAGGAAGTAAAAGAAAAATTATATCATACAATTGAATTTAATTTTATAGGGAATTAATTCCACAAATTTTTCATTCATTTTGTAATAGAATTAAATTAAAGAAAAATTAAATCATTTAAATTTAATTTACATTCTCTAAGGAATTAATTCAATAAAAATTTAAGTCTAAAGAATTGGGCCTAAGAACTTTTTTCTGAGGAATGATTTTAACTGAATTAAATTTATAAGAGAATTAATTCTTTCGAAGTTCTGCATATAAAGGAGAAAATTATAAATTAGAAAATAATTTGTAAACTAAATACTTACGTAAATGTTGTGAAAATTTATTATCCAACATGTAAATGAACCAAAGCAAGAACATCATTTTCAATTTTCAATTTTACTTACTTAGGACTGTAAACGCTCTTATGGTCTTTTACATATTAGTATATGTTTGTTTATCTTACATGCAGTACATACAAAAGTATGTGAATGACATGAATATATGTACATTTAGGATAGAACCAAAATTTTCATTCTAGAGCCATCAAACATATATAAAAAAATTCACTTAAGAATTTTAAACAAAATTGGTAGCATATTCTACGTTTAAATAATCTAACATATTCACATAAGTATTTTAAATACCTGAATTTCATAACCTTGTAACCATGTTAATCTTTACATCTTCTTACAGTTTTCAAAAAAAAAAAACGAGAAAGAAAGATATAGTCGGTCAAGACCGACGATATGATACCCTACACCATTGTATACAAGCATATTACACCTGTGGCCAATTTTACTAAATGTAAAATAAAATATACAAATACAGAATAATGAATTGATACTAACATCTATATGATTTTATGCACTTTAGGGCAATTCCTGGAAGTGGATTTATATGGGAGCTATGATAAATTATGAACCGATTGTCATAAAATTTGGCAATGTTGTTTCTACTTATATAAAGCTTATTTGTGTCGAATATTAACTTTATACTAACATTCGCATGAGATTTTTGCACGTTAAAGTATTTTTCGGAAGAGGGGTTTATATGAGAGCTATGGTCAATTGTGGACCGATCTTCATAAAATTTGATGTAAAGATTGATATTTATATAGAACGTATTTACACCGAATTTCATTAAAATATTCTTATTTTGAGGCAATTTTGAGTGTTTAAACTCTATTGTATGGGGGCTATGTGAAATAATGGACCGATCACAACCAATTTCAATAGACTTCGTTCTTGTATCATACTTTATGCAGCCAGACGTACGGACGGACACCGTTAAATCGATTTAGAAAGTGATTATGAGTCGTTTGGTATACTTTAAGGTAGGTCTTGGATAACTTTTTCTATTCGTTACTAACATCAGCGCAAACTCACAATACCCCAACCACTTATGGTGGTGTAGGGTAGAAAAATGCAGTCCTAATTTTTAAATGTGCGTGCCTAGATACATACTTACATACATGTTTGTGTGCATAAAGTATCTTGTATTTAGCAAAAACAAACACTAACTCTAAAATATTTATACATCATTAATATCCTGTAGTATAATTACGAATACTAAGACAATTTCATAGTTAAATGAACGGAGTCATATACTTTGTGTTTCAGAAAGTTGTTTCCAAAATATTTTCTGCACATAATGTGATATAACTATTAAATACCCAGCAGACTTTTTTGTTATTATTAAGAATGCTTCAAAACTCTCTACTCCTCTACTTCCTTTTCTACAAGATCTTTCTTGATTCCCTTTCATTGGAAGATTTATAATCGCTCATTTATTAAGTATTAAAATTTCCAATCACCCAACAGTTTCTGGTGGTTGTTGCGAACAAGTTACATAACTAATTACATTAGCTACGTGACTGGTCACTTTAACATGGGCATATACTAGTAGGAAGTCTATTGCCATCTCTATCTCCAAAATTACCTCTACGGCTACCAAAGGGCCAGTAAAATGACACACGCCACCTCCACGACTACGAGGTGCCTCTTTTTTTCACACACAATCACCTTCGTGGCAACAAAGTGGTACTTTTGTGCACACACAATCATTTTACTAGTTACAATGTGTCGGTAAAAAATGTTATCTTCTTTTCGTCTTCTTCCCGCTTACCATAGAGTCAGTAAAGTGCAATTGCCATCATACTCATTGGTGATAGATGGATAGATAGATATTTTTGAACCTGAGATTTAAAAAGATTAAAGAGATTAAAGATTTAGTCTTATTTTCAGTACACTTAAAGGATGTAGTATGTATATTTTTTAAGATAAAATTAAATTCTAGACTCTCTTAAAATATAAGCAAATTTTCATATTCGCTTCTTTTGGCAGGTAGAAGGCAAGTCCTTGCCTCCAATTACACATTGTAAAGTGAAAATGAGTCTACAGTTCGAGGAAGAGGTCTTCAAGCTGCAAAATTGTGTGTAGTAAGGAATTTTCGAAGGGCTTTTTAGAACTTCTTTTTCCTGTTGTGTACATGTATAAACTTAACCATAAGTTAGTAAGGTATATGAGGAAATCACATATTAATTAAAAAGGACCCGAAACATGTATAAGTTATTGTTACAAATGAAATGATAAATTCAATTAACCATCTTTTTAGATAGTTTTTTGTTCAAAATTCTTAAAAATAACAAAACATAAATTTTTTTGAACGTTTCACGCCGAGAAATTTTTTTAATTTTCTGGTCATAGGCCTATAAAAGTTTTAAACCTTTGACAACAAAAAAACAAATAATAAAAATTGCACCAACAATCTTGTTAATATTTTCCATAATACTATTCACAGGTTGTTTGATAATATTCAATTGAATTTGATATTTATGTTTATTATATTAAAAAAGCGAAAATTGTTTTAAAGATTTACAAAATAGGAATGTGGGTCGGGAAAATGTAGTCATTGACCTTACATAATTTAATTAATTTAAATATTGTTAATAGAACGCTTGTTGGGGCAAAGATAAATTTCTCAGAAAGACTTTCATATCGTTTCACGATGACCAATACTATTGTTGAATATTATATGCTCCAGTATCCCAAAAAAAAATCGTAGTGATACGAGTAGCTCTATTGGTTTCTGAGATATTTGAATAAACGTTTTGATAAGTAGCATATTTTAATTTATATAAAATATTTATTTAAAAAATTTAATTCAAATAAAAAGTGTAAATATTTTGAATGAAAAAGTCTTTCGTATTAGAACATTTTAATCAATAACTCAGAAATCGAGACAGTCATAGTAGTGCATCATATGTATATTCTCTACAACATTATGTACATTTATGAAAATATAATTATATCCGTCCGTACGTCCAACATCAGGACAATATTTTCTTATCCCCTGACTACAATATATCTGCAGATAAAAGTTTGAAAATTCCTCAAATATTTTTTCGCACTTGAAACTACGTATTCAGTTTTTCTCCAGCACTTTTCTCTCAAAACAACTTCAAAGTTTTGAAAAATACATAAAAAAAAAACAAGTGAAAGTGTTATATTCGGCTGTGCCTAATCTTTTATACCCTTCACGAAATCTATATTTCATAAATATATAAACATATTGGAATTATCTCTTATAAAAATGTTTGCATTAATCTGGAAATATACTTAATACTTGTAAACTTGTTAATCATGACATCATAAATTTGTAACATAAAAACTTCAGGCATATGAGTTTTGAAGATCGCTAAGACCATTTATGCTGAATAAAGAAGAAATATGCAAAATTGTAAATTCCTTTTCAGTTTTCTACCAAAAATTTTTTTCAAAAAGCCACCTTAGAATTAGTAATTTTAAACTTAAATTAGCTATTTTAAAATTTTTAGAATTTTTAACTTTGGAGCTCTAAAATACAATTCAAGCAAACATGATATGTTATACACATTGTGATTATACACATTTAAAAACCTAAAACACAATTACAGTTAAGTGATAATATTTTAAGATTTACTTGCCAAACTTATTTTTTCACAAAAAATATTCCCATATTAAAACAAAATTCAAATGGATTCTATGAGGAACACTTCCACTAGACTATCTTTACTCATAAAAATTTTGTTGAAAAACAATTATATGTACTCATCATATATGTGTCAATATCAATTTATGTTGAATATATTTAATATTCAACAATGTTGAAAAATTATTTTTTTACAAAAATTAAAGTAAAACTATTTTTTGAATTCAGAATTTCTATATATAATGTGGCCTAGAGTGTAAAATTTTAAATCTAGAAGTTTTAAAGAGTTCATATGTGTTCAAATCCTTGCGAATAGAAATGTAATTTTTATTTAATAGATTTCAAGGAAACATTTTTAATTAATTAAAAATATATTTGACAGTTCCTTAATCTGATACTTCAGAATTTTAATTTTTGTTTGATTTGAAGATAAATTATAAAACAATTTTTCGAAGTTTTTGCCAAGGTTCGAACTTAGAACCAAAAGTCTTTTCAGTTACAAACCCAAGCGATATACCACATCGATGTGCTGAAATTTACCATCTTTATTATTTATATAAAAAGTTTAAAATGCAACTCAAATCTTTATAATACTTTTTTACAAAAAAACATATCAAAACTTGCCTAGAAATTCTTGTCAAATTAATTGTTTTTAATAAGCCCCGGGCCCCGGGGATATGAACTCAGGCTTAACGGCTTGTAGTCTAAAACACTTACTCTAGACCAACGGTTCGCAAATGGGGGTCCGAGACCTACAAGGTGTCCGTAAGGATATTCGTGAGGGGTCACGAAGAGATCCTGAAAAATATTCCTGAATATACAATTTTTTAATGTAAATATTTTTTAGAATTTTAAATAAAAATTCCATTGAAAGCCTGAAACTATTTAAAAATGGAAAAACATCTTTATAAAAACATCCCTAAATTTACGACAAAAATAAAGATTTTTTTCTAAAATGAGTTGTTTTAAGAATCAACTAGTACCAACTGTAAAAAAAAACAATGAACCCGTGTTTTGCCCAAATAAAGAAAGTGATTCTGCTCAATGACAAAATATAAAGAAAACTCTCTTATGTGGCAGGGAAAACAATTAATCAAAAAGATAAATAGTTCACTTTATTTTGATGAAACTATTGATTTTTCACATGAAATCGTACATTAATTTTTTGTAAATATATTATGACAAGTCATTTTAGTGCTTTTTCAGAATTTTAACCATAGAATAATATTAAACTTGTTCGAATGATGCGACCTTGTAATGCTGAGTACACTAAAATTTTATATCGCAGAGAACTTTGCGGAACATAAAAAGAAAATTTGCTTAAGCGACTTTATAATTTAAAGATGGAAAAATCATTTCAATATGAATATCAAAATGAGTTGAAATGTAACTCGTGTGTTAAATTTAATTTTGAATCAACAGATATCAGATTGAAATATCAAAGTTTATCCGAAACCCTAAAAACATTAAAACAATTTTCATCATCATATATTTTTATATGAAACCACTTTTTTTCCACCAAAAGAAAGTATCGATCTTTTGTGAACGCAGAAAATGATATGCAGCATTATTCGAAAAAGTCTCTTAATATTAAAGATCTCCTAAAGCAAAAATAATGTCGCAATTATTAATATTATTTTTAAATTATTTTATCTTTACATAAAATTTTATCAAATCTTTAAACTAGTCAAAGTTGTAGTGTGTAGCACCTACATTACAATGTTAAAATAGGGTTGCGAAACAAAATTTTGAAAGAAGAACCCCTTACTCTAGACTATTTAATCTCACAACTTTCCAATAGAGAAACATTTATATATTATTATATGTGAAATAGAAAATATTATTAAATTTCGGCAAAAAAAATTGGAAATTTTTTTGAAGCTATTCTAGAAAATCATTTATAACTCCGCCATTCCTAAACGTATTTCGCTGATTTTTAATACCAAGACTTTCGAGACCATATGCTACATATGTGTTTAAAGACAAATATATTTATTAGACTATGGGCTTCAAAAAAAAATCCATTTCAACATACAAACGGACAGATGGACAGACAGACATATATTCTCAAAAATTATTTTTAATGATAACAATCTAGAATATTTTTCAATTTGAGACCCTGGATATGTATTTAAAGACTTTTGTATAAAATGACAACTTATTGGTTACAAACGCAAAGACATCTCGAGGCTAATAGCATTGTTTACAGGTCACTGGACGATCAGAAAACATGCAAGCAGACTTGGTCTCCCTTACAATGAATATTGTCGTAGTTGTGCCAATCGCGGGAAGGAGGAGATAGTATTTCATCTTCTATGTGAATGCCCAGCCTTGAACGCAAGCAGATATAAATTTCTGGGAAGGTACCAATTAGACAACCTCTGAGAGATATCTGACACTAGACTCAGTGTCATTATTAAATATCTCAATGATACAGGTTGGATCTAATTAATTTATGTTCTCATTGTTCTTCCCTACACTTCTATCTCATTTCAGACTCAGTACAACTCATTCACCTGGTGAGTAGTGTGGTCCCATCGAAACGGATTCTAACGAGTCTAATTGATTGCCCGTAAGGTTACCACGTAAACCAATTGTTATTATAATTATTATTATTATTATTATTATTATTATTATTATTATTATTATTATTATTATTATTGTTATTATTATTATTATTCTTATTATTGTTATTATTATTATTCTTATTATTATTATTATTATTATTATTATTATTATTATTATTATTGTTATTATTATTTATTTTTTATTTTTTTCTTTTTGTTTTAGTAATAATACTTTTTTGAAAATTAGTTCTTTTTTTAAAAAATAAGTTATTTCTTTGAATAATATTACTTTTGGAAAAATTTTAATCTTTTGAAAACCGGTAATTTATTTGAAAATTGGCACTTCTATTAAAATTAAAATTACTTATACGATTATATGTTGGCTACTTTTTTAAAAGTTGGCACTTTATTGAAAAATTGGTACTTTATTTCAAATTTAGTATTTTTTTGAAAACCAGTACTTATCCAAAAATTGCTACTTTTTGGAAAAATCGTACTTATTTAAAAATTAGTACCTTTTTCCAAAAACTGTTATTTTTTTAAAAATTTGCAATTAAAAACAATTACTTTTTTAAAAATGAATACTTTTTGAAAAATGGTACTTTTTGAAAAATGGTATTTTTTGAAAAATGGTACTAGTTGAAAAATAGCACTTTTTGAAAAATTTTATCTCTTTAAAAAAAATTGTACCATTTTAAAATATACGGGACATTTTTTGAGTGCTTTTGAAAAAAAAAAACATTGTTTTTTTCTTTTTTTAAGAATTGGTTCTTTATTCGAAAATTAGAATTTTTTTCAAAATTGTCACTTTTTTGAAAAAAAAAATTTTTTTTTGAAAATAAGTAGTTTATTAACTTCTAAAGTTATTATATTATTTTGAAAATTGGTACTTCTTTGAAGAGGGGGTATTTTATTTTAAAAATTTGTAGTTTTTCAAATTTTAAAAAACTTTTTTTAAAAAAGTTGTTTTTTTGAAAATATTTTATTTTAGAAAAATTATTACTTTTTAAAAATTAGTACTTTCTTATAATATATATATATATACATATACATATACATATATAAACACATGTATATATATATATATATATATATATATATATATATTTATCTATATATATATATATATATATATATATATTATACGACATTTTATGTATAAGTTATAAAAAATAATATCAACCCAATATAGATGTCAAAACAAAGCTAGAATACCTGAAATATAACAAAAGTTTATATTTAATTATATAATAAATATAATATTAAGGAGTTAAATTCTCATTTGAATCCATATTTTGTCGATAAAATCTTCGTAAATATTTTATAATAATCTTTAAAATTTTGTATCATTCATTCATTATGAAGTCCTTTTGGGAGAAAATTTGACATCCTGGAGAAAAGTTTAACCATGGAAGGTCTCTAATTTTATTCATATAACGATTTTTCACGTGTGAGAATATTTGTTGCTGGCTGATATATATTTGAAAATAAATAGTAGATGGTAACATTTTCAAAAAGGTATTTTCTTGACTTTTTGCACTGCAACATTTAAATAAAAAATATTATTATATTGATGTGATTGTTAACTTTCATTTAACATCCCTATTGGGTTGATATACTATTTATAAGTCTATATTTTAACATTATAAATGTATATCTGTTTGTCTGTGACGCAATCACGCCTAAACGTAAATGAAATTTTAAATATGTATAGATTTTAAGGTGGAAGGAACTATAGGATATAAAGTAATAGAACTTTAATGAAAATGGCGAAAATATTGCAGTTTTTTGCACTTTATATTTTCTTTTTTTAATTTTTCAATAAAACTGGAAGTTTTGATAGAAGCTTTTCGAAAAAAATCGATATTTGAGGAAAACTGAGCAAACTTCAATAATTTTTTTTTTAATTTAAATTGCATGCAACGCAGGGGTAATCAGCTAGTATTTTATAATTTTTTTTAAAAAATGTGTATCCTTCAAAACTTTGAAGTCCTTTTTAACAGAAATTTGATGTCCTGGAGAAAAACTGAGTACGTACTTTTACTACGTATGAAAACAAAAGTTACATAAATTTTTGCATCTAAAATGATATAAATTAATTTTCGCAAAAAAAAATTAAAAAGCTAAAATAAAGACTTAAGAAATGTCTTACATTGTATTGCAAAACATTGATCTCAAATATACTTGGTATATTTGGTCTTAATTTTCAACAATCTTTACTACAAAATAAAAGTTTAAAACATTTAAAAGTTTAAAACATAAAAAATATTTATGATTAGCTCGTATTATAGCATTTCCCACAGTGTGTTTCGCCCAAATAATTTTGATAATAAATCACATTTAATTAATGATTTCAAATTCAATCGAATTCAATGCATTTTCAACTTGACTAAAGAAGTATAAAGATTAGGGTGGCCTAAAAATTAAAGTTATCGATGTTCCCAGCTCAGATGAGAATTTAATTCATTCTAATATACCATTTCTCAAAATTTTCGCATTTGCATTAGTATCTCAAAACTATAGTGTCGAACCCGATCCAGATTCATCCAAAATTTTGCAATTTTTCACAAAAAAAAATTGAGAGTTTTGAATTTTTTATATATAAATACTTAAAAAAAATAAGAGCAAAATAATGCAATGTAATCATCTATCTGGTATACCAAAACGGTTTTCTGTGTGAAGATAAATTATTTTTATAAGCTTTTAATGGTACAGTACTGTGCAGCACAAAAGCAACAAAATTAGGGTAAACCTAAGAATTGTTTTATTTTTTATAATATTTAGTTTACAACAAAGATAGTTTTAAGAAATTGTACACAAATTTAAGGATGAACAAAAACACAAACTTTTAAAGAACTTTAACTTTGTCTGTTAACAAAAATGGGAATAAAACACTATAATCTTCATATAAGAGTGTGCATAATAAATAGCAACATATTGATATTTTGTTTAGTTTTCTTCTATATTTTAAATTTTTTGTGTGAAATTGAACGGTTTTATTGCCATTAAATTTTTAATCGATTTCCCTAGAATATTTTCCACTTAAATTTTTTGACTACACAACACTTTGTACTGTACTAATTTTAAAGGCGTATAAAAATCTTTCATAGGGTTTTGTGTCTGAAAATTAGACCACATGATTAAAAAGTTTGAAGTTATTATGTTTAATCCAATCCTTCAAAAGTTTTAAAATATATTTCACATTTTTCTTAATAAACTGTTAACTTCAAAAGATCTAATTTTTTTTTTTTTAGATTTCTAAAGAAAAGCACATAGTTTAAGATGTACACATCGACAGTATACCGGGTTGCCGGATGTTACGAACCCGGTCATAGTGTATAACATGATATGAAAATAAGAAGGTAGCGCCGCTCTCTCATTTTGTCACCAATAAAAATTTTATTCTCTCAAATCGTGCTACCACACAAATTTTAAAAAATCCGATTTTTTACTTACTTTTTTTGTGTTCAGGTACATTAAAAATGATTAAATTTATATTTATATATGCGATTTTATATTTAGTAGAGTTTTTCTTGTTCTAAGCAGTGTTGGCAGAAGCAGAGAAAAAAAGAAGATAAATTCAACTTTAAAAAAGGTCAAATTAGGCCAGAAAAAAGTAAAAATTTTTTCTTTAATTTAAAAACTTATTTCTTTGTTTTCATTAGTTTTTTATATTTTTTAAATATATTGTAATAAATTTATAAATAAAACACGGAACGTTTCATACTGATTTGGGTTATATTTCATACGTCAAATTACCTAATGTTTTGAAATGATTTTTCGACTATAATTCCTTTTTGATTTAAGCATTTCTGAGTTTTTGTTGATTTTTCGTTTTTATAAAAATTCTTTAAAATTCTGTTTATAAATAGTTTCTATAGTTAATGAAAAATAATTATAATAATCGATTTAATAATTCCATCAAAATAGTTATTAATATTTTAGTTGTTCTTGATGTGGATAAATGAGACGCCGCAGGCGAAAATTTTTATTAAATATAAATAATATTAATAAGATTTTTTATGCGAGTAAATACACGAAAAAGCTTAAATGAATGATTCTGTAAAAATAAAATTTCTTACAACAAATAAGTAATTACTTTCTATTTTATTTAAATTGTAATATTTTAGCCTTTTTAAGGCAATTTTAAGAATCAAAAAAGGCTAGAAAAATGGCTAAAAGCTAAAACGAAGGTTTGGAGGCTAAAAGCAAAATAAAAAGGCTAGATTTAGCCTTAAAAAGACTAAACAGATAACACTGGTTCTAAGGTTATTATTATATGTCTTTTAGCTAAGTGACTTTTAGTTTAAGAGATATACAGATTCAAAGTTTCGTTATATAAACTATTATGTATCTGTTATTTGTAAACTGATCGAAATAAGATGTATATCATTTGAGAGTGCTTTCAAATATCTATTAAATTCGGAACAAACCAATTTATTAATCCACTAAATGGAAATACGAGTATAGTATAGATTCTTAGTTTTTCTAAGTATGTTCATAAAAGTACTGTTATCCCGGAAATATATCTATATAACCGTAATATTCAAGTTATAATATTTTATGGAGAAAGTGTCATGCATTCATTTAATGAAAATAGTATATTCCTCAATTGAATAAGAAATATATTTTTAGTTAAAAACTATTTATTAAATGGATATTTTTTAAATATTAAATAACTGCTGTAACACTAGGTACTTCAGCAAAAACACAGATGTGGATTTTTTCAGGTCCGCATAATAAAAAATATTCCTAAAATAGTTTTCCCTTTTTATTTTAGTGGCAACGCTTTTTTGTTTATTTACAAAAGAACAAATATGAATTATTGTTTTTTTTTTTCTATACGTTGAATAAAGCCATCGATAACAAATAAAACATTTTGGCATCGATTTATAAGTGCATATTTTTGTATATTTCATCCTTAACGGCATATATTCACATATAGTGATTTTTAGGGCATATTTTGTTATCTTTAGAGAATATTTAATCCTTTTAGGGCATATTTTGACATTTTGAAGATAATTTTTTTTATATCCATGGGAAGTTTTTAAAATATGACTTTGATGTATACAAAAAAATAGAAATCCAAAAAATTTAAATACTTAAATTAATTTTAATGGATACTGCTAAAGTACATTAAAAGTCTATGAGGATCTTAATTTGCAGTAACAAATCATGAAGTTTTTGAATCAGATTAACTGAATTTTTTGAATATGTTATAGAGAATGTATAAACCTTTCAACTCGCCAGAATAACATCAGTTAGTATTGTGCAAACTACATATATATATATATATATATATATATATATATATATATATATATATACATATATATATGTGTGTGTGTGTAAATTTGCATACATGTTAATCGTTTTGATAATATCTGGACTAATTAGATGGGTAGGCAAGCAAATAAAAGATCAATAAAGTTTTTATGTGATAAATTAGAATTCAAAATGAGACTTTTAACACAGTTGACAAATGCATTTTAGTTTTGACTTATTTGATATCGTTAACATATTAATGAAACACTTTATTCCCTTGAAAAATGTAATTTTTGGTTAAAAATTATAAAAATTTTTTGTTTTTTAAAAGTATATTTTCACATTTTAGAGCATATCTTTGGATTTTTACTGCATATTTAATGCGCATAAAATACTTTTTTAGAGCATATTTGTGTTTTCCCTACTTATAAATATTGTTTTAAATTAAATAAAATATTTTTATTTTTTAATCTGATTAATTTTGCTGAGTTGAGGAAAAAGTCAATCTATTTATATGTAATTATAAAAATGTTTCTTTTATAAAAACAGAAATAAAAAAATTGTACTTCTATTGAATAAGCTTTTAGTTCTTTAAATGCTTTTAATGAATTTTTAGCAGAGTATATATTAAAGCATAGAGACTACATAACCTATCTATGTAGACAAATCCCTTGTTATAGCTTGTTACCAATTTATTTTTAACAATAACTGAACGAAGTTTTTAGTGGAAGTCCTTTTACATGCATACTCTGAAAAGCCATAATTTTTTAAATTGTGCTTCCAAAATAAATTTTTTACCTTAATTAAACGATCTTTTATAATTTAGTTTTTAAGTACCAAATATGTTAATAATTTTATGAAATTAGTTTTTTTGTAAATTGAATACTTTAAAAAATAAATCAAGATTTAGGATAACACCAATTTTGTTGCTTATATTCTGCACAGTATTGTATATAGCACTTAATCCCAGGCCTACAATTAAAATTATCGCTAATATAATATGTGAGATAACGAGGGCAGAAGAGAGTTTATATTTTTTATTTATATTATGTTAAATTTTAAATGAACAATTTCAAGTATTCTAATAAAGCCAATAAGATATCATTATTTTCAATCAGTCACAGAGTAAACATTTCCTTTTTATTTAAGAAATTCGCACTTTTTTATAAAAATATTTTTTTAAATGTAAATCAATTATTAAAAGGAAAAAATTTTACAAAAAATATTCTTTTTTTTTTTTTGTAATTTCCAAAATACACATACACACATACCAACAAACTTTCGTATATGTGTATAGTTGTGTAGAGAAATCTCATCACAATAGTCTAATAATACTTCTCATAATCAGGCCTGTCAAATGTGGCGATTTTTCGCAAAAACATGGCGATTTGTAATTGGTTTTGGCGAATTTTCCGTTAGGCGACATGGCGAATTTTTTGCCAATATATGAAAACGTGGCGATTTTTCTGGCAAATTTTTAAAATTTTATTAAATCGCCAATTGCGAAAAAAAAGCTATTAAATTTTCTTACTAGAAATCGACGATTTTTAGTATTTGCCTATCTAGCAAAATGAAGAGACTTAATATGTAAATAGCTACAACTTAGTTTGTTCGAAATTTGATTCCCAAAAAATATATTTTACAATACTTATACATTTAATACATGTTTGATAATTTTGTCTTTCAAATATATTAGGGATATTAATGATTTCGCTCATAATGAAATAAACGTTCAAGAATATATTAATTCTTTGAAACAATTTATAAGTTTAATAGGACCAACCAATATAATGTTAGAATTATTATTTTAAAAAATATATTAAATTCCACTAAATTTTAAAAGTTGACCTAAAAGGGGCTACATGTCAGAAAAGTGTATTTTAAGTTGTATTTTTTTTTTTTTTTTTTTTTTATTAAATTACACTGTGCTCGAAAAAAGGATAATTTTTTTAACAATATGGGCACACATTGGGTTAAACTAAATCGACGACGCTGAATTTACTTTTGTTAACCATTTTTTAAAGTGTTCGTTTTTGAGATATTCCACTTTAAAAGGCTAAAAAAGAGTTTAGGAAAATTAAGTTTTTTTAGCTCAAACTTAATAATTTACCACAATATTCACAAACAGCTTTTAAATTTAAAATGCAGTTTAAATCAAAATTTTCATAAAAGTTTTGTCTCTACAATGTATTTTAAATTTGTGAATACGGGGGTTAACTTTTTGAATTTAAACAATATGAACAACTAAGATTCCATTGAAGCGTATAATAATGAATTCTTATTATCAAATATGTTTTAAACTGGCAAAAAATATTACTATAATTCTATAAGCAAGTTAACTAGTGTTACCAATGAGCAACTTTTCAAACAAAAATATAAAAACATTTAAAATTGGGCTATAACTGATTTAATTTATGATTGAAATATATATTCAATCGATTTATAGTTTAATATACATAAATAATGTGCCTTTTGTTTCTAATTTTCTGTCAATTCGCTATTTCCATCATTAAGTTTAAACCCACATAAGGCGAATACGAGCGCTAACTTTGAAAAACAGTTGTCACGATTGAATTTAGCATAATTGAATTAGCTTTACCAGTAGGGTGCCAAGTTTATTAAAATTTGTAATGGTTAATAACACTGTGCTACAGTGTTATTACCCAGCAAAAACTTTGCTTTCCTGGTAAGCTAGCAGGTCCAATTGGAAACAAAAATAAACTACTTATTTTTTGCATGAATAACTAGTTATTTTTGTTCGAGTTTTCCACAAATTATGTACAAAAATATGTACCTAAACGAAAATAAAAATAAAAAAATGTTGCCGTCAGTGAGATTTGAACTTGTACACAAAAATAACCATTCGTTTTTAATGACTAACGTCTTGGTCAGTACAACATCTTGCACTTAATTTTAAGTGATGAAATCTTTTTTAGTATAAAATATCATTTTAGACATTTTGTTATCAGAATGGGATTGAACCAACAACCTTCTGGTTGCTAATCCAGCGCTCTAGCCAACTCATCCACGTTATTTCAATATTACTGTGCTATTATACTATTAAGTAATTATTTATGTAATACAGAGTAGGCAAACAATAATGACGCCTCATTACCGAGAAACTACTTTAATAAGTAGTTGCCATTACCGAAAAACAAAAAGTTTTTTTCTGGGTGTTAAAGGAATGTTTTGTATTTTTTAGTCTTATTTTTTGAAATATTTGTGTGTAAAAAATTCAAATATCAAAATTTTTTGTGAAAAATTGCAAAATTTCGGAAACATTTAGACCAAGTCCCAGAGTTTAGTTATGTTAGTAAATGCTAGTCTCAAAAGCCTTTATTGCCCTACCAAATTTTCATATTGTTCTTTTGGCGGATATATGAAAAAAAATGCAAAAATCCGAAAAAGTACCTTTTTTCTTTTTGAGATACCTCACGAAAGGATAATGCTAGGACGAATATTTTGAGAATCGGTATTCTAGAAGAAAGTAAATTTTCATTTGAACTAGGAACATCGAGACCTTATTTCCTCTCCATACAAACGGTGCCCCCCCCCCCCCCCCCTTGTAAACATAGTTACATTATCAAACTTAATTACAATAACATTAAAATTCTATACAAAATTTCCAATAAAAAAAATAATTGTATATATTTTAACTTTCAAAAACCATGAATTGAAGAAAAACTTACCATCCATCCGTCTTGTGTTTTTCTTTTTTTTTTTTTTTTTTTTTTGCATTATTACTAAACAATAAAAGAAAAAACGTTATAAATTATATGAGTAATGTAAAATCTGCCAATAAAATGTTTTAACAAAATTGTTTCAAACATGGAATTTATTATTGAAGAGAAAAAATAAATTTTTTTTTTTTTGTAGCTTGCTTGGTAAATTATCCTTGAACTCAAGGGTTTATATTTTCTTCTTCTTCTCGCATTTTTACTATGATGGTTGCTGGTAAGAATACAACTTGGAATAAAGAAATAACAAAAAATTTATAATAAAATCAGTAGTTGGCAGCTGAACCACTAAAATGCCATCAACTATTTAATGTAGTTTCCATTTGAAATTTTAACACTGTAACAAGCAGTGAATGAGTGTATGAAGAAATGTCGCATCATTTAGTGAAGAGAGGTTGGTTTAATATGGCAGCTAATCTTGTTGTTCCTGTTCGACATTTGAGCTTTTTTTATATTAGAAGAAATATATAAAAAGTGCCTTTGATTTTGAGTCAAGTATGATGATGGTATTTTTTTACCCTTTTAGTTTTTATGTTATTTTTTTCCCCTTTATTGATGCGAGTGACTTTTACTGTTGCAGCCTGCAATTGACTTGTTGTTGACAGAAAATGTTTCTTTTTTTGCGTCTATTTCGGATTTTGCAAATTCTTTTATCGTAACCAACAATGAATTTTATAAAGTTTTCGTTGAAATACTAATATAAAAACTAAATTGGTATTATAGTGATGAACGGTGGAAATAAGAGAAAATATTACGGAAAATATTATATATATAGAGAGATTGAAAACAAAATCGGAAAATGTTTTTTGAATTTTTCCGCTGAATTCAATAATTTTTTGATAATATTTACTAAATACTAAAAACATTAAAATATTAATATTACATTTTCATGCAACATCTCAACATCTCGAATATAGGAGTCTAACTTGTTTTTATTTTAAAGTGGTATTTTTCTTCTTTTAAAATTGGAAGTGTATTTTAATAATATGTATTTATACCCCACACCACCATAGGGGGTTGGAGTATTATGCGTTTGTGCTGATGTTTGTAACGCACAGAAAAAGTCATCCAAAAACTCAGAATCACCTTTTGAGTCGATCTAACGATGTCCGTCCGTCCGTCTGGCTGGACTTCTGGCTGGATGGACAGCTGACTGGATGGCTGTCCATGTAAATCTTTTGCCTATATTTTGTGCAGTTTTGAAGATAATTCAATTAAATTTGGCACATAGGACTTTCATGACACAAGGACGAAGCCTATTGAAATTGGTTATGATCTGGCCGTTATTTCAACTAGCCCCATACAAATGTCCTCCCAGAATAGGGGTTTAACGATCATAAATGCCTCAAATATAGCTATATTTTAATGAAATTCGGTGTAAATTAGTTTTGTATCAATCTTTCTGTCAAATTTCATGAAGATCGGTCCATAATTGACCATAGCTCCCATATAATACCCTCTTCCGAAAATCAATTTAACGTGCATAAATCACATACACATGTTAGTATCAAGTTAATATTCCACACAAATAAGTTTTATAGAAGTAGAAATCACAGTGACAAATTTTATGAGGATCGCTCCATAATTTACCATAGCTCCCATATAAGCCCACTTTCGAGAGTCACCCTAAAGTGCATAAATTCATATAAATGTTAGTATTAACGTAATATTCTGTATTCGTGGGGTATGGTGTGGGTTATCTTATGGTCGGGCTTGACCGACTATATCTTTCTTAGTTGTTTTATTCTATTTATTTGCTACTCTTATTTAAAATTTTTCTTAAAGTTGGTATATTAATTTTTTTTCTTGGAACTTCTTTGAAAATAGGCCTTTTTTGGTGACTTTTATAAAAATTGGTAATTTTTTGCAAATTGTCACTTTTTTGAAAATTGATACCTTTTTTAAATGTTTTTTGTGAAATTGGTATTTTTTAAAAATTTTTATTTTTTGTGAGAATTAACTTTTTTTATATCCTTTACCACAGGCGTTTGTCATTCCGTTTGTAATTTCTTCAAAATTCACCTAAGACCCCAAAAAGAACATATTTTCTGGATGCTTATTGATAGGGAATTCGATATAACGATGACCGTCTATCTGTCTGTATGTATTTCTGTTGAAATCCCTTTTTAGAAAGTCCCAGTTATTAGATATATATGGGAATATTCCTTAAAATGACACTAATAAAAATAAACAAAATCGGTCCATTATTGGCCGAGATATCGCCAAAAAACTAGAATGGCCTCTAAAAACGTAAGCTATTATTTATTTATTTTTATTGACTACTGAAACCTTTATAAAATAATTAATTAATTAAATTGTTATGAGAATTTACTTTAAAGTATTACAATAATTAACGTCTAAATAATTAAATAAGGAAACTACTAATATCACAGTATTAAAGAAAAGTTGTTAAAAAAAACTTGTACATACTTCACAGTTATAAGAAATTTTAAACCTATATAAGCTAGCGAATTCGTTTTTGCACAGATCATTCGGAATCTATTTTTGTAATGTTTTTGCGGAAGAAATGAACAAAATCGGTTGTTCAAATCTGTTGTAAATATTTTTCTAAAATTTCGGTTTTTTTTAAATGAACCATATCGGTCTATACACAACCGAGTTATAGGCAAAAATCTGAAAAAAAAATATTAAAAATATACACACAAACATATATAAAAAGCATTCCAATCAATTGTAATTAAATTTTGTACCTACATTTTTGTAGTTTGGAAAAAATGTAGATTATTTTTGCAAGCATAAATGTGAAAATATGAAAGCATACTTTAAGGCGTAAATTTTATTGTCTGTTGGTAAGGTGGTGAATGGTATAAAAGATTCGGCACAGCCGAACATAGCGCTCTAACTCATTTAAAAAAGGTTTGTATTTTTTAGTTTTTTCAAATTGATTTTTTTTTTATTTAAATTTAAATTTCAAAAATTGCCACATTTTTGAAAATTAATAATTTTTTCACATGAAAATTTAAACTCTTTTAATACTTTATGGTACTTACCAAAGAATACAAAGAATGGAAGGCTTGTCAAAAAACCTATTTCTCGTTCTCATTAGTTCTTTACTTTACTTTTTTAAGATATTTTTAAATTTATGAATGAAGCTGAGGTTGACTGCATGCAAATTGACCTAATGAAAATTCGCCTGAAAAATTTCCATACAAATTAGGGTTATAATGCCATATAAAAAATTAAATCAGTTCTTTTTTGATTAAGAATTTCCAAATTTTTGGGTGATTTTTCGCTTTTATATGAACTTTTTTAAATTATATTAATAAATAGTTTCTATTGTTAATGAAGTATACTAAAAAATAATTTTTATAATGGGTTTAGTAAGTTCATAAAATTAGTTAAGTTACTTTCAGAATGAAGCGCCGCAGGCATACATTTTTGTTAAATAATAAATAATATCGATTTTCTGTGCGAATTAATATACAATATACAAATGCTTAAATGAATGAAACTGTAAAAATAAAATTAATAATTGCAAAAAAGAAATTATTTTCTTCGTTATTGATTGCTAACATTTCAACCTTTTTGGGGCAACTTTAAAAATCAAAAAATGCTAAAAAAAAACTAAAAGCTAAAAATAAAATTTTGAGACTAAAAGCAAAATAAAAGGGCTAGATTTCGCCTTAAAATTATAAACTGGCAACACTGCTCACAAGTCTGTTGAATTCACACAGAGCCTGTATTTTATTTTTTTGTAAATTGTTTTATTTTTTTCAAAAGTAGTTCTTTTGTTTTGAAAATTACTTTTAAGCGAAAAAAACGCATTTTGAGGTCTTGTTATTTTCTTACAAACTGTACCAACAATAAAAAAAGCAAAATTATGTTGAAGAAATTTTATTATTTATAAACCCCTTTGGAAGATTTCTTTAAGAAATCAAGAAACAAAATGTCTTAACATATTAAAAAAATGAAATCCTCTTATTTGTAACCCTGTCATATATAACCGATTTTAAAGATTTTCAATACCAATATTCAAAGCAGTTTGACATATAGTACATATCTCTAAATAGACAAATGGATATACAGACATTGTTATTCAGTCACCTTAAGCTATAAGGACTTATAATATACATAATTTATGGGGTTCGAATTCCAAGGATTATCATCCGAACATAAACTCCAATATAATTTTGCTATTGTTTCAAATATATATATATATATATATATATATATATATATATTCCAACCCACTGTTTATTTCGAATCTGGTTTTTTGATTTTTTTAACTTTTCTTCTAACGGTGGCTATTGACGAGAAAAATGCACAGTATCAATTTTTCATAGTTTATCCCTAATCTAAAATATACAGTGGTTTAGGTATTTCTGATTATATAACTTGCATATATTTATTTATAAAAAACTGTTCAACTTTATACATACAGATATCAATCAATATATGTATTTATACTATTTCTATTACTATGGCAACTTTTTTCTCCCCTAAAAATTTTAGCGATTATTGACGATTAGCATAAATTTATCATTACCATTAAATTTATACGTTTGCTCTTTGGTTCGGTAGGTGGTTTGATGGGTTATATTGTTTCCATCTATTCGTTATTATAATTTTAATGATTCAATAGAGATTTCCAACCATAAATCGCATACGAAAAAAAAAATCTATTGATTGATTTAAATTTTGTTGGTGTTTTATCATATTATATCATCATTTTTATTGCATTTTATCATTATTGGTCAATTTATTTGCATAAATAAATCGTTTAGGGGAATTTAGAGTATGCAATTGCTCGTGTAGCTATTTTGCTATTATACGTAAATATAATTCCATGAATATTTTTTAAGGATAGTTTTAGCGAATAATAATATATATTAACTTTTTTTGTTTTTATTTTAAACGTATGATAGGTATATTTTTTTGTTTTAGTTATGCACTATCAACATATTTAATGTAATATTAATTCTATTATTGACATTAAATTAGCATAATTACTAATTTTTTTGTTATATATAAAACGTAATGAAATATTGTTTATATGCTACATAAAGTTACATATCAAATTTAAGAAAAAAATGCTAATGAGCAAATTAAATTTTAAATTCTTTTGCCAAATTACCTCTTAATGTGAATAGGACATTAAACTTCTTATTTTGTAAATTGCTTCAGCTCACTTTGAAAAATTTTTCCTACAAATTTTTGAAAAATTCTTCAAAATGAGGTAAAGTGATTTACAGTAAGAAAGATATAGTCAAGCCCGACCATATTATACCCTACAATATTGTGTATGGGTTTATATTAGACCTGTGACCAATTGTGGATCGATAATTTTATTAAGTGTAAAACAAAATATACGAATAGAGAATATTACATTGATACTAACACTTATATGAATTTATGCCCTTTATCTTATATGGGAGCTACAGTAAATTATAGACCGATCCTAATAATATTTGGCACTGTGATTTCTACTTATATAGAACTTATTAGCGTGAATATTAACTTGATACTGACATTTGTATAGGATTAATGCACGTAAAAGAGATTTTTGGAAGAAGGGTTTATATGGGAGCTATGTTCAATTATGGACCGATCTTCATGAAATTTGGCACAAAGATTAATACGTTACAAAACTTCTTTGCAACGAATTTCATTAAAATATTGCTATATTTGAAATATTTATGATCATTAAACCGGTATTCCTGGAAGACATTTGTATGGGAGCCGATAACAACCAATTTCAATAGCATTCGTCCTTGTGGCAAAATATTTATTCGTGCCAAAGTTCATTAAGATATATTTAATTACGCAATCTGTACTTTGTTCACAAGGTTTACACAAACAGCCAGCCAGCCGACCAGAGGGATGGACGGACAAATGTTAATAAATTGATTCAGAAAGTATTTTTCAAATATTTTTTCTGTGCATTACAAATATCAGCACAAACTATTGTAATCAAAAAACCAAGATTTTCAGAAAATCGGTTTTCGAGTTATTCTATAAATAGGCTTTTTTTAAAAACCCGCTTAGGAATACGATTTTACCTAAAAAAAACGGTTAACCGGATTCTAATAAAAACACAATTATTTAAAAAATTATTATTATTTTTAGTAAAAAAAGTAAACCTATTTTTTGAAATTCACCTTATTCAAACGATAAAATTGAAATTTACTTCTGACCTAGATTCTATTAATAAAAATTAGTTTAAATATATTAAAAAAATATACAAATTTCAGTTCATAGTACGTCTGGTGCTACTCAAATCTGAAATTTTGAATTAAAAAAACTAGGCTTTATTAGTTCATAATGAAAATGAAAAATACTTTCAAACAATTAAAAGCCTGATTCAGTGCAACAAGCGAATTGCTTAAAAATAAAATTTGTATGTAAACTACTAAAAATATTCAAATTTTCATAAAAATTTTATTTTTAAACAATTTGATACTTTTAATGAATAATTAAGACCATAAATAAGGTTCAATTAGCAAATATAAAAAATAGTAAGTATATAAAAATAAATGAAGGTGCATTTCACAAAAAAACCGGTTAAGCGATAGTAAAAACCGGCTTGACGAATTATTTGAAAATAAAAATTATTCGAAACCGGTCGGTTTTTTAAAAAGTAAAAACGGGTTGACCGGTTTCCGGTTTTTGAATACTCTAAAAGTTACCAGATTTATTTACATCTTTAATAATATCTTGATAAACTTTTTTATTATTTCAATAATTTCTTATTATAATTAATTTTTAAAGACCACTATCTACCAAAATAATCCCATTCTCGCAGCCCCGGAAGTCCATGGCCTATATTTAGCCTGCAAAGCATTTAAAGCAGCCATACCATCACGTAATTGAGAAGAACTACAGGTTTTATATTGCCATATATCCAGACGAGTTTGTACAATTGATTCACAATTTACTAGACCCTCTTTAACGTGTTCCAGAATGATTTCACCTTCAGATTTAGCCTCTGATGGTAAGGCTTCACGTATGTATTCTTCTATGGCTAAACTAACAACATTAGAAAATTTAAAAGCCTCTTGTATTTCGGGATCTATTGTTGTTGTTAAATCGTTAGATGATTTAATAGTTTGGCTTAACACGGAGGATACAATTAACTACGAGTATAAAGAATATAATTTTATGTTATATTATTTTTTGTTTAATTTGTGACTTAATTTAATTTTAATTTTACCAAATTTAAAATCAAAAAAATTATGGATAATTTAAACATTTTTGCTAATTTTATTTAGTTAAAGTTTAAAAATTTATTAGTTTCTGGTTTGTAGGTTTTAAATAAACTGAATGTTTTTTAGTTGTTCCGATTTTTTATCTTATAAAATTTATCTTGTTTATATTTAATACGTATTTAATTAATTTAAGATTAGATATCTTGTGAATGTAGGCTTTTGATACATAAGAAAGTTGTCTGATTTAACACAATGTGTTTCATTTTTATTTAAATAAGAAAGATGTACATAATTACAAGTGAATATATACCCTACAGCCGTTAAATTCATAATTTTTTGTCATTTGGCTATCTATTTATCCATTTATATTTCGTTTTAAATATAGCTAAAATCGATTTATTCCATACTCTTTTTTGGTAAATATTTCATATCTCCGATCCATAATATATTTTTTCAACACTTTAATATATAAGCAATAAAATATACCACGAGACGACCGTAGTACACCACGAATGTTAAAAAATATATGGTCATATAATATATCTTAATATTAATAAAAGGTTTATTGCAATAAGTATTTTTGTAAAAGGTATTACTTGAAAGTATACATGCCATTATCTTTATCTTTACAAAAATATTTTATGAATATTATTAAAAATGTTTAGAGATAATTTAGTGCAGTATCTACCAGATATGAGTGCATAAAATATCCTACAGAAAATCTGTTAATCAGTTTCATCTTTCAAACATTATCTTAATCAGATTAATTTTTATACACTTTTTAATTCTTTGCTATTTTTAGTATTCGGTTAATAAAGAAACAATTCTTTTGCAAAATTAGGTAACGGCGTGTACCGAATAACATGCGTTGCAATGGTATGCCAACATCAACATCTCGTCTGCACTACATAGAAGTTGTTTTGTGTTAGTGGTTAACTTTCGTAAGCATTACTGGAAATTATTTATGTAATTACTTAGCTAATATGTAGATATTTCTATTAGGGTAATTATTTGGCAATGGAAGTTTTTACTAGGTTAATATGAAAAATTGGGAGTTGTTTTGTTATACCATGAAAATGAACTCAGACGAAAATCGTTATATGAACTCCCTCACATATATGAACTCCCTCACATATAACAATTTCCGTCTGCATGTTGAAATTTGTTGAAAACCAGTTTCTAATATATATATATTTTTAGTATATATATATATATAAGTTTAAAAAGTTTATATTTTCTGGATCCATCCGTTAGTCGGTTGAAATGATATTTATGAAGACTACCGGTAACTGCCAAATAGAAAATATATATTAAATGATCGAAAATACTTTCAAGAATTTTTCTATTGAAATTCAGCAACCGATCATAAATGGCAGAGATATGTAGAAACCCCCGGTTTTTTAAACCGGTTTTCGATTTTCTGAAGCCTCTATATAAGCTAGGGAATTCGTTTTTGCAAAGAAGGTTTAGAAGTTTTTTTTCTGAATTTTTATGCTGAAGAAATGAACTAAATTGGTCCAATAAAAATCGAGATATCGGGCAAAACGCATTTTCGACTTTTTGAAGCCCTTGTTTAAACTACGGATTTAGTTTATATATTGATCGGTAAAAATATTTTTCTAAAATTTCGATTTTTTTAATTAACAACCGAGTTATAGGGAAAAATCTGAAAAAAATATAAAAAATATACACACACAAAGATATATAAAAACATTACATTGTTGTTGTTTTTTTGTATAAGCAAGCAATACCCAGTGGTTTAAAAGGTGTCAATTTGCCTTTTAGCACTAGATATATAACTACTTAGACGAATCACTAGTTACTTTTGATAGTGCATGTGGTTGCTAAATGATCACCTTCTGCTATACGTTTCATTAGCGATATATTTAATAGATAATGTTTAAAATTTTATTTAAAAAATATAATATTATAAAGTAAACTGCCACTTCTATGTTTACATGTAATGCATAGAATTTCAGTTGAGAGTTTTAAAAGTATCAATTTATTAATTTGCTCTCATGTTATATATGAATTTGTGATTTCACTAATGAAATGTAGTGCAATTGGTGGCTCTTTGTCTTCAGAAAATCGCATTAATGCATGCGAATTTGATACAACTATCAATTTAGTGAATTCAGTATTGAAATGTAATACAGTTAGTGGCCGATTGGCAAAAAATTATTAAATTTATCTCTAGAAATTGCCTTGATTATTCACGAGTTCGTTATAACTATTAAATTAGTGAATGCACTATTGAAATGTAATGCAATTGGTGCCGCTTCGTTTTCAGAAGTTCACATTAATATATGCAAATACGTTACAACTTCTTAATTTAGTGAATTCACTATTGAAATATAATGCAGTTAGTGACCAATTTACAAAAAAAATATTGAATTTGTCTCTAGAAATTCCCTACATTATAAACGAATTCATTATAACTATTATGTTAGAGAATGCACTAATAAAATGTAACGCAATTATTAGCCAATAGGTAGTTTGACCAATTTATTTAGAACTTTAAATGAAACTATTACTGATTTAGTTATTAAAAAAACTTATAACCAAAATTGGTGTGTGATATATGTTAAGTAAATTTTTAAACTAAAATGGTAAAAAAAGTTGTTTTGAATACTTAGATTAGGACGCCAATAAATGTAAAGTAAAAACAAGTAAGAAAGCTATAGTCGGTCAAGCCCGACCATATGCAGTGCTGAAAGGAGATGAGAAAAAAAAAGGCTAAACTGAACTCTAAGAAAGGCCAAAAATGATAAATGTCTTAAAAACTAAAGCAAGAAAAAAGCTATGATTTTTTAGTTTTAAAACTCTTTTTTTTACGTTTTCATTATTTTTTGAAAATTTTTTTAAGATATCGTAATAAATTTATAATATTTTCGCAGCTAGCGAAATAACCCAATGAAAAATTGTTCAAAAAAAATCACTTATAAAATTGGGTTAGGTTAGGTGAGGTTAAAAAGGGCGACGTCTTCGTGCCCCCACCCAGAGACCATCCGGTCCATTGCTGATTTAAGACTAGGCCATAACGCTCTAGATAACCTGCAGTCCATTCTACTCCTCTAAGCATGATTCGTTCTTCCTATAGTCTATTACCTTATGGGCATGAAATATGACCCAACTGGAATCCTAACCGATACCTCCACGAAATACCTGTTCTGGGCTATTTCATTGCCGAGAATATCGCAGTGACCAGGAACCCAACAGAGTCTTATTCTGTAGGCATCCATTAGCCTTCAAAATTCCTTCCTAAACTCAAGCACCAATCTGGACCTGACACAATAACTTGTCATTGCCATTAATGCTGCCTGACCATCCACATACCTCAGTATCCCTCTCAACATTCTCCTCCAGTAATCTTAGGCCTTGTAAATGCCTTGAATTTCTGGAGACGTTGCAACTATCACCCCCCTTTGTGCCTACTTCCATCTTCGAGCCATCTGTGAAGATAGCACACCCTCCATGGAGCTTTTCCGCTCCATTTCAGAGGTCCCTACTAGGGGTTTCAATAACGGGAGTAGCCTCGAAGTCAATTATAGTACCGACATAATCCGTTTGGGCGGCCGAGGATAATGTTCGACTATTAAACTTGACTTCATTAAGTATGCTAATATGAGCCGCTGTGAAGCTCCCTATTAATCCCAATTCTTTCAGTTTAAATAAGCTCTGCATAGCCATTCCTCTCACGAACTCCTCAATTGGAAGAAGGTAGAGAATGATGCCCAGTGCTGCCTGAGGTGCACTTCTCATGGCACCCGTAATGCCAATTGAAGCACATCTCTGAACATTAAAAAGAAGGTTCCTATACGTCCCTTTTGTATTCTCTTGACAAACTGAGTTTCATCCCATTCAAATAGACTAAATATCTCACTAAGACTAAGTGTCTCTCATGCTCTAATTGATAACCCTACTGCTTAACATCAGGGTGATCCACTCGATTAGGAATACACTAATACCCAACCAAGCTAGTGATTCCTCAATCGCCTCTATACTAATATTATTAAAAGCCCCTTCTATATCGAAGAACGCTGCCAAGATGTATTCCTTATGCAGCAGACCCCGTTCAATAAAACTCACTACATCATGCAGAACATTCTAAACAGACTTACCCTTAAGATAGGCGTATTGAACATCGCTGATGACCTGAGTTCCCATACTCTAGATGACTCTATCAGATTGTCAATTCTGTAACATGGGCGGAAAAATGTCATTTGGGCCCGGTGACTTATATGGTCCAAATAAGTTTACCGCCCATCTTACCTTGTCTCCATTGATCATCTCCTCTATCGCATCGATATCACCCTCCTCTGGTCCGGACTGTAGGTTGTCATTGACACTACCTGTCCTCCCACCAGATCCGTACAGCCTGGGAAGTTAGTCTCCATCAGTAAGCTGAGGGACTTCTATAACCTTCTTATACTTAGTGAAGCTTTCCCAATAACTGTCCCAATCAGTCTGACTCCTCGTCAGCTTGGCTCTATTAAACAGCTTTCTAGCTGTAGACCGTTGTCCCCTCAGTTCCCTGGTCCATCATGTCGGCTGCTTCCGTTTGATGTCCCTGCTTCCCCATTGGTAGTGGTGATCATTCGCATCACATCCCAGAACCATGTACATTCATCTCCTCTTGCTGTGCTCCGCCAAATGCTGTAGAGCGATGCCAGTACAAGCCTACTGCCTCCAGTGACCTCCCACTGGACAGCTGTAAGATTAATATTCAAATCATTCCTAGCTAATATGCATATCCTTACCTTCTCGAATGTGGACTGTATGAACAGATTATATCCAGTGATCCTTAAACCGCAAACCCTGGTGTTGTTCATCTAGGATAACTGGATAAGGGCCACGTCAACTTTGGAGTCAATGAGGAGTCTTGTCAATTCGGTTGAGGCTGCTTCACAGTGATGCAAATTAATTTGCACCACTGACGGCCCCTTTGGGTTTATCAGATTTGGCATACCTAAATCTAATTATCCCAAAACCAAAATTTACAACTCCCCCCAGCGACCTCAAGTTTCGCCCACGGATAAAGAGAATCACACTTAGCAACTGCGTTTTTAAGAAACTCAAAAGATTTCTTATTGCCGCAGTTGATACCTCGTTTCGCCTTCTTCTTACGAGGGCGATCTCTTCAATGAGCTTGTGTTCAATCTGTCGCCATTACTCAACGCTGATCCTCCCATCTGTATCAACTTTGTCAATGACAGCAGCTTGAATACAGTTCTGCAACACTGATTCCTTCGCCTTCTTCGATGTTGAGGGATGTTCGCTTCATGACCCCGCTCTTTTAATAACTTCCTTGTGGGGCCCTTAGCAGAGGTGGAAGGTGTGTGAGCAGCCTTCTTGACTATCAAGGTTTGCTGGTCATCCCCAGACCTGGCCCTTTTAACGACCCACTTTTAGTTACCTTTAGAAGAGCCATGTGGATTTTGATCAACAGCACTCGAATTTAATATTTTAATTAATTTTCTGTAATTCCAAAATATTAAAAATAAAAAATTAAAATTCTTCTTACAACTATAAATGGCATTTTTAAAGTGACAAAAAGTATTTTAATGTGGATGTGTCAAAATAACTTTATGCAATCATATATAAATTAACTTTTGCAAACATAATGGGAAGTATCCATAATTTGGCATTATATTAGAATATTTGGTTACAATGAAGCCAATAGAAGTCTTGAAATCAATTTCATCTTTAAAAAATATCAATTGAATATTTTTTAGTTCCGTAAACAATTTTTAAACATTTCAGTTATTTGCATTCGCTATTCTTCCCCCTGAAATTGTATGCAATCTTATACATACTACTATTAAAAAAATAAAATAAAGTTTAGTTTATGCATAATAAATGCTTTGAAATTTTATGAACAACTTCAAAAATGCAATTATATTTTTTCATACGTTTGCTGTTTCTTATACACACTTTAATCAAAAAAAAAAGTAAAAAGAAAAGTTTTCTTATTTTAATTTTTATAGGAAATGGTTTATGAAAATCCTTGTGATCAAATAAGTAAATAACATATAAAAGCAAAAAAAAGGATAAATTGGCGTTTTTACGAACCTTTACAGTTGGAACCATTTCTTTATTTAATTAATTCCGTTTGAAATTGTGACCCTCAAAACAGTTTTAAGATTTTTGAAATAATTCTATAAAGCTATTTGTAAACCATTATGTAATTTAGAACAACTTTAAATTCAATTAATGCTATGAATTTTATAAAAAAAAATTAAATAGTTCAGATAGTAAAAATTTTAAAACTAACTTCTAAAACTTAAATAAAATTTAATTACTTATTTTTAAAATGCAGAATCATTAACAAATAGACGCAGAAAACTATGTATAATAGCAGATGTTCATATTTCCACCCATTCCAGCACACAATACTTCAAATTCTTTTCATTAATTTTGTTCCTTTTCTTATATTTTATTAATACTCAAAGGCGTCAAGCCATTTTACCACACTTGACACTTTACTAATAGAAAGAAAAAGAAATACTATAATTATAAATATTTTTTATTTCCCCGAATAATGCAGACATGAATGTGTACACCCAGCAAACATACAAAATAAAACTTTTAAAAAATTTTAACATTTTCGACTATCTATGAAATATATTTTTGAAAATCCTACAAATCTCAAATTACACTGGTCGACAAAAATATCCTCCCTTAAAAACAAATACTTGGATTGTATGGATTTTGATGTGCTAAACTCGAAAAATTTTTTTTTGGCACACCAGTGTGTTGTTTTAAGATAAAGGACTAAAAACTGCCTATTTTTGCATGTTTTGTTGCTTAAACATTTTTTTCAGGACAAAAATCTTTAATTTTGCGTGAAAAAAAATTTTTTTCTACACAAGTTTCAGAATAACTCCGCAACTTTTAAGCAAATAAAAAATAATGTTAAAGTGACTTAAAGATTATTTTCTAGTGCATCTTTTGGGGTTTCAATTGTCTGTTTGTAAAATATTCTCGTATAATCGCCTTATTAAAAAGGTAGGTATTAGAAATGACTATAAAAAAATCATGACCTGATGGAAAAAAGCTGAAAATAGATTCGTGTTTAGTAGGTCAAATTACATATAGTCCACACTTTTTTTCCGACCAATGTTATTATTTTTCAATACGAGAAAGTATTTATTCTTAAACAGTTTTCAATTTAAGATCAAACTTCTGTGTTTGATGGGATACATAAGCACCCAGACCACATACGCATTGAAAACAATACCATTGAATGTCAAAAGTGGACCTGCCCATATGTACTCAAATTCTTAAAATCTTAAAATTGCATTATGTTTTCTATTGAATTTATTAACGAACGGTATCAAAAAGCCCATACCGTAAATTACCAATGTGACCACAACCGTGATGGATTTTGAATAGAATTTTTTCCCTCAGTGTGTATGTACCTTTACTCACTCATATATGCGTATATTTTTATTTCAAATCAGTAGTATAAAAACAGTAGCACATTTAAGTTTTATGTTTATTATTAACTAACTAACATTTGCAGTTCATATGCATTCACTTACTTCTTTATGAACGTTTTAATGTTGTCGTTGTCCTAAATATTAAGTCTTACTCATGTGTACTACTCAAATGTGTTTACTAAGAGTCCAATGCGAATTTGAAATTTCTTACTCATTATGTTAACAGTTTTCTTGTTCGTAGTAGTTATTGCTACCACTTCATTTTTTTCCCCTTTTTCCGACTGGCTTTAATTACAATTTCGCATGCTATTTCTTTATAGGTGCAATTTTTCAACAGAATTAAACACATTAAGGTTAAATAAATATTTAGAAAATAAATTAATGATTTTAGTGAGATTACATGATTTTCTTTGTATAACATAATTCGATAAAATTATATTTAGATAAAATAGAAAAAAGCTGTAAAAATCTATGATGTTCTGATTAAAAATACATTTGGGGTGATTCGCTACTATCATATTGAAATAAATCATTTTCTATTAATATATTTTTTCTTAAAATAAGATGTATACTTTTTTAAGAAAAATCAAAAGTCCGTAACAGTATTTACATAAACGTACAAACAATTGAATATAAGAAAAAACTTTTATATTTAAGACATGATTAAAATTGTTGACTTAACTACTTAATTCTCAATGTAGAAAAGTTTTATTTGACTTTACATTAAATTTATTATGTTTCTTCTTCTCCTGTTAAAAATAGTATTTTTATGAGAAATGGGTTAAAAAAAAAAAAAAAAAAATATATATATATATATATATATATATATATATTCACATTCACATCGGAGTTATTTAGAAATTAGTGGTGAAAACAACGATTTTCCATTCAAAATTGGAAAAATTTTGCGCTTTAAAAATACAAAATATTGTCTTTTGGAGTTTTATTGGTGTAAATCGGAGAAAACTTTCTTGAATTATACTAGTGCGAATGCCTTATTAAGAATGCAATATTAGTTTAGTTTTGCCCATAAAAAAACCATACGTGATAGGAAAATCTAAAAGCAGAATCTTATTAAGAACTCCTGATGTATCCTATTTTTAAGGAGGTATTATAAGATATAAATATATATATATGTATATTTGTGAGAAATGGATTTGTAAAGAAAAGAAAAAAAATAATTAAATTTGCTTTCAACATCTTAACATCAGAGTTATTCAGAAATTAGTGGTGAAAACAAAAATTTTCCATGCAGAATTGGAAAGAAATTGCGCCTTAAATATATATATTTGGTACGCATATTAACTATGGAGCCATTTAGTCTTTCTAATTATTATTTTTTCAAATTACCACAAAAAAGTTAAATAATTCTACAAAGTAAGTAACTTTAAATGTTAATATCTCTTTACGATATAGATGAATTTTAATAATTCAAGAATCTAGTAAAGGCCAACTGAAATCTCTTTTAAAGGCAATAATGCAAATGTAAATTGTTTATTTAAAAATGCACTCGTAATACAATTGCAGTTTTACAGTACATTTTCGACAAATTTCTACCTCTTCGATTTTAATTTTCTTTCAATATGTTTAAAAGCAATATCTATACTACAAAATGAAATAATAATTCTGGGACAAGGTGATCTACAATTTTTAATTTTTTTTAGAAAAATTGCCACCAGTTTCTTCACAAAAACATTTAAGTTTTTCATAATTTCTTATTTTTTAATTTTTTTGTTATTCTCTAATATGTAAATCTAAGTGTTTATAACTCTCAGATTTTATTAATTTAAAAACCAAGATAAAACTTATTACAATAAATATTGTAAATGATACATATTGTATAATTCAAATAAAACCGTTTTTGCTAAAAAATGCACTCACAACAAGAATGCAATTTTCAAATGCATTTTTAAGAAATTTCTACCCTTTTTATTTTAAATATTTTTGATTAATATTGAAGACAAATATGTTTATTACACAGTGCTTTAGCAATTATTATGGGACAAAAGGTATTATACTAAAATTAAATTTAAAATAAACTCACAAAAAAATAAAAACAAATAAAACAAAAATTAAAAAAAAAAAAACTTATTTTTGTATGAAAAAATTTTAAGATATATTTTTAAAATTTTTTTTTTTAAATAGTAGACCATTTTGTCTGAGAACAATTTATATTGCAGTTTTTAGTAAACATAAATTTCATAATACCAGAGGTAGACAAAAATTGAAAGGGTGGAAAATGCATTTTAAAATTGTATTTGCTTTATTAATGTAATGACAATATTATTTTTAAATAACTGGGTTTAAAAAGGATATATTCATCTTCTATATATAATTTAAACCATTAAAATCCGTTACAGTTTATAGAGATATTGTTGTTCAAAGTTGCACACTTTTTTCGATTTTTTTGAGTTTTTCAAAATTCAAAAAAACTAAAAATGGAAAAATGGAAATATTAACAAAATCCGAAGACTAAGAATCATTTTTGAGCGTTTTTTTTTTCATAGAACGGTATATATATTGGACTGCACCATGATTTACCGACTTTAGAATTTGGCCGTAAGTCGTTCATTGGGTAGTAAAATGGAGAAAATATGGCTTTTTTACAGTTTTTAGAAAAATGTAGCTATAGCATACTTTACTTTGTACCAAAATTTCGACAATAATCTTCACATCGTTATCTAACAAGCAAGACATAAAAAGAAAAAAATCGTTTAAAAAATGTTAAAGTTATTGCGAAATCTCCAGACCGTTAATGTGTTTTAGATCACTTGTGTAAGGAAGGGCTAATTCCCAAAAATTTCGAGCCTGCTCAGACCTATCTCTGCTGTTGATGAAATTCAGCACATATAATCTACTCCTCTATGCGCTACATATTACGTATTAATCTGTATCATATCGCTAATGTTCTATACTCTATGAACCTATAAAGTTGGACACCTTAGAAATGAGCAAAATTTATGATTGATTAACTTTTATGTGCGTTATCAGATTTAAACAAACTTGATATCATTGGAAAGGACTAAGACTCTTCCATATTATAAAGTCATAATAACTAAACATCTTCTTGGCGCAAAGACCTTTAAAATGAAAAATATATCCTTTATCCTTGGATATGCTGAAAAAGGGTCTTTTAATGTTCATTCTATAATCGATTTGTCGTTATAGGGTAAAAATTTCAAAATAGGTTCTCAATGGGATCAAAAGTTACAATATTTTTTCTTTAACTAACAAATTTTCTATTAGATATAATTCTATTAAGATATTAGGCATATTGACATACTTATTCAAATTTTAATATAAAAGATCATTATTTATTAAAATAAGTAGTAAACATAGCACATTCCTGATCCAAAAAAAAAATAATTTGATATTATTTTAGAAATTTCAGGAACGCATTATCAGACCTTTAACTCACTGCAGCCCACTTTACAAAATCCGCAAATTATTTGTGACGATTTTAAAGATTACTTACACAAATTTGATACATGGGGTTACAAAGGTAAATTGACCATGATCGGTGCACTATTTCACCATCCGATACAGCGTTTTTCTTCGGAATAGTAGTTTCAGCACACATAAGTTTTGCAGAAGTATAGATCATTGTACCAAATTTTAAAAAATCGATCCGTAATAATTTGCATTTATTTTCTGCCGCCTAAAAATTACTTAAATTAAATTACATAAATCCTACATTAGTGTTAACATCAATACAAAATTTTAAATAATCGTACACAATATCACAATAATAGGTCCATAATTGAACATGGTTCCCATATAATCGTCATTCTCAAAAATCAATTAAAATTGAATAAATCTCACATAAATATCAATATCGAGGTACAATTTAACACAACTAAATTTTGTATAAGTGTAGATCGCTCCACTAAATTTCTTAACGATCGGTCTATAGTTTACCATGGCTAATTCACATTCCCGAAAAATACTTAAACGTCCATAAGTCTCACATAAATGCCAATATCGTAATAAAATTTTAAATAAATAATTTTCATATACGCATAAACTATTGCAATAAATTTCATAAGGATCGTTCCACAATTGACCACAGGTCCCATATAATGCCCTCTGCCCTTAATCACTTTAGTACCCATACACAAGCATGTAGGGTATTATATGGGCGATCTTGACCAACACTGTTTTAATCCTTTCATATTTGTTTTCAAATAAAATAAAAGTATCAGAAGACTTAAAAAGTTATTAATTTGTTAGTAAAATTGTACTAACTGCTATAGACAAACTGTTATATCTTCTGATCCCATTGAGATCCCATTTTAAAGATTGGACACTATAATGAAAATTAAAATACCCATTTTAGGATAATCCTAGGATAAGGAATATTTTTTATTTCAGATGTCTTTGTTCATTTAAAAAAAAATCCGAGGTGTCCATAAATATTAGAGGTCCATAAATATGAAAATGTTCCATATACCATAAAATGCGCGATAACCAGTTTGATATACACCCCAAATTTAAAAAATCGTAGATGTAACATTTTTAAAACTATAATTTTAGGTTGTATATTTTGGAATTACCCAAGTGTACAAACAAAATTTTAATTTTTTTAAAAATGTTGACATAAAATACTATTTTTATTTAAATTTCTCCAGGATAATTTAAAATCCTTCATATGCTTGGTTAGAAAATGCAGATTTTTTTAAGACTGTTTCAAAAGTCCAATTTCAAACTTATAAATATTTTGTTAAACAATTTTAAAAAAATTTCGAATAAAACTATGAATGTTAACAAGCAATACTACAGAGAATAAAATTAAAAAAGAATTACGTCAATACCTTATATGACTAAGTCGTACCTGCGATTTGAATTTTGCGAATTTCGGCAAAAATTTTTTTAAAAATAAGCATAACACAACAACCAAGTAACCGGGAACCCTTATATTTTTATTCCATTTATTAGATATAAAGAAAATTAAAAAAAGACATAAGTTAATATACATATAATATTTTTGAATTTCAAAAAATAAAAAAATAAAGGAATTATGTTGTTATGCATACCACTATCTCCTAAAGCAACGGTACTCAAGGGGTCCGTACAAAGATTTTAAGAAGGTCGCAGAGACTATTTACTTAAACTCATAATTTAAAGAATTTTTATTTAAGGGCAATAATTTATATTTACTTCAAAAAATGTCTTGAAATTTAGTAAAGATTTCGCCGAATTGATCAATTCATATATAATCACAACAAAATTATGATTATGTATATCCATGTGAGTGATTGAATTAATTATGACCTATTATTATTTCCAAATAGAATACAGGGCATTCAGAGCGACAATACTTTAATCATAATTTTTATACCCTACACCACAGGTGTTAAGGGTATATATAAGTTTGTCATTCCATTTGTAATTTCCACAATTTTCCTCGGAGAGCATAAAGTTTATATTTTCTGGATCCTGAAAAGAAATGATGTCGATAGGACGATGTCCATTAAATTCTATTCAAATTATTATTAGATTTGGAAAGTAAGAATAGATCCGCCATTGTTATTGAGAAGTGTTTGACCATAATTCAGAAAGATTTCACTTCCTTTTCCCAGATTGGTAATTTTACCAAGTAAAATTAGAATATTTTTCTTTAGAATGCAAAATACTAGAACCTGAGGCTAAAAGAAGCATTCCAGTATATAAAAAATCAAACTACTCAACTTACGGAATCATAAAAACATGGTATTTTTGGGGGCTTTTTTATACGAGGGCTATTTCTATTTAATTTTACAATAACAAATTTTCATATAATAATTTTCTATAACTTTCGATGTGGATTAATAAAAGAGCAATATTTTAACTTTAACTTAACTTTTTGTAATAAGGCTCCATATGTGGCCACCTTATATCGCTAGCATGCGGAATTCAATAATGGACGCTGTTGGTTACAAAAAGAATTTTGTGTTCAAAAATAAGTAAAACAAGTAAGAAAGAAATAGTCGATCAAGCCAGACCATATGATACCCCACACCATTGTGCATGTCCATCAAAATTCAAGGAGGGGTCTTATATTAGACATGTGGACAATTGTGGACCTTTAATAAGTGTAAACTAAAATATACTAATACAGAATGTTACGTAAATACTAACATTTATATGATTTTCACCCTAAAGTGCGATTTCCGAAAGTGGGCTTATATGGGACCTATGGTAAATTATGGAGGGATTCTCATAAAATTTGTCACTATGATTTCTACTTATATAAAATTTATTTGCGTAGATTATAAAACACGTTAAAGTGATTTTCGGAAGAGGGTTTTATTTGGAAGCCATAGTCAATTATGCACCGATCGTCATGAATATTTGTGTCAAATATTCCGTAAGGACATTTGTATGGGGGGGGGGGGTGAAATAATGGACCGATCATAACCGATTTCAATAGGCTTCGTCCTTGTGTCATGAAAGACCTACGTGCCAAATTTCATTGAATTATCTTCAAAATTGCGACCTGTACTTTGTGCACAAAGTCCAGCCAAACGGACGGACGGACATGGTTAGATCGACTCAAAAAGTGATTCTGAGTCGATTGGTATACTTTAAGGTGGGTGTTGAATGATTATTTCTGTGCGTTACAAATATCAGCACAAACGCATAATACCCCAACCACCTATTGTGGTGTGGGGTATAAACATAAAAATCAATTTTAGAGCAAATTCTATTTTCAATTTCCAATAATTTCAAACCTTTATTTTGCCTTATTTTTATCTTTACCCAGATATTTAAATATATTGCTAAAACCAGCAAAAAATTCTACTTATATATAGGCTTATAGGGCAAGTTATCTTAATTTGTTTCATATATAATTTAGCTGCAAAAAAGTGCAAGATTGGATGTAGGAATATTTTTAATAATAAAAAAATCGTGTTAATAAAACAAAATAAGAATATAAATTTTGTTAATGGAAAAGAAAAGGAATCTCTTAACTAGAATATCCAAAAAGCTGACTTTTTTAGAAAACCGGTTTTAGGTTTAAATGAAAAATCTCATTTTAGAAGAAATCGGTTGACCGGTTTTGGTCTCTTGAAAAACCAGGTTAGCTGGATTTCAGTCATTTAAATTTTTTAACAAGAAAATATTATTTTTCTGTTATTTTTTTAACAAAAGCCTAAATTTATACGTGTATAATACAAGCTTTACTCTGCAAAAATAATAAATTTTGATGTGCATAATTTCAAAACTAAAGTTTTTTATTCACTTTATAACTTTAGAGAAATTATTATTATTATTTTTAATTTGAAATTGTTCTTATTTATTTGATTTATCTTATTTAATAAACTTTCTTCAAAACTTAATTCCTAATCCTGGTATTTGAAAGTATATTTTTTCCAAAATAAAATATATTTTGTGATTGAAATACTTATAAGAACAGGAAGTTCATACACTAAAAAGTATGTTTTAGGCGCTTAAAACATGCACTAAAAATATTTAAATATGCCCTAAAAACAAATAAAATATTCACTTAGTTTTATTAAATAAAAGATGTAAATTTCAATTCCGTGTCATAAATTAAAAATAAATGCATATACAGAGAATATAAATATTAATAAATAACAAAGTTTGGTCTATATTTTAAAATGTAAAATTTAGCCTATTCAACATCAACAGATGTTATGGGTGAATTTTTTAATGATTACGATTATATTGTGAAAAGCAAAAAACTTCTTTCACTTACTGTTGTCTCTATGATAAATCGATTTTTCTAAAATAACATTAAGTTCTCTCAGACCGAATAGTCTAATTGGTAGCTTCTTTAAATAAATTAAACAATGCATGGTTCTTTTATAAAAACGAATGGCATCGAAAACAAAAGTTTTATGTGCATAACTCGATATTAAATGATCTTCTTCTGCCTTCAAATATATGATTGGAAATTTTACCGGAGAGGCTGTATTTATCTCTATGCTGAACTTTTTTCAATAGGCTTGTCAAATATTTTACAGGACATTACTCTTCTATCTGTTTTAAAACTTTTTTTATTTTTCTGTATATACGTATTTGATATTTTCATTAAAATTAAATTAAATTATTCTAAAAGATTTAATAAATAAGAGAAAACGTAATTATTTATTCTATGGTATTTGGACATCTTAACTCAATAACTTTGATGACGCATCATTTACAATATTAACTCTTCTAAAGTATTTTTAAATATTTTAAAATTTGGAAAAATGAACTTCCTTTATCAAGATTCCACAGAATTATTTTTTTCTTCCACACAAAAAATTATTTTAGATTGCAATTTTTCACAAAATATGACAAAAAATATACATTTATGGCAAACTATGCAAAAACATGCATTTTCAAAAAAAATATGCAAAACTATGTACTAACAAATCGATGATATTTTAAAGCAAGTTTTTTTGATTCGCAAAGATATTTAGTTTCACTGTTCTAGGAGTAAAAACAAAAAACATGCATTTGCATGAACTTCCGGTCTTTGCTTATAAGTGAGCATAAAATTCTGGTTATAGAAATTATGACAATAGATTATGAAAAAAAGTTTTAAATTTTAAATAATTTCTTATTGGTTTTAATAAAATTTGGAAGTTTTTCTGGAAAAATTTTACTGTATATTTGACAACTTACGCTTTAAGTATCCTTTAAATATTTATTGAATAAGGCCCAATACATTTTAACTGATCGGAGTTTGAGGGAATTTGATTGATAAAAATATGATAAATATATTTTATTTTTAATATATACATATGTATGCATAAACATACAACAAACGTTAAAAAGTAAAAATTAAAACATTTAAATATTTTGTGCGCACTGAATGGTTCGATTTATTTCAACTATTTAAAGAGAATTGCCCAAGTTAAATAAGCTATCCGTTATTTTTAATGCATTTAATAAGTTATTCTTAATCATATAATTTTCCCTTTTTTTAATTCTTTTTCTGAGTAAAAATTCAATGAAAAGTTAAATAAAATGCCACTAAAAAAATCGGGTAACCGGTTATCATTCGAGTCACTTTATATTAATACACATGAATTTTAATCTTCCATCAAAAAAAAAAAAAAAAAAAATATATATATATATTTATATATATATATATATATATATATATATATACATATATATTTCTTTTTTTTTTTTTGATTGCCTAAATTAAAAACCAGACCTGTCGCGAAAACGGAATTTTCGCGATAACAGAACCCAAAATTTTATTGAAAAGTTTTATATAATTTTTAAAATTAAAATTGTTTTTATTGATATATACATTTTAAGCATTTTTAAAGAAATTGGAGATTTTGAGTTGCTTTTTTGGCAAATTATTATTTTTTTTTTTTTTATAACAGCTGAATCACGTAGTTCATATAGTGCTCTTGTCGGTTTATCATTTTCCAAAGCCCGTTGTATGCATATGTTTATCGATATTATACAATCGTCCTCTTTAATTTTGTTTTCTTCATGACCACTATCGTATAAATAATCCGATTCCATATCTGATAATTCCGTTTGCTTATGCAACTTCTAATTCACGCAAATTGAATATATGGAATCGCCATTTTTTTAAATCTCTAATTTTTGAGAAATCGTTGGTTTCAAAATATATTGAACTTTTCCCATATTAAGAGATGTATTTACACAACAAATGACATGAATAAACTGACAAAATTGAAAATCAAAATCATCCAAAAAGGTTAATATATCAAAAAATGGGAATTTCAATTTCTTGGTTATATACAATGTCTATATATCAAATTTGAAAAAACAAATAAAAATCGCGAAAATAGAACCCATTTTTCGTAAACTGTCTCGATTATGGAACCTGCAATTTTAAAAATTAAGCCGTCGCGATAATGGGTATTAAGGTTGTTGTATTTATACCCCACACCAAAATAGGTGGTTGGGTTATTATGCGTTTGTGCTGATGTTTGTAACGCACAGAAAAAGTCATCCAACATTTACCTTAAATCGCCTCAGAATGACTTTCTGACTCGACCTAACGATGTCCGTCCGTCCGTCTGGCTGGCTGGACGGCTGCCTTGCTGTCTATGTAAACCTTTTGCACAAAATACAGGCCGCAAGTTTGAAGATAATTCAATCAACTTTGGCACGTAGGACTTTCATGGCACAAGAACGAAGTCTATTGAAATTGGTTATGATCGGTCCATTATTTCACCTAGCTCCCATACAAATGTCGTCCCGGAATAGGGGTTTACTGATCAGAAATGCCTTAAATATAGCAATATTTTAATGAAATTCGTTGTAAAGAAGTTTTGTAATAGTATCTTTGTGCCAAATTTCATGAAGATCGGTCCATAATTAATCATAGCTCCAATATAAAACCCTCTATCGAAAATCACTTTAACGTCCATAAATCACATGCACATGTTAGTATCAGGTTTATATTTGACACAAGTAAGTAGAAATCACAGTGACAAATTTTACGAGGATCGCTCCATAATTTACCATAGCTCCCATATAAGCCCACTTTCGGGAAACACTCTAAAGTGCATAAATTCATATAGATGTTAGTATTAACGTAATATTCTGTATTCATATATTTTATTTTACACTTGGTAAAAGTATCGGTCCTCATATATAATATAAGACTCCTCCACGAATTTTGATGGACATACACAATGGTGTGGGCTATCAGATGGTCGGGCTTGACCGACTATATCTTTCTTACTTGTTTTAAATTTATTTTGAATCAAATTTTTGTTAATAGAATATATCGTCATCTAAAATGCAAAAGGCCGTAACCACAATTTTTAATTTTTTGCTTTAAAATTAAGCAATTAAGTCAATTTTTTTACTTAAAGCAAAAATAGATAAAGCATAAAAAACTTTTCAAACCAAATTTTTTTTTTTTTTTTTTTTAATGGAACAAATTTTACAACTTTTCTGTTGATATTGATGTTACGTCCTCTTGACTTTTTTTGTTAATATTAATGTAAATTTTGAAGATATGAATATGAAATTTTTTGTGTAGATATAGTACATCATACAGTAAATTATGGCTTTTTCCATTTTATTTAACGATATCTAAAATATTTTCTGACACCAAAATTAAAAAAAAAAATAGCAAATACTTGATATTAGATAATGCTGTGTCCGGAGAATGTTTTGTAGAAATCACCTCTAGTAGATTATTAACATAAAATTTTATGTAAAAATGCATAAAGAAGTTATTTTTTACTAAATTGTCTTCCTTACCAGTAGCAGAAAACCACTAATTCTAATATTTTTCCCTCAAATTATCAATAAAAGTAAAAATTCTAAAATTATACATTAGAATACATATTGGATATATAATTTGCTATTTTATTAGAGAAATTTTTAAATTAAAAACTTTTAAAACACTTGCTAAACTAAAAAATACATTACAATAAAATCGGTTAAATTAGGCGTGCTCAAATCAAAGTCCATATATTAAGTGCGGTGAAAATCGAAACAAATTAAATTGTTAAACGGGTACTTCAACTGGTGCTGAAGTTACTGCATTTGCTGCTGCCTGGGCTCTGGCTTTGGCCTCATTTTCAATAGCTTTTAATTCATTTTTGGATCTTTGCAGCTGCAAAGCAGAACAACGTATTTGCATCCAGTGCAAATTAACTAGAGTTGAGCAATTGTTAAAGCCTTGTTCAGCATTAGCCAATGTATCTAAAACACGTTGTCTCAGATCATCTGGTAATTCCGGATCAACTAAAAGTTTTTCAGCTTCAGATTGCAATACTACATTTTGAAAGAACTGTCCCGGTGTTAAACCAGCAAAAGCTAAAGATGGGCCTAAATTTAAACCTAAACCCAAATCCAAACCCAAATTTAGTTGAGCCTGAAATTTAAAAAATTTAACATTATACTATATATTTTTATATATGCATGTAATTTAAATCTTACCTGAGAAAAGCCAATAGCACAAATAAATAGAAAAGTTAATACTAATTTCATTTTTAATGATTTGCTTTGGCTGTTATTATTATTATTTGTCGTTTAGTATTTAATATTCGTTTTGGAACTGATTGTAAAGTTCCGATGCACACTTATTTTATAGTTGTAGTTTTTTATTTTCCATGGATCTTATCTTGTTTTGTTCTACACCAACTAGTAAAGATTACGCACAGATAAATAAATTAAGTAAATTTGCTCTAGAATGCATTTTTTACGATGTTGTTTCCTTTTTAGTTTAATTTGTTTATCATTATAAATATGTTAAAGTTGTTTTTTTTCTCTCTTTTTAATTAAGTGCAAAGTCCACGCATTATTTGTTTAGATGACCAAGATCTTGTTATAATGTGACGTAAAATAATAAATACTTGGAGTAATGTAAAATAAAGGATCTTCGATGCGATTAAGAATCGTGTTTATAAGTTTCAAAATTTTAGTTTTTTTATATATAGAACATTTTTATAAGAATTTAGCTGTTAAACACTAAATTTGGAAGTTTTGAATATAGCTACATTCTTTTAAAAATTCCAAAAATTCTTAAATATGTGTAGCAGTGTTACCAGTTTAGCCTTTTTAAAGCTAAATCTAGCCTTTTCATTTTGCTCATTTATTAGTCTAAAAATTTTCGTTTTAGCTTCTAGCCTTTTTTGATTCTTAAAATTGTCTTAAAAAGGCTAAAATGTTACTATTTCAACAACGAAGAAAATAATGTCTTATTATCTGCTAATAATTCTATATTTACAGAATCAGACATTTAAGCATTTTTATGTATTTATTCACAAAGAAATCAATATTTTTTATATTTAACAAAAATTTTGCGCTTGCGGCACTTCATCAACCAAATCAAGAACAACTAATGTGCTAAATACTAATAACTAATTTGATAAAATTACTAAATAGATTATTATAATTATTTTTTTTTTTTTTTTTTTTTGCTTCGTTAACTATAGAAACTATTTATAAACACAATTTTAGCAAATTCTTATAAAAGCGAAAAAATCACCAAACAACCTAAAAATGCTTAATCAAAAAGAAATTATAGTTTAAAAATGTCAAAAAATCACGTCAAAACATTAGATAATTTTTCATATAAAATATAATCCAAATAAAAAATCACCTAAAAATGGTCTTTTTCATTTAGGTCGATTTACTGATAGCTGTTCTATGTTTAAAATTATTACAATATCTTTAAAAAATAAAAAAAACTAATGAGAACGAAAAAAATAAGTTTTTAAATTAAAGAAAAAATTTTAACTTTCTTTGGCATTATTTTTTGGAAGATTTTGCTTTTTTAACCTTTTTTAAAAATTGAATTTAGCCTTTTTTTCTCGACTCCTGGCAACACTGATATACATATATTTTTTGACACAAGTATTTAAACATTTACTTTTAAGGAAAGTTATCCCCTATTTTAAGAAGAAAATTCTTCAATATAAAGTTTTATAACTTTATTAGGAAATTCTGACCTTTTTATCACAACAAGTATTTAATTTTTTTTTTGTTTTTTTTTTTTTTTTCTTTGATGGCACATTAAAATCTATTTGTGTAAATATAAAATGATTCGAATGTATACAGAATCAGTTCGCGTTAATCATTTCATGCAGGGGCGCGAAAGTTATAGCGATTTATGTTTAATTCTGGTAAAAATTACGCGCAATATCAAAATCTACTGAGTTATTCAAATAAAATTTATGATATTTTCAATTTTTGATGGTATTAGTGTAGCATATTTTAGGGTTTCCTAGTAACATTTAAAAAATTTTCTTTATACTAAAGTCGCGATTTTGAAAAATGTTGCGAAAAATGGTATTCGCATCTAAGTTATTTCTCCGTGTATTACACGAAAATATAATTTATTAGAGTTTATTATAATGAAATGCTACTTAATAATGTGATCCTTTTTACCAACGTATTTTTTTTTTTTTTTTTTGCATAAAATTTTTATCATTCGAAATTTTTTTAATGCGCCTCTATATTTACGTAGAGCATTACAAACACCACTTAGGTGATGTTGTAACAAAAGTAGCCCGTCTTCAACTATTATGGAAATTTGACTTATATATTTATTTCCGCTTTTACATCTATGTATCCTAAATTTTCACAAATTGCAATTTGCTATACAAAAACAAAAAGTGCAATTTTTGCATAGTTTTCAAAAAGTCCATAATTTTTTTTATTTAATTTACGATTTCATTGCGTAAAATAAAAAAAAAAACTAAGTTCACGCAGTAACCCATGCTATTCCATATGAAACTGTGAATGTGCCTCGTGAAAAACTGACTTTTTAAAAAATTTAATTTAAATTTAAAAAATAAAAAATTTTAAAAAATCCAAACTTTGAGACTATCTACTGCGTTGAATATTTAGGTCACATCAATATAATATAGAGCAGAATACGCATAATTACAAAAGCTAACTAACCCTGTTTCAAAATTTGTACTTCGTTGAGAGGCGCACAGACCCGCCCAAAAAAACAAAAAATTTTAAAAAATTTTACAACCGTTTATGTAACTATTGAAATTATTCACAATAATAAAGAAGATATAGAGTTTATAGTCGGATTAGTTTATATAAGATCGAATGAGATCAAAAAGTATAAACTTGCAAACAAAAAGTGTAGACTAATGGGAAAAAATTAAGTAATTTTTAGCCCTTTTTCTAAGTTTTTGTACTTTGAGCAACAATAATGATTATAAAATGAAATCTATGGTGGTAAAATTTTGCACTCTATTAGTTTGTTTAAAAGAGTTTAACTACAACGATTAAGGATTTAAGTCAATTTCAGCCAGGTTAAAAATTTTTGATACCGGCCCATATAACAAAGTTTTATTTATATTTAATTAAAATCTTTATATCAAAAAAAAAAACATGTTTCTATTTACTACTCCATTATTTTATATGCAGTGACTTCCAAACTGTTCATAAAAATATGAAATTTTAGACTTTGTTTTATAAAACCTAATTGTGACAACTCAACTTTTTTTTATTTTAAATTACTACTTAGTAGAATATTTATTTTACACGACTTTTTCAATATTCGATTAATCAAATAAATCGAACAATCGCGTAAGTCTTTTAAATTACTCAAGTTATTCGAGTAAATTATACCTTAAAATTTTAAAATAAGACTAGCATTCTGTGTCGTCTTGCTGATTTATTAAAAAAAATATATAAAATCGTGTTAACAATTAATTTTAATAAAATATAAAAATATTTTACATTTATTGAGATCACTTAATCTACAAAAAAAAGACTCAAAATTCCCTTCTGAAAAAGTCTTTCAAAAATAATAGGAAAGATTGGAGTTTTTTCAATTCAACTATTTTTGGGTAAAATGGGAAACGTTGAGGTAAAGTGGGAAATAGTGAAAATGTTTAAGTTTATTTAGTATTTATTAAATATTTCTAAATGATTTTTGTATTTATGAGACCGGGTCAAAATTCAAGTATGTGATAAAAATAATAAAACAAAATTTATAAAAATAGATTATATTTCACATTTTAAATATTCTAACTCAAAAGTGTAATAAAGTGCTATAATTTTCGCACACTTTAAGTGCATATCCGATTTCTAAATCCAGATTTTTAAATCCGCGACTTTTAATCTCGATCCAATTTTTTTTTTTCTTTAGTAAATTAATGTAATGGCGCATGATAACTCTAAAAATTTTTAATCTTAGGTCTTTGGTGTTTATTGAGTTACAATTTTTATGTGTTCTATTACTTTTACTAACACATCACACCTTTGATCTGTTTTATTAGATTTTCTTGTGTATGTTTTAGCAAACTTACAATAAATGGACGTAAAGTTTCTAAAATTATACATCCAATTTTTATGTTAAATAGAGATCTAAAAAAGCTTTACCTTTTTGGGATAAAACCTATTTGCAATTGAAAAATGCAAAGTAAAGTATATGTAAAAAAAGTATTTTATTTTGTATTCACCGATTTTTTTTTTTTTTTTTTTTTGAACTCTAAAAATTTAAATAGCGTTATCCTGCGCAAAACTTCCACTCGATCTATAACTTCGTGTAGAAAGCTAGAGTTCCCGAATTCAGCTCCCTGAGTTTAATGATCTCCACCATTATTAATCTCAGTTTTATGTGGTACTGCACCAAATCCAATCTTATAAAAGTTAAGTTAACAAATTCGATTGCATGTGGCAAATGTAAGCTTCGAAGAACCGTAACACGACACAGTTATGCGACATCAAACACTTAATCAATGCGGGGGTGAGACGCAAAATTCTCGAAGGCCAAACAACAAAAACCCGCCTGACTGTACTTAAGAAATAATAAAGGTGACGCGAAAGTTGTTCAACAACCCAGAGCTACTTTGCTAATATATTTTATTTGCCTTTTAATTTAATAGACCTAAGAGTACCACCTAAACTTGTTTATGTTCGATTAAATTAAAATCTGAGAAGGCTCGTTTATGAATTTGAAAAAAAATCTGAATTATTTTAGACAAATAAGTTTAGCAATTTTTAACATAAAATATACATAATTTTACTGCTAAATATCACAAGTTTCATCCAAATCATCATCATATTCTCTAAAACAGGCTGAAACCCTATATGGTATATTCATAATTACATAAGTAATAATAACGTGCACTGTCATTCATAGAACCAACAATATTTTTACAAATCAAGTTAAAAATCTTCCAATTTCTTTTTTATGGGAAAATGAATATAGGTAGGTAAATATTTTTCTTTATCTTCTCCAAACCTAAATTATAAATAACAAATGATTTAAATTTCACATTACATTTTTTTAGTGAAGTTTATACATTTGACTTAATTTTTGTAATTGAAAAACTACCTTTAACTTCAATTACGCATCGTATTTTATACATATTCGGTTCTTTTTATTGAATAAAACCTTCAGATTTTAAACATTCCTTAATAGTTTTGCAACATTTATTTTCAGGCAAAATTAAAAAAATTAAAATTAAAATTAAAAAATATTTAAGAAAGAAAGGAAATTTTATCTTTTACACGAATTATTCGATTAATCGGCATAATTTACTCGAATAAATTTTTGCTCGAAATTATTGATTTTAATTTAATCAGACAATTATTTGATTTTAATTTGTAGATTAATCGAACAAACATTATTCAAACAAAAAAATTAAACAAATTTGCTTTCCTTAAAAATATTTAAAAAAATTTAATATATTTTTTGTGAACACTTGTGATCCTATTAGAGTTTTTCTTTTCCCGATCTTTTTCCACTCCCGGGAAATCGGGATTAATTTTTAAATTTCCCCGGATCCTGGGAATTCCTGCAAATAATAAATATTTAAAAATGTTTAAATATTTTTTCGATAATTAAGTTCAAAACATTAAAATAAACTGGTTAATCATAAAACGATAAACTAATTCAGTTCTTTTTGAGATATTGACATTTTGAAAATTTGAATTTATTATATAACAAGTCCGAAAGTCGAATCATTGCATTAGTTTTCATTTTGCCCTATAGGTAAAACTACCCTCGATAATTTTAAGGAAGTAATCTTGTTGTTAAGAGAGCCTCAAAGTATTTTACAGATTTCTGAAGCCCTATTCTTTCCAAGTTTATAACCCATTTCTATGAATAATGGTTTTTCTCATACAAAAATATAATTAAATTCTTTCTATTTTTATACTACACTATTTATATAGCTAAAGAAAACCTGAGCTCAAAAATTAATTTGCATCAAGTTCAGTTCTTGGAAAATTAGACCCTTTAAATTGCATGGTCTTTAAGTGAACACACATTAGATTTTCACTTGTTTTTTTGAGAAACACAATGATTTTTTTTTTCTTTTTATTATTGACTTTATTGAAACCTTTATAAAGTAATTACATTGTTATGAGAATTTACTTAAAAGTATTACAACAATTAAAATCTAAATAATTAAATAAGGAAACTACTAATATCACAGTGTTAAGGAAAAGTTGTCAAAAAAAAACCTTGTACATACTTAAACGTTATAAGAATTTTTTAAAAACAACCATCAATTATAACTCTTTAAGTAAAAAATAGTCTTAGTGATTGTTTAGCAAATTTCTTATTATTTCATATGTAGACGTTCTGCATTTTTCATTAAATGACAGAGTCAGTTCCCTTGCAAATGAATTAAACATTTTATGCTTAAAGTTTCTATGCAGTAGATCAGTAGAATATCTGGGGTGTAGGTTATGAATTATTTTCAGATTTTTATTTTGTATTATCTGTAATTTTCTTGTGTAAGTTTTAGCAGCTTTATTAAACCAGACTTGGCATCCGTAGGTCATAATTGGTCGAATACACATTTTGTAAATAAGGATCTTGTTTTTTAAATTAAGTTTAGATCTTCTGTTAAGTAAGGGGTAAAGTGCACGGCCACATTTAATTGCTTTATCACAAATATACTGTATGTGTTGTTTAAACGATACTATCCTACAGAGGAATAAAAACTCCCCTAGAATATAAATGTTTTGTAGGAATACGTTTCTGTGATCTATTATATGGAAATATAACAGCTTGTGTTTTACTAACATTAACTTTTATCTTCCATTTATCAAAGTATTTATTGGTAGATTTTAAACTATCTTCCATTTTTTTGATTATTGCGTTTGACACCTTACCGCAGCAAATAAAAGCACTGTCGTCAGCATAAAAAGCTACTTCTTGATTCTTGCGAATAGTAAAATCGGAAATATATATTGAATAAAGAGTTGGTGATAATACCGATCCTTGCGGCAGACCCGCTGGGATTTGTCTATCACTAGATAGCGTGCTATCTATAGATACGGCAAATGAGGGCTGATCTAAAAAACTCTTTATTATCTTTTGCAAATACGTTGGATAATTGAAAGAATTTAGTTTAAAAACCAGGCCTTCATGCCATATTGAATCGAAGGCTTTTTCAATGTCAAGAAAAATAACTCCAGAGCTTTTACGATTTCTATTGTTTGATTCAATAAAATTAACGACTCTTTTTATTTGATGTACTGTGGAGTGTTCCTTGCGGAATCCAAACTGTTAAGGGTTAATGATATTATTTTGATTGGAAAAATCTAAAATTCTCTTATTAATTATTTTTTCAAATACTTTATTCAATAGGCTTAGGATGCTGATTGTTATATAGCTAGACGGTAATTTAGGATCCTTTCCAGGCTTAGGAATTGGGCTTTATTATTTTTCAATAAAAGTACAAACGATTTAACTTCATCTAAATTGGTAAGCTCTACGTTAGATCTGTCAAGAAGTGTATCGTCAAGATCATTAATGAATCTTGAGACGGGCGAGTCCATAGGTGAATAATTATTTAAAGTAATGGTGTGTGAATCACCAAATAGGTCTGCTATTGAATTAGCTTTTTCATTGCCAGTTTTTAAAACTTCACCGTTTACATGAAGATCAGTAAAAGGCATTTTGTTTCCTTTAAGTGCTTTTTTTACTTTCCAAAACTTTTTAGAGCCCGAGGGCAAATTCGAAATAAATTTTGACCAAGATTCATTGCGGTCTTTATTAAGGTGAAAATCAATAAGTTTATTTAATAGCTTCAAAATGCATTTCAATTGATTTTCATAATTAAAATCGCGAAATCTTTGAAATTTACGTTTGTATTTATTTCTCTGAATAATTAACATTTTACTAATTTCAGAGATTTCTTGTTGCCACGGAATTTTATAACCGACAGGTATTTTATTAAACGCTTCTTTAACTATAAATATTAATTTGTTAAAATAAAAATCCAGATTACCTAAATTAGTAACGGGTTGGTCAATGTTCTGACACCTAATTTCATTTTCCACCCAGTTTCTGATTGCTGACCAGTCTGCTCGATAATACAAGGGAACTAAATATGTCATGTTTTGAACTTGTCCAGAAATAACACAAGATATAGGTACATGGTCCGACTGTAAAACATTTGGATGTGTCTCAAGGTTTGAAAAATAGAGGCACGAGTTAGATAAAAGAATGTCTACTGTGGACGGTTGAATGGGGTTGATAGTCTTTTGAAAATGAAGTTAATTTATCCAAATCAGCTTTAAAATTGGTAGTATGAACTAGATTATACGCTGAAGTAAATATAACTGACCTTCTATTAATCATAACTTGTATTGAAACACTTTCAGCAGTACTTGTTTTTATTTTTGGTAACAACGTATGCCTAATGTTACCTTTAATTGCAATTAGAACTCCTCCGCCATGAGTAGATCGATCCTCTCTATAAATTTTATAACCACCAAGTTGAAATTTGTGGTACGGTTTCAAAAAAGTCTCATTTAAAAGGAGAATATCGATTTTCCTTTTGTGTAAAAAGTATTCCAGCTGGGCAGCTGCTGACTCAGTTGTTATGCCTTGGGCATTCCAATGCATAACATGAACATTGTGTCTACCGGTTGAATTATATGGCATGTTTAAGCATCATACCCAAAACTCGTAGCTTGTCGTACTTATTTTGACATCTTTGCAAAGCAACAACAGCATCAAAAAATATTTCCAGAAGTCTTTCGTTGGAAATGTCATCATTATCTTTTCTTTAATAGCAACTGCTTCTTCTTCTTCGTCTTCAGACAGAAGCTGAAACCTGTTGGCACTAGTGCTGGGACCGTCTGTAGTTTTTGGCACCTTGAATTTAGGGCTATTGCCCCAATGCTTTCTTCTTTTTTGAGCAAACATTGCCAAACAAAAGAAAGTTAAAGCAAATTTAATTAGATTTTTTTACACTTTTTACTTTAAAAATTCAATTAATTTTTCAAGCAAAAATTAACACGATGTTTTTATCTTGAGGCAGAGATGCCAGATGAGAAACACAATGAGTTTAAATATCACTGTTTCCTTTTTATTGTGTTTTTCCTTTTGGCCTGTTTTTGATATGCCAAAATATTTTCACAAATTTTTGATTTAAATAAAAATTTCAAACACAAACACTTTCTAATCAAAAAATAAATATTTTAAACAAATAAAATTTATGAACAAATTTAAATTTCATTCATAATTTTTAATTTTTTGTTTTGAAATCGTTTTTCAAAAAACCTCTATATGTGAACATAACATAAAACTTTGGATAATTTAAAACCCACGTTTTAACTGGTGCTTTAAAAATGTATGTTGTTGTTTAAGATTTCTACACATTTTAAGGAGATTTCTCTTATAATTTTCACATAAGTAGAATTATTTTACTTTCCGTCTATTATACAAAAATCCATGAAGGACTAAAAACCTAATAAAAATACAGATATTTAGATATTTTCTTAAAGATTTTTAAACTCATATCAAAATCAAATAAAATAAATAACAAATATAAAAAACATTATATACTAAAATATAAAGATTTTGCATACACAAGTAATCCCTGAAATTCCTACATGATTTCTCGGAATTACGGGACTGAAAATTTTGTAGAAACTCTAGACCTTATGAATTTTTCGTTAATTTAAATTTTCTGTAAAGTTATTTCAGTATTAATTCTGATATCTTTTAGCTCTATTGACAATTTAAGTCTTCTCAGCATACTGTAATTAAGTTTTAGTAAAATAGAGTCAATTTTGGATAATTCCAAATTAACTACAACCCGCAGCTCCTTCAGATTTTATGGAGCTGGATTTGACATTATGATTATTTTTTAATGTATTCCAAATTTCTATCAAAATTGACGATTTTTTGCAATTTTTAAAATATGTCAATTTTTTTATTTTATTTTAGAAATCAATTAAAAACAAAATTAATTCAATAAATTGACTGTAATTTTTTAAATAATACACTTTATGAATATTAGCTCTGTTCGAGTACGAGTCAGATTTAGAGATTTTGATCAAAATTTGTCAGACAAGCAACAAAATATGAATAAATTTCAAGTACAGTAACACTTTCTGACTAAAAACTGTAATTCAGGCTAATACTGGAAAAGTAAATTTTATTTGTATATTATTAGTTTGTGACGCAATCTTACATTAACTGCTGGAAAGTTTTTAGTGAAACTTTCAATACAGAAAAAAAGTTTTAGCTTTACCAAAATTTTCGAAAAACTTAATAATTTAAATGTTGAAAATGTAATGGAATTTGATGTTTTAATCATTAATTGTATAAAGTATTACTTCCTTAAAAATTACAAGCAATTAAACAATTCAAGCTTAACAAAATATATTTAATCATTAAATTTTTTAGTTCAAACTGATTTCAAATTTGCTTTATAAATTATTTCTTAACTTATCTACAATAGATTATAAATCGAAACTAAAAAATAAAATATAACTATTTTTTTTTTTAATTACGAATTAAATTTTTGAGAAATATTATTGTAATCTTAAATATTAATTTTTAATTGTATAAATAATACTATTATTTATGTTTTCGATCATTGCTATTAATAAAAACTTGAGGTTTTATATGTTCGATTTTTTGTTTTGACGATTTTTAAAGACTAAATTGACGATTTTTAAATTTTTATTCTGGCAGCCCTGATCATGATTTTTACCTTTTGAAGGTAGAATATAATAACATAGTGTCTATATTAGACAATTTTTTATCAAGACAAACGTCAAAATTAACCCGAATTTATGGAAGATGGCATCAGTTGCACAAAAACAACAATAAGGCGAATTATTAATGTTTTTTATATATGCAGTTTAATAGCTGTAACAATCATAAATTATAAATAGCTGTTTAACTAAGGTTGTCGTATATACATTGACACTAATTTTGACGTTTGTCTTCAAAAAATTTGTCTAGTATAGACACTACGTAAGTAAAGTAACATGAGAAAAAGCGAATAATGGAAAAAACGCCTTTCAAATTACGTTTTGTACCTGTTTGGTTGGCCCTGCCGCTTTCTTGCACCTCTTGAAGACAAAATCAAACTGTTATGAATGTCAAAACTTGAAAACCGTCATCATAAAAATGTAGTGTTATAGGGCATTCAGACCGACGCGAAATTACATAATTTTGTGTAATTTCGGCGAAATTACATTAAACTTACTATGCCCATTTCCGTGCAATTCTGTATATGGTAGGAAAAATTAATTATTAAAGTGATTTTGCAAAATGAAACGTATCCTTTTTACCTTTGCATGCCTAAAAATGTTTAATTGTTGAAATAACAATTTCTTATTAGTAAATTTTTCATTAATAATTTCCAATTTAGTAAGTAATTGTTTCTTATTTGTTTGCATTTCAAAATACTTTATTTACCCCTATAACAATTTAAAATGTAAACAATAAGTATCAGCTGATCACGAAATTACATCAAATGTCATCTAGCCAGTATGAACATTCTAGATTTCATTCGTAATTTCAGCATGAAATTTCGTAATTTCTTGCCGGTCTTTACAAACGCAGTAACAAAGAAAGTAAAAACATAAACTTTTATGGAAAACGGTTGCATTTTTCTTTTAAAACAATAAACAGGGGAATAAATAAAATCATAACAGCTGGCAGCACCAATGCTCAAAAGCTTGCCATTTTACTGTGTGTTGGAAAGTGATGATGCCACTGATAATGCATAGAAAACTGTTAAGTTTAAAAATTTTAATTAAGTATTATTATTATTAAGTATTAAAAAAAAGATGTATTAATAAATGTATTAGTTTATATATTTATTAAATAAATCGGTTAATAAATTCCTATTTTTGAAATATTATCTATCCCACTTTTCTTCGCCTATAGTAAATAATATAAAAAGAAAATAAAACTTCTTAAATACCGTAATTGATTTTTCACAAAATTTTCTCTTCATACTAAGTGATGCCACATAATAATGTATCTATTAATTGCTTATTGAGAATAAATTAATTTTAAATTACCTAGTATATCTTGTTTGGTTTATTAACTTATTTGCGTTTCTAATTAATTTATAAATACATTTTGCATAATGTTCTTTCTATTCTTTGTTATACATTCCTTATTTTCCATGCATAGATTAGTTATATATATATATATAGAACAAATAGACCAAATAAAAAACACCCCCACAAGTAGCCTTCAACTTGACATTTATTCGTATTTACTCATATATAATATCGAATGGATCTGGCAACGTAATGTTTGCGATTGTGCAGAAAAATTGTAGAATGAAAAAATGAAAAAATGATTGTAGAAAAATGTAATAAAAGAAGAAGCATTAGTAGCAGAAAATATCGATTTGACATACACGATAAAACGAAAAAGGTGTTCAGGAGTAGAAAAATTGTGTAAAAAATTGGAAATATTAGAAAAAATCAAAAATAAATTTAAATTATTTAGCGAAAAGATTTAATAAAAACCAGTCGTTATTTGCACAATAAGAAAAGTTAAGGAAAAGTATTTTTTAATACAACAAAAGTAAAAAAATCAAGTCAATTTTATATACAAAATCTCAAGAGGAGGTGATTGATTTTTTTATATTGTAACTTGCGTGTGAGTGTGTGTGTATTTGTGTCTGTTTTTAGAGAAAGTTCACAAGTCCAGTTTGGCGTTTCCAAAATTTCAGAAACATCTAGAGTTGTGAAGAGTTAAGAGGAAAAAATGGCTTTTGCCGGACTGAAGAAACAAATTAACAAAGCCAACCAGTATGTAACAGAAAAAATGGGTGGTGCCGAGGGCACCCGTTTGGATGTCGATTTCATGGAGATGGAACGTAAGACAGATGTAACCGTTGAGCTGGTGGAGGAATTACAGGTGAAGACAAAAGAATTCCTGCAGCCAAATCCCACGGCAAGAGCCAAGATGGCAGCCGTCAAGGGTATTTCGAAATTGTCTGGTCAAGCTAAATCGAATACGTATCCTCAGCCTGAAGGTCTTTTGGCTGATTGTATGTTGACTTATGGCAAAAAGTTAGGTGAAGACAATAGTGTTTTTGCGCAGGCGCTAGTTGAGTTTGGTGAAGCGCTGCGTCAAATGGCCGATGTTAAGTACTCGCTGGATGACAATATTAAGCAGAACTTTTTGGAACCACTGCACCATCTGCAAACGAAAGATCTCAAGGAGGTAATGCACCATCGCAAGAAGTTGCAAGGACGACGACTCGACTTTGATTGCAAACGTCGCCAGAAGGCAAAAGATGATGAAATACGTGGGGCCGAGGAAAAGTTCGAAGAATCATTGCATCTCGCCCAAATGGGCATGTTCAATTTGCTCGAGAATGATACCGAGCAAGTTTCGCAACTCTGCACTTTCGCCGAGGCTCTCTACGAATTCCACTCGCAATGCGCAGATGTTCTGCGCGGCCTTCAGGAGACGTTAGCTATAAAGCGTGAAGAAGCCGAGTCGCGTCCCAAGCCGGAGTTTGTGCCCAAATCAGTACTCGATTTGAATTTGGATGGTATGGGCAATGACACGGAGAGCTCGGGCACACCAGCCCATCACAGGGTAACTGGTGCGTCTCCGCTGCCATCGCCCATGCGTTCGCCTGCTAAATCGATGGCCACAACACCGTCACGCCAGCAGATGCAGCCCTATTGCCAGGCTTTGTACGATTTCGAGCCGCAAAACCCCGGTGAGTTGGGCTTTAAAGAAAATGAAATTATCACTCTGCTGAATCGCGTCGACGATAATTGGTTTGAGGGCTCACTCAACGGCCGCACTGGCTATTTTCCCCAATCGTATGTGCAAGTGGTGGTACCCCTACCCAATGGCAATTAAATTGTCTTCTTCAAAACGAAAATCGTATATACCATAGCAGCAACAATTACAATATTTAACAAAACCAGGAGGCTGAAAAATTAAACGCTTTAACGTTTAATCGATAATAGATGAATGCACGAATAAATGATGGAGATGATTTTGAAGCTAAAAGTTAACCGTTGACAAGTAAAGAAGAATATGAAGAAGTAAGTTTATTAAACGTATGTATGTACTAATATTTTTGGTGTCTATGAAACAAACAAAACAAAATTGGCAAACAATAACTAATTTATTAATTAAATAATTAATTATAATATTAATTAAAATAAAATTTTACAATTTAAATGTTAATTACAATTTATCTACAAAAAAATTAAATGCAAAAATTTAAGAAGAAAAAATGAAAACTAATTCAATTTTAAAAAGAAATCAAATTTAAACAAAAAAAATTACTAAAAAGGCAATTAAAAATAAATGAAAATCTATGAAAATGGAAAATAATGCTTCAATTACGAAAAGAAAATATTAAAGCAAATTAATGCTTATTATTTTGTTTGGAATTTAATGTTTTTCTTTTCATTTTTTGTAAGAAACGATTTCTATGCCATAATATTTATATTAAACTAAATTTATACATAATTCAATTTTATTGTTTTCTTAATTTTCTCTTTCTTTTTTTAAAACTCCTCGTAGTCTGTTTTTTTTTTTTTAGTTATTGTTAAAATTAACAGGTGTTTTTGTCTACACTTAACACACTAGATTTACTTTTATACTATATAAGTTGTCATATTGACAAATTTTTGACATTGATGCTAATTACAATACAGTAAAAATCCTTGATAATAATGTATTTGGCATATGAAATCTTTATCAAAATGTTAAAAGAATTTAACACATTAGATGCAAATATATGTACATACATATGTATATTTGAGAAATATTAAACAATTATGTTTAATTATGTTATTGTTTGAAGGACTTTAAGAGTTTTAAAAATTCTTTTTATATAGTTTGAAAGAAATGATCACTATTTAAGTTTCGGTTCTAAAAGTTTTCAGTATTTTGTACCAGTAATTATTACAAAAGAAAACAAAAACTCCTCCCTTGCACTTAAGTTTACAAATCTAGTGTGAATGTGTATGACAAGGTTATTCTGTATTAAATAAAAAACAACAACTAACGATTAAAATCTTTAAATAAAATTATATATTTTTCACTTTTTAAATACATTTGAAAAAAATTAAGATTTTATGATAATATTATGTAACTATTTAAATGTCCTTGATCTTTATATAAGAAGTGAAAGAAGAAAAGAAAATCTTTTTGATGTTTATTATCTGTATTTTTGAGCTCGTTATTTATTTTTTACTTTTTAAACAAGCAGCAGTCATACCCTATTTCTATTAATTATATAAAAACATTAAATAAATCCTTTTATCATTTGTTGTTGTTTTGATATATTTTATTTTTAACGTATGAGTTATGTTCCACTGGTAGAGATTTGAAATTTTGCCAAGAGTTAATTGATTTATTTAAATATTCTCTAAGGATAACGTCATAGAAAGTTGGTAGTGACAAGTTGAGAAGACTAAGTGGGTCAATTTTTATTTTTCTCTACGTTTTTTTAAGTTTTATATTTTGTATATAATATTTATTTTCTAACAAGACCCTAGGAATTTAATGTGCTATTTAGAGATCTTTTGACAATAAATAGTTTATAAATTATAGATATTATTAGTGTATTATTTAAAACATTTATTGTTTTTATTGAAATTAAATATCAATGTACATAATTTGTTATATTTTCTCATTTTAATTTGTTGCTATTTAAAAGTTTTTTTTTTCAATTTTTTTATATTTTATTATACTTGATTTCATTTTAACTATTTATTAAATTAAAACTTAAAAGAAATCATGAAAAATTATGAATTATGTTTTAAAGGCTTTCCTGTTAGAATGGCTACAATATTTTTATTTATATTTCGTTATGTTTTATAAATAAAACATATCGTGGGTGGTGCCGAAAAGCCCTATGTGTTTTTGAACAACTTTTCAGAAAGCAAAAAAACAAATTGTTTTTGTATGAAAGCCATAAAAAAATATTAATCAATACTTTTGATAACTTCGGAACTAATCCATATATTTGAAAATAGATTAAAATAAAAAATAAAAACCACTAAAATAAATTAATCATGATGAGCATGCTTGTATTTCTAATAAAGTATGTATTTTGGATTGTATTTCGTAATTGGAAATTAACAAATTTTAGAAATTTACAAACAAATATTTTTAAATGATGTATTTATAAATGAACTGGTAAACCGAACAGCATTATATTCAGAACCTTCATCAAGAATTAACAGCTGGAAATCTTGATTTTCTTTTTGTTTTTCATCATAATTGACTATATACAGTTATAATTGACATTATGAATATTCTTTTAAGAAGAATGTATATTCTGGATGAAATATTATGCTTAGACTTTGCCAGATCTTTTATACTATTACTTGTACGATTTGTCTTTCAGCGATTTTGGTACAGAAATTCAATTCTGAAAGTTAGGAGTAAATTAAATATTGTGCTCATGCTCAATATCTTACTAGGCCAAATATAATAATCACAATTAGCCTGCCAAAAGAAATGACGAGATTCTAGTCCGCTTAGATAATATAGACAGATTGATAAGAACTTTTAAAATTTTAAATGAGATATACAAACTTAATCAAACGAACGATTTAGTTAAACATGCAAAAATAGCCAATTTCTTTTTGCGTTGTTTTATTCATAATTTTAACTTTTGGTATTTTATGTTTATTTTTTTATTAAATTTAGTTTTTTCTTATCTTTTTATTTTAGCTATCGTTTTGCCTTTAATTGCCATAAACATGTCATCAAGTTTTGATTTTATTTTTATAATTTGCCAATATTACTTTTTATAATTCTGTAAAATCATTATTAGATAGATACAAATAAAAGAAACTGCTAGGTACATACAAAATACAAAAATAATTAATTTAGAACTGCTTGTTTAAAAAATAGAATATAGATATACATATATTTTTTTATCCAAACAAAAACATAAAAGAAATCAACAAATTCTATACTCCTCTCTATCTTTATTATAAATGTGTGTTGTTTAATTTTGTTATTTATTATTATATTTAAATTATACAATATATTATAATAATTATTAAGGCTAAATAAATAAATTTAATTTAATTAATACAAAAACAAACAAAAATAATAAGAAACTAAATTATATACATGTATATTTATTTATTAAACTATATTTATATAACAAAAAAAACGGAAATAAAAAATTACTCTTTAAATGAGGTTTTTATTAAACAAAATAAAAAACCATAAATACATCAACCTAAATGAATTCAAAAAATAGTTAATGGAAAGAGAATCCTAAAAAATAAGAATAAATAAAAACAATTAAAAAGACATCCATTTAATGGTAACCAAAATGGTATTAACCATTTTTTGAATTAACAACAACAATAAAAACAACAACCGAAAACAACAAGAAAATTATAATAAAAAACAAATGCTGTCTCATGTTGGAATATTATTAATTATATTATACACCCCCTAACTAATTACATATATATTATATATACTTACCTACCTATTTAAACAAGTAAAACAAAAACAATAATATTTATAAAATAAAACAAAATAATAATTGACAAACATAAGAAAATAAAATATTTAAACCAAGGAAAGATATTAATTAAACAGAGTTTCGGCAAGGATTATCCTTAAACATTAAGCCTCTATATACATACTCGTATATTATTTAACTACTATTAAAAACAAGAAAAAATTGTATAATTAAAATTTAAAAAAAAACATAAATTTTTTTGTCCTTTTATTTTTTAAAATTTAAAAATAAAATGAACTCAAAACAATAATAATTGTAATTTGCAAAAAAAAAATATCAGTTATATTTATTAATAATACAAAATAAAATAATAAATTATATTATTATAAAAACAAAAGTACATAAAATATACTTAAAAATTCATTAAAAATAGAACACAATTATAATATTTATTACAGCTTCCAAGCCTGTTTAGAGAAGATTTAAAATCATTTTTTTTATAGAACTTTTAAATGGTTTGCAATTTATTTTGAAATTTGGTAAAATCTATTGTAAAATTTGGGCGAAGAATTTAATATATTTTAGTTTTTAGAATTTTCGAGGACACAATTTTAGTAAAATGGCTGAAATTAAAAGAAAATTTATTCTTAAATCATTCTCAAATATTTAGCAATTAAAAGAAGGAGTTCTATTCCAAATAATTCTCTATATATATAAAAAGGTTCTTAAAAGACATTTTTTTTTAGAAAATTTCATATCACGATAAAAATTAAAGCATAATTGGGCAAAATATTGAATGAAATGAAATGCACAAAATACATCTAAAGAGCAAAAATGCAAAATCTATAGTCAATCTTTAAAATTTTTCAATTTCATTATAAAAGTTTCATAAAATCTTTTATTATATATATATATATATAAATATATACGCAAATTTGACAATTTAATTTAAATTGTAATCTTTATGTATCTAATTCGTACAGACTTCTTTAAAACCAGCCTTTTAATATAGAAATTATAAAATTAAATATTCTAAATTGTTATAGATTCTATATTGAACTCTATAAATTAAAAAAATTTTAAATTAAAAATGTTAAATATTTAAAAATGATATTTAAATTTCCCTAAACAAGTGCTAAACATCTACTATTATATTATTTATAAATAAACTTTATATTATATTAATACATATTTATTTGACAAATTAACATTTAACTAATCAACATACCAAACAGTTTAACAAATCAAAGTTTTTGCTTTATTTATCCAAAAAGTAAAGTTAAATTTTGATTATTTATTTTAACTCATTTTAACTGTTGCCATTATAATTTCCGAACATGTTTCATAATAAATGCACATTTTTATTTACAATGTTCTTTTATAGTTAAAGTTAAATATTGCGTCAGCATCCTTTTTTTGAAATAGTTGGGGGTTATTGAAACTAAAAAAAAAACAAGGAAACATCAGAAAAATAGTTGTGACCTCCCTAGCATCCTTTTTTTATTTTTTAGTGTTTTTCTCATTTTAAAATAATTTTCTGCTTATTTTTGATTATTCTTTGTCTTATAAATGTATTTATGGTTTCTTTAATACTCAGAATATTTTATTATGTTTCCTTTGCACCCACTTCCCTTGTACACTAACCCTGTATAATATTTTTAAAATCTCTGTAAACACCCTTCCCTTACCTACATATACTAACGATACTATTACGCGTAATACATAGCATTAAAAAAAAAAAACAAAAAGCACGCTGTTATTGTGGGCGTATATATTTTTCATTCATAGCTATACTTGGTTTATTTCACTATGCTGCATTTTTCCTTTAGTAGTCGATCTCTATATTTTTATTGTTTTGGCAGAAAATTGTATATTTTTCCTTATTTGACATTGACACTGGGTAACCATGGATACATACATATAGTACTATTGAACTATACGTATGAATGGTAATTCAATATATTATAGATTTTCCATCTTTCTCTTATACTATGTACGACTGATTGACAATAACTAAACATAAAGGACACAATTGTATTCGTATGCTTAATCGTGAATAATTATTTTGTTGAATAAGAAAGAAATACAAAACACACATTGTTATAATTGTTCCAATGTATAATTTATAAAAAGCGTAATAAAGTTTTTTACTTAAATGTCATTTACACTCTCTTATAGATGTAACAGAAAATGTCAAGTTTACATTGTTAGTATTGGTACATATACATTTGCGGTCAATAAAATAGCACCACATAATATATTTTATTTTAAACAAGTATCTATTATCAATAAAAAAGTAAAATTATGTTTGGAGTGAAAAACAAATTACAAAAATTGCAACAGTGTCACATGTATTCGGATTTAACCCAACTTATATGTGTGTAACCATATAAAACTTAAGATTGATATTGGTGGAGATATCGATGGAGGCTTCTTTTGTGTGATATCCCGGCAATATAGTAAAAGTTAAAAAAAATATCTATTATACAAAAAATGTTTATCTTTTCCCATCTTTTTTTTAATGTACTAAATCAATATATGAATTATTTATGAATGTGAATGTTATTTATCCTTTTACATAAAGTATAATTTGAGTAGTTTAAGCGGACCGATTATGGCCAATAGGCTAGGTTCTTACTAAATAAATGAATGAATAAATAAGTAAAAATAAATTAACAATAAACAAAATAATAAATGAAAATTTCACATAACTTTTGAGAAAAATTTATAAAATATTTGGAATGCTATGAAAATGAGGAGTCAAAAAAATAGCACTAATCTTAAATTCGTTAAAATAAATCTTAAATTACCAAGAAATTACCAAATAATGAAATTGATTAATGTTATTATGTTTGATGACTAAGTTAATATTTAGTATTGAATAAAAATATGTCGATCTGTTTTCTTATTAGTATTAATGCTTCATTACCCTATCTCCTGGAATTTCCCAATTTTTTTAATTCTTAACACAAAATCTTATGCAAAATACTTTTCTGGTCGTATATTGTGTTCCGATATTCTTTAATTGTGACCATATGATTTTAATTATATTGTCATCTGGGGCCAATCAACTTCTGAGCTTCGGATTATTGGTACTTATATTAACGGCATTTCTTTCGAGGCTTATGAAATTATTATTCTATGAAGTATTTTTAGATATGCAGAGGAATACATCACAGTTTTTCGTATTTGGAATATATGTATTTGATTACATTGTCCTTTTTACAATCAGTGTGATCTCCTGTCCTAAAATTAAACCACTTATGACTTATATGATCAAGAAATGTTACCTAACTATTAGAAAATGTAGGAGAGGCCTTGTAAATTTTGCCTATGTAGAAGCATGTCGTATGTTTAAGGTGGTGTCTTTTTTGGACTTTGAGCATAAATATTTCATTATAGGAAATCTAACATGTTGTTTGTGCTTCTTAAGTGACCATACACTAAGTTGTGGAATGGCGTACTAAGCGAGTTACCATAAAAGTTGAAATGGTGGGTTAATACTTTTTTTTTTTTTTTGTAACAATCTTATTTCTGATCATTAATTCAATAAAATTTATAATTTCAGCATGAATATTTCATTCATTCCACATCAACCATTCTATGTATTACATGGCCTATCTCAACCAATAAATATGAAAATGATTCCTATTGTAGTAAATATGATATAAATTGATTTAGATTATCATGATTTAAAGGGGAAAGAAACTCAAATATTACATTTTGTTTCATAATTTCTAATGACGGTGCTATTATTTTGCCTGCATTACATCAAAGCTTCTTTCAAATAATATTTTGTGAAATGTGAATATTTCTTAGAAAAAAGGACTTAGAGGAACAGTGCTTTAAATAACAATTTTTTAAAGTATTTGGAGAAGAAATATCTACAAATAAAAATATAACTTGCGTTCAGTGAAGGTAGGTCTTAGGGTGCTATTATTTTGACCGGCACTGTGCATATGAACATATATGCTCTTAAAATAACATGTTTTTGGATGGATTTAATTTTAATATTTAGGATCTGTGTGAAAAGATGGAAAAGCACGTTTGTTAGTAAATTTTTGATTGGTATAAGATGAATAAAATTTTACTAGCTCATAAGGCTAGTAGAATTTTTGACGAAAGTATATCAACGATTAAAGAATGTTAGAAAATATTTCATTAATAAAAATTATTTAGAAAATTTACATTTTAGTTTTAAGATTTCAAACACAATACATTATTTAAGATGCTTAATATTAATTATTAATTGTCCATTTGAACACAAAACATGACCAAAGTGAAGTTTTTCCTTCATAAAGGATTTCAATTGAAACATTTTTTATTTTCAATCTAATTTTTATATAGTAAAGACTCAATTATTTAAATTTCTTTTATAATAAAAATTTAATTTATCAATATTTTACAATTTTCATTTCATACAGTAGAATGAAAAATTTTTCTTACAAAAAATATTTTTTACCATATAATTTTTCTACCGTTTCACGCCCTTAGTATTTAAAGTTAACTGCATAGAAAACAACTAGAAGCCCAACTTGCTCAAAAAACGTAACTTAACTGTCGAAAAACCGAACTCTTTGTATGTATTAGTAAAATTTCTTCAGAACTAATATAATAAATAATAAATGCATTGAAAGTTTTAATTGGGTAAAATATATATTGTATCACTTTTTTGATTTTTGCAATAATTTTTCAATTTAAATAATACATAATATAATATAATATAATATAATATAATATAATATAATATAATATAATATAATATAATAAATCAAAAAACTTGATGTACGTATAACGATTTTATTAAAAATTAACTTAAGACACTTATAGTAAAAATTTTTATGTAAATTGTTATTTCGAGGGGATAAATTCAAAACCATACATCTCATGATTATATTTCCTATAACAACGCTCATCTATGATATAAATTTCAAATGAAAATTCAAAGTTTTTTCCAATTTTTGATATTTTTGTTTCTGAAACACTTTATATTACAAAATAAATATTTTATTTTTTTAGCTCAAAACCATCTATATCTATGAGTAATTATTTTATTTTTTGATAATATATATGCTGCATATGAATCTGCCCAAAAAAATTAAATCGCTTGAATAGTTCTTTAGATACACAAATAAATATTCACTTTGTATGGCGGCTACTACAACCTATAAAGCTACCCTACCTATTTTCATATTAGTTCCCTATTTTCAATGATTCCCACAAAATCTCGAAACTTTCACTGTAATAGTTCCATAGATATGTGATAATTAAAATTTATCTTATATGGGGCTAACACTTCCTCTAGAGCTTCCCATCCTATTTTTATATCAGTTATGATTCTTCATGAGGTAATTACTCGCACACAATTTAAAAATGTTTGCTCTAATAATTTTTCATTTAAACTCCAATAATACCTAATTATTATTTTGTTTGTATTGCGGGTACCATTCCCTCTGCTTCGATCCCAAAATAAAGTAGCTTATTTAAATTATGTTGGTTTTTTAAAATACTACGAGGGCGGATCAATAAGTCCGTTACTTTTCGAACTTCCCTCGTAGTTATATGAAATGCAACACTATTCCCATCGAGTACCACCTGTTAATAGACTACTGTGAAATTTTGAGCAAGTGTCGTCATTTACTTTGCGTAAAAAATAGGATTTTTCGAGGTCCTTAAAATAGGCATTTGTTTGGTCAATAATTTCATCGTTGGAGCTGAATCTCTTTCCACCGAGCCATTTCTTTAGGTTTGGAAATAGGAAGTAGTCACTAGGGGTTAAATCCGGAGAATATGGCGGATGAGACCTAATTCATAGAGTTTTTCCGTTGAGACTGCACACGTGTGCACCCGTGTATTATCTTGATGAAAAAGAACTTTTTTCTTGGCCATATGGGGTCGTTTTCTTTTTAAATCCTCATTAAATCGGTTTAATAAGTTGGCATAATATTCGCCGGTTATTGTTTTTCCCTTTTGAAGGTAATCGATGTCGATTATCCCTCGTGCACCCGAAAAAACTGTTACCATCACCTTATTGGTCGACAAATTTTCCTTGGCCTTCTTCGAAGAAGCTTCACCCGGAGAAACCCATTGTCTAAACTGCTGCTTGGTTTCCGGAGCACAGTAATGGATCCATGTTTCATCCACAGTTACAAAACGACGCAAAAACTCATTCGAATTGCGGCTAAACAACTCCATACAATCCTTTGAAGTTGTCTCCCTTTTACGTTTAGGTCAATTGAGAGCAAACGCGGCACCCCTCTTGCAGACAACTTTCTTAAACCCAGCTGATCATTTAAAATCGAAACCATACTGTCATATGAAATGCCTATGGCATCAACAATCTCTCGCACTTTTACTCTTCGGTCGGCCAACACCATATCATGGATTTTTTCGACATTTTCGGGTGTAATGACCTCAATTGGCCGTCCAGAACGTTCAGCGTTATTTGTACTTGTGCGACCACAACTAAAGTCAGTAAACCACTTTTTACCATTAAAATCGATGGAGCAGAGTCCCTATAATATTTATCGAGCTTTTCCTTGGTTTGATTGACGGTTTTTTTTCGCAAAAAATAATGTTTAATAAGCACTCGAAATTCACTTTTTTCCATTTTTAGAAAAATACACGAGGTTGTATGTTTTAAACAGCTGTTAAACGCAAAATAAATGACGACACTTGCTCAAAATTTGTCAGTAGTCTATTAACAGGTGGTACTTGATGGGAATAGTGTTGCATTTCATATAACTACGAGAGAAGTTCGAGAAGTCATGGACTTATTGATCCGCCCTCGTAATTATTTAAAAAAATTTGAAAATCATACATTAAAAGATAATTAAATAATAACATTGAAAATATTGAGCGGATAAAAAAAAGATAATTTTATTCGGCTTCTATTGAAGTTTTATTTTTCTAAATGGGATAAATCGTCCTCGAGTTATACTAGTGAACTAATGGGATATTAATCATGCCCATGAAAAAATTAATACGTGATATAGAAAAAAACTGAAAGCAGATTCTTGTTTGGTACGTCAAATTATATCTTGTCCTATTTTTGCTTAAAGAAGGAAAAACTAATTTTTGCTGACCAGTGTAATTTTAAGAAATATATATAGTACACATTGTTTACTTATAGAAGTTATAACCTTTAAATTTATAAAAAAAATCGTATAAGGGTTCTAAACAATAGGTTCATTAGAATATATTATAGATAACAAAAAGGAAACGATTCGAATGTAATGGATTTTTACCAGAAATCCTGATCCAGAAAATCCCGGGATTTTTCGAGATTTTACAATCCCGAATCCCGGGATTTTACGAAAAAATATAATTTTAAATTTAAATATCGGGGTTTATTGACATAAATAAAAGTAAAAAAAATTAATTTAACGCAAAATAAAACATTAAAACCGTTACAGAAAAATATTCAAAAATATTAAAATATTCGACAAAATAAATAAGAAAGTTTTATTCGGTCACATTTAATACCCTACGCCTTATAAGAGAGCTGAAGCAAATTGTGATCAAAAACTTATAACATCAAGTATTAAGATTTATTTTTGTATTATACATTCATTCATATGTATATGTATGTATGTGCTTTTAAAATTTGTATTGTTATTATTATTATTATTATTATTATTATTATTATTATTATTTATGCAAAACTTCTATTACCTTCTCTATAGAGAAGGTATTATGGTGTAGATTATAAAACGTTATTCATAATTAAATTTTTATTTCATAAAGGATCAAATTTGTGTGGAAAATAGTTTTTTTTTTACATGAATGAAATAATTATAAAAATTAAATTTACCCTATATTTAGAATGTGTTTTAATATGAAATCCCGAATCCCGGGATTTAAAAAATCCAGCAACACTTGGTATCCCTAGTTTCACGTAATCAATTAATCAAAAATCTGGTTCTTGAACCTCAGGTTTAAGTTTTAATTCATGTTCTAATTATATATAAATATGGCCTTCTATATATCATTTGTAATAGTGTATATAATAAAATATATATTTTTTGAAATCATTTAAGAAAAGTTTGAAGGTTTAATTTCAACCTGGAAATGATACGACTACGACTCACAACAACACAACTGGCCATAATGAATACAATTAATAGCAATTAGCAATATTTAAATTGCTACAAGTTGATACCTAACAATAAATTACAGTTGATTATGAAATTAGATGAAACGTATTGTAAATATTCTGCGACTACCTACAAAACTAAGAAGAGCGATTGCAGTTAAGGAGGAATTCTTCAGGACATTTAATCAAAACATAAAAATTGAAATTAATATAAAATATTAACAACTTTTTAATTAAAAAATACAAGGAAAAAATAAATAAAAATAATTATGTGGACTTTAAAAAAAAACAACAACATAAATTTTGAACATTTTAAGCAGAGCTAAAAAATTTTAAAAATCTACTATTTCTATGGAAATGCCAACTATAGCCGTAAAACTAATAGTCGTAGCAAAAACGATTAGTGCAAACGATTCGACACCAATATGTTAAACGATTAAATAATCTGAAAATTGTATTATCTCGACTTAAGATGTTTTGTCAAAAGTCCACAGAATTATTTTACAATATATCATTTCATACACACATCTCTGTGACAACAAGCAAAAATTACATAATATCCAAAAATCGTTTTTTTTTTTATTTTTTTGTATTTAATTCAGGCCAGAAGGAAAAAGTACATAAATAACTTAATATCCAAAAATCGTTTTTATTTTTGAATTTTTTGTAATCAATTCCGAACTTTATGTAAAAATTTAACAATTAATTGATATATGAAATTAAAATTGTCGAAAGAGTTGCATGGAAATTAAAAATTTAAAAAAAAAAACTACTTATGTAGTTTTTCCTTGTTGCCATAAATATATATGTACATATGTATTGTAACGTTCTTCCCCAATAAAAAACCGATTTTAATCAAGAAAAATAACGAATAAGATTTATTGCATTTCTAAAAACATAATTTATGACTAGGAAATAATAAAATAAATCCTCATGAAATATTTAAAAATGTAACGGTTTGTTTAAAAAGTAGTTATGATTTCCATTAAAGTGCTATCTTGGATAATACTGTTCTTTTGTGGCATTCACAATAAGGCACAATTTTTACTTCTATTTAAATTCAGTGTGACGTTGGTAATACTGTTATACACACAACCAATGCATTTCTATTAATGTAGTTTTTATTTAATATATGCAGTAAGTTTTATTTAGAATAATAATAATATTTTAAAGTTTCAACAAATACAATATATTGCAAAGTATTATACAAAATCAAATTACAGTAGGTATGTCAATTTCATAGCACAATTCACATATATTCTCACCAGTGTTGAATTTATCCACTTAAAAATTTAATTTCAAAGCAAAATTGTAACAGTTAAAAAAACACTACATAAAAATTTATAATTTTTATCACATGTTCCATAAACAAATTTATGTTTTCCTTTCCCCTTTTTCACATTTTTTTCTATACTCATTTTCTGGTCGAAAAAAAAATCTGCAGCCTCCTGTGTTCTTTTCAGTTCTCTTTTTATGGATCAAGAAAGCAATAGATTTTTTTAATTTCATATGCTACTTAAACTGAAATATTGTCCAAATCTGTTGAACAACAAAATTTTTGGACGTAATGGCAAAAATAAATAATGATGTGAGCTATATTTATTTACTCAGAACTGTATTTTTGTTAGGGAAATAATGTTAATTAGAAAAAATTACATAACCACTTTTATTATTTTCGGATTAAAAATCTTCAAAACATCTCAAGGTCTAAAAAAAAACTTTGAAAATAAGATAAATCTTCACATATAGTTACACAGATTCTTACGCTCCTTCATTTACAGCCCGTCTAGACGTAACATAATATGTAAGATTTTTGTGTCAGAGACAATTATTTCACGTGTAAATTCAAATATTAGTATTATAAGATGTATTATGAGACTGTTGTGTAAGATTTCTCTACACAACCATCTTATAAGATGAACTGTCAAAAAATGCACATATACAAAAGTTTGTTTGTGTGCGTGCATATTTATTTATTATTATTATTTTTTTTTTTTTGGAAATTACTAGAAAAAACCAATGTTTTTGCAAAATTGTTTCCTTTTAATGTTTGTTTTACATTTTAAAAAATATTTATATAAAAATTGTGTTAAAAAGTGCAAATTTCTTAAATAAAAACGACATGTTTACTCTGTGACTAACTAAAAATAATGATATTTTATAGGATTTATTAGAATACGTGTACCTCTTATTTAATATTTAACATAATATAAACAAAATGGTTACATTCTTCTGCCGTCGTTATCTCACATATTATATCAGCGTTAATCTCAGTTGTAGACCTGGGGTAATACTTCTTACAAAACTAATATTTGAATCTAAACGTGAGATAGTTTTCTCAGAGAGCGAATTTGACACTCTCTGACAGAAAAATCTTACATATTCTGTTACGTGTATATGAGCTGTAAACGCCTTCGTATAATATTTAACTCACGTACTGTATACCCTTCTTCTTCAGGAGATGAAAATAATTTTAAAAAATGACGGTTTTCATAACAGGGTTGTGTTTTCATTTACACAAAATAATTACAATTATGATATAATATGTGAGATAACGCCGGCAGAGGAGAGTAACCTAGTGTCTACATTAGGCAAATTTTTATCAAAACAAACGTCAAAATCAGTGTGAATATATACAAGGTAACCCTAGCTAAACAGTTGATTATTATTTTGGTTGTTACATTTGTCAAACTGCATATATAAAAAATAATAATGAATACGCCATATTGTTGTTTTTGTGCAACTGTTTCCACCCTCCACAAATTCGCGTTAAGCTTGACATTTGTCTTGATAAAAAAGTCTATAATGTAGACACTATGCAACCATTTTGTTTATATTATGTTAAATCTTAAATAAGGGGTACACGTATTCTAATAAATCCCATAAGAAATCATTATTTTTAATCAGTCGCAGAGTAAACATGTCCTTTTTATTTAAGCAATTCGCACTTTTTAGCACAATTTTTTTAAAAATGTTTTTTAACATGTAAAATAAACACTAAAAGGAAACAATTTTATAAAAGAAAAAAAAAACGTTTTTCAGTAATTTCCAAAATACACATGCACACACACAAACAAACTTTCGTATATGTGTATTTCTTTTTTACAGTTAATCTTATAATATGGTTGTGTAGAGAAATCTCATCACAACAGTCTCATAATACATCTTATAATACTAATATTTGAATCTACACGTGAAAAAATTCTCTCAGAGAGCGAATTTGACACTCTCTGACACAAAAATCTTACATTTTATGTTGCGTCTAGAATGGCTGTAATGATATATTATAGGATTTATTAGAATACGTGTACTCCTTATGTAAGATTTAACACAATATAAACAAAATCGTTACTCTCTTCTGCAGGCGTTATCTCATATATATCAGCGTTAATCTCAGTTGTAGACCTGTAGTAAGAAAATGCGAAAACAAGAAAATAAAAAGTTCTTATGTATATTTTTCAGCCGGCTAACAGCCGATTTTGTGCTACTGCTGGCAATTTTTACAAAAGCTGATACCGCCGTTAAAATTCTTCGGCGCAGGTCTCTGCTTCATCTACGTTTTTATCAGAGTTGCATCAGTAAATACCGTACGTGGACAATAAGAGGACGGATATATTTTCTTATTATTTTTAGTGTACCAATTAGAAAATTAAAAAAAGGAATAGGTTTTTAATTCCTTTAAATATTTAACAATAACATAACTATTAAATAAATAATAAACCACCTATTAAAGAAAGCACAAATTTATAGTAAATAAAGAAATTTTTACAAAAATAAAGTGAGTGTATATGTCAAAATCAAGAAGAAAAGCATAAAAAGTGACGGAATTTTTCCAAAAATAAATTTTCATATTTTGCCTGCGTGAATCATTAACACAAAAAAAAAAAAAAAATTATTAATACAACTTTAGAATTTCTTTTTGATTTGTGTATTTGTGGGGCGGTGGAATCTACAATCAAAAAGTGATAATTATTTGGAAATTATACAAAACTAGGAATACAAAAATAAATAACTGAAAGCAAAATGTTTAGTTTTTTGAAGCGAGAAAAGAACAACCAAGAAGTGGTTGAGAACGTTATTGGAGAGTTGAAGAAAATCTACAAAAGCAAACTGTTGCCTTTGGAAGAACACTATCAATTCCATGACTTTCATTCACCTAAATTGGAAGATCCTGATTTCGATGCTAAACCTATGATTTTATTGGTCGGTCAATACTCCACTGGTAAGACAACATTTATACGTTATTTATTGGAACGTGATTTCCCCGGTATTCGTATTGGTCCTGAACCTACTACCGATCGTTTTATTGCTGTTATGCACGACGACAAAGAGGGTGTTATTCCCGGTAATGCTTTAGTTGTTGATCCTAAAAAACAGTTCCGTCCTTTGAGTAAATACGGCAATGCTTTCCTCAATCGTTTCCAATGTTCCACTGTTAATTCTCCTGTACTACAGGCTATTTCCATTGTGGACACACCCGGTATATTGTCGGGTGAGAAGCAACGTATCGATCGTGGTTATGATTTCACAGGAGTTTTAGAATGGTTTGCCGAACGAGTTGATCGTATCATTCTCTTGTTCGATGCTCACAAGTTGGATATTTCTGATGAATTTCGCAGATCTATTGAGGCTCTTAAGGGCCATGACGACAAAATTCGTATTATCTTGAATAAAGCTGATATGATTGATCATCAACAATTGATGCGTGTATATGGTGCTCTTATGTGGTCCTTAGGCAAAGTTTTGCAAACACCTGAAGTAGCCCGAGTATATATAGGTTCCTTCTGGGATCAGCCTTTACGTTTCGATGCAAATCGTCGTCTATTTGAAGATGAAGAGCAAGATCTCTTCCGTGATTTACAATCGCTGCCACGTAATGCCGCTCTCCGTAAACTCAACGATCTTATCAAACGTGCTCGCCTCGCCAAGGTACATGCTTTTATAATTTCCGAATTACGAAAGGATATGCCATCGGTCTTCGGTAAAGATAGTAAAAAGAAAGATTTAATTAAGAATTTGGGACAAATTTACGATCGCATTCAACGTGAACATTCAATTTCTCCTGGTGACTTCCCCGATATTAAGAAAATGCAAGATGTTCTACAACATCAAGACTTTACAAAGTTCCATTCATTGAAGCCACATCTCTTGGATATTGTGGACAATATGTTGGCAAAGGATATTGCTAGATTAATGGAAATGATACCACAAGAGGAGATGACTTTGGTATCCGAACCTATGGTTAAGGGTAAGTTGTAACTAAAGTTTATTTTTAAATAAATATGCTATATAAATATAATATTAATTTTTCCTTCTTTTGTACCAGAATTATCAGGTATTGATTATTCCCCTTTTTTTTTTTAAATATAATAATAATTTTTGGTTGAAACACAACTTTGGCACGAAGTTTTAAAAAGCACAAATAATTATAGATACTATTTTATTTCAAAAATTCGTACATTTTTATCACATTTATTTGCATACTTATCACATTTTTGTTCGTTTTAATTAATTTCCGAATATGTATGTCATTGTGTATTAAAATGTTGGAAACTAAAATACAGTTTGCAACATCGTACAAAATGGATTTCCAACAAAATGTTGGAAAAAATATATATTATCATAATATATATCTGATAAGTAATTCAGTTCGACCTTTTCTTTTTATGAAGTCGTGACATGATTTTTTTAAGCAATAGTTTTCTGGCTTCCATAATAACCTATCTAAAAATCGTGATATATTTTTTTTGCTAATTTTTTTGCGCAACATTTGTTTATTTAGCAAAAACCCTTAAAAATAAAACGATTTCACAAGTTATATTTTTATTTTCTTTTATATACAATTTTCGTATTTATATTTTCTATAAAAATTAAAGAATGTACTTTAAACTAATGTACATATTTCAAGATAATTTTACTAAAGTGAACTGTTCAAAAATATACAAAAAAAGTGTATTAATGTACGTATGTTTGTATGTATGTATGTATAAATAAAGTTTAAATATAGATCAATAGTACGTTGTAATAACACTTTACTAATTTTATATTCTCAAATTTAATGGTCACAACATTGTGATTATAAAAGTGTTTCTATGAAAAAACTCTTAACAAAGATATACACTGAAGTTTTTTTCCATTATTTCCATGCAATCAAATTGCTACAAGATGATATTTAAATAACGTCTAACAATTGTCCTTTTTAGTACTAAAAAATGTACAATCTTTTAAAATACCTACATATTTTATTGTTAGTGCTTTTTTTTTTTTTTTTAAATAAGCTCTCATTTTCCTTGTATGATACGATGATAGTTTGATGGTAGCTTTTTATTTTATTTTTATCTTGAAAGTCCTATATATACTGGATAATTTCCAGCTTTATGCTTTGAAATATTATTTGATGTCTGATATATCATACCCATCGGTATTAGTTTAGTTTAATCTTATGAAATTATACCGTATTCATAACGATGTCATTTTGCTTTCTAATGGAAAAAGTTCCTCCGAAATTATTTGTTTCTATAATTGAAATATGATGGGTTCTGAGATTTTGTTCTTTGTAATAAAGTATTTTAGGAAGATACATAAGAAAACTAAAAGTCTGAATATACTTACCCCGACAACAGAAAAACGCAAATGCCTCTAATATTTATTTTAAACAATTTTTTTTTTAATTTAGCTATGTTTGATATGGAACAATATTAGTTTTCCATAGATTCTCATAAAAAGTGCATTAATTATAGAAATTGTGTAGACATTCAATCATGGCAATTATAATAGTAAAAAATGGAACAAGTTCATTATTACCTTTTAACAAGAAATGTAAGGTCAAATTGATAAAATATTCACAGACTATACAATATAATAAATACATCCTTTTTTTTAATTTTAAATATTTTGTCGATTTTTCAAGAAGCGAGGTTTAAACAAAACATGCACTTTTGAAATGAAAATGTCTAAAATATATTTCTTTTTATACAGTTTTTATGACACTATCAAGATGCATTATGTAAACACTTTTCTATATTTTTAAATTTACTAGTGGTTAATATTTGCTGTAGTTTTTTTCGTACACAGTATCTTTATACGAATTAAGAATAACATATCCACTGAAGGAAATGTTTGAGTAATAAAAGTGATCAAATTAATTTTTTGAACTTATTTTCATAAAGTTTCTATTAGTGTCATGAATACAAAATATAATTTTACACATAAAACCTTCACATCTGCAATAGATTTAGCGTAGAAACAAAACTATTTTCTCATTAGATGTTTGATGGTGATTATTAAAAAAACGAACAAAAGAAACAATAGCATAAAATTTTAATCAATGTTTTAAATACCTAAGCTTTCATTTGTCGAACAATTGTTCATAAATAGCTACAGTACTTGATTTATTTAAAAATAAAACAAACTTAAATAAGTCATGGTTTATAACTTTTTAAGCGTTTTACTCTTTTTTTTTTTAGTGCAATGAAAGGCTTTCATGTGTAAATTGTTTTTCTTTTTCTTTATAGTTTTGTGGTTTTTTAACAGTTCACATGATTCAGTTTTAAATTATTCGAAGTAGAATTTTTTTCGCTAACACTTTCAAGATCGATAAGTAAAAAGAGGAGTTGTTAATTTTTTTATATTTATTAACTATGTATGAATATTTGAAATTAATAAAATATAATTAATACATACAAAATTACATCATACATTTAATATCTTATCACCTTCAAAAGTACAAAATGACGCTGATGATTTGAAGTTCGTCATCAAAGCACTTTAATGAATTATTTATATGTACATATCAATAAATATATGAGTATCAAACCTTGTTATTAGCTTTAATAACAAAAATCTTTTATGATATCAGTTTGTTAACAGTGTGAATTTCTTCTTAATAAAAATTAAAAAAGTATTTATTGAGCTTTTAAAACAAGCATATTGCTTATAATGAATATATAACCATTATTTAATTAGATATTTGTTAATAGCCAATAAAATGAAAAAATATGTAAAGGTTTTTACAGCCTATGAAGAGTTTTATTTTTTGTTTCCCTATGCTTTAGTGATTTTTTAACTATTTTTAAAATTACCTCATATAATATCATATATATTGTATACTATAATATTGTTCAAAAATGTATCATTTACAAAATACCGCGCTTCATGTATACCACCACAACATTTGTTTAACAAAAAATACTTTCCCAGGCTAAAAATAAATTTCATACCATCACAATTGGTATACAAATACCAGATATCAAGTGGAAAACACCACAACACAACATTATTAACCCTTAAGTGTATACCTAGTTCTGGTCCTATCGCTGGCCTCTTGATTCTTTGTGAAAAACAAAAATTTTAACAACATTTGAGGCTAAATAAGTGTATAATTATGCTTTTTAATCAAATATTATTTCACAGTTGAACCTCTGAGTGCAGAAAACTTTACCTGGATCAATGAGGTCACCTGAAATTAAATAAGTAGATAGACAGAATAATATAGAGTGCGGGAAAGGTCACTAAGATTACTGAAAATAAGATGCCTATGATATTTCACTGTTGGACAATTGCCAAAGAAGGTAAGCGACAGTAATTTATGTGTCCTCATTACGACAACTTCTGCAGTTTTCGTTATAGCCAAAACAACAATGTCTAGTTATTAGCTTAATCATATTTCTGAGACGGTCTCGTCGTAACAGCAAAAACACATTGTTCTCCTTGGGTCCCGTTTTGTTTATAAGGTCCTTGTTATACAATTGTAGACCTCCAGTGATCATCTCACCATACAATTTGTAAAGAATATTTATGAGTTTTTAAAGAACTCAATTTTGATTATTTAGCCTATATAAAATAAATAAAGGTAAATCGCAAAAGCACAAAAACATTTTTTGTAAAAAATTACTTATGTTTTTATAATCCCTGATAACATTTTTTAGTAAATATTTTAATTCAAACAGTTAGTTCTTGTCAATAGAAGAATTTTGATAACATATTGGCTTTGTTTATGAATAATTTTCTATCAGATTGACTGTCGGATAAACAACTTATATTTTAAAGCAAGTATAAACTTCAAAGTTTGAAATTTCATAAAAAATAATAAGAAATATTTTGAAAAAACTTTGAAAAATAGTATGCTTTGTGTAATATCAAAATATTTAGATCACTTTTGGATATGTTTTGTATACCAATGGATGTGTCTTCCAAATACATTTGAAATGATACCACATTTGAAATGATACCATTTTTATATGCATTGCTTTTTAAGAAATACAAATATTTTCAAAAAAAGTAAAAACATACCTTTTTTAAAAACGGTCCAGCTCACGATCATTAGTATAACCGTAATATGTATTTTGGAAAAAACCATAAAATATACCAAGGTTAATTTTGAGAGGTAACAAAATCATTTTTTTGAGTGAGTCGCCTTAAAAAATATATACAGTGCAAGCTCGATTTTCGCGACTAATTAAAAGCCAGAACTGTCGCGAAAACTGAATTTTCGCGATAACAGAACCCAAAATTTTGTTGAAAAATTTTATATAATTTTTAAAATTAAAATTGTTTTTATTGATATATTTACATTTTAAACATTTTTAAAGAAATTGGAGAAAATTTTTTTTAAATAAAGGCTGAATCACGTATTTCATATAGTCCAAAGCCCATTGTATGCAGATGTTTATCGATGTTATACAATAGTCCACTTTAATTTTGTTTTCTTCATGACGACTATCGTATAAATCCTCCGTATCTGATAATTCTATTTGCTCCTTTACAAACCACTAATAAAGCATTTTTCCATTCTTTGGTACTCTGCTTTCTTTAAGGTGCAAAGTTTGCCAGGGCCACTTTCTGTTGTACGTAAGAACTTTTTTAATTTTTGTTTTATAATGCGGTAAACCGAACACTTATGCAACTTGTAATTCATGCAGATTGATTTTATAGAATCTCCAGTTTAAAATTTTTTTTAAATCTTTAATTTTTGAGAAATCGTTGGCTTTAAAATATGTTGAACTTTTCCCATTTAAGAGATGTATTTACACGACAAATGACACGAATAAGCTGACAAAATTGAAGATCAAAATCATCCAAAAAGGTTAATATACCAAAAGACGGGAATACCAAGCTTGCACTATATATATATATATATATATATATATATATATATATATATATATATATATATATATATTATTTGTTTATTTTTTCTATTTTCTATATATTTTATGTGTTTATACCTATTTTCTTCTCTTTTTCATTGCATTAACATTCATTCTCATGACTACTTGTTTAACGTTTTTATAGCTAAATTTGAGATCATTTTGTTGCTTTTAATTGGGTCAATTGCTAAGTTATCAAAGAGCAAATAGTAATATCAACATTGTAGTTTAATAACGATGGTTTGTAAAAAAAGTTTAAAAAGCGTGTAAAAGAAGTCATTTACAATTTTTGTATTCTGTAGAAATAAACTAATGTATTAAATAGAAAATATGATATAGTAAGAAAACAATGTACGTTTAAGAATGTACTACATATTTATATAAGTACAAAAGAAAATATAAATTTAACCATTGTATAGGGAAATGTATAAAATATCGGCGGTGCGCTGACGAAATTACGAACTAATATAAGAATTTGAATATAGATTTGTATTTAAATGGACGATTATTAAAGCTTTCAGATGATGATTTTATTACTATCACTTTTATTATTATTATTATTATTATTATTATTATTATTATTATTATTATTATTATTATTATTGATATTACACCTATGACTATTTGCCAATGCACCAATGCTATAAATATTATTACTTTATTATAGTGTTCACTTATGGAATAGAAATATCGGAATGTAGTTCAAAATAATTTACAAAATTAAAAATGTCCTTTTATATTTTAATTTCTAATAATGTCATGAATAAGTGCCATTTGCTTAAATATGTTGTAATGAGAATAAGAAATTAATTGAAAAAACGAAATAAAGCTATCCATAACATATTTAATTTCAAATTAAAATTTTTGCCGCTTTCTTGTCGCTTACAAATTTAAAATTCTAAAAAAGCTTAATAATTTTTAATTATTTAAAAATTTTAATTAGATAAAAAAAACAGTTAAAAAATATCAAAATAAAATAAAATAACCCAACCAACCAGCAACAGTTGGTTGTTTTTCTCATGTCATGATGTCACTGCAAAAAGAATTTGCCAGAGAAATACGCAAGAGAAACAATTGATTTGTCGTTAAATTGATGTATGTAGTTTATTTAATGAAAATATAGTTGATGTAGTCTTACGTTTAAATAATAGTTTTGCCAATAAACTGAACTATTGTTTTTTTTATTATTCGAGAGAAATAATTAATCCGATAAAGAGAATAAAAAAATTTAAATAGATTTAATACTATAAAATACAAGGTAATTTTTTGTAAGCAACTGGATGTTCCACTTTTAAATATTCATAGTACATAAACCAATAATTAAATTGTTTATTATATTTCTATTTTAATTTATAATAAAGCATAGTTTGTTTAACAGTAATTGAGGACTTTATCATTTTAAAATAGCAATATATATGTACATACTTGGTTCTAGTTGCTTATCAGCATATTTTATCAGTTTTAAAAAAGAAAAAATCTACATGTACTAAACTCAAAAATTAAAAAAATAAAATATAACAACTTATGTACTATTATGTGTAAAGTACCTTAAAAAAATAATACAATTACGTAACTGCAAGTATGGAAGCTCTGTTTTTTCCTCTTTGCAAAAATATGAGAATTATTATTTCAGTTTTTTAACGCCTTTCTTATCATTTTGAAATGTTTGTTTAAATATACATTTTATTTGTAATCATACGTAGACTTTATTGAATGATTTGATTTTTTACATTCTTCGTTATAAATTCATTGGATTTTGTCTAAAATTTCTGGAGTTGTAGTCATTATGAAAAGTTTTGAAAAAAAGAAATTAATAAATTATTAGAAGAAAAATAACTAGACCTAAACATACCTATATTAGTTAGAAAAAATAAATATTGGGAAATCATAAAAGTAAAAAATTCAAATTGAGCAATTTTTTATTTGATATATGGAATGTAAGGAAAATTTTGAAAAAGACCATATAATATGCAAAAATGGTGACAATTTATCCAAAAACATTACTGTTGCATAATGCATGATAAAATATAATTTATTGGATTTACGATTATAAAATAATTAGTGGAAAGTATACAACAAAATTTGTAAACGTTAAAAAGTCAAAAAAGTTCATTGTTCGGAAAATAATTGCGTTGCTCCAACATTGTCACATTAAGAATCAATTATATTATATTAATCTACATAAACAACTTTCCTTTTCCAATATAACTGACTATTAACATACTTTTAATCAGATTTAAAATATGATCTTATATCTTTATATTTAAAAACTATTTAAGCTAAGCTGACAGCACTAGATAAACATAAGATGAAGCGTTTCCAAAAAAGTATATAATCTCTTATATTGTAATAAATTTTTATAAATGTATAATTTATTTTTATATCAGTTAACATTTTTCCACCTCACTCGCTATATACAAATTACTTTAAACTTGTTTTTACCAATATCCGTCTGAATCAAATTAAAACTGATTTCCGTTTTTCACTCGCATTATTATCTATAATAATTAACCTAAAAATACATTAAACAATAGATAACACATCTCAATGTGAAAAAAATTATCTAACAGCAAAATTATTTCGAATTATTTCAGTTTTTCGTATCACAATTTTTTACTTTTTAAATAATACAAATGTGTTGTTACTTTAGTTTAGCAGTTTTCTACATTAGTCTTTTATTTGTTCTAATAAAGCCTGTCTTAAATTGCAAAAAAAAAAAAATACAAAAATGTATTCTAGAAAATTAAAACTGTCATCGCATAAATTACTAATCTTTCTCTAAATATGTGTATCTACACTTATTTATTTTGGTTTTACCTTTGCCAGACTGTTTTACTTATTTCTATTTATTTTTTATTTTTTCATTGTACATTTTCTTATACATACCTACAACTATTTGTATAAATATTGAACAAACAATATATTCCATACCATCTATTCGATTGTATTCAAAGTATGTGCTTTTTGCCACTGCTTCTATATAGAAATTTATATGTATTTTTATGTCTTTGCTGTAGTTGAGTTTAATAAAAATTGGCGCGAAACTTGTGTCTAAGTGCAAGTGAAATTCTAATGATAATACCAGTCAGTATTAGAGAATTTTAAAGTAGAAGTAGACAAAATTTACTGAATCTTTTGATTATAGCCTAAGTAAGAAAAAATCGTCGCCGTGTGTTTTTTTTTTAATTCTAGATATTGCTTAGGTTTATCCGTTGTCTTGTATATATTTAGAAACAAATGTACATACATATATTTAGTGTATTATCATGTAGATTTGAATATATTGTTTAGATCTGAAATTCATTCAATTCAGTTTCATTTCACAAACATCTACAATTAATTTAACACAGGAAGAAAATGCTTATGATATTCGCACTCACTAATTCGCACACATGAGTTTTGTATTTTCTTTTATTATTATTATTTAAATTTAAAAATATATTTATGTTCTTAAACTTAAAGAGGAATCTGTTCGTTTTCAAGTAGAGGAAATTAATTTTAATATAATTGATGTATTCAAGTGCAATAATTGTTCTTGTCGAGAATTGATCGAAATATGAAGATGTTTTTCTTAAAAATTTTCGAAGTAGTTTTGGAATTAACTTCAAACTTGAGATTTATTACTTATTTTGTAACTACTATTTGTAAATTATAATATTTTTTTAACCTAGCTTTATTGCATACATTCTCAATTTGAAATGTGTATGTTAATGAAATATTTATATATTTAAATGTCAAATGCTAACCGCAAAATGAAAATGACAGTTATATTGCTGGAATTTACTTTTTGATAGCTAAAGGTATGATGAGACAATAATAATGAGGAAAAATTAAAAAATTTTGTATTAAATGGATATAAAATTATAGTTTCCAAAAAAATGTATTAGTTCCACAACTAGTTTGTTGTATTTATTGTAGTTTTGGCAATGCCATTTGTTATTGTTTGAAATGAAATTGGTTATTGTTTGAAATTGTCAACTAGTTCCATACCATAGTGCGATTCAGGAATTTGTTCTTTAATCAATGATTTTTTTTTTGTCAAATTCGGAACTAGTAGGTCTTACCGCTTTTAAAACAGTATAAATAATTTTAGTTTTAAAAGTAATTTAGAATCAGAAAACATTTGTGCCAAAATTTGTTACGATACTCCAAGTTTTAAATTTATAACCGTAAATGTAAACAAAATTTAAATAAGTGTATATGTATATTTTTTGCTAAGCAAAACTTATCAGCTTATTTGTTACATTAATGTTTACGGCAGAGTAACGAGGCCTTAAGAATGTTATTAAAGAATATGAAATGCATGTACCAGCTCTAGAACACATTTTTCTAGTTCTTTCTCGAAATTGGTAAGATAGCGGTATGCATTTGCATTCAAAACTTTTAATTTTGTAAGATGAAATTTTACAAAGTAGGAATTTTACTTTGAAATTTATACCATAGCTGAAGGTTACTCTAGTGAATAGGATGGCATCAAAACTGTAATTTCATGGAAATTTAAAATCTAATAATATTGGCAAAATTTTTTCTTTTGCAGAAATTTCAGTCTATCTATTAAGAACAAAGATTTTCCTATCAAAGAAAAAAAAATCATTTTTCAAATGTTTGAAAAATGACTTTGTGTTTGCTGAGGCACACTTATTCTGGACTTACATTTACACCTTAGAATTCACTATAAGTTTACTTTAAAGAGTTTAAGAGAGATTTCTCAATTAACCGTATTCTAGTTTAAAAATTTCTTTTTTCAAGCTGAATAAAAGTATTGAATTATTTAATTCCAAAGATAATACAGATAGATTTTTGTGCAATTCGAATAAAATGTTTTTGGAAATTAATGTTCTATAAATATAATTTCGAGTGACTATCTTTTCAAATAGGAATGTCTAATAACCTTCTATCATTCATGAGTTTTGGATTATAAAATAAAATTTCATACAAAAATTGTTTTATTAAAATTTTTATTTCGAATTTAAAATTTTGTTATTAATAAAGCCTTAAGTACACTTAACAGAGAAAAAAAAGTAATAATAAATAAGAACAATATTCTATATTTAATATTTGAAACAGTTAAATATTGTCTAACTTTTATGGAAATTTAAGCAACTGTTATGGGGTAGCGAAGTTTAAATTATTCATAAACAAAAACAAAAGCAATAACTTCAACTGGCATTTGTTAAACAAATTTATAAAACTGTATACACAATAGAAAAAATATAGGTTATTTGAAAAATATTTGTAATTAAATATAAATTATGTATTTATATATTTGTTCAATTATAAATGTCGCTTGCTGTAAATAACTTTTTTAAATATTTATAAAAAATTTAAAAGGGGGATTAGACAAATTGTATTTTATTATACATACAAAAATATATTTAATTTATTTTTTTTAATAGTTAATAATAATAATAATATTATGTGTAATTTCTTTTAGGTTTAAGTTTCTATTTTCAATAATATTATGTGTAATTTCTTTTAGGTTTAAGTTTCTATTTTCAATGAACTTCAGTAATTAACAGATTTATACATACATACATACATTCTTCTGTATTTAGATTTCTTAAAAGTTGCGTTTCATTTTCAAAACCTCATTCCTTATAAAAGTTCTCTTTGGTTTTTATACTAAATATAATTAGCATTTTCAAAACCAATAATGAGGTCATAAAATGTTCAAAAGAATTGGCATGATTCATACACTGTTGGCAAATGACACATCCAAGCAATCGAATTCTGTAAATATATATTTATACATACCGATTTTGTTCCTATCTGGGTATTAGATTTTATTTTTAAATATTCTTTGTCGTAAAAAATGTTTCCTTGGAAAAGTTTCAATTGAAACTCTCATGCTAGTATTTAAACGAAAAAATTATTTATTTGTTAATGTTGCTGTCAATATTATCAGTATTTATATAAACTTAAGTGTTGTATAAAGTATACTACTTATATATATAAAATAGAAGAAATTTAAAGTATTTAGTCAAAATTCTATAACTAATATATAAAAATATTTTCTAAAAAATTGTTTTATGCGCATAAGAAATGCTCTTAAGATCGGAAAATGTGCTCTTAAAATTAAAAAAAAAATATGCTCTTAACATATTTTTTTCAGACTGAATTTTAAATTATATACTATTGATGCTAAAAAACTTGTTTTTTATTAGCAACTGCTAAAAAATATTTTCTTTTTGTACTTGAAATTATTGGGGAATCGGATTTGAAAAACGTATGTATCAGTAAAAATAACAGCTCACTAATGACAAAATATGTAAAATTTTTCCCTTAAGTGTAAAATATGCAAAATTAAGCTCTTATGTATAAAATATGTAAATTGCTAAAATATGCTCTAAAATAAGGATTTCTATAAAAATATGACAAAATATGCTATGCGAAAACATGCTGTTATGACCAAAATATGCAAAAATATGCTGTTATATATCGATGCAAAAATTCTTAAAATTGTCTGAAATAACTAACAGTTCGGTTCATTTGAAGCTCGGAAAAAATATGGTTTTGCATATTTTTGGTTGCCCTGATAATATATTGTATACACTTTACACTTTAAAAGTAATTTAATGAGTATTTTTATGTGTTTTATTGGCAAATATTTTGTTTAAATTTATAAAAAATATATATAACAGTTTAAGTTGCCCCTCTTAAATATAAAAATAAAGTATGATTTATATGAGAAATCTCATAAGATATATTGAGTGATATAAAAAGTATCAGCGATTTTTTTTTTGTCACTATACGGTGTTAATGCCCATATATCGGGTAAGTCTAATTCGATTGTATCAAACGAACACGTTTTTGAAAGGTGGCATTTCAGGTTACATTTTTAGCAGACAGTTCTTTAATACGTCGCTTGTGTAAAAAGTTATATTGATTCAAAAGTGAGTGAAATATCTGAAAAAATACGCTATGTGATGCATTTTTTTCTATAAAAAGGGGAAAAAAAAGCTGCAAAAACACGCCAAAAAATTAGTAAAGTGTACGGTGAGAATGACAGGTTGAATGACAGTTTGGAATAATTAGAAAAAGGCTGACTACTCAAAATGTTTGGGTGCCACATGAATTATCGTAAAGAAGTTTGATTGATCAAATTAACATCAGCGAAACGCAACAAAATCGAAACATTTTTGATATGTATCATTACGGGCGTGAAAAATGGGTTAAATACGATAATATTAAAAAAAAAAACTATATATATATATATATATATATATATATATATATATATATATATATGTATGAGCTGTTACAACGTGGCGAACTGATCAATGGAATTCTAATATTCACAACTCGACCGTTTCAACGAAGCAATTAAGAATTATATACATACATATATATATATATATATATATATATATATATGTATGTATATATGAGCTGCTACAACTTGGCGAACTGACCTATGGAATTCTAATGTTCACAACTCGACCGTTTCAATGAAGCAATTAAGAAAGAGCGACCAGAATTGGCCAACAGAAAAGGTGTTGTGTTCCTTCATGACAATGCTGGGCCACACTCATCTTTGTTGCACTTGGTTGGTAAGCTTTGATGCACCTTGTACTGTCTAACTACTTTGTTTCGGTCTCTGTGAAAATTTCTTGATGTAAAAAATTGGCCAACCGAAGAGTCTCTGAAAATTACTTGGCCAATTTTTTCGCCGATAAACCAGTTATTCAGCGATGGAATTATGAAGCTACCCGAAAAATGGCAAAAGGTAATAGATAATAATAATGCAGGAAATATTACTTTAGTTTTGAAATTAATTTAATAAACGAAATGGTTTGCTAATTACCCTATCTAGTGTAAATACATACATGTATATTAGGGCTATAACTTTTTTATATTTTTTGAAAATATCAATAGTCGAATAGGTCATTGAAAATTATTTAAAAATTGAATTATTTTTCGCGGTTGTCAAAAAAGTTCACCCAAAAAATGAGGTAAAGGTTGGAAATCTTTTAAAAACCGTCATATGAATTCATATGTGGAACATGGTATAATATATAGTTTTCCAATCATTGTTTTAATAAAGAAAGTTTCCCAGCTTTAGAACAATCCTTAACACGATTTAAAAACGGGCATGCATATTTTAAAAGACACTGGGTTAAAGAAGCTTCAGAATGCAACATCGAAGCAACAAATGGTCAGAACGTGATATTAAAGTATTACAGGACATTTATCCATTATGCAAAACAACGCGCACATTAAATTTGAAGTTTATGTCTTTTAATAATTAAACAACATTTTTCGCTTTACTATTTTACTTTATTAACAAAATATTTAAAATTTTGTATTTAAATGAATGTACTTTTTTTGGGAGATTAAAAAAAATCGTTTTTGTTGGAGATATTTTTATTCCAAAATGACCCGAATTTTTTTTTTCGTAAATTACACAACATTCGCCATCGCGTGGCCAATATTTGGTTATAGCCTTAATGTATGTGTGATATTAAATATACTTATATTTATATGTAAAGGTACTTTTAAATGGCAAACGGTAACAATGTTTAGTTTTATTTAATTTAATATTCCCTAAGATATCAAATGGATATTTTTTAAGAAAACTAATCACCGTTTCAGAACAAAGAAAGCATCAATTTGTAAGTACATATTTTTGCATTTTCAACCTTCACGGCATATTTTTGCATATAGTGGTTTTTAGAGCATATTTGTAGCATATTTTGTTATTTTTAGAACATATTTTACCATTTCAGAGCATATTTTGAAATTATAAAGAAAATTTTTTTACATCTCATGTTTTCCAAAATTGACTTTATATACAAAAAAAAAAAAAATAATAATACAAGAAACAAAATGATCTAGTTTTTAAAATTAATTTTGATGGACAATACCTAAAACCAGTAAATCATAAAGTTTTAGAAACTGATATTATTATTTTTATTAAATTAAAATAGGGAATTTAAAATAACGCATTTCATTACAGTTGAGCTTTGCCTTTTTGTATAACATTAAAATATTAACAAAACACTTTGTTTAAATGATAAAATCAATTTAAAATATACAACATTTTTTCCTTTTTAATATCATTTTTCGTGTTTTTAGAATATATTTTTTGCTTTATACTGCATATTTAATAATTTAGTATAAATCACTTTTTTTTAGAGCATATTTGTGGTTTCCCTGCTAATCACTCTGCTTTTAAATCTAAATGCTTATAAATCAATATACTTAAAAGAAAAATTTACGTATTTGTTTACATTATGATTAATAATTTGAAACCCGCATTTCAAAATTTATACGTAATATGTATAATGAAAGTGAATGAACTTTGAAAACGAATATGTATTTATTTTCATGATAAAAATGAATGCTTAAATACTTAATTTCTTTTCCTTTTAGTTTTTTATTATTTTTTCTCCTTTTTTTTTAACTTAAAAGTTCAGTGACGACATTTTCGAAGACAAAAATAAATGCAGATTTTTCAGCTGTGTTACTTACATTGGCATTGGTATTGAAAAAAAAAAAATTTATTTAGTGTATATTTATTTTTTATCTTTTTTATTTTTTTTTTATTTTATTTTTTTTTTTTTTGTATTATTAATTAATTTTGTATTATTTAATTAATTTTTTTTTCTTTTGTGACACTTTTTGTTGGTTTTTTCTCACTTGGCCACATGACACATAGTTATAGGCACAGTATTAGAAAAATATGTTATTTTCTCTATTGTTCGACATTTTCAAATAAATATGCATACACATAGGTATTATTTAAACTAATACAAATTGTTTGTTTTATGTATTTATTTTTCTGTCAGAACTAGTATAATAAAATATTAAAAAAAGTAGAAAACATATATACATATATATATATATATATATATATATATATATATATATATATATATATATATATATATATATATATATATATATATTAATTTAAGCCTTTATCTGAACATAATAATTACTCATTTTTAATAGTACGTTTTTTCACTCTTCATATTTTGATATGAGTTTTAAAAGACGTTTCTTAAACTATAATATTGTATTAAATTGTTTGTAATAAAGAAAATTCTCGAAGATATTTTACATATATAAATCTATTGAATTATCATTAGTTTTCGATTTTTCTTGAATTCCTAAAAATCGATTCGAAAATCGAAATTGATAAAAATTAAAAAAAAGAAAAAATAAGTAAATAAAATATCAAATATTTCACCAAAAATTTCATTTTTTACTAAAAATTTTGTAATTCACTAAAAATCAAAATCAATCAACAAAAATCTAAAACTTCACTAAAAACTCAATTATGAAATTGCACTTTTTTCAATTTATGCAGATCCATAAAAAATAACGCACTTATTATTGATTATATTTTGCTAATATGTTTTAACAAAAAAAAAAAAATAACAACGCTACAATAATCGTTGTAGTTTTACGAGAAAGAATCACTAGAAAAATGATGTTCACTAAATATTTTAGAAAAAAATCTCACAATACAATAACAAAATTGTATATTGAGTAATTGCAATTAAAAAACTTTAAATAATATATATATATATATATATATATATATATATATCAAAAAGCATATCATTCAATATACTGCATTAATTAGTGTTTGACTTTTTTTAATAGATTTTTTTGTCTGTGTTAAATTCACCTTAATTCTTAAATTTTATGTCATTTTGCCTTTAAAGTTCTTTTTAGAGTGGACCAATATTTTTCTATTGTTTGCAATTTTGCGCAATTTGGAGGAGCATGTATATTGCACGGGGGGCAGAATCGAAAATTTTTGTAAATAAATCTGTAACTTCTAATCAGCTGGTTGTATTTACCTAAAATTTCACATAGGCGTGGCAGTGGAGTGTACAATGTTTGTGATATAGAGATATTTGAAATTTAAAATGCTAATAATTTGAAAACTACAAGGATAAATAACACATGCAAGCATGTTTTTCATAGGCCTTATTGAGGGCTTTAAGAAGATGTAAAAATATTTCAAATAGGATTAGAGACAAAAATTTAGCAAGAGGTTAAAAATTTTTCGATGACATTGGTACCCAATTTTGAGCCCCAGTAGCTTCGCTCCTGAGGTGTGAAGCCCCTTCCAAACTTAAAATTGTACTCTTCTTTGCAACGCCTATGTGAAATTTTATGTAAATCCAATCAGCCGATTAGAAGTTACAAATTTATTTCCAAAAAATATCGATTCTGCCCCTACTGTGTATTGTAACAGTTATAAGAAAAAGGTTTTGATTCTTTTCCATAATACAATTTGGATTTTATATGTTGCTTACAATATTTTGGAGCAAAATTATGATTGCATGCTGTGTAAAAGTGTTGTCTTAGTCTCTAAGAATGTGCATATCAGAACTATACGTTAGTATTTTTACAGCATCAACATCATAATGCATTTCTGAATTATTTCCAAATTCTTCAAAATGAGGAAAAGTGTAATTTTATATTATTTATATCCTTTATAATTTTAATGCCCTTAAAGTATAGTATCGGGAGAACTAATTTTAATGTTTTCCAACCGCATCTTCATATATAAATTGACCTTATCAAGAAATGGTTCAAAGCGCTTGATAGCCAGAAATCAAAGAAGAAATATTTGTCTATTACTGTTTCTATTTTTCACTTATAACTTTGGTGGTACGATTAACAAGATATAAGAGTAAATAATCAAAGATCCTTTACAATACAAATGACAGAGTTCGACCTGATTTCCCAAAAAAGTTTTATATAATTTATATAATTTTCTTCGTTTTTCCATTCATAAAAATAATACCTGTCTAACATCATATAATTGTATCTGTATTAGGGCCTCTTTTATTTATTCTTTATGTGAATGACCTATATATAAATATCAATTCGGATACTTGTGGGACATTCTTGTATGCTGATATTTTTTTGTTGTTTACTTGTGACTTTCTTTCTGGTTTTGAGTTTAAACGGAATGTAAATGATTGTCTTAGACGTGTTTCGCTGTGGTCATCTAATAACTCCCTTAATATTAATCCATCTAAGTCTAAGGCAATATTGTTTAATTCGCGTTATAATGTTGTAATTGATTTTGTTTCTCAGCATAAGTGCTTAGGGGTGATTCTTGATAATGATCTTTCTTTTGGGTGTCATATTGATTCCGTATCTGGGAAAGTTTGGGGGGGGGGGGGATTTTCGTGTTAGGCTGAGACTAGCGCATGCGCTCTTAATGCCTCAAGTCTTATATTGCCTTGAAGTGTTATCTGGCTGTTCTGTCATCTCTAAATAGATTGAAATCTATTGTAAGCACTTGTAAGTTTTGTTTATAATATAAAACGTTGGCATCACAGTTCGGTTTGTGTTCATAAGTTTCTTGGATGTTCTTTCAACAATTTTATAAAATATCGTAGTTTGGTCATGTTTTATAATATAATTAGAAATGGTTTTCCATCTCTATTGTGTAATAAATTTATTTTTTTACGTTCTTCTAGAAATCCACAAATTTCTATCCCGAGAATTTTCAAACTAAGCTTTGAAAGATCGTTTGTTGTTAGTGTTGCTCGCTGTTGGAATTGTCTGCCTTATGAACTTCGAATTTTTTCTCAGTCCAATAATGAGTTCCGTCTTAAACTTATTGCGTACTTAGCTGAAAACGTTTGATTATCCCACTTTATATATTTTATTACTGCTGCTGGACATACATTGTTCATATAATTTGAATTTTTATGGCTGGGGAGCCAAATATGTGTTTTTGTATATAATTAAATATTTTTATGTCATATCATTTTAAAGTTTTATATTATCTATATCTAAGACTCAGGATTATTACTGTGTAATACATATTTATATTTTGGCCTTGAAGACTGTATTACTATACTCAATAAATAAATAAATATAATAAAATTAACTTCAAAATACATAATTACATATTTTTAACTAATTTCTTTAATTTTTTAATTTACTAAACATTTTTGTAGAATATTCTGTAGTTCATAAAGAATTTTGTTTACATGACAGGATACACTTACTAACATTACATTGTAACTTAATTAAATCATTATGAGGAAAGTAGACAAAATTCATCTCAACTTAATAAAATTTTTTCTGTTTGCCACTTTTTTTCTTTTTGTTCAATTGTTTTATTGTTAAGAGATTTTATTTACTTAATGTGTTCCCTTTTTTGTTAAATTGTTGTAAAACTTTTTATTTTTTATTTTCTGACTATACATAATAGGATTGAGTATATTTTATATTCTTGTGTATTTTTTTGCAAATGTAGATTTATGTTCATTAACCTCAAGTGCTAGTGAACTTGGGCTACGACATCTTTTCAATTCACACTGGTCAAAAGTCTATTTTTTTTTTTTTTTTTTTTTTTTTTTTTTTTGCATAAATTTAAAAATTATTGTTAATGCCTCCTTGAGGTTGTATTGAAGTAATTTTGTCCATAATTAACAACAATATTTATTAAAACTGATTTTAAGTATTTTTGCTTAAACCTCTATAATACATATCTTGGCCTACAGTTTTATAAATATGATACTTAGTTGTTTGCTTTTGGTTTTATTTTAATTATTTTCTAAGTTTTTAGATTTAATTTAATTAGTGAAAGTACCCAATAGTTTGGAACATAACATTTTCTCCTACTTGTTTGTGAAAAAACAATAAATTTCGGCTTAGGTATACCAAAATTTAACTAAAAGTTAATTGACGGTAGTAAGAATTTGCCCCAAAATGCCGGTTCTATCTGAATTTCTATATGAAATAGACACTTTGGCGAATATTTCCACGTTTTTAAATTCATGCTAGTTCATGCCAAAACATAACTTTTCGAAATTCAAACTTATAGGTTATTTTGACAAATAACCTACATAACCTCAAAACTCAAAAATATCGACAAACGCACGACTTATGTAAATAAAACGAAGGTCTTAAAATACATCGTCTAGGCTGCAATTTACATTATACAAAGAACATTGTTATATATTTTCTGGTTTTGCGATATAGGTTTTATAATTCTATCTCCATTTTAATAAAAACGTAAACATAATATTAAACTACCAACTTTAACGCCCTGCCGGTCTGTTAGCGTTACTATATTATATTTTTTAATATATGTTCTTTATTGCTTTATCTGTTATCATTTATATAATACAATCACTTACAATTTCTTAAATTTAAATATTTTGGAATTTCTGCAAAAAAATGAATTTTTGACCAGTGTGCAATGTATGACAAAAAGTCTTCTGACTACTACAACGGCTGATTTTGTAATTTGTTTTGAAACGTTTATTGTGGGTCAAAATAACTTACAAATAGATAACTAAAAATTTATATTTTTAAATATATTTTTTGTTTTATATAAAACTATGGAATTATTTAATAATAATTATAGTAATAAAAATTTTACTCACATCTTTTGTTGCTATGCTCATCTTATAAAAAATTACCTTAAGTTATGATATTTTTTAAGTTTTAGTAATCATATTTACTTAAAAACTTTTCTCTCTTTTTTTTCTACTTAACTAAATATAATTTGAATATATATGTATGTTTATTGTTTATTTTTTTTTTATTCTAAGGTAGTTTTAGTTAATTTATATCACATGTTTAGCATTAAATCGCTAAATAACTATGAAGGTGTGTGGTTTTTATAATAATTTTGTTTTTGGTCTCTTCTTTTCTTGACATGTTCTAAATTTGTTTTTATGTTTTTTACTTAACACAATTTAAGTGCTTTAAAACTATTTTGAAATACTTTTATTTCCCTTAATAACACTTGTATAATTTTTTGTGTAAATTTTTTTAATTGTTATTTTTTTTTATTCATACTCTTTTAGAAGATACAGTTTCCCCCTCTTATTCCTCCCATTCTGTAGAGATTATTGAGCCTGTACAGTTAAATGTACGAGATCGTTTTAATGAATTATTAAATATAATGAAGAATAGTACTCGCAATAACTTTCAAAAATGTAAAAAGTAAGGTTTATTCATTTTTTAAATATCTATGCACAGTAGCTAAAATGGCACCACTCCTAATTTGGTTTTTGTTCTTGAAAATTAATTTTTAATTATTTGATTAAGCTATAAGGGTATCAAAATAAAATCTTATTATGTATATGTATTATGTAAATTTAAGTGTCTAAAACCCATATTATTTATATAATACTCTTGAAAAATTACTGGGTTGAGCTCAAATATTGTAGCAATATTGAATTTTCGCTATATTTTTTGAAACTAATTTAGAAAATTATATTTTCTTTTTTTATATAATTTATATTTATACAAAATTTATTAAGTCAAATATTTCTTTTTAATTTTTTGACTACTAACTAACTAAAAATAGTCTATTAAACAAAGCAAATCAATTGTAATGCATAAACAGAAAATGCAAACATATCAAAATTCAGAGGCTAAACTCCAATTGCCGCTAACAATAAAGTAGTCTTTTGTAAAAATATAAATTACTAAAGTAAAATAATAAAAAAACTGATATATACGATTTATTTGAAGCCAAATGTACTAGCACTTATTATAAAAGCTACAATTGTAAATACCGCAAAAATATACACATATGTATGTATGTATGTATGTATGAATCTTAACTGTGCGAATGGATGGATGCACTCACTCAACTTGCAAACAGATGAAAATGCGCGCACTCTCAAGTAGTTTTTAAAAATTAAAATTGATATATTAAAGTAATAAGAGCTTTGGCGCACAGTACAACACGAAAAAAAGTAATATAAAAAATATATATTTAAAAATTGTTACTAATTGAAAGGTTGAAGAAAAAAGCAATAATAAAACAATTTAAACTAAATTAGACAAAATAATAAAGATTTAAAATCAATTGTATTTAATTTTAATATATATTTCTTTTTAATAAAGACCTTTAATCCCAAAATACTAAACAAAGGTTTAACAATATGGAATATTATTTTTATAATAAATACATTCATAAAACTGTGTGTTTTTGATCTATAATATTGAAAATAACTTTAGAGTTCAATAACTTTATTATTCCACAAATAAGTTGTGCTATTAAATGAAAAGATGTATACATCTACATATTTTATATAAAAGATAACCGAAATAGATTAGGAAAATTATTAGTTCAACAACTAGTTCCAAATTGCATGCAAATATCCTGCAATCATTTTAGTTTGACGTTGCAACCAATGATGGAGTGCATCCATCCATTTTTGTTCGAAATTCTCACACTTAGAACTTGTTCAGTAAAAGCGTTTGGAAATGTTTCTAGAACAAGTTTTTTAAATAAATTACTTGTATTTGGTGTTCTTTTTCATTCTAATAATCCAATTATTAAAAATCACTTTTTCAAATTTTTGAAACTGATTTTTAAGAATTTTTTAGTGTTTTTAACAGTTGATGGAAGTTATTTGGGAATCAGTAGTTTATTCAAAAAATTGATGTAAAAATAATACAGAACTATTTTTTTGAGCAATAGATCTCAAAACCATGTTCAAACTTAGACCAAAAGTTTACTTTTAATTTGAATTCAAATTGGAATTCATTTGAGAATAAACATTTAACAAATGGTACTTTCTCAACTTGATATCAAATTTTATTCTCAAATCATTCTTTAACCTAAAAATGAATTTCTTTTGAATAGGAAATATTTGAAAAATTGTGCTTTTTCAGTTTAATAGTAAAGGTTGTTCTTATTCTTAAACTATTATCAACCCTAAAGGCAAGTTTATATTTAAGAAAAATAATTTTAAACTAAATAAAATTTATTGAAGATTTACTGATAAAGAATGCAACAAAAAAAATGGAGACTTTAAAAAAATATTTTGAATGTTGAAGTAATTCACGTCACCAGTTTTGGTCTTGGGAAAGTTCAAAAATGTGTTTTTTTTAATATAACAACAACCACATAGAAAATTATTTCGCACTACCCATAATCAAGTGCATAATTTCTGTGTCAACTTTTCCACAATCCTCAGCTTATAGCGTTGCAATTCTTTAAGAAAAAAATTGTATGTATAACAAAAAAAGTATCAAATTTACGAAGAATTTTTTTTTTACAAGAAAAAAGCTAAATATGAAAATATAAAAATCTCAATTAAAAAAATATTAAAATCAAAATAAAGCTTAAATTCATAAAATGTAGAAGAATTTTAATTTGTTTTTATTTATTGTTACAAGTTCTTGTATCTAAAATTGGTGCTCACGTCAACTCCAGCAAAAGTACGCATTTTCGCACTTTTGCAAGACTATATATATATATATATATATATATATATATTCTAAAAAAAATCATCTAATGCAATTTATAACTAAAATGTTGTTTTTGGAATTGTTTAATTTAATGAAAATATAAATATAAAAATTTGAAGTATTTTTTAAATCATTTAAATCTTTATGTATGTAATTTGCGTAAAACGTGCAAAACACTAAAATATTTAAAAAAGTAAATTTTTTTACGAAAAAAGTTTTAGTTTTTTTTTTTTTAATATTAATATATAATATTTTCGTCACAAAAAAAATCTAAATTAAATTGTTTAAGCAATAAATCGCTTTTTAATATAAAAAAAAAAATAAAAATCGTAAGGGGAGAACAATTTAAAAAATAAAGAAAATTGATAGACATGAGGTCAAAAATTGTACTTTTTTATGTGTTCTTTCGTTGAATTTATGATATACATATTTCTATTTCTATATCTGAAAACGACTCAGATAACGCAACTTTATAAAATTGAATAAAAAAGTGATTCTGTTAAATTTTGCTGATTAGTGTTATTACTTATGTTGAAAACTTTGTATGTATTGAATTATCATGAAAAATATAATCATTATTATTTTTTAACTAATATAAAATATACACTTAAAAAACAAGTTATTCTGTACTTAAACAAAATAATTAAATTGCAAGTTGAAATACATATTACACACAGAAAAGCAGAGTGTTTAAGGTGCAATATTTTTATAAATAATTGCAGCACTATTTCCAACAACTTTGAAATGTAAATAAAAAAAAAAAAAAATAAAATAAAAAATTTAAAAAAAATTGTAGTTTTCCGAAAGAAATTAAAAAACTTTAAAAATAGAAAATCTAAAATTAAAGTCGGGAACATTTAAAGGATACATTTTTAGCCATACTACTTTATTTTTGCGGATAAAATAAATATTGAAGTGAAGACTCAATATTTATTAGGTATCAGGGACTATAACCATCATTAAAGTGTTCGCAATAAATTTCCTTCACTCTAATTAATTCCATTGTTCCAATTGTCATAAGACCAATAGAAAAATGTTTAATATAAATAAATAATGGCTTAGTTAAATCTCTTCAAGAATTGCTATACAATTGAATATCTATTGCAAAACAAAACAAAAAAATGAAGCTTTATATATTACGTTTATACGTCCCTTATTTATAAATAAAATAACTTGCAAATAATCACCACCGTTTTTATACGGCAAATTGCATAAAGAAATATATTTTCTTATTTGTTGTGCCGGATCGTATCATTGAAAATTCTATGGACGTAAAAGGAAGTGGCAACGCTGCACGTTGTGGTAAAATGTGTCAAAATTGGCAATTAATAAAATCTTGAAAATTAACTTTTCATAAAAAATTGGGTACCGAATGAAAATACACAAAATTATGTATGAATAGCAATAAAAATCGCTAGTATATGTTGCGTTTCTTTTTTTTTTTTTTTTTTTTTTTTTGTACTGAGCTGTCAAAATTAAATTTTTTTAGATAATGGAAAAAAATTAGGTTCTAATAAAAAGTTTCATGAAGTAAAATTTTAAAACTTTATTTTTAAAATTGAACCATCAACTTCAGGTACTTCAGTGTGTTTTCCTCAAGTATTTTAAAATTTTGTATTTTTCCAAATATTTTTATTATTCTTATTCATTTTTTTTTTTTTTAATACATTAGTTTTAAACTTTGATAGAATGAAACTTAAAATTTTACAGGTGTTTGATTTGATATTTTTCTGAAAAATAGTACATATCGTCATCTAAAATTGCAAAAGGCCGTAACCACTGAAAAATCAAATGTTGGGTTTTACTGGATTTTAATGTACTAACTCAAACTACATCTGCATAAAAAATTTCATATTCATATCTTCAAAAATTACATTAATATCAACAAAAGTCAAAAGGCCACATCAACTTCGTAAACGAAACAGTCGTAAAATTTGTTCCATTTAAGAAAATTTTGTGTTGAAAACAGCAAATAAATTTTTTTTTTTTTTTTTTTTTTTTTTTTTTGATATAAAATTTTAAAACGAATTTTCGTTTTGTTTTACAAAATGTAAGACCCTTTATTGTTTAATTTTAAAACAAAAAATTAATCATTGATATTGTCTTTTTTAATATTCTGAAGAAAAATCGTGCGCCCGATTTTTGAAATTTAAGTTTTTGTGAAAAAAAACTGCTCTCAAATAAAAAACACCTTAAGTGCAGAATTTTTTCTTTATTACCAAATCAAACATTACACAGTGGGGCAGAATCGAAATTTTTTGGAAATAAATCTTTAACTTCTAATCGGCTGGTTAAGTTTTTTAAGTTTGGAAGAATGTCGGCACAAATTTCCTCTGATATAGAAAGTTTTTTAAGCACTAGCAAATTTTTTGTTCCTTACCCGATTTTAAAGATTTGTATAGCGTCTTAAAGCTCTTGATAAGAAGAAATTTCAAATAACTGAATTTTGCAAGATCTTGGAACAATTTTTTTCATATTTACGCCAACATTTCAACCCATTTTATTATATATTTTTTAATTAGAGTTTTAATGAGATAGCTTCGTTTTTAACATTTTCTGTTAACTTAACAGAGACTGTAAAATTAACAGAATCAAATTATTTTTTAAAAATTGGCATTAAAAAATATATACAACTAATTGTTCAGATACGCTATATAAAAATATCATATTTATTAAAAAACAATTTACGGAATTTGAAATTAAAATATGTATTACCCTATTTTGTCAATAGTAACGTAAAAACAAATTGAAAAAATCATATAAAATTAAAAATTGTGTGCGGTTTAGACCTAATGTGCTTAAAAGCCATGGTTTCAAAGATTTCAGAATTTTTGCATTTTGTCAGGGGTAATATGTAGAAAATTGGAAAAATTGGGTAAAATTAAAAATTGTGCGCGGATTAAACCGAACGTGCATGAAAGCTATGGTTTCAAGGATTTAAGGCCAGAATTTATTTCATTTCTTGGCTTTCAATCACATTAGTTTTAATCCGCGCAGAATTTTTAATTTTGCCCGATTTTAAAAAAAAATTCTACGTTACTATTGACGAAATATGGTAATACATATTTTAATTTCAGATTTCTTAAATTGGTATTTTTTTATTAAATGTAATATTTTTGTATATATAGCGGATCTGAACAATCAGTTGTATATATTTGTTTAAATTTTATTGCCAATTTAGAAAAATAATTTGATTCTGTTAATTTTACAGTCTCTGTTAAGTTAGCAGAAAATGTTAAAAACGAAGCTTTCTCACGGAGCTAACTTAACACACATTAAAGAACAAAATTATCTATCGAATAAAAGAAATTTTAAGTCGACATCTTTATTAGGTCCAGAAAAAAATTATGATATATAATTTATGCCGAAAAAGTGTATACTCTTTTTTCTCTAAAATAAAATTTTCCTTTAGAACATATAATAAATTTATACTTTTCTGAAAGGTATCTTCATGGAGATAGTTTCAAGATTAAAAACGAATCGAATTACATAATAGGGCTAAGTACAGATTCTGCCAAATTTCACCTATTTTGTATTATTATAAAGGCAAAAATCACCAAAAATTTCATTGGGATATTTTAATTAATAAAGATTTTATTACAGATACAATATTTATACAATTTTACTTTAATTCTAAAAATCAGAAAAACGATGGACCCCAACTTTTTCAAACAAATTCTGTTGTCTAGCTTACGTAATTCTTAATTATATATACACAAAGATCGAAGTCAATATATTTTACAGAACCAGAACTACACCACTTTAAGATTTAATATTTCACACATATCATATTAAGAGAAATACATTCATTCGTATAACTAAAATTAACAAACATACAACATCAGAATTCTCTCAAAAAATTTTAAATTTCAAAAATGAATTTTTTTTACTTATTGATCAATATAAAAACAAAATGTAAACATTAAAATATTGATATCACCTTTTCCTGATGTAAGCGCCATTTTCAGCCCCTTTTACCTCAATGAGCTCGGTAAGCTTTATTCGCAATTAGTTTGACTAATCACGATTAGTTTTCGTGAGTTATTAACTTGCAAATAAAATATTATACATCACAATTTTCATATCGCAATATTTTTAATTGCAAGTAAGAGGTGCGTATAAACACTGTAATAGTTAATTTTCTGCTTGTCATGTCATAAATACTTTTTAATTTATTTTAAATTAACTAATTAAAAATTACACTTTTACATAACATTGTACTTGAGAAGAATGATTCTCAACTGAAGTTGTTTTATCGTATTTATTTTCTAACCTTTCAAGATTGAATAGTTACAATTTTTTTCAATAATTTTAGTTTGCGCATAAATAAATTCGCACACCTTTTTGTAGTTTTATATACAGTTTAAATAAATATTGTTTGAATACTTTATAACTCAAAAAAAAAAAAATATTTTAATATTTCTATTTGTTAATTATTTTTATGTATTTTTGTTATTATTGCAGGTGGTGCTTTCGAAGGTGTCATTGATGACAATGTTTCGCCTTTCGGTTACATGAAAGGTGAGGGTATCGATGCTGGTTTTGGTGAACATGAATGGATTTGCAGTAGGGATAAGGAACGCACAGATGTTATATTTAATAAATTATCTCCTGTAGATGGTAAAATTTCTGGACAGGGTAAGTTAATGAAACATGTTATTATTGGTACAGCTCGATGTGACTGATTTATTCTTTATATATTTAACTTTTAGCTGCCAAACAAGAACTTATCAAATCAAAATTGCCCAATTCAGTGCTTAGTAAAATTTGGAAACTTTCTGATGTCGATGGCGATGGTTTCTTGGATTCAGATGAGTTTGCCTTAGCTCTACATCTAATCAATGTCAAATTGGATGGTAATGAATTGCCCAATGTTTTGCCCGACCACTTAGTGCCACCATCGAAACGTTGCTAATGTTTAAACTATCTAAAGCAAGAAATAAACAATATAAATAATATTCTGCTGTTAAGTTATACACCACACTATGTTTTCACATTACATCGTTTATTTATTTTAATATTCTTGTTTCTTAAGTCCGAAAAACTAGAAAGCATCTCTTTTGCTATATTAACGCCTTTATTTGTTGTTATAATATTTAAAATGCTTTATTTCTATTTTTATTTTGAATAATTGTTTATGTAATTGTATACATAAATTTATAAACTGGCCGTGTTTAAGAATTAAAAAAAAAATAGGTATTTCCTTTTATTTTGATTTAAAAATATATATTAAATTTTAAAAACTACACCTAAAACAAAAGCTATCACACAAAGAAGAGTTTAAAAAACGTAATTAACACTAAATTTAAATATAGACTTTTTGTGTAAAAAAAAAAATATATAAATTAAATCTAATATTATCGTATATTTTATATATGTACGAGTCTGAAAAAACGTATTTATTTCATAAATTTTTTTTGCATATTACTAATTAATAAACATATACAGATACACATAAAAGTCCTATATAATATTATGAATATGTAATTTAAATAAACAAATTAACAATTCATTTTATAGATATTTAAAAACATATTAAAATATTCTATATGTATGTATTTAAAGAAACGATGTTTATTTAAAATCCTAAATTCAATAGTTTATTTATTATCGTTATTTAAGTAAAACATTTGTGCAATTTTTTTCTTTTTTCTCCGAAACATATTACCGTTCATATCAAGCACTTTTTTATATTTTCCCTATTAAATTCTGTTTCAAACATCTGATTTAAATGCCTTAAATAGTTTATTATTATTTTTTTTTTTAATAATCTTAGTAAAATTTAAAATAATTAAAAAAATATGAAGAGTGAACAATAAGAAAGATTTTTTTGTCAAAAGAATATATTTTTTGTAATAATGAAATTAAATTAATAAAAAACATTAAGTTAAAATTTCCTTGTCCAACGGTTTTATATTAAAATCGACTTAAGTTACTGTCGTCTCCAATCAGTAAATCTCTAATATAACTGAAAGCTTTGCCACGAAAATTTGCAAAAGGTTATTTATATATTTCTTAATTCTTACTGTAGCCAAGCTTTTTTCCTATCTTTATGCTAAATTTCAAGCCAATATCTTCACAAATGACCAAAGAAATAATACATACTAAAATTAACCAAACACAAAACCTTTTTTGGAAACGAAATAAAAAATAAATCACTTTTTTTGTGAAGTATTAGGTAAACAGAATGGACAGTAAGTGAATTTTTCAATATAAAATTTATACTTTTGATTACAACTAGGAAACTTTACCAGATATTACAATGAAACTTTCTCCAACTGAAAGATTGAAATTTTGGATACACAATGATTATATAGAAAAATGCCCACTTTGTAAATTTTAAGCTTTTATCACAAAAATTCATATAACTTTGATCCTATATAATATAGATTTTACAACGCTATATTCGAGCCAATATCTGCTTCTAACCATGTGCTAAATTTCTAGTAAGTAGCTTTCTAAACGTCAAAGATATACTGGTATTTATACGATACTTGAGAAGCTATTTTACTACGAATTTAGTGATGTAAAACATTTTAAACTTTCGCTTATATCTCGGAAACTATACCAGATTTTTTTGCAAAACTTTCTCACACAACAATATTGTGGAAAAGCGTTTTGTGTATTTCTTAATTCTATACTGTAATCGAGCTCTTTGCTCTGTCTCTGCCCAATTTCAAGTTAACATCTTCCCGAATGACCAAGATATGATAGGATTTATTAAAAACCAAACTAGTTTAAAACGAAATAAAAATCAGAATTGAAAGTAGGTGAAATTTTCATTATAAAATTTGTAGTTTTGCTTATAACTCGGAAACTATGCCAAATCTTCGATGAGACTCTCCAACGGAAGATTAGAATCTTTACTACACAATGATTTGATAAAAAAAAACGCCCACTGACACATCCACTTTAAGATTTTTTTTTTTTATATTTTAGCACAAAATCTTGCATAGCTCTGGTTCAATATATTAGGGATTTTCCTCTCTGTATTATTGTCAAACCTTTTTCCAACTCTTTTTCTTCCTTCATGACACAATGTGTCAAAGCCACCAGAGCTGAAATGAGACACTAGGTCTATCTATATTGCCAGCTTTGTGGGGATATCGATCTCCCAACCTATCTTCATATCGGAAGCTGGACCGCCTAGATCTTTTTATTTAGAGGGTTGTTAATTCGAGTTCCAGGCTACTTATATCTTCATATAAGAAGCTGTAATACTCAGATAAAAGCACGTGGTCAATATAAACGACGCACAACTTTTACAGTTAGTTATGCGTTTTAATACACCGCATCGGTGCGAGTGAGACGTAAATTTCTCAAAGACCAACCAGGAAAAACCCGTCTAACTCTGTACTTAGGAAATAATTACGGTGATGCGTGAGTTGTTCTCCAACCCAAAAATACTTTGGGACTCCATTTTTCCATCTCTGTGTTAAATTTCAAGTAAATGGCTTGTAAATGACCAAGCTGTTCCAAAATTCAAACATGCAAGTTAGTACCGCTTTTAAAAGGTATTGCCAGCTGGAAGTACAATTCGACTTAGTTGAGCTACAAACCTTAACTGCATTATCGCTACCTAAGACACAAAAAAATCTCTATTCCCTAGTGTCTACTTAGGCAAATTTATATCAAAACAAACGTCAAAATCAGTGCGAATATATACAAGATTACCTTAGTTAAACAGTTGATTATTATTTTGGTTGTTATAGTTGTCAAACTGCATATATAAAAAACAATAATGAATACGCCATATTGTTGTATTTGTGCAACTGTTGCCACCTTCCACAAATTCACGTTAAGTTTGACGTTTGTCTTGATAAAAAAATCTACAATGTAGACACTATTGTAGACACGCTTGTAAATATAGTAGAGTGCGTTTGTTTTTAAGTGAATTTAATACTTTTTGAAGCAACCAAACAAGTACTTAACCAGCAAAAAAAAAAAAAATACATGCAAAAAATGGAGTTGTATCAGGGTTTAAAATGATGATGATCAGGTTCAATTTAAGTGGATCATGCATAATTTAAAATGTTTCCTTGGTGAAAGAAATTGCTTTTTATGAGCATTGTGAAATATCATTTAAAATTTTTTTTGAATATATGTAAAAGAAAATTTGTATTCAAATTTATATTTTTTCGCGATTGAAAGTAATATTTTTATGGGATAAAGAAACTTATTTATTATTTAAATAAAAATTATTTCCATTTTTTAAAAAAAGAACAAATAACTTCTATTTGATAAAAAATTAACTCATAGTTAAATTAGATTTTTGTGTTAAATTTAATCACTTCCATAACTTTGAATTTAAAGTCCGGAAAATTACGCTACTTTTTTTTTGCTGGGTTACATTATTAATATAAACAAATGACCGGGTTTAATTAAGTTTATTATCATGGCATAATCATTTAGAAGGTGATTATTTTTTTTGTTAATTACAACTGTCAAACTCTAAGTAAAAAAAATAAATTTCTCTCTTAACAATTGCTAAGAACGTCAAACTCCATATATAAAAAATTTTAGCAAAAAATCCTCCCAAACTGGCATTACCTTGTTTAACTTTACTTGTTTATTATCTTATCGACTAAAAATGAGTAATTTTTCTTTCTACTAGTTAATAGCTGATGTCCAGCAGTAGTCATTAGTAAACTTTGGCGGCTATCAGAACATAATCGATAAACAAATTATACAAAAAACTTTCCACTACAAAATGGCAACATATGAAGAAGTTAAAGATGTGCCTAATCATCCCGAAATATACCTAATTGATGTAAGAAATAAAGATGAATTAGCTACAACTGGAGCCATACCCGGCAGCATTAATATACCACGTAAATATTAGTTATTATTTACTTTAAACTTAATTAAATTAAATATTTTTTTGTTTATTTGCAATAGTCCCCGAATTGGACCAGGCTTTTGAATTGTCTGATAATGATTTCAAGACACAATTCAATCGTGACAAACCATCCCATGATTCACCACTGATCTTCAGTTGCTTAAAAGGTGGAAGAGCACAAAAAGCTACTGATTTTGCTGTAGCTCAAGGCTTTAAAAAGTAAGTTCGTAAAATTATAAGTGTTTGCTAATTAATTTTATAATTTTAACACTTGCTTTTAGTGCTAAACCATACGCAGGTTCATGGACTGAATGGGCACAAAAGGAGGGCTTGTAAAACCATACATTTTATCAAATAATGCAAGAAAATACGTTTAAATTATTTAAAATTTTTATAATTATTAAACAAAAACTGTACTATATATATATATATATATATATATATATATATATATATATATATATATATATATATATATATATATATATATATATATATATATATATATATATATATATATATATATATATATATATATAATATATATATATATACCAAGTTTGGTTGAATATATAATCTAACTATTTCATCAAAAGTACATCGTGCTCCAAATAACTTCATATGAAATACGAAACTTCAGAAATACAAAAACAGTTCCCTTAAATCCAAGCTGATATCGATTCCTTTATCTTATTCTTTTTTATTTTTTCAATTTCACTAAATTATGCTGTAAAAATATAATTTTCATATAATACATTATGTATTTTTTTCTACAAGTGTTAAATTTATTTTAATTTTCCTGAAAATGAAGTTTTTTTTACTAAGGAAAAAAATAATTTCTATATTATCATATAATTTTAAAATTGTGATATCATTAATGATACTGTTTTGTTTCTTGGTTTTTTGGAAAGCTACAAAATATAAAATATGAAAAAATCCGTTACACAGAAAAAAGTTTGTACATAAATATAAAAATTAACTTTCATTGATTTCAATTCATAATATTTAAGAATATTTCTTAAGCGTTAAAACTTTTTTTTTTATATTTTTTTCAAATGAATCAAAAGTCAAGAAGACTGAAAAAATTGTTTAAATTTTCATTTATATTTTCAATTTGTAAAAAAATGTTTGAAATTTTCTTCAGATAAATTTAAATTTTTAATGATTTTTAGCTACATTTTGGGAACATAACAGAAGCGCTTTTTATGCAGAATTCGTGCGAAATTATGCAAATTTCTAAACATTATTTTTTTACAGATTTTCCTTGGAATTTTGCCATTTTAAGGCGTTTATTGTTATATTTTTCGTTTACCATTTGCAATCAAATCTAATAATGCTAAATCAACCAAATTTTTGCAAAATTACTAAAATTTTCATTATGAACAATTTAATAAATAATATCTACGAACAAAATTTTATTTTTTATGAAAAATGTTTGGGAAAAAAGTCATGTTCGATTCATATCTTTTATGAAAAAATTTATGTACTTTTTTTCTCTGTGTAGGTATTTATAAAATTTTAAAGTAAAAAGTTAATTTTTTATATATTGAATTTCTTTTGTATATTTATCATTGTTATTAAGAAAATATTCAAATATTTTTCACATTTTAAAAATCTTAATTTTTTTCTCAAAAAAAAAGTTTAGATTTTGCCAATTTCAGGTTTATATCCAAGGGGTGGGGTACCGTATCACCTCGTAACCCTTTATGAGTTCATCATAGGGTTCATCAAAATTCGCTGGACGAATTTCCCGCAAGAATTCTTTCTTTAAGGTTTTGTTATCGATGCTCAATTACAAAATACTTAAAATATAAAAAAAATTTAGTTTTTATAAAATAGATTTATGTAATGACACATTTTTAAATATAACAATGAATTTCTAAAAAAACATTTTGAAAATGTTAACACCCATATTCACAACTTTTAAATTTAAAATTTCATGTAAATCTTTTTTTATAAAAATGTCTCTAAATTGTATTTTAAATTTAAAACTTATTTGTGAAATATTTGAAATTTTATTTATTTTGAAACAGAAATATTTACTAAAAACTATTTTCTGTACTTATTTGAATTTCTGTAAGTGTTGTATTATGACAAAAAAAAAATCATCTTCAAACATACATATATTTTATTTTAAAAGTATATAGATATATTTGCGTCTTTTTTAGTTTTTATGCTTTTTAATTAATATTGTATTTTTCCAAATAGCCGGGAATGCCTTAAATAAAATCCCGATTCCCGGGAGTTGAAAAAGGTCGGGAAATTAAAAACCCTAGTTCATCATTATATAACACAGGGTACGTTTTCGTAAAATTGAAAGAGCTTTTGAATGTGTGCATCATACTGAGACTGCAGTATGAAAATTCAAAATCGTTTTCATTTCAAAATGAACACCATTCGCAAAGTAGCTCTGGGTTGGGGAACAACTATCGCTTCACGGTAATTATTTCTTAAGTGCAGTCAGGCGGGTTTTTGTTGCTTGGCCTTCGAGAATTTTATTATGATAAGATTGGATAAATATATGATAACATGGGATAATAATATGATAACATGGAACAATAATGTGAAGAATGCAATAATTATATTATAAAATGGAATCATGATATGAGAATGTGGTATAATAATATAATAAGATAGAATAATAATATAATAACATGAAATCATAATCTGATAGAATGAGATACTGATGTTTTAGATTGTTCAATTATATGTAAAACTAGAATCATTGCATGAAAAACAAACCATAAAATCTGACAAAATATGACAAAATGGAATCATAATAATCATACTTATATTCATTCCAATCATATTATGTTGCTCTTAGATTATGGTCACCACAACTATATTTTTTTCTCTGCGTGTTTATAACACGATTTAATAATAGCGCGAACTTGATATAACGCATTTATGCAAAAATGAAAAAAACCTTGAATTGCTCGAAATACTAAACTGTGTTGAATGAAATGAAAAAACTTATTTTAACAAAATGTTTTAAAAATGGCTCTAAAACAAAAGAATATAAGTAATTCTTAAGCGAAATGCTTTATAATTACTGGAAAAAATCAATGTTTTGGATCGATAAAAGAAGGAGAAAAAGCAAGATATGTAACAAAATATAATAATTCATCAAAACGTGTGTCCACAATACGAGACAATTTAAAGGACAAAATTGAAAATGAGCTTATAATTTGAAGAGAACCGGATAAGCAAAATATATAAACGAAATAAAAATATGATTAAATAATATGATGAAGACGAAACTTGTAAAATAAATTATTGGCTAGTAATGGCATTTTCACGAATTTTATGAATTCAATTCATCCGGAGATTTAAATACTGAATAATTTCCATATTACTTTAATTTAATTCAATTAATTAAGGATGTTGGGTATCATCCTCAAAAAGTATTTAAGGCTGAATGATATTAGAAAAATTTTTTAAATACGAAATATTTGGCACCAAATGATTCATTTTTTAATCAGCAAAAATATTAAATAAAAAATAATATTTTTATGTGTTTTAATTTAACACGATTTTTTGGCGCCAAACTCACATTTTTTACTTAATTTGTGTTTCAAATTACGCGATATATAAAAGAGCCGGTCCCAAAATAAAATTTTCTACCTATTTTGAACCTTGTTTTATCAAAGAACGTAAAATTTCGATGTTTAGTGTTATTTTGAAAAAAAAAAAAATAAATAAATAATATTTGAACTTAAATAAAATTTAAATTTCAATTTGGGCGTAATTTCACCGGTCCCAATTAATCGCGTAAATCATAGTTACCTGCATGTTTTTACAACTTAAACCTTTTCATAAATTGCTAAACAAATAAATTTCTTAAAATGCTAATAAAAAGGATAGATATATATTTTTATATACATAAGGACAACTTTTTTATATTATACTAAATTTTCATAACGATAGCTTTATTTATATAAATTTTATTTAAGTTCAAATATTATTTATTTTTTTTTTTTTACAAAATAACACTAAACATCGAAATTTTACGTTCATTAATAAATTTAATGAAGAAAGTTCGTTCTACTATATTATTATTTATATATTATTTTTTAAGTTATAACATTTCCAATGATACCAAATACTTGTATAAACAGATCGTTTACAAACTAACAGACTTGACCCACTTCGAAAAAAATTGCATATTTTCCTTCATTTCTATGGTAAATGTGTGCTGCAGCATTCTATACACATAAGTGCACAGCTGTTTCAACATGTTTTTTTAATATTTGTGTAACTTTTGAACTGTTAAATATATTTAAATGAAATTTCACATAGTTATTGCTGAGATATTTTTAAACCGTTTTGGAGGATAACAAGTTTCTAGCTGGTCTCCGTGCAGGAACTCCGAAATTGGTCACCTCGAATATTAGTAATTTATTAGCTTTAGGTTTATATTGCTTAAAATAACTCTTCTTAATAAAAAAAAACATAAAAAGTATATTCTATTCAATTCTGTATATATCATTTTATCTCAACAAAATATTCATTTACATCGAATGTATCAAGAACCTCTTAAATATCATCGTTTTCGTGCATTACATTATTGTTAGTTGTACACTTATTTTTTATCGATGTTAGAGCAAGATCGGAAAACAATAAAAAGTAATTCAAAGGTCCTGGTTTTGACATATTCTGGAACTTTTTCTTGTATTATATAGTTGAATGTGCTTGAAGTCAGAATTTCGGGCATCCTGTGCCTTTTCTGTTAGTTCACCTAGTGGTAACATGTTTGAATCCAAAATCTGACGACCATGTTGAAGTACTTTGTGAACAGTCGGTGTTCATTCCTTCCATCCATATAACCATCGCAAAAGCTTTAAAGTATCTGTGGTGAATAACTACATTTTCTCTCAAAATCACATTACATTTTCGAAGAAGTTCCACATCAGTCCCAATAATTTGAGATATATCATCTCAAATTATTGGGACTAATGTTTTCAAAGAATCTCTTTCTCATGTTGCCATCATTTGCACTTCCATATGCTACAAGTGTCTTTTTTCATCTGCTCTCTTTTCAATAAGTTTCTTGTTTTTCCTAAAACTTTTTTTGTTGGTTTCCAGGCATATTTCTATATTTGAGATCATACCCAATGTGAAGCATGTGTTCCAAAAAGCGTACACGGGCGGAGATATACCAATGTTTAGGGCATCTTTATTAATATTTGTCAGCAGTAATTTGTGAAAATTGCGATTTTTTCAATCCACATACAGGGCATGTCCATGCAGAATTAGTATTCGTAATGGCATTGCATTGTTAATTGAAGTGTATGTTGATATAATAGCCATATATTCAATGCAAACCGGACATAAATTTTCAATTGATTGTTTGATTTATCAACCCAGTTCAGTGTGCATTGTTTACTATCTTTTACATATTGAAATCTTATTCCTTTGATCCTGGATTTGGGTTTTCTGAACATATTTAGTAGCATTAGTTGACATAAATGGTTCATTCGAATCCTTTCTTAAATATGGTCAAAACAGCGATGCCATAAAAACACTTTTGTAGTCTGTACTTCACCTGATAACGTTTGTTTGTATTCTGATAGTGCTGACAATCTATCACATCCCCATTTGCATATTAATGTAAAGTTCCAATGCCACGTTTTTCGAAAATGTTGAGAGAAGCCTTGAAGCGATATTTTCAAGTGCGACAAATTAATAAATACTCTTTCATTGTCTATTTTACTAGGTATGATAATTTGAATAATTGAATATACAATTTTTTTCATAGGCTGAATTTCAATTAATAAAATAATTGAATATGTATTATTCGTAATTGAAATGGAGTTTATATTTTTCCATGTAAATTTTGAATTCAATTTGCTTTTAATTTGAGTAATTTATTTAATTATAAAAAGATTTGAAATCATTTTAAAATATAAAATATGTAATCAAGGATTTTACATGCAATTACGTTAAACATTCTTTTAGAAACATTAAAATAATAAAATAAAATGGTCCAAAGGAAAAAATGTCATATCATATTGAGAGAAGCCTTGAAGCGATATTTTCAAGTGCGACAAATTAATAAATACTTTTTCATTGTCTATTGTACTAGGTATGATAATTTGAATAATTGAATATACAATTTTTTTCATAGGCTGAATTTCAATTAATAAAATAATTGAATATATATTATTCGTAATTGAAAATGGAGTTTATATTTTTCTATGTAAATTTTGAATTCAATTTGCTTTTAATTTGAGTAATTTATTCAATTATAAAAAGATTTGAAATCATTTTAAAATATAAAATATGTAATCAAGGATTTTACATGCATTTACGTTAAACATTCTTTTAGAAATATTAAAATAATAAAATGGTCCAGAGGAAAAAATGTCATATCTATGTGTAAAATAATTTAAAATCAAATCATAAATGTAATTTTGGCTATTTTTTTTAAATTCATACTCGAGATTACCAACTTCGGAGGCTAAGAACCTGTGCTCCTCCAAATGAATTCCATTGGTCATGTGATGTATTTCATTCAAATACATCCAGTATTTCTAAAGTTACAGAATTATTCTCAAAAAAATCGTTTGGGAACAATTGAACACAGCTTGCATATACAAAAAACAATAACACTGACAGTCATTCCAATGCTTCAGTTTATATATGTACATACACATATGTTTGTGTGTGTTGATTGGTTTAATCAAAAAACTGAAATTTTAAAAAAATTTGTGACCGATCTATATAAGAACGAAGTCCGTAATTTTTATGAGGGCTCTAAAAACAACAAAAACTTGTTTTTGCCGATACCTAGAATATTTATTGGCTGATTTTTCATTTTTTGGCATAAAAATTCAGAACAATGTATACAAATTTTCTGTGAAAGAAATAAATTATTAGCTTATAAGGGCTTCAACAAGTCGAAAAAAAACCTCTAAAACGGGTTTTTAAGATATCCCCGAAATTTTTTAACTAATTTTGTTAAATTTTAGTAGCAAAATTCTCGAAAGTATTACCGACTGTTTGATACATATATCATATACACTATGTGTCACAACTATAAACGTACTCTATTTTCTCAAATTTCAGAAATTTTGCAGTGTTTCATAACTATAAAAGTTTTTAACTAAAATCTTCTAAATTTATAAAACTGAATGAAAAAAAAATTACCAGTTTAAATTTACCTTGATTGAAAAAATCTCTTGCATTCTTTTCACCAATTTCATTCTCAATTACTCAAAAAAACTGGATGTTTTAATAGAAGAAGCATTTGGGGATATTTGAAAATAACTGAACAAAGCTGAATTTTTACGTTTGCTCTCTTTTTTATTAATGCAACGGAGGAGCTTTCAGCAGGTTGTTATATACAATTTTATAATTCGAGCATAAAATAATTTCTTTTATAATTATTCAAAATTAGATTAGAAAAGATAATTAAAAGAAAATTATTTTTAATTAAAATATAAATTTTAACAAAACACAAAATCTTTATATGCAAATTTTTTATATATATTTTTTTAACTTAATTTCTGTTAAAAGTAACTGATAGTTGAATTTAATGATGTCATTTTAATAAATTTAAACTACATAGTTAGAAACAGGAAAATATAAAGAACAATTAAATTTTGAACAAATAAATGGAAATCTTATAAATAGTAACAATTATAAATAAAACGCAAAAATTGTAATATAATAATAATACTTATAGGTATATGTGACTAAAATATAAATAATAAATAGGGTCCACTAAGACTGACAATTATTACTAATTTAAATTAAAGTGATTATTACAAAGCATCCTTAAATAAAACTGCTTAATTAAAAATTGTTTCCAATGAGGTAAATAGTATTTACAATTTTGAAAAAATAATAAATAATTATAATTTAACTTCTTTAAGTTCACCCCAACTTTTACCAATTTTCAATTTTACTTTCAGAGGAACATTAAGTTTAACGCAATTTTCCATGGTTATACTTAAGACTTTAGCAATTTTCTTAGCCTTTTCCTCGGGCACTTCAAATATTAGTTCGTCATGTAAATGTAAAACTAAACGGACAGACAGTGGATCTATACATAATTTTTCTCTATATTTTATAATATTTTTTTCCATTCGTAAAATAGCACTTTTTGCTATATCAGCAGCCGATCCTTGAATGGTAGAGTTTACGGCTTGGCGTTCTGCTTGACCTAAAAGAAAAATAGGAATTTGTATGTATAAACTGTTGGTGTCCAATGTTATAGGGCATTGTTGATTAACATAATAAGCTAAAATGCGCTGGGTTTATATTTATTATCTAAGCTATTAAATATGCGGAATTATTTTCAAGAAATTAAAAAATTTATAACAGCTAATGTTTTTTAATTTGTTTTAATTTTCCTTTCTTATTACGTGAGATATAATTCTTTACTATTTTTGTTTTAATTGATAAGTTCAGTTATCAATTGTTTTGTTTGATTATTATTAAATATAATTATACCCAGCAAAAATAAATTGAAATGGTTCAAAGTTCACTTTCAGGACTTCTAAATCAATAGTACAATCAAATTCATTCTTTTTAAATTCGAAATTATTCTTCATTATGGAAGTGATTAAAATCAACATCTAAAAATATGATTTAACAGTGATCTAAAAGTTGTTATATTTTACTTATTTTATTAATAATAAATATTAATAACTTTTATTTAAATAATAAATTAGTTTTTTAGTCCCATAAACATTTTTCTTTCGAAGTCTAAAAAATAAGCTTTTTTAATAAAAATTTTTATTTATATTTGGAAATCATTTAAATAAGCTTAAAAGAATTATTTCTTTCACCAATAAAAAATCGTTTTCAAATCATGAAACTTTGATGTGTTGAACTTCTGATTCAACTCCACCTTTGTCATATAATAAAATAAATAGATTGTAAAATAATATAAAAACATTTACTTCTTATTAACGCTTCACCACTGTTGATATTTTCCAAATAACGTCTTCTGCCTGTTATTGTTTCAATGTAACCATTATTTCTAGAAAATTTTATAACCTTTTCTGTATATAATCTGAAAGAAATAAAAATATATTTTATATTTTGACATACTATTTAGAACATACATTAAATAGTACCTTATACCCGGATAGGCTGCATGAAATTGTTCTGATACAAGTTTTGCTTCTTGTTCCGTGCATTTAAGACCTTCAGCTAATGACCTCATACCCATGCCATAAACAATGCCATAACATATTTGCTTTGTACCATTTCGTAATTGTTCTGTTACACTATTTTCGGAGATTTTATTCCATCTTGCTGCAATTGCCACAAACACATCCTTTTCTGATTTCATAACCTGCAACAGCGCGGAATCTTGTGATAAATGTGCCAGTATACGCATTTCTAATTGACAGAAATCTGAAGATATTAAGCAGCGTTTAGCATCTGCGGGAAAGAAAGCACTACGACATGATATTGTCATTTTTTCTGTTCCCATTTCAACTTCAAAATCTTTTGCAACATTTTGTAAATTAGGTTCAGTCATGGAAATACGGCCCGTAGATGTAAATGTAATGCTTTGGCCATGAATTCTATAATATAGAAGTTAAATGGTAATAATCAATTTATTATAATAAAAACGACAAGCTAACCTTTCATCTTTTACGCATTTTAACAACGGTTGTATGTTTTTTGTTATAGTAACACTTAATTTACGATAAGTAATTATCATTTGTGATATAGGTGAATCGATTTTCTCTAGGATCTGTTTAGAAGTACTAATACGGCCATTTGTTTTGCGATGTAAACCTAAAACCTATTCTTAGATGGTCTATAAGAATAAAAATATATTATATATAAAATTTTACATACTTACCCTGGCTACAGCAGAAGATGATCCTAAATTGAATCTTGAACCATGCATTTCATAAATTTTAGTTTCCAATTTCTTCAAAGAATCCACCATTTGCTGGAACAGTTTATGTAAAGCTTCAGAGTTAGTAGGAAATCCTACATCTTCCATATTACATAGAGACATTTGTAAAGGCATTTCTAGTTCTAAGACGAAAAAATGTTTAACTATATGTGAGCTTTGAAGTAATCAATTAAATACCAGTAAAAAACTTCTGCAGTTGACCACTTCCAATACGTTCGAGATTTTCTATTTGACCTTTTAAAATATGTATTGTAACACAAGCTTCTATTGAAGATCTAAAACAATAAACATATGAAAATGTGAAATGAAGAACATTCGAACTAAAATAGGAATAAAAATTCATTACCTAACCTTAGCTAAAATTGCACTATCCGAATCCAAGCCATAACTATTATAGCCGCGACCTCTGCCACATAAATTAACTAAAGCAGAACATTCTGGGGCAAATTGTTGAGCCTTTAATCATAGAGAATATTGTGAAATCGAGTTTAAGAATGAATAATATTTACAACCTTACCAAACTATGTAAATTAAGGTTTTTATCAGGTTGTAATAACCAATTGGCAATTTTAGGATCCTCTAAAGCTACAGAAATTTCATTAATATCCTTTAATATTTTACGCAATATTTTCATTTGTTCTTTAGCATCATAAACTAACAAAGTATGGTTCGATGATCTTAATAGCATACGTAAATATTTACACTTAATTTCTCCTGTCAATCCTTTACAAGATCCTTCGGGTTGCATGTTCATGTAATAGACAACATTTTCCGATATACAAAAGCCTATACCATCCAAATAATTTGTATCATCAATTTGAAATTCATATGATTTGATTGCATCATTTTCTTTTTCCGCGGCAGCCATTTGATTTAACAAGAGATTTGCTCCTATCACGGGTTTTCGTTTATCGTTTTTCTGTTGAATGCCTAAACAAAATCCCAAACGTGTATTCGCCATAAATTCCTTAAATGCACCCTTAAAAATTTGCTGATCTCCACAAATATCTATAATATCAAGAGATTTGAATGAAGATGATTCAGTATCCACTTTTGAGCAGCTAAGTATGTGGGAGGCATTTAATTGTATAGGATTTTTTATAAGAGAATTTTCCATGGAAAGATCAGAAAGCTCTATGCTCGTAGAAGAAGGAGGTTCTAAAGGTTTTTCGGTAACATGAGCTTTTTGTAATTTCGAAATTTTAGTTGAATGTGTAGTTTTAGGACTTTGTATTTTTTGTGTAGCACGTAAAGATCTTAAAAATCGTGAAGCATGAGGAGAATTTGTTTTATTTTCCCGCAGATCTTCTATTAGTTGTTGTGAACTTGGTATTTCATCTTCTGGTGATTTATTTACAAATTCCGGTATAGAATTTTTTTTTAAATTATTTGCTTCCTTTGAGACTTCTTGAATACCGGTGTTGATTGTAAACGAATCTTCGTTTCCAAACAAATCGTTTTCAGGACTTTTCGCATCATTTTTAGGCTTAATTGTTTTGTTTGTTTGCTTCTCAATTCTAGTTGAGCTTATTAAATGGTTACGTGGACTTCTTCTAGGTAATTTCGGAGTTTCTTGTTTTTCTTCGTTATAGGTCGATTTAGGAGTGTTTGAATTTTTTATTATATTTTGAGATTTTATATTATTTTGTGCCAGAACTGTATTTTTTGGTGTAGATTTATTTGAAATGTCAACAATATTAGTTGCTTTAGAATTGCTAATTGTTGAAGTAGCTGTTTTGGTTTCTGGCGTATTCACTAATTGCTTTTCTTCTTGGTCCCTTCTTTTGGCCCATTCTTGTTTTTTCATCTCCGACAATTGTTTAGCTCTTAACAATCTTTGAGCTTTTTTACTAGTACTTGGCTTTTCTTCCGCATTAACATTATTGTTATTTTGTACAGAAGTTTTTATTACATTAGGGGATGCGACATCTAAATCTTTTAGTTTTTCTGACGATTTTGTTGTTTCAGTAGATTTTGTTGAGATGCTTTTTACTTCATTCTCAATGTTTTCCAGTTTACTATTTATTGCCTTTTTCATTATTTTAGGAGGTGTAACATCTAAATTTTCTTTAGGATTATCTGAGGATTTCCGTTTTTCTGAATTAATTGGATTTTTTTCTTTTTCAAAAGTTTTTTTATTAGAATCATTTTTATGGTTGGTCCTTTTTTCCACATTTTCAATGACTTTGAGAAACTTTGAATCATCTTCAAATGTTATATTTTTTTCTTTTGATTTTACTTCTGAATGATGTTTCGTGGTGTCTATATTTTTCTCCCTAAATGGTTTGGCTATATGAACATCATCTTTGAATGATTTTGTATTTTCCTCATAGATATTATGGTTTTCTTTTTGTTTTATTTCCTCTATCTTTGTTTTAGAGTCAACTGTATGAAAAATTTTATTATTATTATTTAAAATTACCTTTTTGTTGTCTTCTACTTTATGATCACCAATAACTTCTTCTTTCAAAATAACTTTCCGCTTATTGTTTGGATGTGTTGTTCCTCTTTCTAGTGGTTTTATTAGATTTTGTTTGTCTTTAATTTTTTGTATGATTTTTTGATTTTGTTCAGAATCATTTTGCTGTAGAATATTTTTATCATCTTTCATATCGTCTCGAGTTTGATCTAAATTATATTTGGCCAGAACATTATGAAATTTATTTTCTTCATAAGACATGTACAAATCATTTGCATCTACTTTATCATCTTCCTGTTTATTTTCACAAATACTTTGAGACCATTTAATATTACCCACACCTATTTCGTATTGCACAAACTGCCTGGCCTCTTGTATTAGTAATTTTGCAGCTTCGGCTACAGTGAGACCAGCTTTACCAGTTATAAAGAAGTTTCTAGCTTCATTACGTTGTGCTGCTTCGAAATCATTTTCATTATCATACTTTTTTGCTGAATCAAAACTTAAGGTATTATGAAGTATTTTTTCAATATCTGAAATATCAGCACTAGCCAATTCAACCAATGATGTAATCCCAGCATCGAAAAGTGATCTAGCTCTTTTATGATTAAGATCTGGTAAACGCATTAAATCAATTAAATCTCGATGTATACCAAAATATAAACGCTCTTTAAATTGTGACACAATCAACGATAGTGTATCCCATTGTAAGGAATTGCAAAATGATGTAACTATACCAGCAAAAGTTGAGGCCGTTTGTTGTAAACTTTGCAACATGCCACGCGTACATTTATACTTAATGGCCACTATATTAATAGGAGTCTCATTGACCAATTCTTGCAAAGCCAAAGCAGTATAAAATCTATTTTTTTTTATTTATGGTTAATGTAGTTATTCATAAAATTAATAAAACTAACCTTTTGTGTATTTGCATTAACTTGTAATCTAACTTAGTTTGGCCCCTCATGGCTCTAACTAAAAATGATTCTTTTACGCCTACCAACTCCCCTACTTTTTTCATGGCCGGTGATAATTTCTCCCAGAGATCGAGGAATAGAAGCCAGTCCAAATCTTGTAATTGGTAGCATACTGAATAAGGTGTTACCAAATAAACAGCATGCAATTCGGATTCCAAAACAAAACAACGTCTTGATTTTTGTAATTCGGCAAACAATATTAAACCATCAGTAGGAGGCAAAGATGAAGCTAAATAATATCAAATTTCTTTTTATAAAAAAATTACAAAATATAATTTAGTTTTATTTACCCAAACAAGCCTGTCCTAGACGTGTGGCTACATAATGTTGCTCCTGAGTCTCCTCAATCTTTTGCAAACGTATAAACTCATATTCAATAAGAAAGTCCAAAGCTCCACCTATATATTCACTATTTGTTGTTTCATCTTGACTTTGTTCTTTCTCTTGAGTTGCTAATTGCTTTTGGGCACTCAAAAGTGTGCAATTAACAAAATTGTCAATATCTTCTTTGCTAGTAGCTACTCCTGAAGATATAACTTCTAACAAGGCACGTTTGAGATGTGTCTGAAATAATTCGCCTTAATTAAAAACTCTTACAACTTAATTACTATTTAACTTACGCTGCTATCAAGATCAAGACACGAGCTTATGGGTCGTAAATCCGCAGTAATCAATTCTTTACCTATACGAGCATTGCTATCTGTACAAATTAATATAGACTCTCCCAATGTATCCTACAAAGACAAATATTAATACAATAAGAAAAATTAACAATTTAAGAAAAACAAATATACCTTTCCAGTTCTTCCAGCACGGCCAATCATTTGGCGATATGTAAGGGAACTCATTTGTTTACCTCCAAATAAAGGGGATCTTATTAAAACGCGTCGAGCTGGTAAATTAACACCTTAACAGAAAAGTATAATATACATTATTTTTACGTCTATTTATTTTACTTAGATTATTTGGATGTATAAGTTAATAAAGACAAATATAACATACCAGAACTTAATGTACTTGTAGCTACAATAACTTTTAAGGCCCCTGACTTAAAACTAGCTTCCACAATATCTCTTTCCTCAGTGGTTAAGCCAGCGTGATGAAAAGAGCAACCATAGGTTATACATTTGTCTAAAACAGCATCCAAACCTTAACAAAGACATTTAATACATTATCTAATAATCGAAAAATAGATAAAAATTTACCAGTTGGAATATCTCTTAATTGTTGTTTAACATTATCTATAGCTTTACGGTTTATTTGAGCTCTTAATATTGTGCCCCATTCACCGCCTTGCTTTCCCAATGAATGTATAGCTCCTGCTAATTGTGTAGCCAAATTCTCACACCAATCCTTCGAGGGACAAAATACAATAACAGAACAGCCATCAACTAATGTTTCTATACACAATTGAGCTACGTGATCCGAATCATTTTGTAAAGCAGGAAATGGTTCTTTAATGCTAAGAGATGGTTCTGTAAGAGAGCGTAATATTTTCAAACTATTATCGTAGATTTTATTGCCAATTTTGATCATTTCTTGTAAAGCCACTGGACGAAAATCTGTTATATATAACTCCGCATCTAACCACTTCTTTAATAATTCTACATTAGCCAATGTGGCAGACATGGTAATAATTTGTATTTGTAAACCATATTTCCTTGACATGTATAGAATTTTAGCCAATAACAATTCCAAAATATATCCTCTTCCAGGATCAGATATTAAATGTACTTCATCTACCACAACTGTGCCAATTTCACTTATTTTTCCCTGTTCTAATAGTTTATTAACAATTGAATTGGCTTTTTCTATAGTACATATGGCCACATTAATACTATCAAAGCCACCTGGTGGCGTATACCCACCAAAAAATCCTTCTACACGATATCCAGCAGCATTCAAAAGGTCTTGCAAATAAAACATTTTTTCACGCACTACAGAAATAAATGGCAAAATAAGTAAAACTTTTTTACCACGTTCCAGGACAGTTTTCAAAAGTAAAATTTCACTAACCAACGTTTTACCCGCCGAAGTTGGAGCGGAATATACGAGATTAGAATGTTCAAAAAAAACCTGTGAAGGAAAATACGAAAATTTTGTTAAACAAATGCTAAAAGAAGGTATTTCAGTTTAAATTGCAATTATGAAATTTCACATGCCTTTTAATTATTTCACTTGTTCAGATATGTATAAAAATTAAACAAATTATAAATTTTAATGCAATTCGAACAGTTTCAGTCCAAGGTCAAATATTGCTTTGGAGCTTTGAAATATTTTAAATATAATGGTATCCATGAAAAATTTAACAATGAACAAATGTGTCTACTCTTTCAAAATTTTTCATATCATTTAAATTTTCAGTTTTTTTATTTCTAATCGAACATTTAATACATACCTTTGGATTACTAAGGCACTGTATTTGCCAATCAAACATTTTCTTAACACCTTTTCGTTCATACTCATTTAAGACACTCATAGGTAAATTCCAAGCACTTATATTTTTTAAAGATTCTAAATTATCAGTTGTTATTTCATTTGATTTTGTTTTTTTACTATCTTGCATTACCACTTCTGGATGTTCCAACACCTTACAATTTGTAATCTTAATATCATTATTCGCTGTAGATTCCTCAGTATCTTTTAATTTTTGTTCTGCATTTTTCATTATTTTTCCGGTTGCATTTTTACTAATTTTCATAGATTTAGATGTAAAGATGTCTTTTAATTTTCTTTGAACTATTTTACTTTCTTTTATTGTATTTGCCAGCGAAGGAGAAGTCTCTTGTGTAAATTTTAGTTGATCGGGAGACATACAACTTAAACTTATATTACGTTCTGAAAGATTACCTTGAGGTTGTTGGGATTCCTTAAAAATGCGATGGCTTATTTCTAATTCTTTACTTAATAGCTGATCCCTTAATATGTTATTGTCTTTTGGAGGGCAAAAGAAATTGCTTATTTCATGCAGAATTTCTGGTGCTTCCTCAATATTTTCTGGACTCTTTGCTTTTGCTGCTAGGGGTAATGAATCTTGCCAAATATTATTATCTTCTGTTTCTAGCAAATCTTTGAGATCTTCCGAAAATATGGGCTTTTCAAAAGAATTTTCATCAAAGTCGTTATCAGTATCTACTTTTTTAGATTCCCCCATAACACCGTCATTAAATGCTGCTTCTATTTGAGATACTCTTAAAACGGAGGAGTTTTTATGCTCTTCACAACTTGGTTTTTCTTTGGTAACATCATGTTGAAAAGAAAAATCACTTTTAAAAAATTCCGAATAATTATCTACATCATTGTTTTGATGAGGAGCTTTGGGCAATGTAGAGTCAGATTTGCTTCTCCTAAATTTTCGATGGTGTGACGAAGAAACATCAGTTTTATGACTTTCTGTAGCATTTTGTAAAAAACGAGATCTATTTCTTGTAAATGATGAAACTGTGGATGTTTTTGCTGAATTTTTAGATGTTGGTGATTCCAAAATAACATCTAAAGCTTTATGTGCTTCTGTGGGATTATTTTCGTCATTTATAGCATGGTTGGCTTCACTTTCCAATTTCATAAATGTGCTATTACCAAATTCAAATGACTGGGAAAAGGACATTTTTACTATTTGTATTGTCAAAACACAATTTCGTTTAAAATTCATAAATGATTAATAATTTTGTATTTACAAATGTTTACATTTTTTATTCTCACTTTTTACTTTGATCATAAAAACTACTACATTCAAATAAATTGCAAATTTTCACAATTTAAAAAAAAATGTAGCGCGAATTGTCATTTGCAGTGTTGCTTACATGAAGATATTATAGTAAAAAACGTAATTTAAATTAATTACAGCAACAATCGCATTAATAGTGTCGATAATACCGGTATCACGATACTAACATAGTGTATTTAACCAATACAATTCAAAAAAATATTGTTTTTAATTAATTAATAAATGGCATTAATATAATTTAAATCGCATATGTATTAATAAAGATATTCAGAAAATATATCAAATCTTTAAAAATCCATAAATCGGTATTTAACATAGTGTCTACATTAGAAAATTTTTTATCTAAAGCTTTATGTGCTTCTGTGGGATTATTTTCGTCATTTATAGCATGGTTGGCTTCACTTTCCAATTTCATAAATGTGCTATTACCAAATTCAAATGACTGGGAAAAGGACATTTTTACTATTTGTATTGTCAAAACACAATTTCGTTTAAAATTCATAAATGATTAATAATTTTGTATTTACAAATGTTTACATTTTTTATTCTCACTTTTTACTTTGATCATAAAAACTACTACATTCAAATAAATTGCAAATTTTCACAATTTAAAAAAAAATGTAGCGCGAATTGTCATTTGCAGTGTTGCTTACATGAAGATATTATAGTAAAAAACGTAATTTAAATTAATTACAGCAACAATCGCATTAATAGTGTCGATAATACCGGTATCACGATACTAACATAGTGTATTTAACCAATACAATTCAAAAAAATATTGTTTTTAATTAATTAATAAATGGCATTAATATAATTTAAATCGCATATGTATTAATAAAGATATTCAGAAAATATATCAAATCTTTAAAAATCCATAAATCGGTATTTAACATAGTGTCTACATTAGAAAATTTTTTATCAAGACAAACGTCAAACTCAACGCGAATTTATGGAAGGTAACCTTAGTTAAACAGCAGATTATTATTTTGGTTGTTACGTTTGTTTTGATAAAAATTTGCCTAATGTTGACACCAGGTAAGAGCGAGCGAGAAAAATGTTTATATTACTTTACCTAGTGTCTACATTAGGTAAATTTTTATCAAAACAAACGTCAAAATCAGCGCGAATATATTCAAGGTAACCTTAGTTAAACAGCAGATTATTATTTTGGTTGTTACAGTTCTCAAACTGCATATATAAAAAACAATACGGAATATGCCATATTGTTGTTTTTGTGCAACTGTTGTCACCTTCCATAAATTCGCGTTAATTTTGACGTTTGTCTTGATAAAAAATCTCTAATGTAGACACAATGTTAATCACAAGGATGGATGGCAAACATGGTACAATTGTACTTTTTTTGGTACATTTTATCAGTCTGATATGATCTTATTAATTTTTTATTCAGACAGCAACATAAACTACTCTTGAAATATTAAACAATGGTGAAACAATGAGGATACATTAAAAAAAGTTACAAATTATTTCATTAGTACCTAAAAATCCCTTTTTATGTTACCTAAATATTTTATAAAATGTACATTAATTTGGGAATGTAATTTAACTATGGATAAATACATTTAACTCTACTAAAATTGTTACGAACCTGTTTTTCTTCTCGGAGGTCAATTGCCCTGCTGGCTGTACGGCATCATCTCGTGGGGGGTGTTCTCAACCCATGACCATGGTTCGCAGCAAGAAAAAAAATCCTGTAACTAAAACACAAAACACACTTACTCTATGCCGGAACTCAGACTGTAGGGAGGAAGCTGTTGACCTCCAATCGCCCATTCCCAACCTTGACCATAATATCTCCATTCCTCTTCGTTTATGGTCCCATAAACCCGCCATTCGTCGCCCTGATCTGATTTCAACAATCCCCAAAAATACTAACTTTACTCAGTATTCATTTTATAGTCTACATTTACTTTACATTACTTTATTAAAATTTTTCTCTAAACTACTGTAACAATTAATAAATACTCTTAATTCTATGTTTATAATTTGTTCTAGTATTATTCTTATTTAGGTTAATTATACTTAAACTTTGAAAGTTGGCCGTTACTTTTTTTCTATTATCTACTTTCTCCTTTTTTTTCTTTTAATATCTCATACAAATTAAAAAAAAAACTATTCCTCTTTATAGATTGTTCAATAATCTTTTTCTATTATTTTTTTTCTCTGTGCTAAGCACTCAAATTATAATCATCCGCATTAACCGGATGTCCGCCGAATTTTCTATTTCCTACGTCTGAAGGAGCTCCCTAATGACGCGCGTTGCAAGACAGCAAATATTTCGAAAAACAAACGCGCTAATTTGAGTACCTATTATACTCCCTATATTACTCTTGTTTTTTCTTTTTTTTAATTATTTTGAGATATATATGTTTTATTATGTTTTTGTTCTTTTCTTTCTTGAGGTTCTTTTTTTTCCGGCCTAAGGGATTACTAAACTTACAAATCTAACAAACATATAACACTCTCGAAAGACACAATTTTGTTCACACAATCTCACACCTTATAATTAAATTTATTTACACTAATTATACTAATGTTAATCTTCTTATATCTATATGCGTATTTTTTTTTTTTTTTTATTCTTTTTGATATTTTTTTATGATTTTTAGATTTTTTTTTCAATAAAATTACAGGTAATCACTACGCAGATTCTTTATTTCTCCCTTTTAGTGCCTAGTGCCGCAATTAGTAATAGATTCTCTATATCCACTGGGTTTTTTCTTATCAATTACTTAAGATATAAGCTCGTGCATAAATATCTATATAATTATTATTTTTACCTGGCTATCTCTCCTCGGAAACGACTTATCCTGCTCCAGATTCGAGACAATTGCCAGCTAATCGGTAAATACAAAAGAACCACAATTAGCTGTCTGCCATCTTATTCATAATTATTATAAAAACAAATAGAAACCATAAATGTTTCATAAAACAGATTTGGAAAATCTGCTTTATAAAACAACATTTACACTTTCCACTTGTTTCTGATTGTATGTTTTTAGAATTTCGTTGGAAGAATATATATTTAAAATTTAATACAAAAAAACTTATACACAATTCAAAAAAAAAAAAACTACCAAACTACTTTGTCACAAATGTAAAAAAAAACTTACGTTTTAATTTCCTTTTGGTTGCACACAAAAAAAACTTGTTGTAAATATCCGCTTAGATTTTTTCCAATATCTTAGCAATCCTTCACTATTATACTTTTTTTTCACTTTTTCTTAAACTTTTTTTTTTTCTTGTTTAAACTTAACTTCACCCAGGCACTAATGATAACTTTCTGTACTCTCCCACATCATTTTCTTCCTTTTATACTATGACTACTCCTATATACTCTCATTTAAATTCGCGCCAACCTTCTATTTATTCTGATTACATATTTACTACCTTTTTCCCGCCGACTTATTCTTACATATGTACGATTTTTCCCGCCACTTTGTATTACCTCCCATACCTCTCATCTTTATGTAGATCTATTAGCTACAATATCAAAAGTATTCTCCATTATTGCCCGTACGAAATTCCATTTAAAAAAAAACTTATAAAAATAATTTTCGCGCCATTATTTTCTTAGATAGCAAAAATAATATTTTCTACCCTATGTTTCTCATATTAACTGCCCCCACAATACCAGGCTGTCAGAAAATTTAGCAGCATAACTATTTTCATTCATGATTTTAAATTTAAATTTTTGCATTTTTCAAAATTTATCGTTGTGAATGGAAAATGCAACCATGTATACTTATTTTACGCACTGTAGTATGTTGACATTACTATGAATAATCTACCTATGAAACACAGCTCGAACACACATACATCTTCACTCAGCTGTCAAACGTACACATGGAGTTAATTACAATGGATGCCGGTAAGTATCGTGAAATTATTAATAATATTTTAACAATATAATATAATAATATCTTATTTTCAGGAATTTGGGGAAAGAAATTGGTGAAGAACATGGTGAATATGTATCGCTTCAATTTCGTACTATACATATAATTAATGTTGTCTTTTTTTTTTTCTTTCATTTCAGCTAACAACATACAATACAACCAAGACGATCTATTGGGTAACAAAAAAAAAAACAATATTTAAAGCACCGGGACATGGGCTGGACTTGGTGCCTCCATTACATACATAGGAGAGCCCCTCCCTATCAAAGTTAGGAATAGAAGAAAAAAATGTGGAATATGAGGTACTAGATTTTATAGCCTCATTGAATGGTACATCAAATGAAGTTGAAAATACAGATGAGCAACAATATTTGGACCCAATAGAAAAGACTATTCATACGGGTGCTGATCGTACTGGTGTCGGTACTGTATCCATTTTTGGCGCTGAAATGCGTTTTGATATGCGCAATTCATTTCCTTTGTCAACCACAAAGCGAGTATTTTGGCGAGCAGTAGCCGAAGAACTTTTGTGGTTTGTACATGGTTGCACCGATGCCAAAATATTGCAAGAGAAAAATATACAAATTAGGCTTCACCGAACGCGTAGAGGGAGATTTGGGTTCGGTGTATGGTTTCCAATGGCGTCATTTGGGTGCCAAATATCGAACATGTCACGATGACTACACTAATGAGGGTGTTGATCAATTGAAAAAGGTCATTAATACCATACCATGGCTTTGCCACCTTGGCGGTTTAAGGAGTGTGAGGAGAAATATAATCGAATTTCTATTTTAACATATTTGGACATAAGTCTTATTTTTTTAGATGTATATTTTGTTTCAAAATTTGGGATATGAGGTACTAGGTTTTATAACCTCATCCCTATATGTGAAATCCGATACCCCCCCACGCAAAAAAATTTTTCTCTAGACAGCGGCGTGGAGAAGAGGGTTAGGGGTATTCTGGCACACACCCGCAACAAAACTCCGATGCCTGAAACTATGTCGCAGGGAGCGGTGTGCGGGTTAATGACATCAAGCCCAACGTGGGGAACTCCCACACCCTGATGATTTCTAGCCGGGCATACCTATTTCATCATATCTCGTGAACTGGTAAGTTATTACAAAAATATTATTCTGATGTAATTGTCGTTATAGTACACTAACAAAAACTTGTTGATCTACAGATTTTCACTCTGAGATTTAGACGTACTGTGACTACTGTGAATGAAGTAAAAGTTGTTCAATTCTAAGTGAGTATTAGTTTTCTTAGTCAATTTAGATGCTATGCAATAATATTTTTATGGTCATAATTATATAAACTTTTAAGTCAATGTCAGGACGAAAACACACATTCATTGAATAATTTAAATTGAATAAATATAAAATTTTCTTAACCTAATATTGCACTTAAAAGACCAATATCACAGATGATCTAAAGCTATTATTGCACTTTCAAATGAATCTTATTGCACTATTAAAGAAACTAATTGCACACTATATAAACAAAAAAAAAACTTCTTCAGGTTATTAACCTCCCTTCAAAATCCGGATTTACGAAACCATTTCAAAGAAAAACATCGCCGACTATTACCGTTTTCGTAAAGAAAATGCATAGTGGCTTCCCATAGTCGAATTAGATTCACCTCCGTTCGTGTAATTGGTCCCCGACCAATTGTAGCACATTTAGCGCAAAATTTCCTTATTAAAAGTCATAAAAAATATATATAATCAAGTTATTATCTCTATTCTATTTATCTTCTTATTTGTCATTTTTTTCTTTCAGAATCTACACAACTGTAATTGGAAAAACCCCTATAATCTTCCATACTTCTACGAGTTTTTTCTTCTACATGGTATTCATCTCTGAAAGACTTTTATTATAAAAGGCTTCAGAATTGATTCGCATCCGTTTCCGGGAAATCAATTTACGGGAAGTATTTTTAAAAATCTTTACTATATTAACTTTACTTTGTTAATTCTTTATTTCCTTTTATAGCATCAGATCCGTTTTCATCAATCAATTCCCTTGAATACAGAGGAAACAGAATTCTACACATAATTAGAAAACTTATACATCACAAAAATACAGCTATCATATCACAGACATTTTTCTACTATTGAAATCTACTTCTATCCAGGTAAGTCAAGTATTTCTAATATAATCACAGGTACTTTGTATCATAAACATTTATTAGTCCGGTCTTGTGCTCCGAAAAGAAACAGTTATCATTGTATTGAAAAATTACAAAAAAAAAACTTGTTAATCCTTCCATTGCCCGTTCCATTTTTATAAATCCTCATATTTTAATGTCTTTAGAATGATATGTACCTAGTGGCTTACCCTGTAATGTTTCCAGCTCATACAGATTATTTCCTACAGGTTTAACGACTCTACACTTTAAAAATTTTTTACAAAATTTAGAATTAATATTTTTGCTAAAATTACTTAATATTGTATTTCTGCGATAGACTTCCTGACCAGGTACAAATTTTGCAATACGTGCACCTCTATTGTATCTCTCAGCGCTTCTTTCCTGTGCCTTTTGCATATTAAGTTTTATTTTCTCTCGAATTATCTCCATTTTGTCGTTCCTCTTAAGTTCTATGATTTCGTGATCACTCAGTGATAGTAGTTTCCTACCTAGTTTGTAATCGGCTCCACTTGTGTACATATGGTAACCAAAGAGTGCGAAAAATGGAGTCACCCCTGTGGCTGAATGAACCGATGTTCTTAAAGCACATTCAATTTCTGAAAGATACATATCCCAATCCCGATGGTCCCTATCTAAATACGCTCTTATCGCCGATAGCACCGATTGGTTCACTCGTTCACTGGCATTGCTCTGAGGTGAATACACAGCGGTTTTTATATGCTGTATTTTGTATGTTTTAAGTAAATTCTCAAAACTTTTCGCAATAAATTGACTTCCATTGTCGCTGTGAATTACCTCAGGCACTCCAAATTTGTGAAATATTTCGTGCACAAGAAAATCGATCACATTATTTGTTGTTGCTTCCTTCATCGCTTTTAAAAACATAAACTTTGTGAAATGATCTACAACAATAAATATATAACAATTCCCTTTTTTCGAACGGGGGTATTTGCCCATAAAATCGATATATAGTTTCTGAAAGGGTCTCTCAGTCACTACGGGCTTTCCGATTTCCGGTCTAAGATTGGCATTGCTTGGTTTAGATTCCTTACAAATCTGACATTTAGCTACAAAATTTTTTACTTGAGCAGACATTTTAGGCCAGTAAAAGAATCGTCTTATTCTCTCTAACGTTTTTGCCACTCCTCCATGTGCTGATGTTAACGAGGAGTGTGCATTTTCGATAATAGGTAGAGTTATAACTTCAGGAATCCATAACTTCCATGGTGAATCTCCACCTTCCTGTTCAAAACCAATTTTTTTGTAAATCAAATTATTTTCTATTCGTATATCTGGCAATTTCTCAATATTTTCCTGAATATGTGCAATTAGATCCAAATATTCATTACTTTCAAATTCGTTAGTTTCAAAACCTAACAACTCTGTCAAATTGAGCTCGTCTACTTTAGGCAACCTGGACAACATATCGGCAACTACATTTTCTGAACCTTTTCTATGTTGTATTTCGAAATCAAAAGCCTGCAATTTCAGTGACCATCTAGCTAGCCTTCCAGTCAAATCCTTCAGAGACATTAACCATTGAAGGCTAGCGTGATCAGTCACTATCGTAAATGGCATCATCTCAACATATTGCCTAAACTTCTGAACAGCCATAACGGCCGCAAAGCACTCTTTTTCGGTTACGCTATAATTTCTTTGACTTGAATTAAGCTTTTGAGAATAGAAAGCAATAGGATGTTCCTCATCCTCCTCACTAATCTGATACAGTACGGCCCCTATACCATATTCACAGGCATCACACTGTATGAAGAATCTTTTTGAAAAATCTGCATGCCGAAGCACTGGCGCTGAGGTTAAAGCCTTTTTCAAATTTTCAAAAGATAAAATTGCTTCGGGTGTCATTTCGAACTTCTTTGATTTTTTTAAGGTATCAGTCAGTGGTGCAGATATTACGGAAAAATTCTTAATGAACCTACGATACCACCCTGCAGTACCCAAAAAACTCCTCACATCCCTCATAGTCTTTGGAACTTTAATATCCCTAATAGCCTTGACCTTATCGGGATCAGTTTTCAACATACCTCCTCCCACAATGAAACCTAGGTATCTTAATTGTTTGAAACAAAATTGGGATTTTTTTAAGCCGATGGTTAAATTAGCCTTTTTAAGACAATCTGCCACTTGTTCTATTAATTCCAAATGCTTGTCGAAATCATTAGAAATAATTAACAAATCGTCCAGATAAATAAATACATTTCCCTTTAAAGTTTGTGGTATCACCTTGTCCATCAGTCTACATAAGCGTTGGGCCGCGTTGCAGAGACCAAAAGGCATAACGCGAAATTGATATAACGGTCTTCCTGCAACGGTAAAAGCGGTATATGGTCTACTTTCTGGCTCTAATTCTATTTGCCAGAATGCGTATTTGAGATCGACGCTACTTATAAAGTTCGTCTCATCTATTCTACTTAAGATCCCGTCTATGTTCTGCAAGGGATAAGCATCCTTTACTGTTAGTTTGTTTAGTTTTCTCGCGTCTAAACAAAACCTATTCTTGCCAGGCCTACGAACAATCGTTGTCCTGTTGCTCCAAGGGCTTTCACTTAATTCTATTACATTTAGAGCTAACATGTTATCTATTTCCTTGTAAGTGATCTCCTGGACAGCAGGTGAAATAGGATAATGCCTCTCCTTTATTGGTTCGGAGCCTTCTATCAATTTAATGCTGTGCTTTTCCAAAGTAGTTTTTCCTAAACCTTTTTCCTCAAATGTGTCAAATTTCTGAATCACTTTATCTAACCTTTCTCTCTGCCCATTATCCAATTCATGAGGACTTAGTTTACAATCATTCCTATCATGTACAAAATCTTCTATAATTTTATCTAAAGCTATTTCACTTACTCCTACAATTTCTGGGGCTAACTTAAAATTACGCCAAAAGTCTATTCCTAAATATAAATCTTGTTCCAAATCAGGACATAGATACAGAATTATATTATCTTTCTGATCTTTGTACTTAATGGATAAATTTACTTTCCCTAATATTCTATGGTCTTGACCACTTGCGGTCTTCACGTTGGAGAATATTGGTATTATTTTCAAATCTAATTCGTCTACTAATTCTCTACATCCCTTTCCTAATATACTAACTGAAGCTCCTCTATCTAACAATCCTAATATAGCTTTACCTTCTAATTCTACATCTACATATACTCTATTATCCTTATTCTTATCTAATCTGTCTAACGCATCTACAAGTATTTTCCTAAACTGTCGCTTCTTTTTATATTTCTCCCTAATTTTCAAAATTCTTTTAGATATGGGTTTAATATCACTTCCTGTAGTAAATATTCGATCTCTCATATATTTATAATATTTTATTCTTGTTTCTATTGGTAGCTTATGTCTCATTTCCGGCATGTACTTAGCTATTTGTTCTATTGGCACTTCGGCACTAATATTTTCATTTTCTATATTTTTATCTACTAGTTTTCCTAGTTTTCCTTGTTGGGGATTTTGTATGGACGTTGGTCCCCCGATACACCCGCGCCCCGTTTCATGTTTCCCTGACAACTTGGACAATTTGGTGTTACCACATTTGGTTTGCCACAACGGTAACAAAATAGTGTCCTTTGATTAGAAGGACATTCCATGAAAACATGACCTGGTACCTTACAATTCCAACAAACTAGAGTTGCTTTTTGCTGATTTAATTGGATTGCAGACACTTCTATCACTTCGTCATGCCTAGTCTCTTCTAATGGAACGTACTCACAGTTATCTACACACAATCCGTTAACCTGCCTTATGGGTCTTGAGGGTGGCTGTGTGTTTCTTACTTCCCTGCGTGGAAAATTCCGTTCGGCCTCATTACATTCGATTCTGAGCTGCTCAACAGATGAGACTGCGATTGGATAAACTATCCTGGCAACACTCTCCTTAACGTTCCGTTTCAAAATCTTTATCATATCATATTCCGGTATACCCTGAACTAATTTTGCACGGATTTGATTCATAGCATGGAAGAATTGGTCTATCGTTTCATTATTATTTTGCCTACGTTCTACCAGATCACGCATTATCTCGAAATTAGATCTGGACATTTGATATTGGCTTAGTAATGCCTGTTTCAACCCTGGCCATTTGACTCCACAGTTAGTCTGTACAAATAACCAATACCAATCTTTGGCTGGGCCTGACAGCAACAGATGGAAATCTCTTTCCAATTCTTCAATTGGGATATGGTATTGAGCTTGAAGACGCTCTATACGAAATATAAAGTCCTCGACACTCATACGTAAGTTGTTCCCATCAAAATTAAGTCCCCACTTATCTATTCTAATCCACATTTTAGGTGTCAAATCGCTCTGCACAACAGCATTTGGACTTGGAGCTATATTTTGTGGAATATAATCAATGAAAGGATAACCAGAGGGTACTTCATTATTAACAACATTTCCCCTACCTGGTAAGTTTCCATTATTTTGATAAAAACGATTGTTAGGTAGATTCCCCGTAGCCGAAGGAATTTGGTTATTGTTAAAATTATCCCTATGCACAAAATTACTGTAAATCGTTCGTGCAGGTAGAGCTGGTATAGACATAGCACTCATAGGAGTTCTATTTTGTCCATTCTCTGTCAACACTTGATTTACAGGATACTGACTAGGACCTGGTATTGCATTTAAGTCGACACTAGAAGGGTTAATATGAGCTACCTCGATAATTTGCGGCTCGTTTGTGACGTTATTAGAGGCTTTATTGGACCCTGCCTGATTTGTTTCTACTGTTTTATTTTCGCTTGTAATTTGGGCAAGATCACTTACTACTCTCATTAGATCACTGATAGACTTTCGCACATCCTCCATTTCTCCCTGTACCATATTTCTTATTTGTTCTTGCAAAGTTTTCTGTACTGATAGGGCTTCATCCGTTACTAACTCCCTAACTTCCGGTGTTATTTCTTCACTTCCAATACTACTATTCGCAGAAGTCGCTCGTAATCTAGATTCCTGCGTTATATTATTAGAAGTACAAGGCTTATCGGCTATTATTGTCCTAGACAAATCAGTGATTTGACTGTCACTAGTCTTGCCATTACCTTCGCTCATTTTGAAATTAGAATTTCTAACTCGGCGCTGTTTTGGTGATAAGGGAATTAATGTTCTACTCGTATCAAAATCAACTTTTCTTTTTCTGTTTCTAAACTGATTTCTAGTCTCCCTATTCATTACACCACAAACACAATTTTTAGAATCGTTTACTAAGAACCAATCTTACGCAAAAGAATTTAATTCGCCAAAATGTTTCATAAATGTTAAGACAAAATATGATTACAAAAAAAACGAACAGAGCCACGTATAACGCAAAAAAAATACTCAAAAGATTTTATAATTAATTAGGATAATAATAATCTAACTAAGTAATTAAAATATAAGATAAAAATTAAGATATAAAATAAATTATCTAATTATCAAATGAAAAAATATGTAAATTCGTAGACAAATAACTAAACAATTAAATATATAAATAAATAATAGAATGATATAAATAATAAAAAAAAACTACAATAACTATTAAAATAAATAACTATTTATGACGGTTTGAAAATAGTATATATATAAAAATAAAATAACTACTAAACTTTGATTGAATTAATTTATATAATTTTTTTAGGGATTGTTGATCAGCGGCGGTACGACGGTTTATACTTCTTAAGATTCTCTTATAAAGAGCTACTCTGATCTTCCGGTAAAACAACTAAATTAAGCAAAACTGATTATTTAACAACTATGTTTGCTCTCACTCTCAACGTTAATGTTGTTCGAGGACAATTTATGATGATTATCGACACATCGGGCCTCAAGCTTTTTGCTTAAGCGGCTATCGTTTTTTTCATCACTATTGCTTCGCAAACAAAGTATTCAACTGAAACTACCATTTGATTTATTAAAATTCAAGTTAAGGTGAACAACTAGATTGAATTTTTTTTTTTTATTAACTCTAACGACTTTCCTTTAACTTGTTTGTACTGGTCGTATATTTTCATAAGTTTCTAAATGTTGTGAAATTATTTCGTACAACGGACTTTCTGGATTAACATCCAAAAACGGATACGACTCTATCTCACTCTATCTAGCCACTTACAATGAACACACATGGACTATTTTTAAAATAACTAGCAGTCTATTGCCTAGCGTATAGATCTTTCACACTAACTATTCTTCATAATTTCGTTTGGGCGCCATTTCTGTTAGGCGCTATTTTCTTTGGGCGCCATTTCTGTTAGGCGCTATTTTCATTGGGCGCCATTTCTGTTAGGCGCTATTTTCATTGGGCGCCATGTCTGTTAGGCGCTATTTTCATTGGGCGCCATTTCTGTTAGGCGCTATTTTCATTGGGCGCCATTTCTGTTAGGCGCTATTTTCATTGGGCGCCATTCCTGTTAGGCGCTATTTTCATTGGGCGCCATTTCTGTTACGAACCTGTTTTTCTTCTCGGAGGTCAATTGCCCTGCTGGCTGTACGGCATCATCTCGTGGGGGGTGTTCTCAACCCATGACCATGGTTCGCAGCAAGAAAAAAAATCCTGTAACTAAAACACAAAACACACTTACTCTATGCCGGAACTCAGACTGTAGGGAGGAAGCTGTTGACCTCCAATCGCCCATTCCCAACCTTGACCATAATATCTCCATTCCTCTTCGTTTATGGTCCCATAAACCCGCCATTCGTCGCCCTGATCTGATTTCAACAATCCCCAAAAATACTAACTTTACTCAGTATTCATTTTATAGTCTACATTTACTTTACATTACTTTATTAAAATTTTTCTCTAAACTACTGTAACAATTAATAAATACTCTTAATTCTATGTTTATAATTTGTTCTAGTATTATTCTTATTTAGGTTAATTATACTTAAACTTTGAAAGTTGGCCGTTACTTTTTTTCTATTATCTACTTTCTCCTTTTTTTTCTTTTAATATCTCATACAAATTAAAAAAAAAACTATTCCTCTTTATAGATTGTTCAATAATCTTTTTCTATTATTTTTTTTCTCTGTGCTAAGCACTCAAATTATAATCATCCGCATTAACCGGATGTCCGCCGAATTTTCTATTTCCTACGTCTGAAGGAGCTCCCTAATGACGCGCGTTGCAAGACAGCAAATATTTCGAAAAACAAACGCGCTAATTTGAGTACCTATTATACTCCCTATATTACTCTTGTTTTTTCTTTTTTTTTAATTATTTTGAGATATATATGTTTTATTATGTTTTTGTTCTTTTCTTTCTTGAGGTTCTTTTTTTTCCGGCCTAAGGGATTACTAAACTTACAAATCTAACAAACATATAACACTCTCGAAAGACACAATTTTGTTCACACAATCTCACACCTTATAATTAAATTTATTTACACTAATTATACTAATGTTAATCTTCTTATATCTATATGCGTATTTTTTTTTTTTTTTTATTCTTTTTGATATTTTTTTATGATTTTTAGATTTTTTTTTCAATAAAATTACAGGTAATCACTACGCAGATTCTTTATTTCTCCCTTTTAGTGCCTAGTGCCGCAATTAGTAATAGATTCTCTATATCCACTGGGTTTTTTCTTATCAATTACTTAAGATATAAGCTCGTGCATAAATATCTATATAATTATTATTTTTACCTGGCTATCTCTCCTCGGAAACGACTTATCCTGCTCCAGATTCGAGACAATTGCCAGCTAATCGGTAAATACAAAAGAACCACAATTAGCTGTCTGCCATCTTATTCATAATTATTATAAAAACAAATAGAAACCATAAATGTTTCATAAAACAGATTTGGAAAATCTGCTTTATAAAACAACATTTACACTTTCCACTTGTTTCTGATTGTATGTTTTTAGAATTTCGTTGGAAGAATATATATTTAAAATTTAATACAAAAAAACTTATACACAATTCAAAAAAAAAAAAACTACCAAACTACTTTGTCACAAATGTAAAAAAAAACTTACGTTTTAATTTCCTTTTGGTTGCACACAAAAAAAACTTGTTGTAAATATCCGCTTAGATTTTTTCCAATATCTTAGCAATCCTTCACTATTATACTTTTTTTTCACTTTTTCTTAAACTTTTTTTTTTTCTTGTTTAAACTTAACTTCACCCAGGCACTAATGATAACTTTCTGTACTCTCCCACATCATTTTCTTCCTTTTATACTATGACTACTCCTATATACTCTCATTTAAATTCGCGCCAACCTTCTATTTATTCTGATTACATATTTACTACCTTTTTCCCGCCGACTTATTCTTACATATGTACGATTTTTCCCGCCACTTTGTATTACCTCCCATACCTCTCATCTTTATGTAGATCTATTAGCTACAATATCAAAAGTATTCTCCATTATTGCCCGTACGAAATTCCATTTAAAAAAAAACTTATAAAAATAATTTTCGCGCCATTATTTTCTTAGATAGCAAAAATAATATTTTCTACCCTATGTTTCTCATATTAACTGCCCCCACAATACCAGGCTGTCAGAAAATTTAGCAGCATAACTATTTTCATTCATGATTTTAAATTTAAATTTTTGCATTTTTCAAAATTTATCGTTGTGAATGGAAAATGCAACCATGTATACTTATTTTACGCACTGTAGTATGTTGACATTACTATGAATAATCTACCTATGAAACACAGCTCGAACACACATACATCTTCACTCAGCTGTCAAACGTACACATGGAGTTAATTACAATGGATGCCGGTAAGTATCGTGAAATTATTAATAATATTTTAACAATATAATATAATAATATCTTATTTTCAGGAATTTGGGGAAAGAAATTGGTGAAGAACATGGTGAATATGTATCGCTTCAATTTCGTACTATACATATAATTAATGTTGTCTTTTTTTTTTTCTTTCATTTCAGCTAACAACATACAATACAACCAAGACGATCTATTGGGTAACAAAAAAAAAAAACAATATTTAAAGCACCGGGACATGGGCTGGACTTGGTGCCTCCATTACATACATAGGAGAGCCCCTCCCTATCAAAGTTAGGAATAGAAGAAAAAAATGTGGAATATGAGGTACTAGATTTTATAGCCTCATTGAATGGTACATCAAATGAAGTTGAAAATACAGATGAGCAACAATATTTGGACCCAATAGAAAAGACTATTCATACGGGTGCTGATCGTACTGGTGTCGGTACTGTATCCATTTTTGGCGCTGAAATGCGTTTTGATATGCGCAATTCATTTCCTTTGTCAACCACAAAGCGAGTATTTTGGCGAGCAGTAGCCGAAGAACTTTTGTGGTTTGTACATGGTTGCACCGATGCCAAAATATTGCAAGAGAAAAATATACAAATTAGGCTTCACCGAACGCGTAGAGGGAGATTTGGGTTCGGTGTATGGTTTCCAATGGCGTCATTTGGGTGCCAAATATCGAACATGTCACGATGACTACACTAATGAGGGTGTTGATCAATTGAAAAAGGTCATTAATACCATACCATGGCTTTGCCACCTTGGCGGTTTAAGGAGTGTGAGGAGAAATATAATCGAATTTCTATTTTAACATATTTGGACATAAGTCTTATTTTTTTAGATGTATATTTTGTTTCAAAATTTGGGATATGAGGTACTAGGTTTTATAACCTCATCCCTATATGTGAAATCCGATACCCCCCCACGCAAAAAAATTTTTCTCTAGACAGCGGCGTGGAGAAGAGGGTTAGGGGTATTCTGGCACACACCCGCAACAAAATACATTCTTTTAATTTCTGAACAAGAATATTCTAATTAAGTGTGAGGTATACAGTAAATATTTATTATTAACCCCAGGTCTACAACTGAGATTAACGCTAATATAATATGTGAGATAACGCCGGCAGAGGAGAGTAAACATTTTGTTTATATTATGTTAAATCTTAAATAAGGGGTACACGTATTCTAATAAATCCTATAAGATATTATTATTTTCAATCAGTTACAGAGTAAACATGTCCTTTTTATTTAAGCAATTCGCACTTTTTTAACACAATTTTTACAAAAATGATTTTTAACATTTAAAACAAACACTAAAAGGAAACAAATTTACAAAATAACATTGTTTTTCAATAGTTTCCAAAATACACATGCACACACACAAGCAAACTTTCGTGTATGTGTATTTTTTTGACAGTTCATCTTATAAGATGGTTGTGTAGAGAAATCTCATCACAACAGTCTCATAATACATCTTATAATACTAATATTTGAATCTACACGTGAAATAATTCTCTCAGAGAGCGAATTTGAAACTCTCTGACACAAAAATCTTACATATTATGTTACGTCTAGACGGGCTGTAAAGCAGTGTTACACCTACATATCAATGGCTTAATATAGAATAGGCTCAATAAAGAATAGGTTAAGTTACCTTTTATAGAAATTTATTTCGCCGGTGCACTGATGATTTTTTTTATAAAAGCAATAAAAAATTACATATTATTCTTTTTTATAACTTCGGAGCTAATTCAGATATTTTAAAAAATATTAAAAAATTTATTATCAATACAGCTTTCAGATACTCTAATAAAAAAATTCACATAGGACTTTTCGTCAGCGACGATTTATAAGCATAGAAAATATTTATTGTTTTAAATAAGTTAGAGATCCTTAATATTTGAAATACATTTTCTTTTGTTAAGAACTTTTTTAAAATCTGCACTTGAATTTTCATAAAAACATCCAAATTGTTTATTTTTCCCCGGACTTTTGAAATCCGAGAATTCCTAAAGTCATCATTTTCATCGACGTTATTTTGGCACATGTATTGTTTTCTGGTAAAAAATAAACAATCCCAGCTGACAGAATTACATTTAAGTATTAATTTCTACTTTAAGAAAATATTTTAAATGTTTTGATTAATTAGAGTATACAATGGAAGATTTTAAAAAGCCCTGTCTTCCCATTGCTCTTAGTAAAGCGGAGAAATCTGAAAAGAAACCGAAAGATAAATCAGAAAAGGCCGCTGAAAATGCTGTCTTAATAAAATCCCCAAATTCAACTCAACAGTGTCCTTACAAAATACCCAAATGGTCGGACCGACCTAGTGACGAGAAAAATTACAGTTTCGAAGTACTAAAGTCGGGCCAAATTATAGACGAGGTAAAAGAATTACAAAGGAAAGCATATTGGACTTTTGGTAGATTACCGGAAAATGACATTGAAATGGCACATCCTACTATATCTAGATTTCATGCTATTTTACAATACAGACCAATGTGTACAAAAGCAGATAATCAAAAGGACGAAGATGATGACGATGAAGACACCACAGAGAGCTCTGTCGAAGATAAAGGACCTCCTGAGGGTTGGTATTTATATGACTTGGGTAGCACTCATGGCACTTTTTTAAATAAACAAAGAATACCACCAAAAATTTATATACGAATTAGAGTTGGACATATGCTACGTTTAGGAGCTAGTACAAGATCTTATATATTGCAAGGTCCCTCTGAAGATGAAGAACCCGAGTCTGAATTATCTGTAACAGAACTTAAAGTTAAAAGACAACAAGAACTCGAAGAAGCTGCCTTAGAGAAGAAACGTTTGGCAGATGAAGCAACTGAGAGGGCCAAGAATGAAGGTTGTAGTTGGGGTATGGCTGAAGATGCCGATGAAGAGTCGGACTTAGCCCACAATCCCTATGCTAGCACAAATAATGAAGAACTTTTTTTGGATGACCCCAAGAAAACGTTACGGGGTTACTTTGAAAGAGAAGGTTTAGAATTAGTGTACAAATGTGATGAAATGTCAGCTGGTTCATTTGTTTGTCGTGTGGAGTTGCCCATAGATGATGCCAATGGTCGTTCTATTGTCGCTGAAGTTGTACATAAGGGTAAAAAGAAAGACTGCGTTGTACAGTGTGCTTTGGAAGCCTGCCGACTTTTAGATCGGCATGGTGTTTTAAGGCAAGCAAATCAAGAACCATTAAAAAGGAAGCAAAAAGGTCATGAGTCAGATTCAGATGACGATGAGTTTTGGGATCGTACTGGTGATGTTGCTAGAAAGAAGCAAAGAAAGGCAAATGCTAATACCAGTGTTACTTTAACCTATGATGATTTAGTGAGTACAAATTTTACAAATAACCTTGTAATGTTAATAATTAAATAGGAAACTTAATTCAAAAAGAGAAATATTTAACATGATTCGATTTATTGTCATTCAATTCTCAATTAATACTATTGTATTTTATTTCCATTTACACTTCACGTTTGCACTCTAATTTTTTTTTTAGCTCAAACAAGAAACCGAAATCAATGATCAAATCAAACAAATTGAATCAAGCATAAACGAATATCAGAAGCAACAACAACGTTTAAAGGCACAAAAATCGGATGATGGTGAAGATTTAGATGCATTTATGGAAAATTTACAACAAAAAGAAATGAAACTAGATAAAACAGAAATTCGTAAACTAAGAGTAAATAATATTATTCCTCTTTGTTTCAAATATAATGTATATATTTTTATTTTAGCTTGAAGAACAAAGACTTAAATCTGAAAAACAACGAGTGCAAAGGCTTATTAAAATTACAAAACCTGTAGATTTACCATTTAGTATGCAAGCAACAGATCAAATAAAATCTCAAGCTCAAGGACAAAATGTGGTTAAAAAACAACTACCAATGATTGGAAAACGTAATCAATTCAGTAAATTCAAAGTTATAAAAATGGATACATCTAAATCCAAAGAACTAAATTCCACAAAATTTTTTGATTCAGATGAAGAAGAAATGGAAGAGGACGAAACATCGGTTGAGAAAAAATGTTTAGAAAGTGAGCAAAGTAAAGAAATAATATTGGATAAAACGGTTAGAAATGAAAGTAAAAAATGTACTGCAGAAAATGTAGACATTACAGTAGAGGAAGAAGAAACTGAAAAACTAAAAGAAAATAAATATACTGAATCTAATCCATTAAATGAAAATCAGTTCAATAAATCTACAAATGCTATTGCAAATGACAAAAGTGAAGAAATCACTGATCGAGTTGAAAGTTTACATACTTTACCAGAATCGGTAGAAAATAATAACACAGAAACTGTTAATACTAGTAAAAAACGTCGTAATCGCATACGCCAACGTGGTAAACGTCAAGAAGTCGATATAGACGATGATGCAGAATATGAATCGTTTGATAAATATGCGAAATGGGTACCACCAGAAAATCAAACTGGTGATGGCTTTACAGAATTAAATAAAAAGTTTGGGTATTAAATAAAGCATTTAAAGATGCATATTAGAATATATTAAGTAAATATATCAGACGAATGAATAAAATAGTTGCATATCATGTCCTTTTTGTAATGTTCAAAAATTCCAATTAAATGATAGCTGATTTGCTGAATGGAAAATTGCATTACTTGTATATATAAAAGTTTATTTCACTTATCGATAAACAGATTTTTAGCGCAAAAGCAGTTTATATTATAAAAAAAAAAAAACTTCCATATAAAAATGTTATTGGCCCTTTACTTCTTACGCTCATATTTGAATTCGTATACAGGCGGTGCATCTTTTGTACCGCGCTGTTTTCTTTTGGGTTTCAAAAGTCGGGGCTGTTGTAGGGCACGTTTTATTTCTAGTTTTTGTTGAACAATCGCCAACTCTTTTTCTCGTTCAATGCGTTTAGTCAGCTCCTGGTAAGCTTGCTGCTTTAACAAATTTGCCTTTTTAATTTCCTGCAAGAATATTGTGAACTATAAAAATAATTTTCTATGTAAGCAATAAAGTTTAACGTACCTCAGGACTTAATTCTGGAATTTGTAATTTTTCCAAATCTTTCAATCTTGGTCTATTCGTTTTTCTATCCAGCATACAGATATGTGTTTCCAAACGTTCAGCCAATGCAAAATCAGTTAGTTTCTTGCCCTTAACCACATATTCTTCATCCGAACCTTTATCACCTTCTACATCAAAGAAAAGATGTTTATTTGGTACTGTATTAGCAAAATCAATCATATGCAATTGGGACTGCAAACGTTTTATTTTCTTAGCTTCCATCGTACGTTTCATCGTCACATATTTTAGGTCTTGCGTTTGCATCAGTGCCAATTGTTCCTTGGTATGCTCATCTTTTTCTTCATCATGATGTTCACCATCGTATAACTTGGATCGTATCATGTGATGATAGAATTCATCAGGATTTTTGTTCAGTGCCCGTCTATGCAAGATTTGTAATGTCTTGGCCTTACGTTCTGCATCGCGTGCTCTCTTGCGATAATCTTTTTTCTTTTCCAATAGACCCAAATGTGCTCGCGACTCTGGTTGGTGTCTTTCCCTGTGGACTTTTTGATTGCTTTTCGAAGCTTTCTTCCAAGATGACATTTTGTTTCTTATTTATTTATAATTTAAAAGAAATTGGTGTTCAGCATAGAGTGAATTACAATAAACAAATAAATTTAGAGCACATGTATGGGGAATGGCTTTGGGATGCCAGATTAATGCTAATAAATAAAACCGAAAAATATTTAAAATACCAGATTCATTTTTTTAATTTTTTTTAATCAAAAAGGATTGCGTAATTGAGTTTGTCGTTCCGTGGGAAAGTATATATATTCTGGGTCCTCGTTCAAATCTAAAATGCCATGTCCACCATCTGCGTGTCTGTTGAACTATGTATAGGGACCAGGGAGTACTAGGAGGCTCAAATACTTCTCTTATGTAAGGTATGTTTGGTATTGAAAATAAAAAAGTTATAAGTCAAACACTAAAAAATGTTAGCGTCCGTTACAACTTCATTTCACATTTTTTGGACGATATCCCCAAACAGAAGCATGTAAATTAGGATGACAAAAAAGAAAAAAAAAAAAAAAAAAAGAAAATTACAGATGGTGAGTATAATAAATTCAGCCAAGTCGAATATGAGATTTTTAGTTAGAGAAGTTTTCAAATCAATAACCCCAGGTCCACAACTGAGGTTAACGCTGATATAATATGTGAGATAACGCCGGCAGAGGAGAGTAAACATTTTGTTTATATTATGTTAAATCTTAAATAAGGGATACACGTATTCTAATAAATAGGTGCCTCTGACATAAAAAATGTTTAATCGCTTGCAAAGTTTTTGTTTCTCGTCCGATTTCAAATATTTTTATATATTTTTGTAGGCCCTAATAAGACCTATAAAAAACAAGCTTACATGTCCTATTTTTCTCTTATAGTTTTCGAGTTATTTGCGTTTGAATTTTTAAGCACCATAATTTTGCATGTTCTTGGTCCAGTTTTTTCATATATATCCTAGTATTTCCGACCGATATTATTAGTTTTTTTCTTAATTAGTTAAAGAACAAAATTATCTATTGAATAAAAATTTAAGTCGATATCTTTACCAAGTCCAAAAATAAACGATTTTGAATTTGAAAATTGTAAAAAAGACGTAAAAAAGTAAAAAAGTATCTACACTGTTTTTTAACTAAAATAAAATTTTCTTTAACAACATATAATAATTTTGCACTTCACAGAGATGACTTTAAGATAAAAAACAAGCCCAATAACTCAATTATTCATGGTACTTACCCACCCGAATTTGACCCATTTTATATGAAAGTTTTGATTTTAGACCATATTTTCTCAAATCCCAAAGCACGAATCGACAAGCGGAATATATTTTAAGAATCTTCAATATGTTGTTAAAAGTTTTAAATAAAAATCTACGGGATTTCGGAAAAATGTGGATTCTATAGCCAAAAATGTAAAAAATCCCATTTTTGGGAATTTTGATTAGTTCATTTGGGAATTCAGGAAAACCCTATCCCCGATTGAAATTTGTTTAACGCGCTTTTATTTATATTAATAAGATCCACATTTCCTGAAAATTTCATTAAGATATCTTTATAAACAAATATGTTATTACAATTAAAAAATTTGTATTTTCTCCAAAAACCCCAAATTGGACCTTTTGTTTGGTTTATTTCTAAATAGCGAAAGAAATTTTAAAAATATGTATTCCAAATTAAGCTTATCCTTTAGCATATATAATTTCCGATCTTTTGCAAAAATATTGAAGTCAATATCATGCCTCATTTCAGATATATACGTCTTCTCCAATTTATTGTATATATGACTATATTTTTACAAACTTGCAACTTTTGTGAATAATTACTTAGAAAATTATGAATATTTCTGTATATTTTTACTAATATCTATACACAAAATATTTTTATAAAAATAATTAATAAATATTTTTTATTTTTAATAGAGTTGCCACATTTCCTAAATTTAAGTACATCTTTATCCTTTTCTAAGCATTAATATATTTCTATTAATGAATTTAAAATAACAAAACAAACAAAAAATGTCTATTTTAACTTAATCAATATTATTATTTTTGGTATTTATCATCTTTCTTAATAAATATTCTATTTCTAATACACAGAAATTTGTTAAAAAAATAACTTGTAAAAATTGGCACAGTTTCAAAACAAGAAATTAAAAATTATGAATGAAATTTATATTTGTTCATAAATTTTATTTGCTAATTTTTTGAATTAGAAAGTGTTTGTGTGTGAAATTTTTATTTAAATGAAAAACAGGCCAAATGGAAAAACATAATAAAATGATATGTCAGCAGCGCTGTTTAAACTAATTGTGTTTTTCAAAAAACAAGTAAAAACAAAGATGTGTGAAATAATATTTTCATTTCATTTTTTTATAATGAAAAAAAAAAACATTAAATTGCTCTTAATAGACAACACTGTTATTAACAGCATTTTAAATAATATGGCAACATTGAGTTTAGCAGAATTGGGAAGAAGAGGAAAAAATAAAAACAAATCACACGTGCATTTCATTCTTTTAATAAAGTTTACTAGTAGAACTAGTGTTTTTTTTTTCTTTAAAAGTTATATAAATTACCTAAATTACTTTTATAAAATTACATTAAAATGGTTAAAAAGAAGATTGACAATCGCATCAGGGTTATGATCGAAAATGGTGTAAAATTAGGACATCGTACAATGTTTATAATAATTGGTGACAAAGCCAGAGATCAAGTGCCCATACTTTATGATATTCTAACAAAATCTACTGTTAAAGCTCGTCCCACAGTTTTATGGTGTTATAAGAACAAGGATGAAGCCATATCTAAGTAAGTTTTAGTAAAACACTATGCAAACTTAAAATAATATTTTAAATTTGTTTCATTAATTTTAGTCATGGTAAAAAGCGTGCCAAGAAAATAGCAGCCGGAAAAATTGACATCAATGATGCGGATCTATTTGATACTTTCCGTGTCTCCACCACCATACATGGTCGTTATTATTCTGAAACTCATGCTATATTGGGTAGAACATATGGTGTTTGTGTTTTACAAGATTTTGAAGCCTTAACACCCAATCTTTTGGCTCGTACTGTGGAAACCGTAGAAGGAGGAGGTTTGATTATATTGCTGCTTAAAACTTTAACATCCCTAAAACAATTATTTACTATGAGTATGGATGTTCATAAACGTTTCCGTACAGAATCGCATCAAACTGTTACTTGTCGTTTCAATGAAAGACTAATACTTTCTTTGGCCGATTGTAAGAGATGTCTTGTGGTAAATGATGACTTAACCGTATTGCCGTTAAGCTCAAAAACCATTAATGTTAATCCAGTAAATGTAAATTGTACAATTTTTTAAATTTATATGAAAGAATACATGTGTTATTTTACTTTTTAGCCTGCTGATATCCATAAATCGGAAAATAGTGAATTGTTGCTTGAACTTAAAGAAAGCTTAAGAGATACTCCTCCAGCTGGTCCTCTGGTAAATCTTTGTAAAACCTATGATCAGGCTAAAGCGGTGGCACAATTTATTGAAGCTTTAGCTGAGAAACAATTAAAGTAGGTAGTCTACCGTATAACATCTCTCTTCACTCAATATATTTTGATAATTCTTTGCAAATTTTCATGCATATTCCTTATTTTGAAGACCTCCCACATCATTAACAGCAGCTCGTGGTCGTGGTAAATCCGCTGCTATGGGTCTTTCAATTGCAGCAGCCATTGCTTTTGGTTATGTTAATGTTTATGTAACTTCTCCACATCCTGAGAATTTAATAACATTATTCGAGTTCGTATTGAAAGGATTTGATGCTTTGGAATATCAAGAGCATACAGATTATACAATTATACGTTCTACAAATCCGGATTACAAAAAAGCTATTATACGTATTAATATAACACGTTCAAATCGTCAAACCATACAATATATTGCACCAAATGATACACACCTATTGAATGCTGCTGATTTGCTTTTAATTGATGAAGCAGCCGCTATTCCCCTGCCATTGGTTAAGAAAATGATGGGTCCCTACTTGATTTTTATGGCTTCAACCATTAACGGTTATGAGGGTACGGGAAGATCTTTAAGTTTAAAATTGATATCACAATTGCAAAAGGAAAATAATGCACCACCACCGGTAAGTGTTTTGTTTAATTTTCAAAAAGTTTAACATTAAATAAAATATTTGCTTTATTATTTTCAGATCAAACTGGAGGAATCAATACGTTATACAGAGGGTGATGATATTGAATGTTGGTTGGTAAATCTTTTGTGTTTGGATGCCACCAACACAGTACCACATATTAGTTCCGGCTGTCCTACTCCAGATGCCTGTGAACTTTATTATGTTGATCGTGATGCTTTATTTTCATATCACAAGGCGGCCGAATCATTCTTGCATCGCTTAGTATCAATTTATGTTTCTTCTCATTATAAAAACAGCCCCAATGATTTACAAATGATGAGTGATGCACCCGCTCATCATTTGTTCTGTTTGTTGGGGCCTATACAAAGAAAAGATCAATTGCCCGAGATTCTGGTAGTAGTTCAGGTGGCTTTAGAAGGTGAAATTTCATCGCAAACTATAACGGACTCTTTGGGAAGAGGCAAAAAAGCAAGCGGTGACTTAATACCTTGGAACGTATCAGAACAATATGGCGATAGAGAGTTTCCTAAGTTGGCTGGTGTTAGAATTGTGCGCATTGCTACACATCCCAACTACCAAAGAGTATGTTAATATTTTTCCAAAATTATATAATAAATTACTTTCCATTTTCAGATGGGCTATGGAAAAAGAGCTATCAAATTGTTGAGAGACTATTATGCTGGCAAATGTACTGATCTTAATGAACATGTAAATAGTGATGAAGAAAATGGTATTGAAGAAGTAGAGGAAGAAAAATTGGGTTTATTAAAGGAACAGATACGCCCAAAACGTAAAATACCTACACTATTAAAACGTTTAAATGAAAGATTGCCAGAACATATTGACTATTTGGGTACTTCTTATGGCTTAACTCAAGAACTATTGAAATTTTGGAAAAATTTGGGCTTTGTGCCAGTTTATTTAAGTCAAAAATCAAATGATTTAACTGGTGAGCATTCCTGCATAATGCTACATACTTTGGACAAATCGGGTCTAAATCAAAAGGAAAATGTCGAATGGTTGAGTCTTTATTACAACGACTTTAGAAGGCGTATTATTAAATTGTTAAGCAAAACATTTAGAGAATTCCCCACCAGTCTGGCTTTATCTTTGCTAGACAACAAATGCGTTAAAACTGAAGTGGCAGAATTGAATAAAGAAACATTAGATGTCTACTTTTTGCCACACGATTTACAACGCCTGGAATCTTATTCACGCAATCAAATCGAATTCCGTTTAATTTTGGATCTAACCAATGACATAAGTTATTTATACTTCCAAGGTAAAATGAGTGAACTGCATATTGATGCTTTACAAAAAGCCATACTTTTGGCAATTGGCGTACAGGGGAAAACTGTAGACGGCATAGCGGATGAATTAAATATGCCTGGCAATCAAATATTGGCAAAATTTTATGATTTAATTAAGAAATCTTCGAAATATTTCTCCAATGTTATCGAAAGTCACATCGAAAGCACAATGGTTAGCGAAACCAAACTTAAGAGAGGTGAAGATTTCGAACCCATATCATTGTCACTGAATGAAGAGCTGGAAGACACAGCCAAACAAATAACAAAAAAACAAAAGGATGAACTGAAGCGACTAAAAATGGAAAATCTTAAAGAGTTTGCCATTAAGGGCAGTGATGAGGATTGGTCGAAGGCTTTATCGGGGAAAGAGGGCAAACCGAAGCTAATATCTGTTAAAAGGTGAGAGATTTATTTTTTATTTGAAGTGATATTCTAAAGAAAATACATATATATTTCTTGTTTCATTTTTAGTGGTATTAAACGTTTAGATGACCCATTAGATGACTTAAACTCGAATATCAGTAAAGAACCCAAAAAGAAAAAAATGAAATTTGGCAAAAAATCATTAAATAAATCAGTCATTTAGGATTCAGAGTTTTATAGTGTATATGTTTTTGTATACAAGAAAAAAAGTTTTATTAAATCTGAAATTATTTTATTTTAATTGTAAACATTTTATTATAAAACATTAAAAATTTGTGTCTTTTTTATTTGAAGTTTCTACAAATTTATCTTAGCTATAACTTTTAACACATGGAATTTTGACTTTAAAATTTATGATTTTGACCATTGTAGTTTGAATTTCCTTTAATTTTGTTATTTTATTACTAAAGAGAATATACATTAGAAACAGCTTTTCACCACATTTTCTTAAAATTAATGAACTCGTAAAGGGGACATTTCCCAATGGAAGAATCTGAAGGTGTAATTTTATTCCATTGCTTCTCCTTAAAACAATATGGGAATGGTTTTCTGTTCCCCTTTAAAATAAAAATCATTGGAATGAAATGAACTTTTAAAAATTCCTATTCAAGGTTCATTTATCTAAAGAAAATACTTCTTTTCTTTTATCAAAGTAAATAACTATATACAAGGAACGATTTCCAGAAAACCGATGAAGTTCAATTCAGTTAGCAAATTACCATTGAAACTACAAGAACATTAAAAAGGCTAAACGCGTGAAAAATTTGAATTTTTATATACATATGTACATAAAAAATATATTTAGTTGTTACTGCTGAGAAAAGCGAAAAGAACATTAATTATAATTAAATTAAAACAAAAGAAAAGTAAAAAAGAAATTGGTAAAAAAAACTAAAATGAAAGAAATCCTTTAAAAAATTGTGCCCATCTTTAAAACTGAATGATTATTTGAAACAAGAAATAAAACAAAAGCTCTTTAATAAATTGAATTTTGTCCAACTGAATTTCGGATCATTTTTTCGTACAAGTGCATATGATTTATTTTACTTATAGCTTATCATAAAATAAAATATATTTTTAGGCGCGCGCGTTGGACTATTAAAAATAACAGACAAAAAGGTGTGAGAGCGCAAACCCTCCTTTTTCTCAACAAAAATAACAAGTTAAGCTAAAAGTTCTCTTAAAAACAAATTATAAGAGAATATCAAATAAAAATAATTGACATACCTTTAGGCAAAAAATAAAAATTTTTATATTCAGTAAAGAGTTTCCGTTACATGTGCATAAATATATAATAATATTTTATTTAAATATAACGCATTGGTGTCAAGTGTTATTTTAAAACTAAAACGTAAACAAAAATATACCGCATCTTTTATGAGTAAAAAATAAAGATAACAACAGTATTAATTAAATGTTATTCCCTATGAAGTGGTTTTCGATAATTAATAGAACCCATGTGTGGTTTACAGTATAAAACACGAAATAGTCCGTCTCAAAAGACGTCCTTACGCTGGGGCGATAGTTGTGGCAATTAAATCGAATGAATAAAGCCTAATATCAAGGCATTCTCTATTGTATACGCTACAAGTCTACAAACAGTAAAAAAAAACATTCCTATTTGTTAAACTACTATTAAATTTTAAAACTCATAAATAATATTTACCTATATGTATAACTTAAGCATAAGTTACCTGTCAAATGTGCTGTGTTTTTAATTTATTTATCTAAAAAAACATATATTATCTTTAATATATACAACTAAAAAAACAAAAAAAACGTTGCATAATTTTAAGCTTTAACTTGTTTTATTTCGTTAATTTACAACTTAAATAATTGCTTTTCAAAAAATAATTTATTCGCTTATGGTTTTTGTTATAACATTCTTGTCGTCACATAATAAGGTAAGATTTTTATTGGAAAGTAATTTTCCAGTTTTTTTCCTTACTCCTTATCAAAATTAATTTATTTTCTCACAGTGCGCATTTGCTGACAAATGTGAACCTTTTTGAATGAATTTTTTATTCAACTGTTATGCTATTGGAGAAATGCCAAAAATCGTAGTAGAAAATAAATGAGAGAGAGAGAGAGAGAGAGAGAGAGAGAGAGTAAATTAATGTATACAACTCTCATTAGTTTACCTTAATTTTTTAAGAAAAAGCATACTTTTAGGTATTTTTAAGTGATAGTACATATACAAAAAATCAACCACATAATTAATGGATTTTTTTTATTATGCATAATTAAAATTATTATTTTCTTTTAAATTATATTAATTAAATAGTTTATATATGGTGTCATAAAAATCTAAGTATGTATTTGTAGGAGTTTTTACTATTATGAGTAAAGAAAAAAAAAGAAAAGATAAGTGTAAGTGTAAAAAGTGAAGTAAGGTCATTAAAAATATGACTTTTATAAAAACCTTAATCAATAAAATTGTTACTATGCAATTAATGTTAAATTGAATAATTGATCTTAATTTTAATTCACATTTTAATACATAATAAGAGCTTATAACACACTGCAACAAGAAACGAGAAAGAAAGAAAGATATAGTCGGTCAAGACTGACTATGTGATACCCTACACCATTGTGTACGAGCATACAAATTCAGTTAGGGGACTTATATTACATCTGTGGCCAATTTTACTAAATGTAAAATACAATATACAAATACAGAATGATGCGTTGATACTAGATGATTTTATGCTCTTTAGAGCGATTCATGGAAGTGGTGTTATATGGGAGCTATGGTAAATTATGGACCGATTCTCATAAAATTTGGCAATGTTATTTATACTTATATAAAACTTATTTGTGTCGAATATTAACTTGATACTAACATTCATATGTGATTTGTGCATGTTAAAGTGATTTTCGGAAGAGGGGTTTATATGAGAGCTATGGTCAATTGTGGACTGATGTTTATAAAATTTAGTACGAAGATTGATACTTATAACTTCCTTACACTAAATTTCATTAAAATATTGTTATTTTTAAGGCATTTTGGAGTGTTTAAACTCTATTTCGGGGGGACATTTGTATGGGGCCTAGGTGAAATAATGGACCGATCACAACCGATCATTAGGCGTCGTCCGTATATCATAAAAATCCCAACCACCTATGGTGGTGTAGAGTATAAAAATTGCCTCATTGAGGCAATACACGATGGATGAGTTGCTACCAAGATTTTAAAATTAACTGCCAGCCACTGCACTAATAGTTCCAGCAATTGTTTATTGGAGTGGCAAATTGTAGCAATATTATAAGCTGCTTTTTCGGTGGCGTTAATGAGACTTCTTAGCAATTAATAGGAGGTACTCTCGTTACTCATTGTTGTTAATATTTAAGATTTTGTTTAAAAAAATATCTTGTCAATTCTACGAACACCAAGTGGCATATTTTTGCACACACAATCATTTTACTGGTTACATTAAGTCAGAAAAATATTTTTGTTATCTTCTTTCCGTCTTTTTCTATAGGGTCAGTTAAGTGGCAATTGCTATTCATGATATCGTGATTGATAACTCACTAAATAGCTAGATATTATTGAAATTTACAATCAACAAAAAAGGGTAAATTGGCACTTTTAGTAATATGCTGGAAATAGTCAAATAAAAATCATAGATTTAATTAACAGGTAAAAAATATTGCCAGATTTGACGATTTATTATTTAGAAGATTTTTGGTTTTAAAAATGACTTGTTGACAATTTTCCAAAAGTAGATTCTAAACTATTTTCAACATTTATTATATGTATATTTTTCTTCAAAAGTAAATTAGTTAATAAAAAAAAAAATGAAAATTTTATTAAAGATCTTCAACTCCTTAATTTTTAATTGTAGGAAATATAGTATTATATTGCTTCTATTATGAATAGGTGAATAAACGCTTTACAAAAGGCCAAAAACCTTTTGCAATTTTTATAAAATCTTTAATTTCATAATCAAGGTATTAGAAATAATTAAATAGCAGAACTAAGTATACCAAAACATTTTTAATTAATACATTCATTCAAAATTGAATTTCGTATACCGTAGATGAGCTTACAAAAGGGCCTATGTGTATTTGTTTTTAAATTTTTTCTATAACTTTTTGTTTGAATGTCATACAAAATTAGTTAATACTTAGATACTACTTGACTTTTATTATGGGACGACAATATAAAATTATTGTAATTTCTATTAATTTATTAAAATTTAATTTTTTCATAAAAGAAAAACATAGAAAATGTTCATTAACACATAAAAAACCTAATTTTTGATGTTGACAATTTTTTTTTTCTCAAAACTTGCCGGTTTTTCACCAATTTTATCTGGCAACTATGCTAGCAAACCCCCAATTTCGTTCTCTTGAGGTTCGAATTTTTTGGAGTCCTTTTTTCTATGATTGGAAATAAAAAAAAAAATTAATTATTTAATCATATAACCTTATGTTTAAACTACTGATCCGATCCAAATGAAAGTTGGCACTTATATTTTAGACCATAGTTCACAAAATATATGATATATGTGCTAAACTATTTGAACTTTCAAAAAAAAAAAAAAAAAAAAAAAAATTTACAAAAAGTGGGCGTAGCATTTCTATTAATATTATATTCTATATTTCCATATGTGCAAAACAATCTTAAGGCCTGTTCATAAATGCATCAATGCGCTGTATATTATGCGCAGTACGTTCATAAATGCAAACGGTGCTAATGTTGCAATAGTCGAATGTTCGAAAATCAAAGCATATTTAGCGCAAATATACACAAAATACTAATCATAAAAATTGCCGATGCCATTACATTAACAAATATATTATTTATTTAAGGAATTTGCATCATTTGCAACAGTTGATTTGCATCAGTAGTGCAAACTAATCATATGATGCTGTGCAGTGATACATTTACGAATAGGCCTTTATATTGAAAATTGGTCATAAAAAGGGAGGGAAATTTTATAAAAATCTTACATAATATCTAAGAGAAGCTTTTACATTCTATTAAACAATAATTATTTATAAATATGTACATTGAAATTTTCTGATTTAATTTTTTTTATTATTATGTGTCATAATGAAAAAAGTTATCCAAAATATCAGTAGTTTTATAAAACCGAAACTCGAACTAACTTTGGAAAACACTGAAAGTTTTTTTAATCTGATGGTATACTTTCATTTCGCGTTGAAATCATGAGGCAATATTTGATGTTCCAAAATTTGTCGCATAGTGTAATAAATACACAAACAAAATAATCGCCAAATATAAAATTGTTATTAAATTTTTTAAATATGCTTCATTGAAATGCATTTTTTTATAATATTGTGAACGATCTACATGATTTATATTTAAAACAAATTTGTTTTTCTTATTAAAAAAAGAATAGAACATGAATTTTACCCCTTTATTTTCTTTTTGTTTTTTCAAAAATTTTATAAGTGAGGTGAAACGTTTAAAAAATAAAGGGATTAACATTTTTAGATATAAGGTACTAGAAATTTAGGTTATATGATATTAGGGCATCCAACTAATAACCTTTTGAATTTATCATGTGCTTAGACATTTACACATATACATATATAAATTAATAAATGAACTTTAAACACAAGCAAATTCCCAATATTTTTTCGAAACAGAAATGTTCTATAAATGTTTGAGAATAATTAAAAATTTTAAATTTTCCAATCCGAAATGACCATCGATCTTGCACGTCACAAAAAAACGCATTCAAAATTTTGAAGTTACTATTACTTTAATAGAAAAATGAAAGACATATTCTCTTCTCAAACGGCAACCTATATTTTTACAAAAGATAAAGCTTGATATAACACATATTTTTACATTATTAACTCAAAAATCTCGTTTTTTGAGTTATGACGTTTTTGAAGTAAATGAACGATACGTATGTATATTAGGGTGATCCCGTTTATATGGAAAGGAAATAAGGTACTGATATTCAAATGAAAATTTACTTCATTTTATGATACCGTTTCTTAAAATTTTCATCCCAACATTATCCTTTCGTGAACTTGAACATATTTCTGCCAAAGTAAGAATATATAAGCGCATTAAATGGGAAAATCGATATTTATAGATGTTCCTAATTACATAAAAATATTTGTAGAAATAAGCTTAAAGTTATACACTAAAATCATTACATAAATATACCGAAAATGTTTTTCCAATTTTCTGAAATTCTGGCTATTTCTAATTTTATTCCATTTTTTCCAGATCTTCGGAAATTCTCAGTCAATTTATTTTATACGTGATTTATTTACACGTGATTATGAAGTTTTTCGTCTATAAATAATTTTTAATTACTCTAAATATTAAAACGTATCTCGGAAACGAATTGTCTGATTTAGTTTAAAAAAGTACCTAAAAATTATAATTTATGTTACCTCCAATTTATATTGACGTCATTTTCTAATCGCTTTAATAGTTTCGGAAAATTTTAAATAATTGTGTTGAAGGAAAATTAAATTTCTTACGAAATTTAAAAATTTTTGTTTTTAAAAAAAATCGTTAAAAAAGTTTCTATTTATATTTATGCAATAAAAAATTAATTTTGGGCCAAGTTATTACAAAAATTTTTAAAAAAGTTAATTCTGGTCCACAATAACATCCCTAATGTTTAAAGTTTTTAGACAATACACAGTGGGGAAGATTTGTTTTTTTTTTTTTTTTGGAAATAAATCCTTAACTTGTAATCGACTGGTTGACTTTACACAAAATTTCAGGTAAGCGTTACTGAGGAGTGCACAATTATAAATTTGGATGGGGGGCGCCACATACCTCTTAGGAGTTATTGGGGCTCAAACTATAGAACCTCTTTTTGTTCCTTTACAATTTCAAATATCATCTTCTTAAAGCCCTTGATAAGACCTATGAATAACATGCTTCCTTGTGCTATTTATCTCTTATAGATTTCAAGTTATTATTTTTAAATTTTAGCTATCTCAGTTTTGCAAAATCTTGGTCCAGGTTTTTTAACATATAGCCCAATATATTTGTGCGATTTTGTAAAATGTGTACCCAACTAGTTAAAGGACAAAATTATTTATCGAATACAAAAAAAAAAAGAAAAAAAAAATTGAAGTCGATATTTCTTCTGAGTTCAGAAATAAACGATTTGGAATTTGAAAATTTTTTTGTGTTTTTTTTTTACCGAAAAAGTGTTTGCACTTTCTTTCTCTAAAATAAAATTTTTCTTAAGAACAGATAATGTTTTTATACTTTTCTGAAAGGTATCTTTACGTAAGTGATTTAAAAATTTAAAATGAGCACAATTACCTATTTTGTGTCGAAATTTTGATTTTAGTCTATATGCTTTAAAACCCCAAAACAGGGATCTACAAAGGGAATGCAGTTTCAGAAACTCTGATGTATTCTAAAGAGTTTGCCAATGGCATTTTCCAGACCTGTACAAATGTGTGGGATTTTCGCCGGTTTTTTAAGAATTGCGGAATTCCTTTTGCAAAATCTTAAATTTTTGTACACTTTATCATTTCGAATGACAAAGTCAACAATCACAGAAATTTTGTTAGGATATCTTAACTAGCAAAAATTTTATTACAGATAAAATATTTATAGTTTCTCCAAAAAAAAAAAAAAAATTCAATTTTTTTACAAAAATTTTACTTTAGTTTGAAAAATCAGAAAAACTATCAAATAAAATTCTGTTGCCTAGCTGTAATAATTCTTAATTATATACAAAAAGATTGAAGTCAATATCTTTTATAGGATTGTACACTCCTCTGCTACGCCTATGTAAAATTTTATGTAAATCCAACGAACCGATTAGAAGTTACAGATTTATTTTCAAAAATTTTCGATTCTCTCCCACTGTGCAATATTATATAAGATTTAGATCAAGGAAAATGTAAGGACTTTTTGTGTAGACCGCCAATTTAATTTTAATTTCCTTACTATAAAAATATAATTTTTAATTCTAATTGTTTATAAAACTTTTTTTAAGTCTATTCGCCTTTCAATAGAGCATTTTAAAGTTTATTTACATTTCTATAGCAAGTACATTCTGAAGTGCAATGACATTTTAGCATTTAATATTTATGCGTTTTTAATAGCGATTATTAACATTGTAGGTAGTAAATAAAGTTCTTTTACTGCTGCTGCGCTTTTAAATTGTTTATATATCATGGTCTTTATTAAGGACATGACATTTAATAGAAAAAACAAAAAAAATAAAAAATAAATAAATAAATAAAAAGTAATGTAAAGTACATATGTACGAGCAAACTATGGTTAAAAGAAATTTTATTTATGAAAGAAATAATAGAAAAGGGTGCATTTACTAATTTAATAAATTTCATTTAATGTTAGTTTCCATATAACAAGGACATAATTAACACAGCACCCACATTTGGAGGCTATTGTCTTTATAACTAGGTAACAAGCAAACGGAATGTTAAAAAGTATATATAATGGAACTGATTTTGTAAAGGATAATGAGAATAAAAGCTTCGTATGCTTTAGGAATACTATATTGCGAACATTTTATACAAAATTATTTATGTTTGAGAGTTTTTATAATAGTTTAGCAATTATTATAATTACTTCCCAAGAAACCGTTTAAACAAACTAAAAAGAATTGGAGTATAATGTAGGATAATGTTTATGGTGAAAGCAAAAAAAAAAAAAACAAAAGTTGGCAAGTAATAATAAATTATTTTGATAATAGTATGAATTCAATGGTATTTTCAACAGAGTTTAACATATTTATCACAAACTTTTTGCACAGCAATATATATATATATATATATATATATATATATATATATATATATAAGTTCCATTACCACAAATCTCGTATCGTTAGTATCCAGATATCACATTATTAAATTAGCTTAGACTATAACTGAGAACAATTAATAGGGTTCTATAGTTTTAAAAAAGTTGTCTTTATTACTTTTTCCATTTTCAAATAGACGACTTTTCGACTTTTCGATTTTTCCATTTGCGAATAGTCGACTTTTCGGCTCATTTCTACTTATTCCGACTTTTAAATTTTAAATAAAAAGAAGCGAAACTCTTTTCATCATTTTTTATTATTTGTCTTATAAAAGCTTAGAAAATATAAATATAATGATAAGCTAATGGACAATCTATGCAATTGAAATGCTGGTTACACAAACTTTCAATATCACAGTGGGACCAAACGCAAAATTTTTGGTAATAAATCTGTGTCACCTAAAATACTGGTCGGATCGAATTTAAATGTATGGAAGAGTTGTAGAGAAGGATCTAAGCTTTCAGAAAAATCATCTTGTAGTTACCCTGCGGTAACACGAGATAAGCTACAGGGTGTTAAATTTGACTATTTCGAGTATGCAAAAGCTTAAAAAATCATAACTTACAAATCAAGTCCGATTTCAAAGATTTTTATATTTCTATGAAGTGCTTGAAAAGATAACGAAAAAAAAATAAGCTTACTCATTTAAGTTATCTCTTATAGTTAAATATATATTTACGCTTGAATTTTAAATTTTTGATTTTTTGCCTTTTATCTCGTTTTTCGGGAATAAGTCTTGAGGTGTAAAAGGGAACATTCTTTTTAAATATTCTGTAATTTATAAAAAAAATCTATATTATTCATAACATACATAGAAAAAAGTTTGTACATAAACATAAAAATTTACTTTCATTGATTTCAGTTCATAATATTTAAGCATAATTCCTTAAGCATTAAAACTTTTTTTTATATTTTTTTTTTTAAAGAATCAAAAGTCAAGAAGACTGAAAAAATTGTTTAAATTTTCATTTGTATTTACAATTTGTGAAACAAATGTTCGAAATTTTCTCCGGAAAATTTTAAGTTTTAAATGATTTTGGGAATAGAACAGAAGCGCTTTTTATCGAAATGATGTGCTGCATAATGCGAGCGAAGTTACGCAAATTTCTAAACATTACTTTTTAAAGATTTTTCTTGGAATTTTGCCATTTTAAGGCATTTGTTGTTAATATTTTCATGTATAACTATTTTAATAAAAATAAATCAAAAATTTAACAAAATTTTTGCAAAATTTCTAAAATTTTCATTATGAACAATTTAATAATAATATCTATGAACAAAATTTTATTTTTTATGAAAAAAGTTTGGGAAAAAAGTCATGTTCGATTCATAAAAAATTTTTAAATATATGTACTTTTTTCTCCGAGTAAGAAATAATAGTAAAAATATTATGGTAATATGCTTTTTTATGCAATTTAAAAAAGTTGATTAAAAAATTGTCTTTTTTCATAAAGCAATTTAGTGTCAAATCTATTTCAAGAATAAATGTCGTCAAAAAATTAAAAAAAATTTGCGTAACATTTTATTTTATTAATCGATAAAAATTAAACGTTTTTCTAAAATTTACCTTTCTCGACCAATGCTGGACGTAGAGTGCAAACCTAAATCAATTTAAAACTTCTTATTAACCATTTATGAAGCCTTATTTTTGGAATTATATAAAGAAAAAATTTTTATTAAAAAAACTGAGAAAAAAGTGAAAGAATAGTATTATATTTTTGTAAAAAATAGCCATTTTTCATACTAATTTCAGTGACTTTGAATATTTTTCACTTCGAAACGAGTACCTCAAAAAAATTTTTCAGCATATTATTTTTGAATATATTAAAAATCACACGATATTTTTAAAAAAATATTTCCCCAATACATCTCAGGACTTATTCACGAAAGGCGAAATAAAGTCAAGGCCAAAAATCAAAAATTCAAGCGTAAATATCTTTTTAACTGTAAGTATGGTTTTTGGTTTCCCTCAATATTTCTTTTCACGGGAAACGGGAACGAAAAAACCAATTTCCCGGGATTCCCGGGAATTTTTTATAAACTTTAGTTATAAGAAAAAACGCCATGATTTCTTTTAAAAAATAAATATTTTTTATTAAATGAAACAAAACTAAACATTATAAATCATACTGAATTAATGAAAAATGAAATAATATAAAAGTATAACGCTATTTCTAAGATTAGCACCTTTCGTAGTTTATGTCTCAGATTTTTACTTTATTGTGTTTCTGATGCCTAAAACTTTTTAAAAATATACAGTAATCTATTGGATAAATTTCATTATAAATAGCTTGTCATTTATTTCCATTTAATTTCAATAACTTACATTAGTTATTTTTACTAATTCTTACAAAATTAAATATAAATCTGAAAAATACTAAAAATTGGTTCACAACAATGTTTTCGGTTCAATCGTAGTGTTCATATATCTGATGAAAATAATCTCATATAAGTACGCATACAACATGAGTGTAGTTTGTTTTATAAGTATTTTGAAGTTGCAACATTTACATTCCCATTATTTGGATAAGACACTCTTTTTCAAAATGTAATTTTTTTATAAAATATAGTGATTGTTTTCGAAGTTAAATTTATTTAATATTAATTACAATAAATCTATAAAAAACTAAAGTATATAAAATTTAAACAAAAATAAAGTTGATTTAAAATTTCATGTGAAACAACTTATAAGTAAATTTGTTAAACCATAGATAAACAATTACATAGATGTCTTTTAGAAAAAAACCTAATTCATTAGTCAAAAACCTAATTTATGCAATATAAACGTTCCTCTCAGATAACGTTATAGTTATATTATATGCTTTAAACTCTTACAAGTGCCATATTTAGGGAAACGTCAATCTTTCATATATATAAGGTGTTAAAAATGTTTGCCATAGAATTTTAAAACTATGAAAATATTTAATTTCGTGTTTTCTCGGGAAAATTAAAACAACCCCAACAGTAAGAGATAACTTAAGTGACTAAGTTTATTTTATCTTTCTCTTGTCAAGCAGAAATATAAAAATTTTTGAAACCGGACTTGATTTGTAGAAGTTACGATTATTTGAAACCTTTACATACTCGAGTTAGCCAACTTTGACACCCTGTAGCTTATTTTGTGTTATCACGAGGTGATTACAAGATTATTTTTTCAGAAAGTTACAGATTAGATTTTTCTTACCAAAAATTTTACGTTTGGCTCCACTGTGCAACAGTTGGAAGATGTTGTTGAAATAAATACTGCTAAGAAACTATTTCCTTTAAATAAAGTCAATTTTTCGACGTTTTTCGACTATTTTCGACTTTCTTAGACTTTTCGACTATTTTTGACTATCGGGCAACAAGAAAGTTGTTTTCTCGACAATTTTCAAATCGATAAGTAGATTTCGACTTCTTTGAATAAAAGTTAAAAATTCAAAATAGAATTTATATAATTATTTAATTTCACCTCTTTTTTCAATAAATACTACTTTTTATTAAAAGTTAGCTTCTTTTCTGTTCAAATATTTTTATTCTGGAACCAATTGTTAAGAAAACAATGTAAATACATAGAAAATAGTGACTCGATTTGAGTCGTTTCAGTTTACGTTGCAATTCTCCGGTCCCCATTAACGACTCAGATCAGGGCCTCAGTGTATTTAGTAAAAAGCTAGATAACTTGATATATGTAATATTAATGAATACAAAATAGATATTTTAGAAATTTTACGTGGCTAATTCAGACGAGTTCAATAGTTATTAGAGAGATTTGTGAAAGAATTCTGATTTTGATTCCGAATTTGGGAAGCTGATCTTTGATTGTTTTAAAAGCATCTAATGCTGGAGAAGCTGGTTTTTCTAGTCCTCACCCAAGTAACATGAAAAACCGAAGACTATAAGTTGTAGTAAAACAATTTTGTTACTATTTCACTACCATCTAGCCTACCGAGATACTCCTCAGATCCAAAATAAAAACGAAATGTGCGAAACAATTTTGATTTAAATCAGAAAATCAATTTTTTAAAAAATTTTTATGACTTATTTTTGATTGACCTAATGATATGTATTTGTGCTATCTTGTAAATAATATTTTAGTTTGTTTGCTATTACAATTTTTATTTCGATTGATGTTATCTTTTCTATTTCGTTTTATTTTCATTACAGATATAATAATTATTTGATGTTTATTGGAAAGACTAAACAAACTACGTTAGGCATATAAAAAATTGAATTGAATATCAATTTTGTATAGTAAGAAAGCGTCAACACAAACAACAAACCACACATTACTAAATGTAACAAGAAAGTATTAAAAAAAAAAATAGTAAATAAATAAAAATATAAAACATATCACTAGATTTTAAGAAGAGATACTAGTAAAGGAAAAATAAAGCAACTACTTTTTTGCAAAAATACAAAAATAAAAACGAATAAATAAATTTAAATCAATTATTTATTGAATTGATTAGAACAAGAAAGACAACTATACCTATACAAACAAATAAAAGTAGAATTAAGAAAGTAAGAAAAAATACATACATACATACATATCAACTAAAAATTACTACCTACTACTTACTACTATTGGGTACAAGTAAAAAATAAAACAGCAGCAGAAAAGTATAAACAACCGCAACAAACAAAAAGAAGATTATATATTGACAAAGAAGGTTAAAATACATCAATATAACGAACATTGCTTGTATTTACAACCTAATAACACCCCTAACCTCCCACATACACTTAAAGTCTTTCAAGGTTTTAAGTAAAAAAAATAATAAATAAATAAAATAGAAAAAAGAAAAGACTAAAATTTTCGTGTGGTTGAGTGTGTTAGTGTGTGCTATAATTGATTAGAAAAGGAACCACTACTACAACAAATATCGTTGTTCGACTTACTACAATATGATTAATATTGCTGGTGTTGTGAGCATTGTGCTCTTTTATTTGCTCATCTTATTTGTGGGTATTTGGGCTGGTCGTAAAAAGGAATCCGGCAATGATTCAGAGGAGGAGGTTATGCTGGCTGGCCGTTCAATTGGTCTTTTTGTGGGCATATTTACAATGACCGGTAAGTGTTTTAATATTTTTATATATAATTTAAAAATTTACTAAGTAGTGTGATTGGAACAATCTTATTAATTATAAGGACTGCGCACTACAAAATTAGTGTATACAATTCACTTCTGCTTATAAAAATAAAACCAATATGTGAATTTTCTTGAAGATTTGTTTTAATTAAGAACTGTTATATTCAGGTTTTAAATTTGAAAGAAAAATTAATTTTTTATTAGTTTGTAATAAAATATTTTTTTTTTTTTCTGGAATACCTTCCATAAGAGCATATTTTATTTTTTTATAAGAATGAGCCCACTTTTTTTAAACTCTGTTTTATTTTTTCTCGAGCTTTTAGAGTTATTTAATTTTTTTTGTTACTAAGGCCTAATATCTTCCAAATCGGCAGAGTTCTGGACACTTTGGTCATTGGTCTATTTTGGTGTATAACAACATCATGTGTTTTATATCATACAATTAATTGTCCTTTTGCTATAATGGATAGAAGCGAGATCAGGCCAGACAAATTCGAATACTTTGTGCTTTCTAATGATAGGAAGAAATCTCTTCCGAAGTTACACATTCACGTATATTTTTGTGTGAATAGAGCCATTTGTTTTTCTCGCACATACAAAAGTCTTGCCATACCAAAAATTTCTTCGCCAATTCTGATTTTTTACATGATATTTATCTGCTACATTTCCGCAATATCTGTTACATCGAATTCTTAACCAGGATGTTGTAAAAAATCCGCCAGTATGTATGTTTGAGAGTCCATTTGACAATATTCAATATTTTGAAAAAATTAATCCCAATCATTTTTGACCTCACTTTTGCCTCCCTATTTTATCTAAAGCTTTTATTAGGAAGTTTTTTTACTTTGTGGGTCTTCAGATCAGCTTTTTATAATTTTTTTGATAAAAGATACAAAGTCACTTATCTTCGGTCTTATAGTCTCAAAAAATTCACTTTTTCTTCGGCTACCGGAACTTCTTTCTGTGATCGTGAACTCTTTATATTTTTTAAGACCCTAGAAACTGTATTTTGCTACACACCTGCATTCGTAGTAATTGTTTTATATGGCCAACATGAGTTTTCATTATAAATTTTAGTTTTGCATTTGCATGAATTTTCTTCAATTTCCAGTTTAGCACATAGTTATTGAGAACAATAAATATAAACAAGTTAATGGCATTAATTTTGTTCATGTATAAAAGTTATAAACCTAAGTGCACCAATTTTTTTGTCGTACTCACTCCTTAATCCAAAATATAGGACTTCTTGGACTATATTTTTTGGGGCTCTCAAACTAAATATTGAATTTTATAATTTCAATAATTTATTGAATCTACACTTTATGAAATAGCCCATTAATATATAAATGTTACCTTTAGGCCATAGTTTCTTCAATGGTTAAGTTAGAATCACAAATTTTAAATAAGTTCTTTTTGTAATTACGATTTTATTTTTTTTAATGAGTTAAACTAATAAGATTTCTTGACACGTTCCAAATTAAAAAATATACACCTTATATATAGTATATGTATATATATATATATATATATATATATATATATATATTTATATATATTATGTATTATATATTATATATATATATATATATATATATATATATATATATATATATATATATATATATATATATACCCGATTTGAGTAGTCTCGAACGCTGTTTGAAATTTCAATATTTCGATTTGCGTTTCATAATTGTTAATAACTGGTGAAAATTTATTTAAGAAAATTTTAATTAAAAAAAAAATGGATTGGATTCTCTGCGTTGTTAGAAAAATAGAAATAGAACTTATATAAGTGTTTTCAGTTCATATCTTTTTACAAAAAATAATCCTTTATTAATTAAAATTAACTTCTTTTCTGTTCAAATATTTTTATTCTGGAAGCAATTATTAAAAAAAAACAGCGTAAATACATAGAAAATACATAGTAATTCAACTTGCGTCGTTTCAGTTTGCGTCGCAATTCTCCAGTCCCCATTAATGACGTAGACCGAGGCCTCAGTGTACAGTATAATTTGAAAAGAAATTGCGTTTTCTTAAAATTATATATAAAATATTTTACTACTCAACAATTTACAAAAGGCTTTGTTATAATAAAAAAATGCAAGTCATATTTACAGGAACCTATTTCATAAAAATGACTTCGAATATCTATGAAAATATAATAGGTACGATAACCCTCGATTTACGCGGCTCATTGGGGCTGGAGAAAGTACGCGTAAATAAAAATCACTTAAAATAAGGTTCAGAATAGGTACATAACTTTTATTTTGGGACCATGATTTTTTACATATCTCGTAAATTGAAGCAATAATTAAATGAAAAATATTGTTTTGGGTCCTTAAAATCGCATTAAATAAAAACACATAACATTATTTACTTTTTATTTTATATTTCTTGCTGATTAAAAAATGAATCATATGGTGCGTTAAATACTCGATTAGGATGATACCCGTCATTCTTTTTTAATTGATTTAAATTAAAATAATGTGGAAATTATTTAATGGCGCTCAAATCATCTGATGAAGATTCTCCTTGAAATATTAAATTTGGAAAAAATGCCATTACTAGTCAAAAATTTCCTTTTGTAGGATTCGTGAGGTTGCAATAACAATTTTTTAAAGCTTTTTATTCAATCATTTTATTTCTTATTTTTTTTTATAGAGGTTTACCTGTATAAGAATAATTTTTGCACATGTCATAAAATGAAAAGAAATGCAAAGTTCAAACTTTATTGAAAATTTTGCTGTGTGATAAAATATATCATTAGATTGTGACCTTTTTATTTTTGTCTAAAATTTGAAAACATATTCTTCTATCTAATTTGATTAAAAAGTTCTGAAAGCAACAATAAATTTGTTTACAGACTCAAAAAAATTTTGTTTATTATTATTTTTTTTCAAAAAAGATTTTTGACCAGAACTAAGTGTAGGATACATATTCAGAAAAAAAATATTGAGAAAATTTTCAGAAATTTAAAAAAGTCAAGGACAAAAACTATAAATTCAATATTTTAAGGCAAATATCTTTGAAACCTTAAGAGATAATGTATAATCTGTTTTTCTTTTACTTATTAGAATTCAGAAATGTAAAAAATTAAAAAAAAATCGTTTAGTATTTGTAAAAGTTACAAGCTCCCATGTGTTTTTTACATTCAAGGTGGTCAACCTTGGTTGCGTTGTGGCGCTACATGTTCCGGACTTATTAATAGAATTTAAATCACACCCCAGCCAACAATTTTCAAAAGCAAAATTCTTTCTTTATAGATGTTCCAAGTTACATCCAGATTTAGAAGATTCTGATTAATACTCCCACTGTGTGGTCTTAATCTATTTTCTTGATTATGGTTTCACAAATATCTAGATATAGTTAAAAGCTCTCTGTACAGATTTTAGTAAAAGTCAACAACATTATCTATGAACTTTTAAAAAGTTTGTACGGACACCTTGTTCTATTTTGAAAACACTCCACTCACTGTCAGAAAGTTTATGATCCAGGATCAGAGCTCCATCTGTATATATGTATGTATTTATGTATGTATATATGCATGTATGTATGTATGTAAGTATGTATGTATGTATGTATTTCACCCATTATATTTAGATATTATTTGAATTAAAATTTCATGATCTGCCCTAATATTTTTAACTTCTTTCTGGGACTTATTGGAATAAAATTTTCCCTTTCCCTCACTTTATTAAAATAAAATCATTTTAGGTTTATTAGAACTCTTTTGTAGGATTTTAAGAGAAAAAATTAAAAATTGTTTATTTAAATTTTACTTTTATTTCATTTGATTTTAAATAAATTTCAGTTTTTATTTTCATTCTTATTTAAAAGTACATAACAACTTTTGAACACAAGTTACACATAAAACTTGTTAAATACTAAAACTCATACATTTAAATTATATTTACAGCAACATGGGTGGGTGGTGGTTACATAAATGGAACGGCTGAAGCCATTTATACCTCTGGCTTGGTTTGGTGTCAGGCTCCCTTTGGCTATGCATTAAGTTTAGTCTTTGGTAAGTTTGAAATTAGAAATTTTTCTCATGAACATTTCAATTCACACCTTAATGTAAATTTTTCTTTTTGCAGGTGGTATCTTCTTTGCCAATCCTATGCGTAAACAAGGTTACATTACCATGTTGGATCCTTTACAAGATTCGTTTGGTGAACGTATGGGTGGTCTTTTGTTTTTGCCTGCACTTTGTGGTGAAGTTTTTTGGGCTGCTGGTATTTTAGCTGCCTTGGGTGCTACACTCTCTGTGATTATTGATATGGATCATCGTACATCGGTTATTTTATCATCTTGCATTGCGATTTTCTATACACTTTTTGGTGGCCTATATTCTGTGGCCTATACGGATGTTATACAATTGTTTTGTATATTTATTGGTTTGTGGATGTGTATACCGTTCGCTTGGGCTAATGAGCATGTAAAGAGTTTGTCATCGATGGATGTTGATTGGATTGGTCATGTGGATCCGGAACAGCGGTGGTTCTATATAGATTATGGACTATTGTTAATATTTGGTGGTATACCGTGGCAGGTGAGTTTAAAGTAGAGTGATTTGAAGATGAATAGGGAATAAACTGGGAAATACATATTTAGAGAATCTTCAAAATCGTTGAAATGAAATAATAAATTAGTGATAAACAGGGAAACCATAAATATGCAATTGCATGTTTTTTTCCTGGACATTGAACGAAGCCAACTATAAAATATTGATCGTATTTAGAACAAAATAAAGCATTTGGTATCGATTTGTAAGTGCATATTTTTGCATATTTTACCGTTAATGGCATATTTTTGAATTTAGAAATTTTTAGTTCATATTTATTGCATATATTGTTATTTTTGACCATATTTAATTCTTTTAGAGCATATTTTGGCATTTTCAGAATATTTTTTTTATACCTCATGGGCTGTTTTTCAAATTTAATTTTATAAAAAATAAGAAAAGCAAAAATATTTAGTATTTAAAATTAACTTTAACGGGTACCATTTTATCGCTGAAGAGCTTGACTTGTAGCAACAAGATTGAAGATTTAGAAACAAGTTAATTGATCTTATTTAAGCCATTTTTAATAGATCTGCATTAAACCTAATTTTGAAATGTAATATAGAGAACTTGCACAAATGACATCAGTTAATTCTGTAAAAATAATATATATGATAATGGTGATAATTTCTGAACTAATAATAATGTCTAGAATTAGATGGGCAAGCAAATGGAAGATCAATAATAAAAATGTAGAATCAAATTTCGATACAGTCGACAAATTTCCGTTTTGCTTTAGTCTGTAATAAAACACTTTGTATTAATGAAAGACATAACTTGTTTTGAAAAATTAACAATTTTTTTTATTTTTTAAGTGTATATTTTTGCGTTTTTAGAGCATATTTTTAATTTTTTACCGCATATTTAATGCGCATAAAACCTTTTTTTTTGGAGCATATTTGTGGTTTTCTTGATGATAAATGTGTATGAATTTTCTGTTCTGCTTTTCAGGTATATTTCCAACGTGTTTTATCAAGTAAGACTGCAAGTCGTGCACAAATTTTATCCTATGTAGCTGCTGCAGGTTGTATTTTAATGGCCATCCCACCGGTATTAATTGGCGCTATTGCCAAAGCTACACGTATGTTTATATTGATAACATTTTCATACCTTAAAAAAAAAAATAAATTTAAATTTCTAGCTTGGAATGAAACTGACTACACGGGACCTTATCCCTTAACTGTGCAAGAAACTAGTATGATTTTACCCATGGTATTACAATATTTAACACCAGATTTTGTATCGTTCTTTGGTTTGGGTGCTGTTTCTGCTGCCGTTATGTCCTCAGCAGATTCGTCTGTATTATCGGCCGCTTCAATGTTTGCTAGAAATGTTTACAAATTAATATTTCGACAAAAGGCTTCCGAAATGGAAATTATTTGGGTAATGAGAGGAGGTATTATAGTTGTGGGTATATTATCGACCATAATGGCTTTGACTATACCCTCAATATATGGTTTATGGTAAGTTTTAAAAAATAATATATTAAGAAAATATTTTTAACTAATATCTTTATCTTCTCAGGTCCATGTGTTCCGATTTGGTTTATGTTATTCTATTTCCTCAACTCTTAATGGTGGTACATTTCAAAAAACATTGCAATACTTATGGTAGTTTAGCTGCCTATATTATAGCCTTTTTCATACGTCTATCGGGTGGGGAAGCTTTACTCGGCTTACCCGCTCTAATACATTTCCCTGGTTACGATGAAGAAAATCAAACACAGCTATTTCCTTTCCGTACTTTGGCCATGGTTATAAGTTTGGTTACATTGATTTTGGTGTCTTGGTGGACTAAGTAGGGATTTGTTACGTTTTATATTAATATAATAAGATTTTACAATCTACCTTGTTTATTTTTAGAATGATGTTTGAATCTGGCAAACTGCCGCCTAGTTATGATGTGTTCCGTTGTGTGGTCAATATACCAGAAGATGTTGTTAGAGTTGGCGAACCAGCCGAGTCGGGAGAACAGGTAAGAGTTTGAAGAAAACATAAAAGAAACATATAGGTGACTAGCCCAGCAAAAACTTTGGTTGGCATGTAATGAGTTAAGAAGCTATATAATGACGCTCCTTTTCTTACATATTAGCTTGGCATACCAATTAATATTTATAAGTTGCAATTGTGAATATTTTACATGCATGCGCAAATTATGCCTTTGCATATATTTATTCATTCTTTAAATATATGAATTGGTAAACTCAATTAAAAAAATCAATAAAAAGTAGCAATTTCAAAAATCTGTTCATAAATAAGTAATTACATATCGAGTTATAAATAAGTAGTTAATAAACTACTTCTATGTAATGCAGACGGTATGTTGTTTAAAATTGAAAAATAACCACATACTTGGCATATAAAAGTATTTGCTGGGAGATTGAGTAATGTTTATGATTTAAACATTTTTAAAAAATATAATCAGTTCAAATTAAAATGAACAAAAACCTATACCGATTTTCTAAGCTGAGACGAAGAACTAACCTGGAAATTTGATTTGTATGTATCGAACAGACTTAAGGCTTTTGTTTAAGACTATCTATCAAATTGAATATAGTAAGATTATGTTTCGAGCCCGTATAATCTTTTGAATTCGTAAATTAATGCAAAATGTGGCTACATAATAGATTATTGGGACTATGCAGTATATATAGTAAGATTAAAGCTTATAACGTGCAGTTGGTGTGGTGCTATTCGAAAAATATTAGGTCAGTCATTTATTAGTCAGATTGCATATAATGCATAGACTTCGATTAAATCTTAACTGTGATTATACAGTGTGGATTAAAGTTAAACAAAACAGGAACTATATATATAATATACAATTGTAGATACAAATAAACTTTGATTCAAGCTTAACTGGAACTATATAATGTGTTAAAATGCAAGCTAAAATAAAAGCTACAATTGAAGCTTATTTGGGGTGTATAAAAAGCTAAAATTAAGGATAAATTTATAACGATTTACAATTAATGATATTTTAGGATTGGATCCTAAAATTAAAGTTAAATTATGACTTAAATTAAATTATGAATTAAATTATGACTTAAAGTTTACAGTAAACTGGGACTATTATTGAAAATTTATTGAAGCTAATCTGGCACTATATAATGGACCATAGAGTTGTCTAGGATTGCACTCAAACAAGGACTACATAATGTACTACGATTGAAGCTTAACTGGGTTGAATATTAAACTACAATTGAACATAAACTTGAACTATAAAATAAACTATAAACTTGGACTATATAACTATTTATGGTTAATAATAATCTTGGATTATGCAATAGACTTTGTTGACTATAACTAATATTAAACTGATCCCAAATATGTAATATAATTTGATTAAAGGTTATTAGGACTATTTACGTAATGAATTACTTTAGAAATAATTACTCTTTTCCCATACTAGTCTGATTTACAGATTCAAAAGAAATGCAATCTTTTACTCAAAATGTCTCTATAATTTGTTATGGTCCAGAATATTTGTTAAAAATTCAGAATACAAATTTAAAATATATTTTAATTATTCGTTTTTAAGTAAATTTTTGCACAAATAATTTTTTTATTTTATTTCCTTCATAAGCTTTCTGTTATGGCTGGACCTTTGGCACGATCATATGGTGCTGCCACAATGGCGGGCAAAGATGAACGTAATGGACGCATAAATCCAGCATTAGAAACAGATGACGATGATCTTCCCATTAACGAAGCAAAACGATTAAACCAACAAACGGCACAAGAACAAGTACAAAAAATGTTAAGCAGCGCCACTGGACAAAATACCAGAAGAGACAGTGACGCCGAAGGTGGTGGCGGTGGTGGGGGTAATAGTGGTAGTAGTTATCAGGGTGGTGGCGGAGGTATGGCTGTGCCAACTGCTGAGCAAGACAATACTGCCTTTTAAAACAAATTAAAAGAAAAACTAAATAACATATTCTAAACACAAACACCCCTTTTTTCGAATCAAGAAAAATAAAAATAAAAGGTGTTTGTTTAAACGAACTAAATAAACGATTAGAAACGCTCACAATAAAACAACATAAATGACAAAATTATTAGAAGGTCTTAGAAACCTCTAAATTAAACTAAGTAACACTGTAGATCCTACACTAAAAGAAATAACTACCAAAAAATGATAGAAAAAAAAACGAAAATATTAGTAACAATTAAAATTAACAAACAAACAGCCACAAATCTACTAAGAATCTTAGAGTTTTTAATTTCACAAATTACTCTAGTAACTCTAAAAAGAAATTGGGAAATAAACCGTAAATAATTATTAAAAATAATATTAAAAACCCTTAATTAACAAATTAACCAAAAAGCAATGAATTAATTGTATTACTGGAATGTTAGAGGAAATATTTTCTATTCTTTAATGCTTGTTCATTTAAATAATATTTAAGTTTGTTAATTTTACGAAAAAAAAAACACCTGTTTTCATTTAGTTAAAAAGGCTTTAAATACAAATATAGGTAATTGTTAAATATGTATATGCTCAGGTATTCCAATGATAATGTTTGTTAAATATTTTATATTTTTTATTTGTTATATTATTTATTGTTAAGTATTAAGTTGCAAAAAAAAAAAATTAAAAGAAAGTGAATTATAATTTAGATTTGTTCAATTTACACTTAGAGAATTTATATTCATAGTTCTAATAAATGTTTTAATGTTGGCAATTGTAATGTATGTTAAAAAAAATTTAAAAAATAAATAATCGAAAACAAACTATATTCACTAAGAACTTAAAAATTTGCGATAAAAGTTAAACCCTATACATATCAAATCAAATGCATTTGTGTATTCACAAGTAAAACAAAATGTTAAAAGAGATTTTTAAGTATTAAAAAAAAAAAATATATATATATATATATATTATATATATATATAAATATAAATATATATATATATATATATATATATATATATATATTTTTTTTTTTTTTTAAATACTTAAAAATCAATAAACAAATATAAACTTAAGGAAAAATCTTACTAGAAATGGAAAATTATAAATTTAAGTTGTCTTATAAATTGTTTAAAAATTTCTTTTATGTTAACTGAAGCTTTATAAAACAATATAAGATTTCGGATAGATTTTAATAAATTTTTTAAATTTATTAAATTTTTTTTTAAACAAAATGTTAAATGTTTACAAAAATTTGAATTTAATTCCTTTTAGAAAAGTTTCGTTATGCAAAATGAAACCTATGTTTATTTTACCAAACATCGATTTATGGTTTTGTTTTTATATTAAATTACACAAATCCTTCCAAAAATAATAAATCTTTAAAAAAATAACCTATAGTAATCATATACATATCACTATTGAAAAAGAAACTGATAAATTTAATTAATTAAAAATATAAAGGAAAACAACCAAAAACAAACTAAACATATCATTTTAAAAATAATATTATTCTACTATATATATATATATATATATTATATTAAAATATATTAGAGATCTAAGTGTATTATATATCCCATGTATAAGAAATTTTGAAGAAAATATAACTAATAAAACTAAAAAAAATTAGGCCAGCTACTTTTATACTAGCTAAGTTCTCATCTAAGGTAAATGTTAAATAATCAATTTGAGATAATATTAATGTACCTTATTTGAATCAGAATTAGCTATTAATCAGATTATATCTTAGGTAGTGTAAAAGTAACTTTAATAAGCATATATAGTTAAAAATTGTGTATACATACATATATAATAGTACATATTATAGAGATTTATAAAAGAAATAATATGTATATTGTATTACAGATTATATAAATAAATATTTAAACTCTTAAAGAGTTTAATAACTAAAGCAAATCTGAAAAAAATAAGTCAATTGATAAAAAAAAAATTATCGTTGATTTGAAAGCATTTTTTACCCATTATATAAACTTCAAATATGTACGTACACTTATTTGAAGTTGTCTAAAATAAATTCAAAAGAAAAACAAAATATTCTCATTAGTATAAAATGCTCTTATTTATACATATTTTTAAGAATTGTATTATAACACTTAAATCACAACAGAGAGCTTAGTAAAACCATAGACAAAAGGCCAGGGATAAATTACACAGTGTAATAAAAAAAAAAGTATTTTTTCTTCAGTCAATTTAAATATACGTTATCATGGAGTTCTAAGCTTAGAAAAAGGTTGCTAGAAATAAACCTTTTTATAGAAATTAATGACATATTGCAACACATCTTGAGAAAGATTTGTTTGATTTGGTTAAAAATAACGTCAAAAAATTTTTGAGAATGATAAAAAATAAATATAACGTTAATACACACCTCTTACTCGCAGTGAAAAATATTGCGATATGAAAATTTTGTGAGTTGATATTTTATTTGCAAGTTAGTAACTTACGAAAACTAATAGTGACTAGTGAATCTAATTACAAATAAAGCATACGTCATTGTCACTTCTTTTTATGTTCATAGAATTTTCGATAATAATAGTTGTATTTTTCCTATTCGACACGACAAATAAGCAAATTACATATTTCTTTATGTAATTTGCTTGTAAACAGTGAGTTATTAATTTGCAAGTTATTTTTATTTGCAATAATTGTGCGTATATACGTAATAACAAATATAACCATCCATATTTCATTAAAATCGATGCATAAATATCGACTTTATTCACAATGATGTGCTTCGCTACCACTCTTGATGTAAAAATTGGTGTTCATCAAATTGACTTTCGAATAATTGAACAATAGACTTTTTATTGGAAAAGTCGAAAATTGGTTTGAAAATTATTTTGTTGCCAGATAGTCGAATAAAGCCGAAAAGTCGAAAATAGTCGGAAAAAGTTGGAAAACGCCAAAAATAGTCGAAAAGTCAAAAAAGTCGAAGAGTCGAAAATAGTCGAAAATTCGAAAAAAGTCGGAAAAAGTTGAAAAGTCGCAAAAAGTTGAAAAAAATTTAATTTATTTAAAAGCAATATCATCCAACTTTTCGAAATAGTATGGTAAAAACATGTTTTTGCGTGTAAGCAGCAATTTCATTGCATATATTGTCTGTTAATTAATCAATATTTTTATTGCTGTTATATATACACTGCCTGCCACTTGAATAAGGAATCACATTTTTTTTAAATTTAATTAAGTATATCTCCTAAACTAAAGTTCTGAAAAAAATAATTTTTTGTGCAACCAAATTTCAAAGTGTTGGCTTTAGTTTCCTGAAGAAATAAAAAATATACATATTTTGTTATACTAAAATTATGCATTTATTTATAGACATGCATTTCTGCGGTACTTTTTCGTGTGTCACTTGAATAAGAAATATTTTAAAACTAAGCAAACTGTAATTAATTTTTAAATTTTAGGTTATAATAATGAAAGTTATTATCTTCTAGTATTCAAATAGTAATGAGTACTGTTACCATTTTTAGAAATAACCTCAAAAATGCGATTTGGCATCGACTTGTATAATGACTCTAAGTAATTTAGCGAAATTGAACTCCATGCTTCCGTTATTGCATCCTTTAAGGATTCTATCGTCTCAAATTTTTTTCCTCCTTCATAAACTTTTCTTGCAAGCCAACTCCAGATATTTTCCATTGGATTCAGGTCTGGTGAATATGGGGGCCAATCCAAAAGTTGAACACCTTGTTGATTAATCCATTGTTTTACTGCTCTGGCGGTATGAATCGGAGCATTGTCGTATTGGTACGTCCAAAGAAATCATTAAATTTTGGAAATGCTTCCTCCAGAATGTTTTTGTAAGTCGTTGCAGTAATTTTGTTGCATACAAAAACCAATTTTATGGCACCATAATACGAAATGGCACCCCATATCATTATTCCGCCCTCTCGGCTGTGTCTGCGGCTCAAAAATAATTCCTCCTTATTTAGATCATGGAAGTAATAGTTATACCCGTCGGGACCATCAATATTAAACTTTTTTTCATCGGAAAATACAACTTTAAACCATTTGTAGGACCATGTCATTGTATTTTTGGCAAACTGTAGACGTTGTGATTTGCGTTTTTCATTAAGTGGAGGTTTTTTGCAGTTTTCGTAGGACTGTGTATGGGCACGACTTTAAAATACGGTGCACTGTTCTTAGACTGGCACGGACTCCACTTTTTCACGTATTTTTGATACCGACATGGCAGAATTTGATGCAATTCTAAGAATTTTTCGTCTTTCTTTTGGAGTTGTTGCAATTTTCTTCCGCCCTTTCATATTTTTTTCCATATCTTTCCACATTATTTAAATAATTGTACACAACTGTCTTTCCTCTATTAATGTTTTTAACTATTTGGACCGGATTCTGACCCTGAGATTTCAAAATCAGAATTTTTTCTTTTTCAGAGTTATTAAGAGCCTTACCATGTCCCATTTTGAATAAAAACTATTTAAAAACTGTCAAATTAAAAATTCTCTAGCCGTTTATATTGAAAGAAATTCAAATCATAGCCTTCCTGATTAATATTAAAAGAATTCCTTATTCAAGTGACACACGAAATAGTACCAAAGAAATACATGTCTTTAAATTATGCATTTAAATTTTAGTATAACAAAATATGTATATTTTTTATTTCTTCAGGAAACTAAAGCCAACACTTTGAAATTTGGTTGCTCAAAAAATTATTTTTTTCTGACCTTTAGTTTAGGGGATATACTTAATTAAAGTAAAAAAAAAAATGTGATTCCCTATTCAAGTGGCAGGCAGTGTATTTTATAGTTCTTAAGTTTTTATAATACAAATGACAAAAAATTGTCATAAAAGTCGAAAAGTCTTGAAAATATTGTACAAAATCGAAAAAAGTCGGAAAAAGTCAAGAATAATCGAAAAGTCGGAAAAAGTTGAAAAGTCAAATATTTAAAAATTGAAAGTTAAAAAATCAATTAATTAAAAATTTAAATAAGTCGAACAGACGACTTTTTCTTCCAACTATAAAACCTTAGCACAGTGGGATGGAATAGCCAAAAATAGCGCTCAATTCAGGGAAGGTGCATAGCGTTTTGTTTATAATTTTGTTGCAATAATTGTCTCATTAATATATCGAAAAAATACTCTTTGCATTTATTTTTTTTAGCGTAAACTTCTGTGCGTCCGGATGTCCGTGTATTAAAAACCATAGTTTCTGTGAATCTGTAGATCGCAGTTTTAAAGGTAACTTTATGAAATTTGGTACTTGAGCCTATTTTGGAACAGTAACGTAACAAAATAAAATTGGTTAAAATTAAATCATTATTTCACTCAGCCCCCATATTAAAATTTTACCAAAAATAGGTCAAATGATCATAAATATCTTAAATGTATCTGTATTTAAATAAAATTCATCATAGATGAGTTCTGTCTAAATAAAAATCATATTATTAAATGCTTCATGACATGACATCGGTCCAAAATTGACCGTAACTACCATACAGGAACACCTCGGAATCAGTTTTTCATTCGTAATTCCTAAATAAATAATCGCATAAATATAAATTTAGTAAAAATAAATCTCATTTAAGTATTAATATTACAGCCAAATTTCAAAACGATTGGTCCATAAATGACTTAGCTTCCATATAAGACGCTGTCACGTTAACACAATTACGTTTGCGAATTAAAGTAACTTAATATGGCAAATCTTGCTCTACTATTACTTTTCTGCTTGTTTTAAATATTTTCCGAAAATTTTATATATAATATAATGCAAATAATTAGGTTAATAAAATTTGTATTTTTAATTTTTATTAATTTAAAACTCTTTTTAATATTTTTATTCCAAATCGCAAAAAAATCTGCAAAATATTTTTTTGGATTTTTATACTAAAAGCCTTTTGAATTTCTATATAAAAGTAAAAAAGGCCCATTTTTAGACCGAATTAAAAAATATTAAAAATATTAAAAAAATGTTTTTTCAAAACACCTATGTTTAAAAAATGTATTAAATGTGTATATAACTATTTTTTATAAAATAAAATACAAAAATATAAACTTGAAAAAATTCAATTTTCAGTTTTTACCACTATAATTAAAAATTGCAAACAATGTGTGACTTGGACAATGCACTACACGGAGAGTGAACAAAATAAAAGAATTTTTTTGTAACAGATAATGATGCTTCATTTCATCTATTTTTATCTGGAAACATATTTCTCAAATTCACCCCTCTCTGTGCCTAGGAAAAACTTAAAATTTATTTTGTATGTGGGCTACTACTTTCCCTGGATCTACCCGCCCTATTCTCATATCAACTACGAAACTTGATAAAAAAATTTATTCCCACAAAATGTTAAGACGTGCACTGAGTAGTTCTTTAGATATGCATTAATTGTACACCACTCTTCTGTCCTATTTTTATCTCAATTACGTAAATTAAAAAGGAAATTATTTCCACACTATAATTTTTTTTCTTTAGATATGAGGGCTGTCAATCAATTGGCCACGATATTCATCCCCACTATCTGCTGCAGCTGCAATATCCTCATCACTACGGGTTGGATGTGGTCGGTTGCGTATCAGCCAAGAACGTACACTGAGACTCAGTGATGCACACCACAGAAATGATGCAAAGGTAAATGTTTGAGACTATTATTTAGGGCCATAATAAAAACTCCGACATCCAATTCTATTTTAAGTATTTTATATAGAATTAGAACAAAATCTTCTAAATAGATCATCCTATATAAGATTAAGTAATGGTTTTTGAGTGATTAAAAACATGTTATATGTATTTTTTCAGTAACCCGGAAACTATTGCGAGTTCTAGATTGATATTTTCTTAGAGTGTGGAGAAAGGCTTAATCAACGACATTAAAAATTTTCTGAATACAGTATTTTTTGTTCTTAAATATGTCTGCAAATTATAACTCGGCAAATTTTTATGGACCATTCAAGTTTAGAAGAAAAAATGTCATTTTAATGCCTTTAACATGTGATCTCTTTATGGTTTTGTAAGGAAAATCTTTCAGCTTATTCCGGATCTAAGCTTTATAGAAACTTTATAGAAGCTTTGTTAAATAATGGATCATTAGTATCTATGTGTGTGGTACTATATTCTGTTTTAAAATAAAATTAAAATTAATAAATAAAATTCGACATTTTATATACACGGCAATATTTTATTGCATATTTTTATTTTGAAACTAATTTTGATTTTTTTTTCAATCTGTTAATAGAATTTATTTCCTTTTCTAACTATTTATTGAACCCTAAGGTATATACCCAGGTATCCGGGTATCTTTTTTGACTTTAAAATGCTTGCAGTTCTTTAATAATGAAGATATAGTCACGATACTTCAATTCGTCGCGATTAAGGTGTTTTTAAAGCTTAGAAACTGAAGAAATCCCAATTTTGTTAGCTTGGTCTATATATAAAATGACTTAAAAGTTCAAACCTACGGGAGTCAATATCCAGGGTACCCTGTTAACCACATATTATTTTTATGTGTTTTGAACTACAGTTAAATCTTTTTTGTAGTATTTATTATTGCATTTTAATTCATTTAAAGTTAAAATTAATTTTTTTTGTTTAAACTAGTAAATAAGCTTGTCCACATCAACCAAAAGTTTCATTGTATAAAATCTGGCTCCGTTAGGATTTGGAGAAAAAACTAGTTCAATAAGTAAGCTTATTTTGAACTTTCTAGATTATTTATTAACTCCAGGAGGAGGAATAAAAGATAATAGATAACAACTTATAAACCTTTCTCACTATTTTGCGCCAGTCTTTATGATTATGATAATGATGGCGCACATTTTAGCCATTTTTATGATTTTTTTGTTAGTCATGTCACGTAATGTCACGCAAAGGCTCAAGCTGTTGATATCATTTCCGCTTTTCGTGCCAGGTCACGTAAACTATCAATATTGTAGCTTCAAACTTGACAGGACAGTGTGCCATCACTGACAACAATATTTAGGATTGTAAGAATGTTATAGTCGGCCTTAAACGATTTCGGATTTTCAATTGTGGATCAAGTCAGTGCCTTAACTGACAACATACTTTAGTCGGGCTTGACCAATTTTTGGAGGGTTTCTTATATAAAATCTGTACTTTATTGTGGATCAAGTCTTTTTGTAAAGTTTAAAATTACAATTTATACTTTTTAAAAACTTACGTGTACAAAAAACATAGTGTCTACCAATACTAATTTATGCACTTTCTAAAGATTTTCGGAAGTGGGCCTTATATGGCAGCTATGGATTTTTGAGAAGCGAACCTCATAAAAATTGTATATTGTAAAATATTTTATATTTTATAAAATTAAATTAGGTTTTTAACGTATATAAAACTTTTATATATATTGAAATATGTAATAATTAAAAAATGTATGAGCGTCGAAACCCTATTTCTGGATAAAGTATGTATGGGGGCTAGGTTGTAATAAGTAAGCATTGTTAACTAATTTGAATAAAGTTCGTTTCTGCACTATATAAAGTCAAATTTCATCCAATTATCTTCAAAATTGCAACTTTCATTAAGACTTTAACATGCACTGACAGACGGACGGACATCGTGAACATACTCAAACATGTTTTTTTCTACGTGTATTTACCAGCTTGCTATTAGTTTTATAACTAATTAAATGATGTTAATAAACAATTACATAAAATTAAAATTTTTTTGTACAAAATCAAAGAAAGACGCACTATGGTAACCGGGTACTAACGTTAATTTTTTTGGGATGTACCGTGGTGTTAAAATGCTTTTAAATTAATGTTAATTTACATAAAAAATTATAAATAAACTTAAAATATTTACAAAAACTACAAATTAGGGTACTGTTTGAAGTTAATAACAAAAAGCTGTTGTAATTTGTAACCATAAAATAAATGTTATTAATAAATAAAAGAGTCTAATAAACCAAAAAAGTAATTGTCTAAAATAAAATTCTTATATAGAGCTGCCTCAACACAAAACAAACACAAAATATAAAAATAAATAAAAAGATACAAAGAAAAGAACCTTAATAACTAACAAATACAGTTCATACATATCAAATGTTATCTTAAAGATACAATAATTTAAATTTAAAGAAATTTCGAGAGTTTCTTTTCAAAGTTCTATGTTTTTTCTAACATTATTTTTTTTTATCGGATAAATGTATGTTAAATGATTTTTAAAATTGTTGTTGTTAATTAAAGAAATCTAAACAATTTTTATGAATATGAAAATTTTTAAAATTTTATTCAAAATAACACATTTTTTCTATTAAATGTTAAAACAATAAAAATATATCTTATATTGACAGTCAGATTTTATATAAGTATATATAAATAATTATAAAAAAATTTAACGATTATTTAAAGATTTATTTTATTTAAAGAGATCTTATGTTTTTTTTTCCAACTTCAAGACTTTTTACAAAAAATATTTATTGAAATAAAGTATATATTATTATCTACAACTTTATTTAGTAAAAACATAAATAAATTAATTTAATAAATTGTTCCTTGAGTTACTATATTAAAATAAAAATATATTTAAAGAGAATAAATAAGTACATATGTAAATATACTAAAAAATGACTAAAACTAGACCAGTAAAGTTTGGATTAAACCGGGAAATGTATGATAGTGAACAGAAAAGTAAGTAAAGTTGTTGTAACACTCTTTATTTTAGAGCTTCCGTTACGCTATTCATTAAGAGTAAAAAGTCAAGATTCTTTCTAACTTCTGATTGTTTATGACTTTTAATATTATATTTATAACATTAAGATAAAGTTTTTTTCAATAAATATTTATTAATATTTAGTTTACTATCTGTTATTTCTTAGTTTACCTAATTTTACTGGAATTAAATAAATATTCCTTTATGGCCGAACTATAATAGACTTAATTCAATTTTATTTTTTCATTCAAGTAAAATTAAGAAATATACATTTTAGACAAACTTAAACTGTAATAGTTTCGTAAAACATTAATTCTCTTTTAACTTACTTTTAGTAAAAAAATATTCAATTTCAATCAACTTTGATACAACTAAAGTCTTTTGACCTCTTTTCTTTAAAAACAAAAGGTTTAAGGAATAAACAATTCGATTAACATTAGAAAACATCTTTATGAATTTACAATATCATGTTTGTATATAGACAATTATCCCATTTAAGTCAATTATAGTTTTGCCTTTTGAAATCCCAAAAATTTATATTTGTTAATAATCATGCATCAATATTGTTGTTAAATATTAGTTTAAATATTAGTTTAGTTTCATTCACCCTTTAAAATAATAAAACAAGTTAACCACCTATTTATTATATTAAAAAAAAATAATTGTTAATGTTCAAATATTTATGATTAGTCTTTAATATAATTTTAGCTTTTACAACAATTTTTTTTTTTAATTTTATTGCAATTATAATGTTTTACTATTATTATAAATGAAATTAACAATTGTGTACATTATAAATACCTATACATATCAATGTTTTAAACTATAGACATGATATATAAAAAAAAAAAAAAATAAAAAATAAAAATAAAATTATTATAATTATAAATAAATATAGAAAAAACAAAAAAGTATTTAATAAAAGGAATATACTATATATTAATATGGTTTCTTTGTTGATGAAATCAAAATAAAATTTTAAAGGTGTATTATTCCGAAAGGCATTATATTTGTGATCACTCATATATCCTATCAAAAATCGAATATTATACGAAAAAAAAAAAATAAATAAAAATCGATTTTATAACTAAACCCTGCCAGATAGAGCAAAAAAATATGAAAATCTGTGATCACCCATATTTTCTTCCAAAAATCGATTTTTATATAAAAAACCTAAAAACTGAACAAGAAAGTGACCATTAATATTTTCTACCATGAATGGATTTTTAAATGAAAAAACATAAGAATTGATTTTATAGCTGAACCAGGACAAATAGAGTAACAAGGACGAAATTTTGGGATCACTCATTTTCCTCATTTTTAATTCATAAACCTAAAACTCTATATTGTACCTTAACCAGCAAAAAGGAAGAGCATTTCTTATTACTTATATTTCCTATCAAAAAAAGGTTTTATATATGAAAAATCTAAATATAGATTTTTTAGCTAAAATAGCGCAGATAGAGCAAAAAAACATTTGTATTTCAAATCTAAAGCCGATTTTTAATTGATGCACCTAAAAATCGATTTTATAGCTAAACCAGTACAGATAGAGTAAATAAAATAATAAAGAAATTGAATTGAGCTGATTTTTTTTTAGAAAAAAAAGAAAATATTATTCCTAAATATTTGTAGCTTTTGTAACCATATTCTTTTATTGACAGCATGAAAAAACTCCCCACGAAATAAGTTTCCAACCGAAATAAATAAAAATGAAATAAACCACATTTTTGGGGATTTATTTCATAATGAAATGTACCCAATTCTAAAACGAAATAATCCCCAATTTAAAATTATATATTTTAAAATGTTAAGTAATTAATTACACCTTGTGACAGTCATTTTCACACATGAAAAAATCGTTATACTGCTTACTCATTTTTCCTCTAGGACGTCAAAATTCCTCTAAAAAGGCTTTAAAGTTTCGAAGGATGCACATTTGTAAAATAAATTATAATAAGATAAGAATTCATGAAGTATAATAATATTTTTTATTTAAATGTTGCAGCAAAGAAACTTAAGATAATATTCTTTAGAAATTGCTACTTTTTACTTTTTTTATTTTCATGTATATATTAAAGACTTGCACACCAATTTCTTTATCTGCCAGTTGTTGATGATGAGTTGATGAGTATTTTTGTGTTATTGTTATTCTCTTTAGTAGATTAGATGTGAATAAATAGCGAAAAGGAGTAACATATTTGTTTTACTATTATTCGCCGAAACAAATAAAGTAGATATAGGATATTGTACTATAAGTACTTATTGTATGTTGATAAAAATGTATGAATACGTATTATGACAATGCAGACGTCAAAATGATTAATTTATTAAATTAAAACAATATTAAACATATTTTTATATAGCAACATTTTATTTTTGGTAACAAAGTAATTCAGTCTTTTCAGTAAAAAAAAATAATAAAAGAAAAACAAAATAGGAATTTAATTTAGTATGTAGAAAAAAGAATTAAAAATATGAATTCATAAATATATTACTCATTCTGTAAAGGATTTCGATAACATATCACTTTTTTATCTTTGGGCATTCCAATTCAAGGACAAACACTATAAAACTTTTTGGAACTATTTTACTTTTATTATTAATGTTTTGAAATGGTGGAAATATTAAACTGGAATTCGAATAATTTAAGTTTTTCCGACAAAATGGTCTTCCATAACTGTTGCGCGTATTAAAAAGCAATCTTATTTAGAAAGCAATCTTATTTAAATATTTTGTTAAAACATTTACACATGCCTTTTTGGGTTCCTGATTCGGTTCAATAAGTTCATTTTCCTTTTCATTTTTTAACAATGCATTTTTACCAATTTTGCCACAAACAAAATTCTGTACACATTTCTTAAATTTTGTTTGTTTTATGTCAATATTATTTATTTTTAAATACAAATTTTATAAAAAAATTCACTTATACACATACTGCATAATAAAAACTAATATTTCTACTTGTTTTACCAACAGGTACTCTAAAATACTTGTAGTACAGCAGTTACTTGAAATAAAAGGCAAATAAATTTCTCATTCAATTCAAATAACTGTAATAGTTTTTATAAGTATAGTGAGTATATAAAAACAAAATCATACCACATCTGTTACACTCATTTTCTCATTTATATCAATACTCACAAGTATTTTTTTTGTTATATTTATTTTGAGTATACTTACATTTCTATTCTTGCACGTTTTTAGTATATACATATATGCCTGCAAAAATTATTCTCACACGTGAAAAAATTGTTGCATGGATAAAACTAGAAACCATCCATGACAAGACTGTGCAACCAGTCTTGTAAAATTTTCTCTCGAAAGGATTTAAAATTTTCGAAAGTTGCGCAATTTTTAAGAATATAATAAAATATTTACGAATACTATATCGATCCAATATAGATGTTAAATAAGAGCTACGAATCTCTGCAATATAATATTTTTTATTTAAATATAAAATGTAATCCTGTAATATTATATTTATTACTTAATTACACACTTTATATAAAGGGTATTTTCTTAACATTTTGTTATGCAACATTTAAATAAAAACTTTTGTTATAGATATTACAGGGATTTACAGCTTTAATTTAAAATCCATATTGGGTTGAAATAATTTGGTAAATATTTTATATTCTTTAAGTTACATATTTTGCGAAACTTTGAAGTCCTATTGAGAAAGAATTTGACATCCTGAAGAAAAACTGATTACGCAGTTTTTTTTTATGTATGAGCTCTAATTTGATACATGTGTGAAAATTTTTTTGGGAAATTGTCATAGAGTGTTATCTAAGCTATTGAAAACAATAGGAAATTATAATATATATATATATATATATATATATATATATATATATACTACCGGAATTTTTTTAATATTTTGTCATTTCCTAAACTTTGGAAAAGGTTTCTTGAGGAGCTAGCCTAAGCAGCCAGTGAAATGCGCATCAAAACTGGCTTATCCACACAACAATAAATTTTTATTTTATTATATTTAAATTTTTTAAATATGCCTGGGAATAAAAGTGTGTAGAAAAAAACTTTTTTTTAGAAAATAAATTCCCATAATTTAAAATTCTAAACTCTTTTTGTTCGCGAATTTGTTTCTTAATAGGAAGGTGATTGAACTCTGTGATATGTTCAAAGCGGCTTCGGTCACATAATTTGTCCCTTTAAATCCATTTTTTTAATAACAAAAAATGTTTTTGATATGAGATTCTTAGGGAAATACTATTGCACTCAGAAATTTTTTCATCAAGGTTTTCATTGTTCAAAGTACCAACATTGATAAAAAAATTAAATAATCGGAAGTGAATCAGAACCTCGTTTAGTTATTTTATAACGTGGTTTTATCGTCAGCTCACGGATCCACAAACTTCAAGTAATAAAATGTTTATTTACCCTTTTTGGGGGTTAAAATATGTTTTCTCTATTGAATACTTCAAAATATTTCAAATACAATATATTACAAGAGAATAATTACAATAACTTCAATTCGGATTCTATCGACTTAATAGGTGTCGTCTTCAATCGTTTTTCTTCAACTAGGCTTATTTCGGTTCTTCGACTTAATAAATGTTGTCTTCAATCGCTTTTTTTTCATCTAGGCTTATTTCGGTTTTTCGGCTTATATTAGGATCGGTTGGTTTATTCATCATTTATTAGTTATGTAGCTTATAATAGGCTCGGTTAAGCTATTCAGCTTATAATAGGCTCGGTTCGGTTATTCGGCTTAGATTGGGATCGGTTCGGGTATACGGCTCAGTGGAATTAGGATCGGCATCGTACATTCGGCTTCGACACTCTCAGATGTCAATCAGGTTCGGGTTTTGGGCGGGATCGGTTTCTGGTTCAGATGGCAGCGTCGGGTTCAAAGGTTCTTGGTTCGGTAGTAGCATTAGGATCGGCATAGTACATTTGGCTTTCAGACCCTTAGCTGTCAATAAGGTTCGGGTTTTGGCGGGATCGGTTTTTGGATCAGGTGACAGCGGTGGTTGCAGGTTCGAAGATTGTATATTTTTCGACAATACGTACAATGGTTTCTTAAAGCTAGTGTCTGGCTAATTCTTCAACTACTACGGGTTAACATTCTACTAAAACAGGCGACACGAATTCATTTCTGAGAACGAGCAGCACGAAGCCACTCATGAGAACGAGCAACAGAAGCCACTCATGAGAACAGCCAACCGAAGTCAACTGTGAGAACGAGCAGCACGAAGCCACTCTTGAGCAACGAAATCACTCGTGTGTGTATGAAGTATATACAATAGGGGCGTTCAGTGTAATTACCCAGCAAAAACTTTGCTTTCCTAGTAAGCTAGCAGGTATAATTGGAAACAAAAATAAAGTACTTATTTTTTTTCCTGAATAACTAGTTATTTTTGTTCGAGTTGTCCAAATTCATGTAGTTATTTTTTGACTCTAGGGGATACTTCATATATTCGAAATTATATATAGAATAATTGTATCTTTACTCAACAAGAAAGTGTATTGAGCTTTATATAATTATCTAAATACTAGAACAAACTCTGCTATTAAACTATGTACATAACGAAATTCTGTGGCAGTCTGTGGAAAATATTTTTCAAATAAATATTTGTTTATATTAGGGTTCTCAATTTTTTTCGAGTTATATATATATATATATATATATATATATATATATATATATATATAATGGGAAATTTCAACCCCAAAATTCCCTAAATAACCGCTTATATTATCCCAAAAAATCCCCACTAAATTAATACTTTAATTTTAAATATATTATGAACTTTTTCGATATGCAGATTTGTGCATTTAAATATACCTAAATAGTCAGTAGTGAAAAAGAAAACTTCCCATAGATTATGGAAATCTTAACATTTGTTTAATTTACGCCATTTTTATATTTAATGCATAGATCGAACATTACGTTTTTATTTCTTCTTCAAAGGTTTCAAGGTATGAGTAATAAAATTCCGTTGCTTTAATTATTTTCGATACACCTTCTTCAACTTTTAAACAACTATTTAAATTCTTGTTTTCATTACAGTATCACTAATGGAGCACCAATTGCTTAAACATTGCCCTAACATCTGTGGTTTATGGTACTATATTCAGTATATTCTTTATATCCGGCGGAAAATTATGTTTTATAAGTTAAAAAAAAAAAATTATAAAAATAAAATAAAAATTCCCAAAAAACTTTCAAAAATTCCTAAACTTTAAAACACACTCCCAATAAATCCCTTAATCCCCAAACAAAACTTTTCGTCCCTATTTTCCCAATTTGGGGACAAATCCCCTAATGTGATAACACTGACTGTAATGTAATGAAATAAGTCCCCAAAGCTAATATTTAGGGACTTAATTCATTTTAAGAATTTAGGGATATATTTCAAATGAAAGAACTCTCCAATTAAAAATTTAAAATAAAACCCAAAATATGAAATAACACCCCAATTATCGTTGTTGTTGCGTTCTGTATAAAATTTTGGGGACAATTCAATTCATATTTCTGGAGCCCTTTTTATTTATGAGCGCATTAATTGATCAATTAAAAACCCTAACATCATCAATCATATATTTTGAATCTCTTTTTTTTGTTATGATTAACTATTAACTATAATAAATAACACGTACAGAACCTGTAAAATGAAAAAGACTCACAACGTTCATGCATTTAATTGACTTAAAATGATTCAAATTAAGATATAATTAATTTCTCTAAGATAAAGAAAGAGTAAAAAACAAGAGATCATCGTAATTATGAATAACTAAAAATGTCATTGGAGAAGACACCTACAAATGTATATATTAAACGACAGACTATCTGGACGTATATATATATATATACATATAAATAATCGCCTTGAACTCTTTTAAAGAGTAATTAATAAATTTTGATAGAAAAAAACAGAAATGTCGCAAAATATTACAACACCACCAACAGAAACTATAATGAGTAAAATAAAAAAAAAAAATCTCTATTGCCTTGGAGAAAAAGAAAATGTTTGTTTGATAATGACCTAAATTGTTTTCTGTTGTTTAATAATAAGTATTCATTATGAATTAATTTTAATGAAAATAATAATAATAATTTTTTACTAAATATTTTTTAAATGGTAAACCATGATTTCTGTAATGCTATAATATTTATAGTTAAATAATACACTTCCTAAATATAGTTTTTACACGATAAAATAATTCCAGCAAAAAAAAAAAAAAAAAAAAAAGAAATGATTTTAACGTGGTAGTGTCATTGGAAGGAAGTACTTAGTGCTGAAAAAGAGCTGCAGAAATAATTATTTTAACCCATAGCTGTCACTGAAAAGATGTTTTTTTTCATGATCCTTTTTCACTGTTTCTGAAGTTCTCCTGTTAAAACTATGTTTATATAAGGATTGTTAAAAATAACCTCTGTGTACCGTGAGTACCTTTTATGTTATCTGCTTATTAAAAAAAAAAAAAAAAACATTAATTGTTCGATATTTTTCTGAAATCAAATAAATTCAACGTTAAATCCCAATTAAGAGTAAACATAAAATGGCTAAGTACAAGATAGAATGGAGGTTCTTTTAAAGACTTTAAAGAAGGAGCAGTTTTCTATATAATTTATAAATAAAAAATTGGGTTGATTAAAGTTGATTATTTTACTTCAATTTATTTTGTAAGTGTTAATATAACCTGATAAACACATATATTTTTAGTTAAAAGATAATACAAATTCTTTAAAATTGGTGAAATTGGAATTTTCTTAGAAAAAAATCTTTAGTGCTATATATATGTATATTTAGCCCTAAAGATTTTTTTCTAAGAAAATTCCAATGTATATATATATATATATATATATATATATATATATATATATATATATATATATATATATCACTTTTTAGAAGTACTTACACTGGTCGGCAAAGAAATACTCCTTTAAAGCAAAAATAGGTGAACTAGGGAGAATTTTCCAATACGTTATGATACTTTTTATGGGGATGTGTAATATTTCCCACTTAATAACTAGAGAAATTAAACCAAAAGATGTGGGCTAAAATTGACTTCAAATCATTTTTACATTATTTTTCTATGTGAAGATTTTTTGCTCCTTAAAAGTTCTTTAAAAAAATGAAAACGAAAAAAATTATCTTATTTTATTAAAAAAATTACTATTATTATTTTTTAAAAGAACTTTTAAGGAAAAAAAAAAAAATCAATTTTGCATGAAAATTTTCCGACTAATTTCTGAATAACTCCGAAACTATTGGATCAGATAAAAAAATAATGAATTGGACAAACATTTTTCCAGTTATGGTGAAATATACTCGTGTAATCATTCTACGAGATAGAAAAAACTGAAAGCAGATTCTTGTTTAGCACGTCAAATTCTTTCTTGTCCACATATTTTTTTTTAAGCAGGAAAATTTTTTTATTTTTTTGTCAACCAGTGTTATTAAAAACTTCCAAAAATTTTAAAATATGTACTAAGTTCTACTTTTGAAGTTGTGAGAATTTATATGAAAATTACTCAGAAAATATTTTAAAAATAAGTGATTTTCATAAGATCTTTTTAGTCAGACGATTTATTCGTATTAATAACTTAGTTTCTTATTAAGTTTTTAACATTGATCAAGAATCGATCAAATGGTTAAAAAATTGGTAATCAAACGGCAATGGTCTTCCATCTATAATCAATTGGGCATGTTAACTTGAGAGCTAATTTATTTAGCTCGAATGGAACTATCCGATAACACGACCTGTACAACATACGATGAAGAGGACGACATACTGACATAGGTAATATTTCAATATTTTGTTCTACGTTTAGCCGTACAATGGTGAATTTTAATTAAAAATTAGGTGCTTATTCCAATTACGGTTTTAAAAATTTTATATCTTCGATTTTTTTTTAATTTGGTGTGTTCATTAAACTAGTAATCGTACATTTTATCACGTATGAATCAGTTCCATATCGTTTACATTACAGTATCATTGTATCTTTTAAGGATCACCAAAGTAGTACACCTCGGGCATTTTTGTCAAAAATTAACACAGTTTAAGGTTAAATAACTTTTATGTGTATTATACGATTAAAAAAAATTGGTATCAATTAAAATCATTAAGCAGACACATCTTTCTGGCGCTAGGACCTTTAAAATGAAAAAAATTAATTATCCTAGGTATTTTAATTTTCATAAATTTTTTATATGATATTTACAAACAATTTGTCCTTATAGTGTAAAAATTTCAAAATGGGATCTCAATGGAATCAGAAGTTATAACAGTTTGACTATCTATAGCAGTTAGTACAATTATACTAACAAATAAACACTTTTTTTTAAGTGTTCTGATACTTTTATTTTAAATTTAGTATCAAAACAAACAGGAAAAGATAAAATAAATTAATATTGGTCAAGATCGGCTATATAATGCACTACATGCACTAAAATGATTATCTGGAGAGGGCCTTATATGGGAAATTTATTGCAATAATTTATGCGTATATGAAGATTATTTATGTAAATTTTTTATTGTGTAAGTTTCGGTAATGTGAATTATATGAAAACAATAGTCAATTATGGACCGATCTTTGTGAAATTTAGTAAATTTTTTATTATGTATTTTTCGGGAATGTGAATTATATGAAAGCAATAGTCAATTATGGACCGATCTTTGTGAAATTTAGTGGAGTGAACTGTACTTCTACAAAATTTAGTTGTGTTAAATTTTATCTCACATATTGATTTTCTGGAATGAGGTCTATATGGGCACCGTGTTTAATTATGGATCTATTATTGTGAAATTGTGTATTGATATATCAAATATATAAAATTTTGTATTGATGTTAATATTAATGTGGAACAGTGTTGCCAGTAGATGAGAAAAAAAGAGACTAAACTGAACTGTTAAGTCAAAAAAAGGCTAAATGTTCCAAAAATAAGATTAGAAAAAAGTTATATTTTTTTTTTTAATTTAGAAACTTTTTTTCAATCCCATTAAGCTAGAATTAGTTTCAAAATATCGTAACGTTTTGTGTCGGTCGTAATTTTTTAATTTGTGAAAAAATATGAAACTGATTTGTTTTTATATAAAACTACGTTTCCACTGGCAAGTTTTGGGTAAGCATGTAGTTTTAATCAAAACTAGTTGTTTTTAGTATGCTTTCCCATACATTTTTCATAAGTCAAATCAACTCATTTTACTGGTTTTGTTTCAAATCATGTCGAAAATATTATTTTTCGAACTACTTTTGCTTTAGTAACTCTGCGTTGTGTCTTGGATAAAGTGAAAACCTCTGAGTTATCAATTTAAGCTGGATATTATTATCGAAAAAATGACGACTGATTTTTTTTTTAATTTTTAATTATTTTTATTAATATAGAAATAACTTTCATACAAAAACATGAACAAGCTAAAAGAAAATGTGAAAAAAATTAAAAGTTTATAAAAAAGTTGAATTTTTTGACAAATAACAAAAATATAAAAGTCAGAATTTGTTCGAAAATTCGACAATATAAAACGAGTCGGCACAATGGTAAACTCGTTGTTTTGAACTCCGTGGAAACGTAGTATAAGACATAGAAAACAACTAGAAGTCCAACTCTTTTAATTCGCTCAGCAAAAAAAAAAAAAAAAAAAATACTCTCTTCACACGTATAAATTAGAGTTGTGAAGAAAATTCTACTAACAAATACAAAGAGTTCGGTTTTTTTGACAGCTTAGTTACTTTTTTTTAGAGCAAGTTGGACTTCTAGTTGTTTTCTGTAGTATAATGTTTCGTTGCGTTTCAATTTTCTGTAGAAAATATAATTTTTTCACGTTTTTATGTGATAATCAAAAATAGAACATTAAAAAAGCAAATAAAAATATAAAAATTTATTTAAAAAATGAACTTAAAACAGATGTACAAGATAAAAAGTAGAAACTTTTCACGTGCGGTCACAAGAGGTTAGTGGATTAATGCATACGTATTTACGTTTTGAATAACTATGATATATATACAGGGAACTTTACGTTATAGCTATGGTACTTTATATAAAGACTGTTGATTAGTTTTTGATATTTTTCTGAAGTAATTGTAATAAATTTATAAGTAATACCCAGCAAAATGAATCAATGAAAAATAGCCCAAAATATTTCCATACAAATTTGAGTTAGATTTCATATTGAAAAACAACCCAATGTTTTGAAGTGATTTTTCGATACTTTTGAACTATAATTTCTTTCTGATTAAGCATTTCCAAAATTTTGGGTGATTTTTCGCATTAATAAGATTTTTTTAAATTATTTCCATAAATAGTTTTTTGGTTCATGAAGTATATTAAAAAGTAATTATATATATATATATATATATATATATATATATATATATATATAAGTGAATGATTTCGTAAAAATTAAAATTAGTAATGGCAAGTAATAAATTATTTTCTTCGTTGTTGAAATACTAATATTTTAGCCTTTTTAAGGCAATTTTAAGAATCAAAAAAGGCCTAAAACGAAAACTTTGACGCTAAAAGTAAAATAATAAGGCTAGATTTACGATTAAAAAGGTTAAACTGGCAACACTGATGTGGAATTTATGCGCTTTTAATTTTTAATTCTTAGGCAGCGGAACCAACATGAAAGATATGATCAATTATGAACCGATTTTTATAAAATTTGATACAACGATCTATACTTGAACAAAACTAACGTGTGTGTTAAAATTGCATAAATACGACATATTTCAGATATTTATATGCTATTTAGAGGAAAAATGTTGCATGAAATAATTGACCGATCATGATCAATTTCTTTAGAATTCGCTTTTGTAACTCCATGTATCAAATTTGAGTAAATAATCTTTAAGATTGTCACAAATAATTTGGCAGATTTCGTAAAGTAGGTTATAGGTTAAAGGTATGTTAATTGTTCCTGAAACTTCTTAAATAATTAATTTTTATAAGTATTTTTTCGAGATCAGAAATGTGCTATATATGCGACTCATTTCAAAAAAAAAAATGATCTTTTATATTAAAATTAAGTATAAATTAATTATAACAATATGCCTAAAAACCACTTAAGATTTAATAGAAAACATATTAGTAAAAAAATGTTTGTAACATATGATCCCATTGAGATGCCATTTCGAAATTTTTTTGCTATAACAACAATTTAGCTATAAACCTCTTGTAAAAAAATAATGAAAATTAAAAGACCCCTTTTCAGGTTACCTAAGGATATTTTTTCATGTTATAAGTCCCAGTCCTTTCCAATGATACCATGTTTGTTGAAATGTGATAATGTACATAAAAGTTATTCAAGCTTAAATTTTGCTCATTTTTAACAAAAAAGCTCGAGGTATCCAACTTTAAAGGTTCTTAGAATATGATGCAGGTTAAGACACTATATGAAGCGGAGATGGTCAAAATCCGAGCTGGTAGGATTTTTTTTCGGAATTACAATATGGGAATTGCGGTCACATATGAAGCGACTAATACCTAAAATATATTCTTGCAAAAATTAACAAATTTTAACATTTTAAAGCTTTTAATGTTTTACTAGGGTAATAAAAATTAAGAAATTACTGCTGTCGCCTACTGGCAATCGGTTAAATTAAAAATTTAAATTGTATGTTTAAATTCTTTAACTTTTCTATGTTGTATAAGAAAACAATTTAAAAATTAAATAAATATTTGTTACTAAAAGCTCAAATGTAATAAATTAATTCAATTCATCACTTAAACATAGAATTATTAATGGTTTAATATACACTTTAATAATAATGGAATTTCTATAATAAATTAAATATGAACAATAAGACAGACCTTGTACGAGTACATCATTTATAAAGAGTTATAAAATTATTATGTACGAAAAATTGAATTGGATGTAAAATATGTCAAAATTAAATTAAGAAGATCACTGATGAGTATTCATTTAATATTATTCTTGTTTTAATAACGTTACGAGTATTATTTGGAATTTAATAATTAATATCAAATAATATATTTCATATAACTACAAAATTTTGCCAAGAAAAAAACTAAATATTTATTTACCTAGTAAAAAATCAAACAGGTGCTTCCAAGAAAGATCACATTCACCACTTAAAAAGTAGAACTAAGTGCATATTTTTCCCTTTTTTTTTGGAAATTAATAAAAATTATTTCCAAAAAAGTGAAAATAAATGTATTTTTTAGCAGGAAAATAGGTGAATAATTTCTAAAAAAATAAAAATTTCACAAATTGAAAAGTATTTTTATTATCTATTTAATAAAGCTAAAACCATATTTTTATTAAAAAATTTTATGTATATAGTTTTAAGAGAAGTACTTCGAAAGCAATGAACCAGAAGCATAAATGGAGAAAATTATACCAATGACAAAAATGTGTTAAAAAGAACTTCTGCAGCTCTTTTTCAGCACCAAGTACTTGCTTTCAATGACAACACAATGTTAAAATCAAGGCTTTTTTTAGCTCTTTTTCAGTTCTTTTTTTGCTGGGTAAATATTTGAGCAGTTTTACCATCTTTAGAAAACAATTAGTGAAGAATGTGATTCTTTTAAGGGAAACTTGCAATCAAATCTCAATTAATGTATAAAACTTTTAAAATATAGAAGAGTACACAATATCGTTTGTTCCGCCCTCCCTAATTTTGTACATGTTTTGAAAATATATTTATCTTTGGATTACATGATACAAATAAGATGTTTTAAATTAACCTACTACCTTAGTAACATCAAAATAAATAACATTTTAAGCAGAAGAAACACATTAAAATTAAATATATTTGTGAGAATATTTCCTCTTTGTTTTTCTTTGACTTTTGATGGAAGAAAAGTCAATCTAAGTTAGATGATACAATTGTTATTTTTAACTAAGTACATACATATTTATGTAAGTACTTATAATACGAGGGCGGATCAAAAAGTCTCTGACTTTTCGAACTTCCCTCGTAGTTATATGAAATGCAACAATATTCCCATCAAGTACCACCTGCTAATAGACTACTGTCAAATTTTGAGCAAGTGTCATCACTTTGCGTTTAACAGCTGTTCAAAACATACAACCTCGTGTATTTTTCTAAAGATGGAAAAAAGTGAATTTCGAGTGCTCATTAAACATTATTTTTTGCAAAAAAAAAAAAACCGTCAATCAAACCAAGGAAAAGCTCGATAAATATTTACTATGGGGACTCTGCACCATCGATTTCAATGGTAAAAAAAGTGTTTTACTGACTTTCGTTGTGGTCGCACAATACAAATGATTGCCAATTGAGGTCATTACACCCGAAAATGTCGAAAAAATCCTCGACCGAAGAGTAAAAGTGCGTGAGATTATTGAGGGTGCCGCGTTTGCTTTCAATTGACCATAAACGTAAACGTGTGACAATTTCAAAGGATTGTTTGAAGTTGTTTAACCACAATCCGGATGAAACATGGATCTATTACTGTACTCCGGAGACCAAGCAGTAGTCTAAACAATGGGTTTCTCCGGGTGAACCTGCTCCGAAAAAGGACAAAGTAAGTTTGTCGGTCAATAAGGTGATAGCAACAGTTTTTTGGGATGTACGCGGGATAATCCACATCGATTACCTTCAAAAGGGAAAAACAATAAACGGCGAATATTATGCCAACTTATTAGACCGATTTAATGAGGGTTTAAAAAGAAAACGATCCCATATGGCCAAGAAAAAAAATTCTTTTTCATCAAGATAATGCTCGGGTGCACACGTGTGCAGCCTCAATGGCAAAACTCTATGAATTGGGCTAGGAATTGGTACCTCATCCGCAATATTCTCTGGATTTAGCCCCTAGTGACTAGGGGCTAAACACCTAGTGGCTCGGTGGAAAGAAATTCAGCTCCAATGATGAAATTATTGACCAAACAAATGCCTATTTTAACGATCTCGAAAAATCCTATTTTTTACGCAAAGTAAATGACGAAACTTGCTTTAAATTTGACAGTAGTCTATTAACAGGTGATACTTGATGGGAATATTGTTATAATTCATATAACTACGAGGGAAGTTCGAAAAGTCACGGACTTATTGATCCGCCCTCGTAATTTGGTTGGATTCCAAACTGTTGTCACCCATCGTGTGTCTATCCATTTGCCTGTCTGACTGAATGAATGAATGAGTGAATGTGTTTGTCTATTTAATTCTATTGTTTAATTTTGATAATGTACCCGGTGTTTTCATAGTTATACTTTAGTCGTACTTGTGCGATTTCTTATTGGTTTAACAACGATGTGTAAACTCATAAAATAAGTAGTAACACAACATCCATTATATTGTCTAATTTTCTGTACGTATGAATGAATGTACTAAGTATTGTGTCTGTTTATCTGTCAAACTGATTGTCACTTTATCGGTGTATTTGAATCTGCACAAAATTTGTTGTAGGACGTACTTCCATTATTTGATGGTGTAATATTACACAATTTTCTTTTTGTTTTATTTGATTGTATGACATATAAATAAATGTGAAGGAAATGCTTTAGTTTATGTCACATGTTTCAATTGATATGAGTTGAGGTTATGACAAGATTATTTTCGATAATTATACAATTTTCCTTTTGTGTACAACACTTTATATGAATGTGTTTAATGTAACCGTAACCGGAAACCGGTTAACCTGTTTTAATTTTTAAAAAAAACCGATCGGTTTCGAATAATTTTCATTTAATTTTTTTAATTTTTTTTAAATTAATTTGAGATTTAAGTAGCACCTTACGTACTGACGAACTAAGATTTAAACTAATTTTTATTAACAGAATCTAGGTAGGAAGTAAATTTTAGTTTTATCGTTTATCACAAGAATAAGGTGAATTTCAATAAATAGGTATATAGATAGAGTTGGATCAGAAGAAGCATTATCAGAATTCATTTCAAAAAATAAAAAATTTGAGTATTATCCTTTAGCTGCAGAAGAGCGATATGACTTTTTATTTTTATATTACTTGTCATTACAAATGATATGTATTATAAGTTCACTTTCTTTAGTAAAAATAATAATAATATTTTTAATATTTGTACTTTTAATATAAACCGGTTAACCGGTTTTTTACATAAAACCGTATTCAAAACCGGTTTTTAAAAAAGCCTATTTATAGAATAACTCGAAAACCTGTTTTCTGAAAATCTTGGTTTTTTGAATACACATTATGTGTCATTTCAATTTGACAGTTCGGGATCAAAAGAAGGAAACTTTAATAAAAATAAGCATTGCATCATTGCAGCCTTAATTAAAGGACATTTTTAAATTTATTTTAGAAATAAAATTTTCATGTAAAATTTGTTTTGTGAAACTTTATTTTCAATAGTTTGTTGATTTGCGGAAATAAAGGGTGGTTCAAATTGCTTTTTGTCATACTCAAAATGCAATAACTCAGAAACTAATAAACATACTTTCATAAGCCTTTCACAACCTAACTGAAATAAGTTCAAATAATATGTACGTAAAATATTTTACTTGTTGTAATCGTATTTACTTAGAAAAAAACTTTTAGACATTTTGGAAAAAAGTTATGGCTTAAATAAAGTGGAGCCAATTATAATTCTTACATGCATATTTGGAAGAAAGAAATATTTTAAATTTGTAATAAATTTGACCATTAAATGGAAAAAGTATTACGTTCTAACTAAATTTATATTTAATTTTTTTTTTAATTAATTATACAATTTTATAGAATTTATGTAGAATTTCTTATATTTTTTTTCACCGATATTGTTAGGAAATTAAGATTTGCGAAATATTTTTGCTCAAAATTGAACAAAATTAACATAATTACAAGATAACTATAATAGAAATAAGTGTAAATTATTTTTGAAACAGTTAATAAATGATCATCTGAATGCCTTTTAGATATTGAAGATAATCGATCAATAAATTATAAAGTATTGCAAAACTTGGCGCACAGAAATTATTCTGAGCATAGCAGCTCAAATTTTTTTCTTATTATTATTCAGAGCAATTCAATCTTAAGATAAATCTGCACATAATTTTTTTTAAATGCCTTAAAAATTAGTATCCTTTCCTGGTATGTTACAAATAATTTCTAAATGACGCAAATTTATTTGTACCAATTAATATAGCCAGAACTGAACTAAAGTAGAATTGAATTAAAACTAAACTGGAACTAAACTAGAACTAAACTAAAACTGAACTAGAACTAAAGTTGAAATGAAGTAGAACTGAACTAGAACTTAAATAAAGCGTGATCCATTTCGAGGTTCCCTACTTTTTTAAAGAAAAAAACACTGAAAATTCAAATTTAATGAGGAATGTTTATTATTATTTGAAAGAACATTCTTTGGGATTTATTTTTTGAAGATTATGTCAAATGTTGGCCGTTGCTACGTCGCAGATGGTCCATCCGTTGAGTCCAATTTTCGATGACTCGTTCGAGCATTCGACTGGTAACTGGCGAATGATACGCGAGATGTTTTCCTCCAAGGCCTGAATCGAAGCGGGTTTGTACGCATAAACTTTAGACTTTACATATCCCCACAGGAAAAAGTCTAACGGTGTGATATCACACGATCTTGGTGGCCAATCGATCGGCCCAAAACGTCAAATTATGTGCTCACCGACGTATTCTCTCAATAAATCCATTGATTGATTCGATGTGTGGGAAGTGGCGCCGTCTTGCTGAAACCAAATGTCGCCGAGACCACGAGCTTCAATTTCAGGCATCAAGTAGTCGGGTATCATGGCACGATAGCGGTCGCCATTGACAGTTACATTCGTACCGGCATCATTTTTAAAGAAATATGGACCGATGATTCCACCGGCCCACAAACCACTCCAAACCGTTGTTTTTTCTGGATGAAGTGGCAGTTCTTGAATCTCTTCAGGTTGCTCTTCGTCCCAAATGCGGCAATTTTGTTTGTTTACATACCCATTGAGCCAGAAGTGGGCCTCATCGCTGAACAAAATTAGCCTCGAAAACGTCGGATCTTCTTGGAACTTTTGAAGAGCCCATAGAGCGAAGAGATGTCGCTTGGAAGGTCGAGCGGCTTCAGTTGTTGCACAAGCTATATTTTGTACGCTTTCAATTTAAGATCTCGACGTAAAATGCGTCAAGTCGTTCCATACGTCAGTCCAAGTTGCTGCGAACGGCGCCGAATCGACTCTCTACTATCTTCGTGTACACTCTCAACTATGGCCGCTATATTTTCTTCATAGCGTGCTGGACGTGGTCTATTCGGTCGAATATTATCCAATAATGAATGCTGGTGTTGCGAATAGTACGCTCAGTAGGCCGATTATGTTGACCATAAGTTGAGCAAAGGGCACGAAACACATTCCTCACAGAACGTGAATTTTCGTAATAAAGTCGAACGAATTGTAAACGTTATTCAGGCGTAAGTCTTTCCATTATGAAATGCCAAACAATACTTAACAAAAACAACATGACAGCATGATATGACTCACACGGGATCTGTCAAAAAAAAGGCTATTGAAAAAAGTATCTCTACTTGAATCACCCATTAGAACTGAATTAATATATTTGGCTATTTCTGGCGATCAGTCGTTGTTGTATATATATATATATATATATATATATATATATAATACTTTCCCAAATTTCAATTAGTGTAGTTTTGATACTAAAGAAGTAAACCATTTAAAGAAATTTTATGCTCCAAATAAGTCAGGGTTTGGTATATCTCCGATACTTAAAAATATTGTACAAATATTTTGAATTTAATTGAAAACCTCTGTATAGTGAGGTTATGAGACAAAATCGCAAATTATTTAAAAGTGAATAAAAACTCAAAATTAGATTTTATTTGGCTCGAAAGTATAGATAATCACCTTTAACTGGGTATCATTAGTTCTTCCATAGTCTAAAAACTAGTAATTTTATAGCGTTTCAAAAATGACAAAAAGCATTTCGGACCACCCTTTATTATAAAAATGTAAGTTTGTCTGTATCAATTACGGCTAAATGGCGTAATTTTTATGAAATTCTACACACAGATAGTATCATTATTGTAGCTATTGGACGGGACTATAAAAAAATGAAAACAGCTGGTTGTTTCTACACAACCACTGGTGGTGTGGCCAGACTGCTGGCGTCACTGATATGCTGGCGTGTTCAGGGCTAGAGCTCGCTGGATGAGGGTAGTTCTTGCCAACAGGCCTGGAAAACTTGTCCACCTACAAAAAGAAATCATATCAGCTTTTAAGGGAAAAATAAAAAAAGGAAAATGCTGAGGCCAGAAGCGGAATATTTTTGGCAGATGTTGTGCCAAATGTTTCCCACCCTTTTGAGAAATTTACTTTCCCACCTTGACATTAACTAGAGTTTTTTTTTAATGTTACCGGATTCGATCACTCCTTACCACTCTACTTCTCCCCGATTACTCACCGCATTATTTACACTTAGCCTCTCATATTAAATGATAAACCATTTTAAAATTTCATTTACACATTATAATATTTAAGTTTTTATTATTGCTATCGATTTCAAAAATTTAAAATTGCTTTAAATTTAAAAAAAAAATTTATTAATTCTTACAAAAATGAAAATAATTGCGAATGATTTCAAACAAAATTTACTTTAAATGACTAATTGCAACATTCTATTTTATCTAAATTAAAAAATAACAATAAAATGGACAAAAATTTATATTTATTAATAATTTTCTCTTCCTCTTCTTTTTCTACAGGTTGCTGCTGATGTTGGCTGGCCTCAAGGATTGTTGCGTTTCCTTGCACTTTCCAAGATTTTCTGTCCGTCCGTATGTTGTCCAACGTCCTGGGTTTGTCTGGTAAGTATTTTAACATATTTTTTTTTTTGTTTTGGTTCTATTTATATGTATTTTTTTGTTATTTTATTTTTCCTAGGATAGATTTTTTTCTGTTTTTATTTTTAGGGAAAACATCTAGTTTTGTATCCCTACATTAAGGGATACAAAACTAGATGGTTTTCTTTCGAACCATCTTTAGGCCTGAGCTCAACCCTACTCCGCGCACGTTTTGCCTACAAAAATTTCGCAAACGGACTGAAAACTCTTCCCGGTATGTAAAATGTTATACCCAATAATAATAATAATAATATATATATATATATATATATATATATATACTTTATACTTTATATACTTATATACTTTATCTTCAATATTATTATTATTTATTATTATTCTTTTTTACTAATTTCTATTTTTCTTTTTTTTATATTTTAGATGAACCGGTCTTGTCCGTATAGTCGTCCATGTATAATTTTCACAGGTCGAAACCCTTTTTACCTAGCACCCCTGGTGTAGTGGTGCTGTACAGCTTTTCCAACGTTGGATGAGACTATGGTGAAGTGGCATTTTGAGTGATGGTTGAATTAAATTTTACGTTTGGTTTTTTTTTTTTATTTTGTTTTAAGTTTTTAAGTTTTTAACTTTTGTTTGTATTATTATTATTTTTTCTTTGTATTTAACATTTTGTAATAGTGAATTTATATGTAGATTTTTATTATCTTTATTTTTTTTTGTATGTATGTAATGTATGTAATGTTTTTCTTTCCTTAGATTGTTTTTTTTTTTTCTTTTAGTTTTAAGGTTTGGTTTAAATTATTTAGATTTTTTTGATTTCATTTTATCTCAAAAAACTTAAATTCTTAATAAAATTTTATTATTTCTCCAATTTGTTTCTGTTTTTTTTTTTTCTTCGCCGGCTACTGGTCTCACCTTCTTCAGTATCCCAAAAGATGCAGCAATGGTATACAGATAGTACCATTGCTGAAAGTGGTTACAAGATATGTTAGATCTCGATTGGAGATCATGTCCACAGTTATCAATGAAGCTATATCTACATAAAATTTGTCACTCAGATAGTGCTTGCACTTTAGAATGTTATTTGTTATGTTGAATATTGATCGGATGCCACGCCCACATTTTACGCCAAGTTTTTTAAAACTCTCAAACAGCAGAACCGATTTGCTTAAAATTTTCACAGTATCACAACATTTGTTCTTAAATTCAAATGCTATTTTTCGATCGGAGCAGGTAAAGTGGTATACCCATACAAAACAAATATTCATTACCGGGTATCTAAGGAACTATTATAGTGAGAGCTTTCAAATTTAGTGCGAAACACTTATCATATTGCATTGTTGAAATGAAAATATGATGGATAGGTCCAAGGGGAGAGGTAGCCCCCATACAAAGCAAATATTATTTACGCATATCTAAAGGAGTATCACAGTGAAAGTCTTAAAAGTTGTGAAAGTAATTTTCATATCAAATTACGAATGAAGTGCACCGGGAAAAACTAGATTCCAATAAAATAGCCGCATATAAAAAATTCATTTTTATTTTCATCAAAATATTTATTTTTTTATACATATTTTATTTTACGTATATGTAATAGTTAATTTTAATTAATTAATTAATTAATCGAATTACATAGAAGAAAAGAAATAATTTACATTCAAATTAAAAATCGAATAAACATTAACATTGAACAGAGATAATGTTAAACCTTTTGCCTTTTTAAGCAAATATTCATAACAATCCCTACACGATGATAGTGTTAAGTAAGCGAATGAAATTCGAAGTTCATGATGGTGAGTGAAAATTATCTCTATATAATAATGAATATGAAATTAAGGCACGTTGTTAAATCAGAAACTTCCAATTACTGGCTATGAAGTCCTGATTTATTGTTACTATCTCTAATAAGTGTAACCTCCATCGGCAGAATAGCCTTGAGGTATGGTATCTGGTATTTTGCTGGGAGAAGAGTATGAGTAACCTTCACTTCCACCATTACCTCCATTTCCTGCTGCTGGAGCACCGTAAGATGATGAAGGAGCTGAGGCAGCTTCGTATGACGAAGATGGTCCTGAGGGGGCAGCATAGCTTGAGGATGGTGCACTGTAGCCACCTTGTTGCGATGGTGCACCGTACGATGTGCTGGGTGCTGATGGCCCATTGTAACTAGATGAGGGGGCGGAGGGTGTACCATAACTGGATGAGGGTTGTTGAGCTGGGGCATCATAACTGGATGAAGGACCTGATGAGTAACCCGAGGGTGAACCAGATTGTTGAGATGGGACACCATAACTGGATGAAGGAGCCTGAGCAGCAGGAGCACCATAACCGGATGATGGAGCTTCGACAGCAGGAGCGCCGTAGCTAGAAGATGGAGCTTGAGCAGCTGGAGCACCATAGCTTGATGAAGGAGCTTCGGCAGCAGGGGCACCATAACTGGATGAGGGAGCTTGAGGTGCAGGGGCACCGTAACTAGATGATGGTGCTTGAGCGGCAGGAGCACCGTAACTGGAAGATGGTGCTTCAGCAGCAGGAGCACCGTAACTGGATGATGGTGCTTGAGCAGCAGGAGCTCCGTAACTGGATGATGGTGCTTGAGCAGCAGGAGCACCGTAACTGGATGATGGAGCTTGAACAGCGGGGGCACCGTAACTAGAAGATGGTGCTTCAGCAGAAGGAGCACCGTAACTAGACGAAGGAGCTTCAACAGCTGGGGCACCATAACTGGATGATGGGGCTTGAGCAGCAGGGGCGCCGTAACTCGAAGATGGAGCTGAAGGAGCACCATAACTTGATGACGGTGTTTGAGCAGCAGGAGCACCGTAACTGGATGAAGGAGCCTGAGCAGGTGCACCATAACTACTTGATGGAGCCGAAGGAGCACCATAACTAGATGAGGGACCTTCAACAGCAGGGGCACCATAACTGGATGAAGGAGCCTGAGCAGCAGGAGCACCATAACTAGATGAAGGAGCTGATGGTGCTCCATAACTAGATGAAGGTGCTGATGCGGCTGGTGCTCCATAACTGGACGATGGTGCAGGGGCACCGTAGCTGGATGAGGGTGCTTCAGCAGCAGGAGCGCCATAACTGGATGATGGCGCAGGAGCGCCGTAACTGGATGAAGGAGCTGATGCGGATGGCGCTCCATAGCTGGATGATGGTGTTTTGGATGGAGTACCATAGCTAGTAGATGGTGGTTCAATAGGTTGGAAACCGTTAGGTGATCCCTGAGATGGAGCGCCATATGTTGAAGACGGACTTTGGGCTGGAGCGCCATAGCTCGATGATGGGGCCTTAGCAGGCGCTCCATAACTTGATGACGGAGCTTGGGCTGCAGGAGCACCATAGCTACTAGATGGTGTTTTGGCAGGAGCTCCATAACTGGAAGAAGGAGTCTTAGCAGGTGCACCATAACTACTTGATGGAGCCGAAGGAGCGCCGTAACTAGAAGAGGGAGCCTTAGCTGGAGCGCCATAGCTACTGGAAGGGGCCGAAGGAGCTCCGTAACTGGAAGAGGGAGCTTTGGCAGGAGCACCGTAACTATTGGAAGGAGCCGAAGGAGCACCGTAACTAGAAGACGGAGCTTTAGCTGGAGCACCGTAACTACTGGAAGGAGCTCCGTAACTAGAAGAGGGAGCTTTAGCTGGAGAACCGTAACTACTGGAAGGAACCGAAGGAGCTCCGTAACTAGAAGAGGGAGCTTTAGCTGGAGCACCATAGCTACTGGAAGGAGCCGTAGGTGCTCCGTAACTAGAAGAGGGAGCTTTAGCTGGAGCACCATAGCTACTGGAAGGAGCAGAAGGTGATCCGTAACTGGAAGAAGGAGCCTTAGCAGGAGCACCATAGCTACTGGAAGGAGCACCATAGCTTGATGAAGGAGCCTTTGCTGGCGCACCATAACTTGGTGATGGAGTTTTAGCCGGTGCACCGTAACTTGAAGAAGGTGTCTTTGAAGGAGGACCATAACTGGAGGATGGCCTAGTTGGAGCACCATAACTAGAAGATGGTGCTTTCGCGGGAGCTCCATATGAAGAAGATGGTGGTGATGATTTTGGAGGACCATAACTGGAAGAAGGACCACGAGATGGTGGACCGTAACTAGATGATGGATGTTTTGGAGGACCATAACTAGAAGAAGGACGACTTGGTGGTCCATATCCGTTAGAAGGACGGCGAGAACCATTCTTTTTTGGTGGACCATAGCTCGAGCTTGGACGACTAGGAGGTCCGTAACTGGCAGCAGGTCCCGATGATGGTGGTGGAGGACCATAACTGGAAGAAGGGCTTCTTGGAGGAGGGCCATAGGATTTAGAAGGTGCGGCATTTGAACTGGGATAAGGACCACCCGATGGAGCACTAGGAGCATAACTATTGGAGGCTGGACCCGACGCAGGTGGCAGATACGAACTTGAAGCCGAACTGTATGAACCGCCACCATTACCGCTACCACCTTTATGACCAGAAGCAGGAGGCAAGTAACCATTGCTTATAGGAGCCTCACGTTTTGCGGCCTCGCCGCTTAATGAAAAGAAAGCAACGCATAAAAGCTGTGATTAAGACAAAAAAGAAAAAAAAAAACAATATGAAATAAACCAAAAGTGGTTAAAAAACTCCCCACAATAAAAGATGATTGTGTATACGAGTATTTTTCTTACCGTAGCTGTGGTGGTAAATAATTTCATAATGATTTCAATTAGATTAGACTACAACCAAAATTAGAGCCACAATTTCTTCCACACTGAACTGCAATTAGACAAGAAATATGAAAATACAAACAAATTGTTAGTTAAAAGCCCATAAAGTGTTGAAAGGTATACTTTTTTGATTACAATATGCATAGAAACTTATGTATTTAAAATAAAAATTAATTATAAATTTAAATGAAGTAAGTAAGTATGATAACAGCAACAAGACAAAAAGATAATTAACAACAAAATGTGGCAGGTAAGCAAGTAAGACCGCGAGGTGGTAGTACAAGAGAGTGTATACTACACTGAGAGAAAGTGTTATATAATTTATGGAAATTATTATTTACTTGTTGAGAAATTTCATGAGATTTAAGTTTTTTTTAAATTTTTAAATGACATATTTATTTGAAACTAAGATAATTGATAAGCTATTAGTTTATTTTCTTTTATTTGTAATATTGTCCTTCTTACAGTGCACACTGGTAAAATATTCAATTTTTCTCTCTCTTTATTGGCAGAAATTCCAAAATAATAATTTAAGAAATTGCAAAAAGTTAATGTATTCTATAAATTATAACAGACCAAGTAATAAAGAACATATATTATAAAATATAATATTATTAAATATATATAAATGTTGACAATTTGACAAGGCATTAAAGTTCGTAGTTTAATATTATGTTTATTATTTTTATTTAAATGGAGTTAGAATTATAAAATATGTATCTCATTACCAGAAAAATATATAATAATTTTATAGAATTTAAATTGCAGCCTAGAAGATGTATTTTAATACCTTTATTTTACATTTTATATAAGTCGTGTATTAGTCGTTATATTTGAGTTTTGTGGTCATATGGGTTGTTTATGAAAATAACCTATAATTTTGAAGAACGGGAATATATGTTTGGGTATGAATTTGCATGAATGTAAAAACGTAAAAATGTTTGCCAAACCTATCCTCTATGGTAGTTTCATAAAGAATAAAGAAAACTTGCAAAATAATTAAAATAAAAGCAAAAGCAAACAATTAAATATCATATTTAAAAAAATATATATTTAATGTATTATAGAGGTTTAAACAAAAATACTTAAAATCGGTATTAATAAATATTAGTGTAAATTTTAGATAAATTGACTTCACCATAACCTAAAACAGGCAATAACAATGCTTTTTGAATTTATGCTATAAAAAGTGGATTTTTGACCACTGTGCAGTGTATTAACATAAGATACACTACACAACATTTTTACTAAATTTATTACAGTTTTACGCTACATTTACTATCCAATCTTAACAAATCATTCAAAGTTTCATTTAAAAGTACAACTCAAATCCATCGAAGATTTTCTATCTCTAACACGTATATATTCGTGTAAACGCTAAAGAAGCAGCAAAAAGAAAAAAATGAGATTATTGCAAGATTATTATGTTTAAGCACAAAGCGAGGTCATCTTGGTAAGATTTTGTGCAAAGACTTGTTGCGAGCCATCAGACATTGTTTTGCGAATGACATATTGCGTATCTTGGGAAAACAATGTAAATGAATTAAATTGAAAAAAAAAAAAAAAAATAATAAAAAATAAAACTACAATATAATTTATAAGTAAATAAATTGTTATGGATTTTTAATTGACATTCAAATGATTTAAAACTTCCCCCATTTAAAGAATTCAAGAGTAATTAGTTGTTTCTGTGTTTGTTTTTCTTATTATTTAATCTTTTAAGATTTTAACACTGAGGTTAATGTGTAACAAGTTACAAAATTGTTTTTATACCCTACACCTCCAAAGGTGGTTGGGGTATTATGCGTTTGTGCTGTTGTTTGTAACGCATAGAAAAAATTATCCAACACCCACCTTAGAGTTTACCAATCAGAACCACTTTTTAAATTGATCTAACGATGTTCATCCGTCTGACTGCCTTGACGGCGGGCTGTCCATGTAAACCTTGTGCACAAAGTATGGGTCGCAGATAATAAAGATAATTTAGTGAAATTTAGTAGGTGGGACTTTTATGATACAAGGACGAAGCCTTGGTTCTGATCGGTAGAGTATTTCACCTATCCCCCATACAAATGTCCCCCTAGAATAGAGTTTAAGCACTCAAAAATACCTTAAAAGTAAGAATATTTTTATGAAATTCAGTACAAAGAAGTTAAAAGAATCAATCTTTGTGACAAATTTTATGAAGATTGGTCCACAATTGACCATAACTCCCATATGAACCTCTCTTCCGAAAATCATTTTAACGTGCATAAATCCTATACGAATGTTAGTATCAAGTTAATATTCAACACAAATAAGTTTTATATAAGTAGAAACAACATTGCCAAAATCTATAAGAATCGGTTCATAATTTAGCATAGCTCCCATATAACCCCACTTCCAGGAATTGCCCTAAAGTGCATAAAATCATCTAGATGTTAGTATCAACGCAGGTGTAATTTTTATGCTCGTATATAACGATATAGGGTATCATATAGTCGGTTTTGACCGACTATATCTTTCTTTCTCGTTTTTTTTCTTTCCTTTTTAAAAGGGATAAATCGTGTTTGAGTGTGGAACTTTACTGACATAATTTTTTTTAACAAGTTTTGATAATGAGATTTTTTTAATATAAAAAAGTGTCATAAAAGTTATTTTTTATTTATTTTTTATTTTTTTTTTTTGCAAAAATGGAACTTTTTCGATAATTTCAAACTCTTCTTATATTTATGTGACGGAACAATTCTGCCATAAAAATGAAATCTGAAGATTTTTCAATCCAGCATACCATGTGAGAATGACTACCATTGTGAGATGTTATGATATAGGTACAAAATAAAATTATAATTTTACATCTCAAAAACAAATGAATTAAAATGATATTTTCAATTTTCATTAATAGTACAAAGAATGCCAATGTTTAGATTTCAACGTTACCTAAGGTGAAAATATTTCATAAACTCTGCTTTGGTACCACCCACCTAACAGACACACTAAGGACAATTACAGATTGTAAATAGTTTATGGTTATTCGAACAGGATACTGGTTAATGGTGCTGCAAACATATATATAACCTTAGAGTAGTTCCCTAACTCGAGCCAAATGCCAGGTATTGAAAATTAAAATCCTAAAAATTCCACCAGTGCAGGAAGGCCGCCTTATTTAGATATTTAACGAAATATAGGTAGAAAATACTGCTATAATGCTGATGATGTGCTTCGACATCAGTGGCTTCAAATGGCTAAGTGACAATGAAAATTTATAGAGAGAGTCCACTTATTTACTAGATTATGTGCAAAAAGTTTTTTTCAATTTGCGTTTGTATCTTTAGCTTGTAATCTCGTTAAAACATTAAACACTTAAAACACTTCCGAACACTCTAACATGGAACTGAAAACCATTTCTCGATGGATGGTATAACACGGTATGGTATATCATTTTTCAATAACATCCTGAAATATAGCGGGAACTAAAAGATATTAAAGCGAATATAAGTTATGACTTCAAAAATTATAATGATACATAAAAATATACTTCAACAAAATTAAACGAAATTGTCTAGTTTATAAATATTTTAGTGGCATCGAAATTCGTGCGATGCATAGTAAACGAGATATAAGCAAAAAAAAAAAAAAAAAAAATTGTTCAGACCTTTTACCGCTGCTAACACGTTTAGTGTGACTATCGGTGACTTTTAACAGCATGTATAAGACCCCAAAATTAAGCCAAAATTCCTTCCATCAAATTTCAATCACTTACTTTCTTACTATTCTTTTATAGTTAAAAATATAAAAGAAATTAAATAAAAATCGCTAAATATGAAAAATTTATGCAGTTAAAAGAAAATATGCAATATTAAGCAACTAACTCAAAATAAGCAGAAATATGCAAATATAAAGTAGTAAAAATAATTGGTCAACATTGATATTCAGTTACACACTAAAAAAATGCACTTACATGAAAGTATAAGTCCTGATAAGGAACAACAATAAGTTCTGTATATTCTTAAAGAAAATCCTTCAAAATTAAGATTTTTCTCATTACACAAATTCATAAGAAATAATACGATAAATCTTAGGCTTATTGTTAAGATACTATAGATTCATAACTAAATCCTTAAGGTAAAACATATATCCAAACACATATATTTTAGTAAATGTAACACAAAAAATAAAAGAAAAAAAAACTTTATATGGTTGTGTATGCAAAATTAGAGCGAATTGAATGAAATCTTTTCATATAATATGAATGAAATTTTCTGTATGCATCTTTATATATTTGTAAATGCATAAGCAATTGTATTTGTATCTATGTGTGTCAGCTTGTGTAAAATTTACAAATGTGTTGGTTATAAGTTTCCTTATGTTAAATTGAATTTTATAGTAAGTTATCCAATTTTTATTTTATTTTTATTTTATATTTTTATCTTAATTCTTTTTTTATTATCTGTTGCAGTTTTACATACATTTAAGGCTACAAAATGCATATATGTTTCATTTTTTGCGGAATTTAATTATATTTTATTTGAGTATATTCGTATTTGTTTTGAGTTATAAGTGTATATTTCAACATTTTTATTATTATAATTTTTTTTTTTCAATGTTATTTTGTACATAGACCATAACCCATAGATGTTGCAATATAGATAGATAGGATTTAATATAATGTGGATATTTCATATGTAAGTATGTTGAAACATACATATATTAATAGTTACATTTGTTATGAATTGCAATAAGACCAAGTTTTACTATTTGTCTCAGTTATATTTTTTGTTTTATGATTTTTTTACTTATATTTTAGATTCATATAACATGCATGAGTTAATCATATTGGTTGTGCTGATGTTGAGCATCATTTTCATTTGCTTCTTCACTAATAGCATCCCCAGTTTTATCTATTTTTAGAAAAAAAGTTTTTAGCTTAATTTTTTTTCTTGGTTTGATTTTAACGTGATGTAAGTCTTTGTTTTATGGTATTTTGTATGCATAAATGAATTTACTTAATTTGTTTAAATTAAATTAAATTAAATATATATATATATATATATATATATATATATATATTTTTTTTTTTTTACATTTAGGATTGGAATAAAGGTTGAAAAAAAAAAGAAAATCCTTGCAAATGTTCTGCATTCGAGAGAAAAGAGGTTATATTAATCAAATTATTATGTTGTTAATTACGTTATAAATGAGAAAATATTTGAAATAATTTTTTAAATAAGTAAAAGTTTTTGGTTAATAAAATGTCGCAAAATTTTTACAGAAATTTGTTTTATAATATTTAAAGTTTTTATTTAATAATAAGTTGGCAATTCAGATATGATTGTAATATATATCAAAGCAACTTTTGTAATTTCAACATCAAAAGATTTACATCAGTACTATGGTAAAAAATTATTGAATTTTATTAAGAAAATGTTTTTAAGCTCGCAATAAGAAGTGATAGTCGCTATAATTGTTACCAAAAACGCAAGTATGCACACAGGTCAAAGATATAAAATATTTAAAATAAAAAAATAAATTGAATTAATTTTACCAAAATTTGAAGATAGACCACCAAACATAATAAAATCATTATAAACAATATAATAAGTTTATTATGTCCCTCCGAATGTCCACCTGACGATTAATTTTTTGATTCCAATGAGCTCTCTATTAGCATTGTTCAAATTGATTTTACATTTTGTTTTTAAAATTTAAAATTATTTTACTTCGATTTGTTTAATTTTGAAGTTGTCCCTGCAATATTTTTTATTTACTTATTTATTTTTTTTTGAAAAATGTTAAGCCTATTGTGAGCTGTCAAAAGTTGTTTTCATTTTTCTTTTCTTCTCATAGAAAAATTGTCAAAGAATTTATCTACACATCTTAATATATTAGAAGTAGGATTCGAATACTTAAAAAACGAAAGTACCAATTTAAAATGTTTTTAAAGTTTCTACACTTTTAGGGTTTAAATTTAAAAAAAAGTCAAATTTAATAACAAAATTTGCATCACATCATAAAGCTTTTAGCATTTCAGTTTTTATTATGCAACTAGTTTTCATAAAATAAAATGAGTTTTGTTTTGAAATGGATATAAAAAATATTCAATTTTGAGCTGGTTATAGAAAAAAATATAACGATTTTTTTATATCTGTTTCGAAAAAATACTCTATAGTTTCTTAGGGTAATTACTGGCAGCTTATCAATACGCATCGCTTGAGTGACCTTCCAATATCAGAATCGCCAAAGCTCTTTTTCTCGTGAACTATCGGCGTTGTCAAATATTTGCAACCAAAAGGTGCTAAAAAGCGCTAAATTGAATCAAAATCAAAGCAGTACTTTTTTAAATTAAAATTAGATTTTTATTAAGAGTAACAACTTAAACATAACAAGGTCCATATTTGTTATTTTTTAAGATATTTTAACTGAAGCACAAAAAGCAAATATTACACGGTAGAATTTCATATACATTAAAAAAATCCAAATTCACGACAGATTTTTTTTAAGAATTTCAATTAATAAAATTTGTTATCTTCAGCTAGATATTTATAAATTTTATTGAAAAACTTTTGACTTTATCAGTCCAAAATTTTAACTAAAAATATAGGAATATGTTTGGAATCAATAAAATCAATAAAATGCCTAGTTTTTCCCCACGATCTCAAATTTCCTCTCAAAAGGACTTCAAAGTTTCGAAAGATGATATTTTTTAACAATAATATAAATGGATATCAAATGAAAGCTATGAACGGCTGCAATATAATAATATTTTTAATTTAAGAACATATGTTTTATTTAATTATATACTTTATATAAAGGATATTTTCTTAATATTTTGTTCTGCAACATTTAAATAAAAACTTTTGTTATATTGCGGAGATTCCTAGCTTTCATTTGACATCCATATTGATATAATTTTGGTAAAAATTTTTTTTAAATTGTGTATTTTTCGAAACTTTAAAGTCCTTTTGATTTTCTTATGTATTTATTATGTATTCGATTTTTTTTAGAAATTATTGCACAGTGTAATGCTTCAAATTCTAACTATGGAAAATATTAAATTTACAATATATTTCAAATAAATAATTAAAATTGTTATAAGTTATGATTTCTCAGGATATCTTAGAATTTCTTTGCAAAATTATGTCTACGGTTTTATTAGAATAAATTTTACCCACCATCTGCAACTTTTTTTGTGCCACCCTAATCTATATGAGAGGATGGCGGTAAAAATAGGCGAAACACGCACGGTTTTCGTTTCTAAGTTTACATTTATATTTAAACTTGAAGCACGTACTGTTGTTTAAGAAATATCGAAGGAAAAATGTGAACTGGAGTTACGAAGGATACTCATTTTAAATAGTATTTTGTCCACAACTTCTTTTCTTTATTAACTGATTTTACCAATTTTTTTACCCCTAGGTGGTTCGCCTTAAACACTATCTTTCTTTCAACAGACACACAGCTAGATCGTCTTAGATTTTCACGAACACCCAGAACATATATTGTTGGCATAATATAAAAAAGGCGTATCTCGATTTTGTTTTAATTTTAATAAATGACAAACTTAAAATACTCCCAAATGTGCTCGAAAGGGATCAACATTTTGGATATATAAAATTAATAGATAAGTTATATTTTAAAGAATTAAAATAATGTTTAGTTTTAATATTAATACAACTTCTTTTCGTTGCTATGTTAGTACAATTGGTTGATATTGGCTAATAAGTCAAGAAAATGGAATTCTTTGTTTATTTGATTGTCAATTTTATACACAGAAAAAAAAAAAATTCATATATTTGAAAATATTTTTCATAAATATTATGAATCGAACATGACTTTTTTCCCCAAAGTTTTTTCATAAAAAATAAAATTTTGTTCATAGATATTATTAAATTGTTCATAATGAAAATTGTAGTAATTTTGTAAAAATGTTGTTAAATCTTTAGTTTAAATCGTTTAGTTTTATAAGATTTGATTGCAACAAAATCTGTAAAAAAATAATGTTTAGAAATTTGCATAATTTTGCTCGCATTCTGCAGCAGATTATTTTGATAAAAACGCTTCTCTTCTGTTCTTATAATGTATCTAAAAATCATTTAAAACCTAAAATTTTCCGAAGAAAATTTTAAACATTTTTTTACAAATTGAAAATTTAAATGAAAATTTAAATAATTTAATTGTAGCTTTCTTGACTTTTGATTTATTACAAAAAATGTAAAAAAAGTGTTAATATTTAAAACATTATTCTTAAATATATATGAACTAAAATCAATGAAAGTAAATTCTTTATTTATATTTATGTACAAACTTTTTTCTGTGTAAAATGATTAAAATTTTTTCAATGAATTTAGGTAGAATAAACATTACACTGATTTTTCCTGGTTTCCTGTTTTCTTGAAGTATTAGAAACCTTCTGAAGATGTTATAAAATGGAGTTTATAGGTTCGATTCCCATTATTAGGATTAGAAAAGTAATAGTATTTTTTCAAAATGTTTAAATTCCTGGAGTATTTAAAAAGTTTTGTTTTTTTTTTCAATAAAAGAACTAAATTTTAAATAATCGCTGAAAGAAATATTTCTGGAATTATTAAAAAAAGATAATTTGTTACTTAAAATTTCACATCATTGTTAAATTATAGTAAATATTTCGCTTTTTCTACTTCAATCTGTTACTTTGTTTTAGATTTTGTTAAACTTATTTCGTTTATTAATTTTACGTAATTTACGATTTAATGTTCAGTTTGTCGGCCACCAGGATCATTTATTCCATTGTTTTGTTTTTTAATTAATTTTTTTCTTTCTAATTATTTTATTTTTTTTTCAATACATTTCTTTTATTTTTCATTTTATACACTTTATTTATTATTTTTTAAGTTCTTTTTTTGTAACACTTTTAATATAAAAAAAAACTTTTAACACTAACCCAATTCTTCTTAGTTTTATTATTTGTTATGAAAAAAGGAATCCTCAATACGTTATTGTATTTATTCCAAAAATTAGTGTTGATGTTTTCAAATGTGTTTATTCCGATAGTTGAATATAAACTATGATTCCAATCGAGTCTCTACATTGGTTTTTATACTAAAATATAACGATTTTTCCACATAAAAACAAAAAACAACAATAAAAACATTGATGAAAAAAAATGCAATTCAAATTGTAAAACGAAACAACGTTAGATACAAATTTGAAAAAGAAATAAAAAAAAACATCGGAGACTTTATTTTTTCAAGTTTATTTTGTGTTTATTATTCTTAGTTTTGTGTTTTTGTTTTGGTTTATGTTTTTATGTTTTCGGTTTTTTAAAGCTCATCTTCATTTACAAAAGAAGATGTTTGAAGCAGCAAAAATCTATTACAATTTATTTTAGCTGCGAATGGTTTTCTGTTGTTGTGTTTTTCAAGCCATGTTGTTACGGGTTTTATGTAATGCAACAACAATGTACTTAAGTCTACAAATACAATTAAATGTTTAAATACAATAACAACACAATGTAAACAATCCAAATATTATTATTATTATTTTTTTTTTGCTATAACACGAGTCATTGTGAATGTCGATCTTCGGTCAATAAATAATTCATTCATTACATTTTATGTTGTTACTTACTCTTATTTTGTTGTTTGGGGAACTACGAATGCGCTCAAATGTTATTATACGCTACACCGCTATATGTTAGAGATTCACTTTCTGAGTCGATTGCACGATACTCATCTGTTCATGTCAACTTTCCCAACATAATGCAGTTCGCAATGGTTTCGGACAAGTCTATTATTTTAGATTCTAAAAAATAGTTTCTTCCGATTTACAATTGTCAGCAAAATCGGTTTATTTGACCTCTCCAAATTTCATTCAATGGAAAAAATCATATTACCAAATTTTGTAATTAAATTTCTGCATAAGTCTTGCTACTGAAATTTTACCAAATTTGTTATCAATCATATGTACCTGATGCATATTCCTATAAACGCACATCAATTTTTTAATCTGCCTTCAAAAAATAGGGCTAAAAAATAGTTAAGGTGCTACAAATTTTTTTTAAATTATTTATTGAATTTACTTAAAAAAATTAATAACAAAAAACGTAAAATGTATATTAAGATTTTTACATTGTAATTTTAATAGTTTAATGCCATTTTTATGGCATTTTCCTATATATGCACTTAAACTAATGAACCAATTTAGCATTATTAATAACTTCAAAAATTCGGTCTGGTATTGATTCGACTAATTTTTGAAGAAAATTACTGTAAATTTTTTCCCAGGCTTGCTTAATTTTTAGCTTTAATTCCGTTATTGCCATGGTTTCATTCTGTGCATTTCTTCTATAAACTTTACGGGCGATGTACCCCCACAGATTCTCCATTGGATTTAAATCTGGACTGCAAGGCAGCAAGTCCAATAGTGGAATACTATGTTCATTAAACCATAATTTAGGTTGGTTCGAGACATGGATTGCAGCGTTATCCTGTTGAAATATGTAATCTTTATTAATTTTTTAATACATAAATGAGAGAAGAGCATCTTCCAACAGTTCATTATAAATTGCACTGTTCATTTTAGTTAAAAAAAAAAACATATTTTTGATTTTCCTGCAGCATAAAAGGCTGCCCAAATCATAATACTGTCTGCACCGAAATTGCGTTTCGGCATACGAATTTCGTTCGACCTCAAATCATGTCAATAGCAAGAATATCGTTCAAATTGAATTTCGTTTAATCAAAAAAGATTACTTTATTCTACTCATCTGTCCATTTAAACGATTTTCCTTATGATGCTGTTTTAAAATTTTTGTCTCTTCCATTTTATGTTACCATCTGATCGCAAAATGTGTGCAACATATTTGGATGGAACAGGCAGGTCAAATTTATTTTTTATTTGTGTAGCATTGAATTTATTGCGTGAGGCTTCTTCTTCTATTTTATTAATTTGCCTTTTTGTTAATTTTTGATTACCTTTTGTTGATTTACACACTCTGTATTTCTTCCCTTTCTTAAGAAAGCCTTCAATAACTCCTTCCAAACGGTTAATTTTTCATCCAATTTCACTGTTACAACAGCATTGATCACGAAAAAATTGAATTTGAATTCTTTCCTGGTCTGTAAGAAAAGTTCCTTTGGACATCCTTTAAGCTGATGAAATTTCCCAATTAAAACAAAAATATTTTCAGTAAACACAGATGTCATCAGAAACTTACCTCAAGTGAAACAATTAACTAAAACTGTTGAAATTTAATTTTTATTATTTTTTTTTTTTGCAATAACTTTTTAGACAAATTTTTCTCGACTGCGTTTATAGGAATATGCCACTGAAATGATCACCAATATGTTCTGATTGCTAAATTATAGAAAACAACAAAAGTAAGAAACAAACCTTTCTTACATAAAAAAGTACTGTTATATTGCGAGTTATTGTAACAAAACAACATTGTTTTTGGTTAAGAGAAACGAATATATCTCAAAGAAAAATAATAATTTAAATGCGTTTATAGGAATATGCACCAATGTATGCACATCAACTTGACCTTGAAACTACAAATTTATGTACTTTGTGAAATTAAAAAATCTTTACTTTCAAAGACACGATTACAAATTTCTTTTATTTCTACTCAAGTGCATTAACGTGATATAATATTTTTACTAACTGCGATCATAAAAATTTTTTTTATTATTTTCTTTTTCATTACATTCATCTACAATTGCATTTCCACTATGTATTACCAAATATATCTTTTTGAAGTGATCACTCGAACTTGTTAAAAAGATTTCAATTTGTTTGTAAAATTAATAAATGATAAAAAGACACATTTTAAAATCAACTCTATATTTTTTTTTGTTCAAGTGTTTGATTAAACAAAAAATTATTTTGACAGCATTTTGAACGAACAAAAAGCGTGAATCATTTTCACAAGGCGGTTAAGAGTTAACGTGGTTTAAAGTTGAAATTTTTAAAAAATTCCCAAAATTTCAAATTTCATTTATTTACATTGCTCCCATTCATAAATCTTGCTAAGAAAAATCACCACATGTAAAAAGACTCACAGCACACAGTGGGGCCAAACGTAAAATTTTTGGTAATAAATCTGTATCTCCTAAACTAATGGTCGGATCGAATTAAACCTACAAATCAAGTTCGATTTCAAAGATTTTTATATTTCTGTAAAGTGCTTAGCGTGTTGTTTGTGTAACGAAATAATATTCGTAATAATCAATTAAATTTATTAAACATTGTTTATTTTTAAAAAATTGCCAAAAATTCGTTTGTAAATCTTTTTAAATGATTTTTGGAGGAATAAAAGACTGATATTTATTGTATATATTACATAAGAAACAATAAAGAAAATATTATGCTAATATGCTTTTTGGTACAATTAAAAAAAAAGTTGTTTAAAAAAGTTCCTTTTTTCATAAAATCTGCAATCCTGCATTCGTTTTTGACCGGATCAAATAAATCTAAATCTATTTATTTCTGCAGACTTTTAATATTTTTCGCATCTAGACGTATTGAGAAAATCAAAAAGCTTTTTCAACATATTATTTCGGAATATATTACAAATTACAGAACATTTAACAAACAATTTTCCTTCATATACCTCAGGACTTATTCTCGAAAAACGAAATAAAGTCGAGACAAAAAATCAAAAATTCAAAATTCAAGCGTAAATATCTTTTTACCAGTAAGAGATAACTTAGGTGAGTAAGCTTATTTTTTCTTTATCTTGCCATCGGACTTGATCTGTAGAAGTAACGATTTTTTGAAATTTTTACATACTTGTGGTAGTCAAATTTGACTGTGATTTGGGTGACTGCAATATGATCTTTCGGAGAGCTTAGGTCCTCGTCTCCATACATTTCAATTCGATCCCACCAGTAGTTTAGGAGATAGGGATGTGTAACCAAATATTTTGCTGTGCAACATTATCATTACTACTTGAGTTGCACTGAAAAAATTTGTTTCATATTTTTTGCAAATTAAAAAAAAAAATTAAAAAAAATAAATTTTGTTAACTTCAAGATTCTTCATTTAATACCGAAAAAATAAATTAATAAAGTTATATAGGTTTAAGTCATGCAAACCCCTAATTTTTACTGAACATATTTTCAAATATTACTTGTTTAACTAAATTACGATTATGTTATTCTATCTTTGCTGATATTTCGTCGTGCTTTATTTGTCATCCCGAATTTGATTCGGAGAGCTAACTTATTATATTATTTAATGAACGTTTAGCATCCCTTATACGATATACGCCGAATTTTTATTTTCAAAACTATTTTCGGATTAAACTATAGAAAAATAACTAGAAATTTTTTAGACTACTAAATAATTAATTTTAAAGAAGATCTTATAACATCATAATTTTTGAGTTTACGAAAATTCATTTTTGTCCATAAAATCAAAAAATTTCCTAATTTTTATGGCGCCCTTGATTTAAGGATAAATTTCGACAAAAGCTTTAGTTAAATTTTGATAGTTTTTACGCTGGGGCTTGAATATGTTCAAGTAAAATGCGTTTAGATAAGAGCGTCTCGTTATCTATTAAAACTGATTTATTCTGAATATTAAAAAACAAATAATAATCATTGAAATAAACTGCAGCAAGTCTCTTAATGTGCTGTAAATAATTCAATGAAATTTTTTTGCAATCAAAAATGCTGAAGTCAAATCTGAAAATTTTGCTAAATTTTCAAATAACCTTTAAAATGTTTGCAATTAAATATTTTGACGGACTCAATTCACGTAAGAAACTGATTTTCTGAAAGTAGTCTTTTGAGTGTGCTTTGCGAAAAACTGTACCTTTAAAAATTCTCACTTTTTTTTTTTTAAGATTTGGAGAGCACAAACTCTATTATTCACGAGGTCACATTATAATTCATAAATATATGACATCAAATTGCACCTTCGCGGAGGGACGCACATACAGTGACCAAAAAGTAAAAAATAAATTAAAGTAGCTAAAAATTTGGTTTTAAAGTTTACCATCGTATAACTTTTGGTCGAATACACTCAACCAAAGATAAGTAGTAAATAATGCAAAAATGGTTATAGAATTGAAGAAAAGTATGTTAAATATCAACCAATAAAATCATTAGTTAATTCAGCAGAAATTTTAGTTTATTCTTTGTAAGTTAAGTTAAAGTGATGAAAAATCATCAATATAACTAAATATCTAATTCAATTGGATAATTAAAAGGTGGTTAATTTGACAATTTTTTTCAAATTGAATAAAATATTATTCAAATTAACTAAATTTTTTCGTCATATTGAATAATTTTTATTCAATTTATTTAATTCTATTAAATTTTAGTTGAATTGAATAAACAATTTATTCACATTAACTAATTTTTTCTTCAAATTATATAATGTTCAATTTAACTATAAATTTGACAAAATTTTATAAATTTTAAAATGCCTTCAAAGCTCCGGTAAGAAAAAATATGTTTATACATTATTACATTATTTTTATTCAATTAATATAAAGTATAATTTGTTTATATGCATATATTGTTGTATAAATTGTTTTAGTGAATAATACATTAATATATAAACGACTATATTTAGTATCATCAAAAATAAAACATATAAGATAAATAAACCAAATATGTTTCATATTAGAAAGAAGTGCATTTAAATATACATAAATCAATAAGCATTTTTTTTTTTTTTTTTTGTAAAATTTATATTTACACTTTTACGCTTAACATTGCCAAAGATGGATGAAAGTCTTATCTTTAAGATAGTATAAAATCTTAGGATTCAAACACAACTTTAATAGGTCGCTAAAATGTAAAAATAGTGGCAAAAATTATGAAAAAACCTATTAGAACCAAGATTTAAATGAATGTTTAAAAAGTAACATCGTCATTACGGTTTGGAAAAAGCAATGGCAATAGTTAAAGGATGATATAATTCTTAGTTAAAAGATATCATTACACAAAAATAAAAACAATTTAAAGAGAAATTAGGAAAAATCTGTCAAAAAAATTTAAAATCGCTTAGAATATTTTCAAAATTTTCTGCAGTCGTTGTTGGTATGTTAGGCATGAATGTATGATTTTTGGAAAGGTTATGATGTCTGCATTACAGAAAGTGTAATTCAATATTTCCACAATTGTTTTTCTGTAATATAATATGCGATTTCTAAATATTAACAGACTATTATTACTGATTTCACTTTTGTATTGAATTTTCTATGTAATTATAATAAATAAAAATTTTTGTATTTAAATTATTCTAAAATCACGATTTTTGCCACAAAAATCAATTATTTCTCTTCTTTTAATGCGAACACCACACCTTTCTAAATATCATGCTTTCTCGCTGAAGAAGTAGATGATATTTCAGGCTTCACAGCAACAAAACAATTATTTCAAAGTATTTTATAACAACAGAAATATTTTACTTCTTTTCCAAATTTTCAAAAAATTTTAAAAAGTGTAAATATATATGACTATGAGTGTAGGTAGATTTAAATTAATATTTTTATAAAAAAAAAATAAATGAAGAATATCTAAATAATTAGTAAGAAATGCTATAAAAAGTTATATTTAAATTAAACTTAGTTTAAACTTCTAGTAAACTTACGTAGTGTAAGTTTTTTATATGCGATTATATGACAAAGGCACTAGGATATGAATAAGACAAAGTAAACCAAAGTAACCACTATCTGAAGTATTTTATAAGTATTTTATAAGAAAATTATAAGAAAATTATAATAAGAAATTCTGTTATTTCATAATTAGTAATTTATTGCTTTCGGATATATTTGCTACTTGTTGTATATTTTGTAATAGAAATTTAACTGCAGGATCCTTAATATGATCATCAAATGCGGAGATTGTTTTTGACGAAAATACTTCATAATTCGTTTGGAAGCAATCAGCTGGAAATGGGCAGTGATATCGATTTCATTTCAATCTTACCATAAATTTAGTTTGAAAAATATTAGCAATATTGTTTGAACCGAGTATACCGTCATTTGAATACAATTTTGATGTTATGAGGTCAACAATAAAAATGCGATATCCTTCATTAACTTTTGAATTGATTTTATAAAAATGCAAAACTATACGTCCTTGAGGTGGTGATGGTGATACTGGCAGTTGACTTGATTAAAACTATGTATTTATATTTGGTATTGTAATTAATTATAAATATACATACATATAATAAATATGAATTTTTTATTACTGAAAAAATTTCCATCCGTTTAATAGTTTCTTCAGTTCTCTAATTATAGTTTTCACCATTAATTTATTATTCGTGTATTTATGTATACTGACTTTTTAAATGCAAAAGAAAAATATGTATGTATAGACACCAAAACACGTTCACACGTTTTTTCATTAGTTATTCAACTGATCTTCTTAATTACTTGTTTTCTTTATTGAAGAAATTTCTTTCCTCAATTTGAAGAATTTTATTCAATACTGCTGAAATAAATTAATTAATTTTAAGGAAATTTCTTTAATTCTACATGCCTTTTGTAAATTTGAAGATATTTAGTAAAACTTAATTAAATTCTTCAATTTGACTAAAATAAATTAGTTAATTTTAACGAAATTTCCTCAGTTCTATATGATTTTAGTCAATTTTAAGATTTTTTTTTAAAAGTGAATAAAATAAATGAGTTAATTTTCTTATGTGTCTTTAGTCAATTTAAATCTTCTTAGGTTGAAGAATTTATTTCAAATTGACTAAAATATATTAGTTAATTTTAAAATTGACAAAAAGAATAACTAAATTAACAGATAATTCATTGAAATTAATTTATTTTAAGAATGTTAAATTCAATAAAATTGTGTGTTGTTTTAATTAACAAAATTTTGTTATTCTTAACGAAATTTTATTCAAATCTACATATTTTACAAAAAAAAAAAAAAAAAAAAAAACGTTTTTAACATCTTTTTAGTTGTTTTAAAGAAAATTTGTTGATTTGAAGAAAAATTATATTGAATTGAAGAATAAATCGGTTAATTTGAATAATGTTCGTTAAAATTCTATGAAAAGTTTTCGTCAATATTACCTATGTGATTTGGTTCAGTGTAGCGATGCAAAAATAATATAGGAATTAATATTCTTCCTCTACAGTGTTTCCAGGAGGTGAGAAAAAAAGACGCTAAATTGAAGTCTAAAGAAGGTCAGAAAACGCTAAATATTCCAAAAATAAGGCCAGAGAAGATTTATTTTTTTAATTTAGAACCTTATTTTTGTCGTTTTTATTAGTAATATGTTTTTAACTTAAACATAGAAAGACTGCCAGCAAAATGATTAAATAAAAACGAGTAAGAGATATAAAGATATAGTCGGTCAAGCCCTACCATATGATACCCTACACCATTGTGCATGTCCATCAAAATTCGTAGATGGGTCTTATATTAGATATGTGAACAATTGTTGACCGATACTTTTACTAAGCATAAAATAAAGTAATACTAACATGTATATGAATTTATGCACTTTAGGTGATGAGTTAATATGGTAGCTATGATAAATTATGGAGCGATCCTCATAAAATTTGTCACTATGATTTCTACTTATATAAAACGTACTTGTGTGTAATATAAACCTGATACTAACATGTGTATGTAATTTATGCACGTTAAAGCGATTTTCGGAAGAGGGTTTTATATGGGGCTATGATCAATTATGGACCGATCTCCATGAAATTTGGCACAAAGTTTGATACTTATATAAAACTTCTTTACATATTCATTAAAATTTAAAGCATTTATGATCGTTAAACCCCTATTCCGGGAGGACATTTATGTGGGGGCTAGGTGAACTACTCGACCGATCAGAAACAATAGGCTTCGTAATGAAAGACCTACGTGCTAAATTTCATTGAATTATCTTCAAAATTTGCGACCTGTACTTTGTGCTCAAGGTTTTCATGGACAGCCAGCCAGCCGTCCAGCCGACGGATAAACATCGTTAGATCGACTCAAAAAATGATTCTGAGTCGATTGGTATATTTTAAGGTGGGTGTTGTATGATCTTTTCTGTGCGTTACAAAGTTGATATTTATTTATTTATTTTTTTGTAATTTTTGAACTATAATTCCTTTTTCATTAAGAACTTTAAAATTTTTGAGTAATTTTTCGCTTTTATGCGATTTTTTTTTAAATATATTAGTAAATAGATTCTGCGGCTAATGAAATGTCACATAATAATCGATGAAGTAAATCCATAAAATTAAGTAAGTTATTTTCGATTTTGGGGAATGAAGAACCGCAGGCGAAAATTTGAGTTAAATATTAAAAGATATGCCAATAAATACACTGAAATGCTTAAATGGATGATTCTTTAAAAATAAAATTAGTAATATCAAATAAGAAATTAATTTCTTCATGGTTGAAATTTTAAAAGTTTAGCCTTTCTAAGGAAATTTTAAAATTCAAAAAAGGCTTGAAAAAAGCTAGAAGCTAAAGCCAAAATTTTGATGCTAAAAGCAAAACAAAAAGGCTAGATTTAGCCTTAAGAACACTAAACTGGCAACACTGGTCCGGAGGGCGGTTCTCTTATACAACTTTAATACCAAAAATGTTAAAGTTGTGGGAAAAAAATCAAAAATATAAAAAACTCTCAATCATAGTTTTCTAATTTTTCTCTTTTAAAGAACGATAAAGACAGTGATCCATAAAATTTTGCCATTTGATTGTTTATAGTGTTGCTAATACAACGTAATTAGTCATTTTGCGAAAAAAAAAACAAAATAATGTTCGACAAACAAAATAACGTACGAGTTATTGAAATTAATAAATGAATAGTTTTTAAGAGATCTTAATAAGCAAACTAAAATATTTTGTTTAATTTTTGTAAAAAAATCGCAATATTGCTATTACATCTACACATGCATTTGTAAGTACTAATTAGATCTAGAACGAATTTTATGCAAATTTATATTAAAAGTCTATTGTCGAGTACAAAATGACTTAACAGTTATTTCCTGATCAAACGATAAACTTTTACATAATTAACAAAATATTTGTATTTATTATCTGTATCTGTTGTTTTTTTCAATTTCTCTCTTACACAGGTACTATTGAATGGAAATGTGTAAATTGACCCAATTTAAATTTAATCAGTTCCAACATTGATTTCTTACATTTATTGCTTTAGCTTTAGATTTTCTCTTGATATATTTTACTAATTTTAAATAATCATCGTTGCCATAATTAAAATGGATTGATTTTAAATATTTTATTTGATTATATTTATATGTATTTTTATCAGTTATATTTTTTGCATTTTATTTACCATTTCAATAATTTATCATAGTTATTTGAATATACTGTATAGTATAGCTTTTTAATTGAGACATATTAAGTCATTCATCATGATAAACTAAATCAAATCAAAAAAACAAAAAATCTTAGTTATTTAATATTTTAATATCGATATAACTTCTTGTGAGTGTGGGTTTACGAACCCAGCAAACAAGACATAATATATGTCCTGGAATAAATATATTAGTTCTATAACTAAAGCTCCAGAATGACAGAATTCTTTCTGGAGTTATTTAGCAAATACCCATTCTATGGAAAAGTTCTAGCAATACTGTAGTTTTTTTAATCAAAGATTTTGTGAAATTAAGAAGTTATGTGGAAGTAATATGATGGCATGATTTTTTTATACATTTAATATGTTTCCTAGTTTGAAACATTTTGTTTTCATTATTTTCATTTAAAATTTAATTTATTTAACCTTTATTTTTTTTGAATTTGTTCATGTTATAATTCTGTTTTTTTTTCAAAGTACCCGAAAACTTGTTATTTTTATTTTTCAATCAATATAAATATTTTTACTGTTTAAAATGTTTTTCCAATTGTCGAAAAAAATATGTGAGGGATTTTTACTTTTTAATATAAATATCCATTATGAAAAAAATATATATATATATATATATATATATATATATATATATATATATATATATATATATATTAGTATGGCAAAATGTTGAAATAATTGTTTTTTAATTTATGCTTTTGTTTTTGTTTCAAAAAATATTTTCTACTATTCCCTATAAACATTTGAAAGATATCTTCTTGAAAGAAATTTACACAATATCTTATTTTTATTATTTGGATGAAAATCGTCAAAGCTATATTTTTTAACATTGCATTTTTATCAGTTTAAAGAAAATTAGGTAATAAACAACAAAAAATATATAAAATTTTAATTTTTTTTTATTATTTTTATCCTCAAAATATCGCTCTTTTTCAGTAAGGTGATTAACATCTCTGCAATAAATTGATGATATCCTATTGAGATCATCTGGAAGGAATTAATGCAATACTTTTATTTTTCAGTTAAAATTTTTTTTGTTGTAGAAAAATTGCTCAAAAACGAAAAAAAAATATTGTAGAAATTTGTTTGTCTTTTAGCAAAAAATGAATATTTTATGATGTTAAGATTTATGTGCATGCATACTTTATAAGATGTAAAAAAAAATATTTTTTTATTATCTTATTTCATGATTTATTTAGAGATAATTTTTTTATACATTTATTACATCTTCCAGAAGATTATCTGGCGGTATCTTCTTTTTTTCACTTAGATGATTATTTAGCAATATTTTTCTTCCAGGCGTATTCATTTCTTATTGCTTAAATGTATCGCCTGTGACGCACAATCTCTTCCGAAGGGGAAACTACCGCAATACGAATATGATTATTACCGCAATAAAATTTTTCTTCTAAGCAATAGGAATTCGAATCACTTTCGTATTATTTTGCATGTAGGGTATTTTATTCATTTGAATTTTGTATGTATTGTGTGAATACATTTTAAATATTTTTTAATCAATGAAATTGTTGTTGTTTACAATTTTTAAGAGTTAAAAATTATTGAATTAATAAAATTATTTTATATTAATTTAATTTAAACTTTTATCAATAGATAATGAAATTTTTGTACATGTTTTAAAAGTTGTGAAGTTGCAACAGCTACCAACATTTTTAAAAGATGTCTCTCCTGGAAAATCTATCCTGCTTGAAGATAAACTTGAAAAATGGAGCAATGAACAAAATATATCAATATCAACCCAATTTAATTTCGACAATCAAATAGACAAAACAGAACTAAAAACTCCGAAAACCTTTTCCTGAATCATTATGTGTACTCTCCAATGCAGTTGATTTTTAAACTATGCTAAGTAGTGTATTAAAAAAAAACGACATTTTCAGAAAGCCGATAAATTATTCAATAAATAGCCTTTTTAAAAAAACCGATTTCGAATACGATTTTACATAAAAACCGATCAACCGGTTTTTATTAAAAAAATAAATATTAAAAAAATTATTATTATTTTTACTAAAGAAAGCACACTTCTAATACAAACTTATTCTTATAATACATCGCTATTCTGCAGCTAAAAGATAATATTGTAATAATTTTGTATTTTTTGCATTGAATTCTGATAATGCTTCTTCTGATCCAACTTTACCTATATACCTATTTATTGAAATTCACCTTATTCTTGTGACAAACGATAAAACTAAAATTTATTTCTTACTTAGATTCTAGATAAAAATTATTTTAAATCTATTTAAAAAATATACAAACTCAGTTCTTAGTACGCCTGGTGCTACACAAATCTCAAATTTTAATTTAAAGAAAAAATAACTTTAAGGCTTTATTAGTTCATAATAAAATAGTTTCAAATAATTAGGGGCCTGTTTCTATACAACAAGCGAATTGTTTAAAAGTAAAATTTGTACTCAAAAAATTTTAAATTTTCATACAAATTTTATTTTTCAACAATTTGATATTTTTAATGTATAAGGCCATAAATAAAGTTTAATTAGCAAATATAAAAATTTGGGAAGTATAGGTTAATTTAGTAAACAAAAATAAAAGAAGGAGCACTTCTTAAAAATACGGTTAACCGACAAAAAAAAAAAAAAAAAATGGCCTGTCGAATTGTTCGAAAATAAAAAGTTTTTAAAAAGTAAAAGCCGGTTAACCAGTTTCCGGTTTCGGTTTTTGAACACACTAGTGCTAACAAATACTAAAAACGGAAAAAATATTAATGGAGTATTACAACAAATTTAACTCTTTCAAAAAACAACAAATAAATACCTTAAAAAACTATATGTATGAAAATAAGATACATTTTACTTTCAAAAAAAGTTACAAAATCGAAAAACAGATCATTCAAAATTTTCCAACAGAAAAAATTGTAAGTTTATGAATTTACTTTCCTGCCTATTTACAGACAATTTTGTGACTTAAAAATGTGCATATCTCGTAAAAAAGCATTAAAATTCAATACATATTTTGAAAATCTTTTTCAGCACTTTTAGAATTTGTAATTTATTTGCGACTTTGTGCAGAATTTTTTATGAATAGACATTTTAATGTGACTTTTATAGTAATAATAAAAATAATTTTTTATTCAGGAGTTTTATAGAACAACAAAAAAGGTGCCAATTATACGCAAAATTTTCAAATTTGAAATGTGCTCAAAAAGCAAAAGGACTATTTAATAAGTCAAAAACTGATTGCGATGGACAATCCTGCCAATCTCAGACGTATTGTATGTATTGCAACTAAATAAGTAATACACACACACACACACAATAAATTTATTTAAAAATATGTTTATAGATCCTGAAGCATCTGCCGATTCAATTCGGCAAGTTTTGAAGTATGATAAATTAAATGTAGAAGAATTTGGAAGTTATTAGAAAAAATGTAGTCAGCTCAGGTTTAAGAAAATTTCGGAAAACCGCATATCAGAAATATTGGAATTGTGGTCTGAATACAAGAAACCAGTTGGTTGTAGATTAGTATGTAAAAATAATAAAAATATATTTTAAACAAAAACTTAATATTTAAATTACATTTATTTAGATTGAAATCGATTTTACTAAAAAAAATTGCAGCAAATGACTTCTTTCAAAAATGGAAATTATATTCACAAAAAATTTAACAAGTTTTAAGAAAGAAGCTTTCTAAACAAAGTTTAGTTTTTATATATTTCAAAATATTGATTGTTAGACCTCCGAAAATAATATTAAAACTTCTTTTAGTTTTAACAAACACGTTTTATAATTATAGTTGTAAAATTTCAGATACCAGAAACTATTCTATATCTTTAAATCTGTTTCGATTCAAGTCCCTAAAGCGTTCAAAGATTAGCCCAAAAATAGCAATTGTTTCTAATGAGATACAAAATATATAGATTGAGTTCTAAACGATATTTATTTATATGTAATTTTTACTTTTATTTCTTCCTTGTTATGAACTATGTTTTCTTATTTAATCTATTAGTAGTAGTAACATGTATTTAATAATATAAATTACGTTTTTTAATATTACTATTTCATTTATGAATTTTATTATAATAAAGATGCATTATAATACAAAAAATTAGTTTTTTTTTTTCTATTAAAAATTACATATTAAGTAATAATAATTTCGTTATTGAATGATAAAAATACATGTAAGTTATGAATATTTTCTTAATTTTTCATCATTCAATGTAAACAAAAAAATACATATAAATTAGGAAAAATTATTTAAAAATAAAATTATGTTCAATTCACAGAAAAAAATCATATATTTGAAAATTTTTTTCATAAATATTATGAATCGAACGTGACTTTTTTTCCCAAACTTTTTTCATAAAAAATTAAATTTTGTTCATAGATATTATTAAATTGTTCATAATGAAAATTATAGTAATTTTGCAAAAATTTTATTAAATCTTTGGTTTATTTTTATTAGATTTGATTGCAAATGATAAACGAAAATAGTTATACATGAAAATAATAACAACAAAAGCCTTAAAATGTCAAAATTCCAAGGAAAATCTGTAAAAAAATAATGTTTAGAAATTTGATTAATTTCGCTTGCATTCTGCAGCACATCATTTTGATAAAAAGCACTTCTCTACTGTTCCTATAATGTAGCTAAAAATCATTAAAAACCTAAAATTTTCCGAAGAAAATTTCAAACGTTTTTTTACAAATTGAACATATAAATTAAAATTTAAACAATTTATTTTAAGTCTTCTCGACTTTTGATTCATTTCAAAAAATTTAAAAAAGTTTTAATATTTAAGGCATTTTTTTAGTTTTGGAAATATTTTTAAATTTGAGGATTTCCTTACTGTACAAATTTGACAAAACAGGCGGACATCATTATTTGATTCCCCTATATATAAGAATCAGAAAGAACCATGAAAAAACGTTCAAAATTTTACTGAGTCTTTCGATTTTTATAGAATTTTATACTCAAATAGTCTATGGATTCTTATATTGATATCATTTTCGCGAAATTGCGAAACTCTCGATTTTATTTCATTTTTTAATTTTAATTTAATAATATCAAAAGCATATAACTTTAAATAGTAATGTTTCCAGGAAGACTTCATGAAATTTAATGGTTTAAACGACATTTGAATTATGTTTATATATTAACTTTAATACAAATATTTTCACAGTAAGAAATGCATTTTTTAATGCATTTTTTATTGAATATTCTTTTTCAGATTTTTTGATTTTTCAGCATATTTATTAAGTAGGGAATCTTTGAATTAAAATAAAAATCTATTTTTTTGGGAAACACATATGCACATTTACTATGCGTAATTCCGTTTTTTCAAATATCTTCATATAAAAACTTTTCTTTTGTGATATTATTTTTAAACTGTGAGTAGAGAATATGAGTAAGATTATTTTATTAAAAAAATGTATTGTGTTTAAAAATTTATTAGATATATTTTGTATTTTTTTATATTATAATTTATAGTAAACAGAACAATACACCAAAAGAAAAATAAAAAAATTAAAAAATCCAAAATTTTAAATGACACATTTAACGAAAAATGCATTCAAAATTGCCATTGCATTATCAATTAAATTTGCAATAATTAAATCGAATAAAAAACCCGAAGTGGATTTCTGTTCCAAATCTAAAAATAAACTATTTTGGATTTAAAAATTTGCGAAAATTATTATTGTTTGGGTTTTTTTTTTTTTGGCTGAAAAAGTGTTTACGCTCTTTTTATCTAAAATAAAATTTTCTTAAGAATATATAATAATTTTATGCTTTTCTAAAAGGTATCTTTACAAAGATGATTTTCGAATTAAAAGTAAGCCCAACATTCAATAGGACTATGTACAGATCCTCCTGATTTTGACCTATTTCGTATCATAATTTTGATTTTAGACTATTTGTTCTAAAAAATGTTGGAAATTCTAATATATTCTAAAGAGTTTGCCAATGGCTTTTTCCAGACCTGCAACAAGTGTAGACTTTAAGGGAAAAATTTAAAAACAATAAATTTTTGGGATTTTTGCCCTTTTTTGTAGGAACTGTGGGATTCCTTTTAAGAAAGTCTTAAATTTTTATATTTCGTCATTTTAAATGATGAAGCCAATAATCACCAAAAATTTCGTTAGGATATTTTAATTAACAAAGATTTTATTACAGTTACTATATTTATACAAAGTTTCTCCAAAAACTAAATTTTTACAAAAATTTTACCTCAATTCCAAAAATCAGAAAACTTGCAATTTATTAAAATTTCAATTTTATTCAAATAGACTAAAATCAAAACTTTGATATAAAATAAGTCAAATTTGGGATGGTCTGTACATATTGCTATTGCATATTTGTGCTTGTTTTTAATTCAAAAATTATCTCTATAAAGATACCTTTTAGAAAAGTGTAAAATTGTTATAAATTTTAAAGGAAAATTTTATTGTAGTGAAAAAGAGTGTTGAGAGCTTTTTGCAAAAAAAAAAAAAAACTCAAAAAATCATATTTTTTGCAATTTTAAAATTTAAAATCATTTATATTTGGACTCAGAAAAGATGTCGACTTCAAATTTCTTTTATTTGATATATAATTTTTTTCTTTAACTAATTATAAAAATCTTGCTAAATCGGTCGGCTGTTGTTGTTGGCTTATATATGGAAAAAACTAGACCAATATTGTGTAAAATTGAGACAGTTGACATTTTAAATGCTAAGTTTTTCATAGGTCTTATCAAGAGCATTAATAAGATATAAAAATCTATGAAATCGGTTAAGAAACAAAAATTTGTTAACAGGTTGTGTGATTATGTGGTAATATTTAGGGATCGAAATTTCCAGGGATAGCGGGAAAAAATTTTCGAGTTCTTGAGATCCCGGATTAAAAATTATAATTATGAATACTCTCATTAGCTGAACAACTAAAACCCAAATAGGATTATCATTAGCATGATTTTAAACCTAATATGTAAATGTTCTGAGAAAAGAAATTTGATCAAATGATTCATCTTCTGAATAATTAACTGAAATGAATAGACATGTCCTGAAAGAGTCTTTTACTCAGATATAGATATTATTGAATCATTATTTTAAACAAGTTTCGTAAATCTCTTTAAAACTAAATTTATTAAAAATTCTAAAAGTTTTGCCTTATGATAGCTTCTTCCGAAAGCTATACCGGTGATTTAAACCTGAAATCTAACGGTTTTAAATTATTCATAGCATCAATAGAGTGGTCCAACATTTAAACGTATAAATTGTGAGTCATTTATGTTGTGGTTATTTTTATGAAATTTTTTGTCTTTAATAATAATTATATATAATTAAACGATAGCTAAATAAATAAACCCGTAGTTTGTAAATTTTCTAAAAAAGTTTAAATGAAAAAAAAAATACATTTTACTAAAATATTTTTATCCATCTATTTTTAAAAAATTATAAAATATAAGTATATTAATTTATTCTTAGCTACCGTTTAATGTATATGCTATAAATATTGGTGGCGGAAAAAATTAAGATTTGTTTTGGGATTATGAACATAAACGTGTAGCATCCTGTGCCAATTGTCGTAGAAAATTTTGCCAAAATCTTATAAATGATAAACCCTTTAATTATTTTTGCGTACAATCAACATAAGCTTCAGTTTGTTGTCAATAAAATCCCTCATAAAACCCTCGCTTTCATATTATTGATCTGATCAGGTGTTTTCATTCATAACAGAGAATATTTTCTGAAGCTTTCCATTCTATTTTCTGTTAAAGTTCACGCAGATTTCTTCCATTTAAGTGCTTTTGAAATTCCTGGGAATCCCGGACGAAATTTCCGGAAAGGCGGGACATGAAAAATTGCAAATTTCCGGGAATCCCGGGACGAGAAATCCCAGGAGGCATACCCTAGTTATATTATAAACAGAAAAATTCATAAAGAAACAACCAACTTTACTCAATCCATACTCTTGTTTATAGATTATGTGATTATATGTTTTTTGTAGTGTTGGAAATTAATAAAAATTTCAATAAATAATGTATTTTGTTGTTTGTAATATAACTATATAATCACATAACCTTATAACCAATCTATCGTGAACATCCCTAGTAATTAAAAAATTACCTTAAAAATAATAATCTTTAAATCAGTATACAAAACTTAATCAAACAAAAATACTGCAACCAAGTTATTTATTATTTTAACAAAATTTGTTTACACAGTTTCCTTTGAGACCATTGAAAATGGACAAATACATATATATATATATATATATATATATATATATCTATATATATATATGAACTGACAAACAAAATAATTTTACATTCTCACTTTACGTACACATTTCTAAAAATTCTTCAAAACAATCAACAACGACAACACAAAATGTTGGTTAATTTTGCATTTATACCGTTGCTAATGCAACTACAGCAGCAACAGCAACAACAACGTATCTCTACAACATTGAATTTCACAGAAATTGGTTTAACATGGAATTTTGAATCGCTGTATATACTCTACAACAAAGACACCATAATGAAGCGTGAATTATATGAACGTATAGAAAAAATATTTAGTTTCGAACAAGGCTATTTTTATAATAAACCATTTATTGTGGCAGATATGAAATCATCTGACAAGAACCTTCACCAAATGGGAGGATTTTCCTCCAACCCATTATTTATTATAATGGCCGCTCACATTTATGATCCGGTTTTGGGAAAGGCTAATCAAATCACCCGTGGCAAGAAAAATCTTTGTACGATGATATTTTTGAAGGAAGATAATGATGAGAATGAATTAAAAATACTATTTGAATATTTATTTCAAAAACAATTTCGCCGAGTATTAGTTGTAAATGAAGAAAATCATTTGTTTAGCATGAAAGCTTATCCCATGGTAAGAGTATTGAATGTTACTGGAAAAAGTGTGCAAGAATACTTTCCTCCTCGTATACAATGGGATCTAGAGGGTTATGTTATAAAAGTTCCAGTACAAATTGATGTGCCCAATACATTTTGGTATTATGATGACAGCATCAAACGTATACGTTTGGATGGTATAGGTGGCATAGTATTTGAAGCCTTTATGAAAACCATGAATGTTAGTATGAAAATTTATCCTTTATTTGTAAATGATTCCAACTACTTGAGTATTACTTACATACAGGAAATGCTAATGAATGATAGCATTGAAATAAGTCCTCATTTATATAACACACTACAGCGCAAACCAATTGATTACAGTTATTCGTATACAACTACCAGTCGTTGCATGATGTTGCCGGTGAATGATATGCAACAATTTGAAGTATCTCATGTTTTGCCCTACCACTGGGCTATTTGGTCTTTGATTTTGCTGTGTATAATAGTAATTGAATTGGTATGTCAACTGGCCGTACGTTATCATCAGAATTTTGTTTTTAGCAAAATGTATCATCGTTACACTTTACCTGGCACTGTAGCCTTTTATATGATTTGTATACTAATCAGTACACCCTTGCCTAATGCAAAATTCCTTGAAATACGACGTGTTTCTTTGAGGCAATATATACGAGCTCTATTCTGTTATATTGCAATTGCCTTTGGCGGATTTTGTTTTTCTCAAATGTTGTCCTCATCGTTAACGTCTCGTCTTACGGTTTCAATACCCATCAAACCAAAAACATCAGCGGAAAAAATATTAAATATGAGACAACCCATCATGGCCACCAATCAGACGTGCAAGTTATTTCTAAGTGATCCCAGTTTTGGTCAACGCGGTCTAAGTAAAACTATTTTTACTTCTTCAGAAGAATTTCACAATAATCGCATGAAAATGAACACCTCATATGTTTATCCTATCAGCAAGGAACGTTGGAGTGTTTTGGAAGAGCAACAGCAATTTCTATCTCAAAAACGTTTTTGGCTATCGAATGTTTGTATTGGAAACTATGCTCTTCAATATCAAATGCGTTTGGATTCTCCTTTTAAGCCATATTTGAGAAAATTTGTTATTTATGTAAGAGAAGCAGGTCTATATGCTCACTGGAAATCAAATATTTTTCGACGAGCTAAACAATTTGGTTACATGAGATACTTTAAGGATCGTAAGAGTTTAAAGTTCTATGATAAACGTAAAGCTTTTGCATTCACTCTTAGTTCCTTAACCATTTTTCTATATTTCTGTGGAATGCTTTTGAGTTGTTTGGCATTAGTATTGGAGTTGATATATAAGAGATTGAAGAAAATGAAATATGGAAAAGTTCGACAAAGAGCTGGCCAGAACAGAGACAAATTTGAGGGATTTAAAAATATTTAATATTAATTTAATAAAACTTAATATTAATTTAATAAAATAATTATGAGCAAAAATTTAAAAATTAATTTATTTTCAATATCTTCAATTTATATTAAATGAAAACAATTCAGAATACTATATTCGGCTGTGCCGAATCTTATATGACTTCACCCGTGTTGAGATGAAAAATGAATATATACTAAAGTTGATCAAATGACAACATTAATTAAAAAAAATGAAGATAACATTGATTAAAAAAAGGATATTTTGAAAATTTATGGAATTCGAGAAAAATATTTGCGATGCGCGTCCAAAAGCCCAAAAACGCATTTTGCCCCATATATCTCGGATACTAATGAGTTCATTTTGTGTGAAAGCACGAAAAGTCTAGCCTATACAAGGGCTTCAAAAAGTTGAAAAATCCCAAATATAATATAGCTTATTGTTGTTGTTTTTCAGTGCCCATAAAAACAACTGTATAAAAATAAATAAAAAATGATTTGCAAATAACTCGTTTGTTTATATATTTGGTTGATTCAAAAACCGAAATTTTAGAAAAATATTTATGACCGATCTAAGAACAAAGCCCATAGCTTGTATAGGAGATAATAATGGAGAGATTTTGTTCATTTTATCTGCAAAAAGATATTTAGATTTTTCTGTGGAAGTTTATATAGGGGCTTAGAAAAGGCGAAAGCAAAAACGTTATTTGGAGGTATCTTCGATTTTTTGGCGAGATATTGGATATTTATGGACTGATTTTGCTGATTTTTATAAGCATTTACATGAGGGAAATTATATATATATATACGATATATCGGACTTTCTAAAATCTAATTTCAATAGACAGACGGACAGATATATATATATATTTATATATATATATATATATATATATATATATATATATATATATACCTTTTGGGGTCCTTGATGAATATTGTAGAAATTACAAACGGAATTACAATCTTATATATACCCTTTACACCTGTTGCGAAGGGTATGAAAACACATGAATGTTTAACATACATGAATTTTTAACACACATGAATGTTTGTTAGTGATAAAATGAAGATAAAAAATTGATAAATTTGAAGAGCTTTGAGAGGAAAGATTTTAAAATTATAACTTAGGATCAGTTATATCCCAAGACTCTTTTATATGGCCGACACGAATTGAGTTATATCACCAAAATTGTAATGTTTCAGCTAGTAGATTCATAACGTAGACACTTACGTGAGATACGTTAAAATCTAATTGAAATAGGCTTATAACACGAAAGTTTTTTTATTGAGAGGAAACTGCAGTTTGCATAACATACTGCAAAACCGTTTTATTTAGTTTTCATTTAAATGCTTGTAAATTTAATCTTAAAATTATAATCAAAACTTCATTTTAAATTTAGTTGCAATTGTATATTAAATTTACTCATCACAAACATATTAGGCAAGGGTAGGAGGATTTTCAGGTTTCTTCCATACCCAGTTAGGCCAAGGAATACAAGCTTTCATCAAATGCATATAAGCCTGACCGTGGGGACATTCCAATTCAACAGCATTTTCATTCAAATTTTCACAATACCAATATTTGACGGGATTCCAGTGATGTGGATAGGTTTTACCTAGCTCAGAGGGATCACGACAAGCAGATTGACCAGCAATAGCCAAAACACTGGTAACAGCCATGGAGGCCAAGAAAGCGAAGCAAATTACTGCAAACAAAATAATTAATTAAATGTGAAATAAATGATAGAAAAATACTTAAAAGAAACTTACAATATTTCATATTTAGTTTCTAATATTGAAAGACGTCAAGATCGTACTGTGCCAAACAAAGCGAAAAAGACTAGTTTTTATAGTTTCATTTTTTGGCGAATTCTGAACACACCCTTATGGGACACATGTCACCTGATATCAGAATTATACATTTTGTTTTTTTTTTATTCCTTTTTATTTTAGCAAATGTTTTTAGTAAAATATAAAATAAATAATTTATTTTAAACACAATGTTTTTGATAAGAAATTAAATAAATAAATTTAAAATATATTTAATTGAATTTGATAAAATATTAATTACTAACCAATAAAAATACATGTATTTTTAGTTTATTTTCATTGTCATTGTATATTATTATTTTGTTTTTAATATAGAAGATTCAGCTGCCAAAATGTCTAAGAAATACATTTTTATACTCATCATTGGGTTTGTTATTCCATATGTAATACGTTATAAAGTATATATATTCTGGATTCTCTTGGAAATCTAAGACGATCTACAGTGAATAGAGCCCATAGATAAATGGAAAAAATTTAAGTAGATGTCTTATAATATTGAAAATTAGAACTTATATGTAAATTTGTATGCTAATTTCAAATCTAGTCAAATTTGTAAAGTTATTCAAATTTATCCCGATATGGGGAAAATAAATTTCCGAAATGTTCATATAAGTGAAGTAATTAATATTAGTAATTAATATTTTTTAAAATTTTTGTATAGTTAATAATTACTAAAGACTTAAAATAAATAACAACAATCACATATAGCAATGCTGCCACATAAGAGCAATAAATTAAATATTTTTTATTACTATTTTACTATTTTATTGAAAGTGGTTTTAAAATTTTGTTCAGTATTTATTATTTTTTCAAATAAATTTCAGTGTAAGGCATAACAGATGATAAATTCTTACTTTTGATGTGTAAGAATTCTCGAAATAATGATATCTTTAGTTATCCTGGAATCTTCAGATCTTTGTTTTAATAATTCATTTTGTATAAATTCTGAACCAAGGACTTAAAAAGATGTTTGAATAAAATTTAAGAGATTTTGGTATTTTTTAACCAAAAATGTGTAAATTTATTTATATATATAAAAATTTATATCATAATTAAAATCAGAATGTAAAATTTTATTTAGACCAATTTTAATTGCTTTTCGATCTTTCTTAAATAAAATTGTATTATTTTTTTTATACAAAAGTCTTAAATAAATGCTTGGTAAATTATGAATCTTTACGTAAAAAATTTAAGTTTTACGATAATTTTTATGAGGATAAAAACAAAGTTTTTAACACATATCATATGAAAAACTTACGCAAATCGAATTATCCAATATTTTTCCAAAGCCTACTAAATTTGAGTAAAATATAAAAAAATGGTAATTTTTTCATATAAATTAAAAAAAAAAACAAAAAAAAAAAAAAAAAAAAATACAGAAATGGATACATTTAAAAACGTAAAATTTGTCATGAAAAATGGGGTCTTTCATTGCAAGTTGATATGGATACCATAGTGACGACATTCAATGCTTACATATTAAAGGAATTAAAATCCAATAATACCATTTTTGTTTTGCAAGACTGCAAAACTCTACAAAATTTTTAAGAATAATCTATTTTTATATCCTAATTTTTATTTGTTTTCCCTGACTTATTTTTGTTATATTTAAATTTTTTGAAATTAGGACATACACCACCCTACACAAGATAATATTTCATAAATAAACTTTACCTACGGGCAAAAAATTACAAACTTCAGGGATGATGCGGCATGTGTTAGCAACATCCGGTCATTTTTATATTTTGCACATTATGTTTTTACATCAAAAAGAACAATTCTATGGGAGGTTACGGTCGAAATTCGTTGGCTTTTCTTTCGGTAGTCTAATTTATTTAAAACCCCATAGTGTATATATATATATATATATATATATATATATATATATATATATATATATATAGTGTATATATATATATATATACCTATGGGGTTTTAAATAAATTGGACTGCCGAAAGATATATATATATAATATATATATATATATATATATATATATTCTGGGTCCTAATGAAAATCTAAGACGATCTGAAGTTGTCCGTCCGTTTCTCCGTTTGTCCGTCTGATATATTATATAAGGTTTGCTTGGTATTGAAAATAAGCAAAATCGGTTCATAAAAAAATACTAGGAAACAGGGCAGATTGTCGTAACTCCATTTTATACTTTTTGGCCCACTTTACCGCTCACCTTCCACACAAGGTGAAACATCAACGAAATTTTGTACAAATACTTCAAGGACTAATATAATCTCGGAAATAAAAAATAGGCGTAATGCGCCCACTTTACCGCCCACATCGTATATAAGGTTAAATATGAAAAAGTTAGATGGTGGGGATATAGATTCGGTCAAGCCGAATATAACATTCTTACTTGTTACTTTTACGTTTATTATTTATTTTTCATAATTAGTAAAAAGAAGTTTTCTCTTAATTTTTGTTATATTATACTTTCTGTTATATTTACCCTCTGTTTTTAGACAAGAACCTGCCTGACGAAGAACTTTCGAAACAATATATTCGAGAAAATATTGACAATTATATTAAATACCAATGTTCGTTGCTTCAAACTATTCTCGAGAATTTCTCGATAGTAAACATTTGCGTAATTTTCGAGAATTTTAAAGATATCGATATCGCAATATTTCTGGATAAAATATCGAAACTAAAGATTTCGAGAAATTATCTATTAATTTTAATTTTTCGAGAATTTGTTACTTAAATCAAAAACTTGTTTGTGCATGCAATATACCATTTGTTTTGTTTGTGTCATTTTTTGAGTCATAGTTTATAGAAATCGGTTGTAAAATATTTCTCTTTAAAATATATGATGTTAGTTAAATTTTCAGCAACTTTTAATAGAAAATATATAATGAAAAAATGTCTAAAGGTATTTGCAAAATAGCATGTTTATCTAAATATTTAATTTATTTTCTTGCAGATTTATTTAGGAAATTTTGCTATAAAAAAGTAGACCTGAGAAGCAGAAAAATTAATATTATTGAGAGAAAAGAAAATGCTTCAGATATTACCATTCTAATGTAAATAACTTTAAAAATGAAATACAATTTTAATTTTAAACTAGGAACAAAATGGAATTGAAACTAAATCTATCATTTTCGAACTATTGAAATTAACAAGAAATTTCGAAAGTTTTTAATATCGAAAGATTTACAATTAATAGGATAAATGAACCAAAGTGAGCAACGGGTAAGCTCAAGGAGCTAATATGCGTTCTCGAATGTTTTGTCAGAGAAATGTTCGCAAAATATTTGAAGGCAATGTCTTTAATGAAATTTGTGGTCAGCTGGGAACACACACATACATTAATACCATATAAAAAAAACATATTAAGTGTCTATCAATCATATTAATAAAATTTTAATGGAAATGAATAACTGTCTCAGAACACCACAAAAAAAATACGGACAAATAATCATTAAGGAAACTCCCTTTTAAGTTTAAAAATATTTAACTCAGTAAATAAAATATGCAAATTGTGTGTTTAAATATCCAAAAGTATCTCAGTTTAGACCGCTGAGAATTTTAAATCATTTTTAACTTATTTTCTTATTGAATAATTAAAGTCAGGTTTATAGGAATACAGGAATATGTAATATCCCCCTAATATCTCTACATGTTGTGAATATTATTAATAACCAGGGAAACCACAAATATGCAATTGCACTGATAAAATATTTATCCGATTCAGTACAAATAATGCATTTTAGCATCGATTTTTAAGTAAATATTTTGCATATTTTTGCATATAGTGGTTTTCTTGCATTTAATGCTTTTAAAGCATTTTTTTATATTTTGAAGATATTTGATGAAATTGTAAATACTTGATGGTTTCAAATATTGTCTGCATAATTGTTATAGTAAAAAGAAATAAGATCTCCAAAACTATTTAGCATTTTAAATGAATTTGGATTAATACTGAAGTATTTGACTTACAGCAGAAAATCTCGAAGGTGTAGAAAATGATTAATAGGGAATGAATGTAGGAAGTATATTAGCCATAGTGTAATAAGAAATTGACCTCGTAAGCCTAGCTAATTTACAATTTTTTCATGACGTGCCGCGCGAAGCTGTCAAATTGCTTTTGTACTTCTGTGTAAATTTACCGCATTGATTTACTCATTTTTTCTTCATAACATTTTAACATTTTGTGCCGTAGTTTTACACTAACAAAAGCAGTTGTTGTTTTTGTAGATGTGCGGCCACTTTATTATTACATTATGGTGTTAGCTTTTTATGATGATCAGTGGATAATTCAAAAAGTGAAAGCCATATAAACTAACATAGATGTTTGGAAATAGATTGGCAAGCAAATGAAAAGTCAATAAAGCTTTCAATTGATGTAAAAAAAAAAATGTCTGGGAAATTAAGTTAGGGCTGTTTGTTAGCGTATCACTGATATATAATTTTTAAATTTCTCTTATTGAAGGCAAAAAAAGAAAAACTTTCTAAAAGTATTTTACGTTTAAAAATTACATCAGATCATATTTCTGGCTTTCCTGTTAATAATGTATATAACAACTTTCTGCAGAACTTTTTGTTACCCTTAGTTATAAGTTTTAGTAATTTGTGAAATGCCAATATTATAAATCAATCAATAAAAAAGATAGTATATCGCTGTCTATTAATGTCAAAATCACTAACATCACCAACAAAATTACTTTTCTTTTTCATCTACTTAAGTTCATTTACAGAACATCAAACACAATAAATATTTCAAGTTTACAAATCAATAATTTATTTATTAATCACATAAAACCACAAATTTATTTGGTATAAGGTTCAACCCACTTCCATTCACCCCAGTTAACACATTTCTGTAAAGGTTCCATGAAGGCTTCATTTGTAGGACATTGAATGTAATCAGCTTTTTCTTGTCCTTCAGGACATACCCAGTAGTGAGTAGGATCGGAAATATCACGGAACATGCGGCTATTATCTTTGACAATGGCACAGTTGGGTTCAGCATAAATATCTTGAGGTTCATAGTGGGGTTGGATGTAGCCGGCCGAAGCAAAGGCTACTACAGCCAAAAGTACAACCAAGGAAACTTTAAGTTATAAAAACATTTTATTAGTTAAATTTAAACTGAGTATTTTATATTTTCATTTATTTATTTACCTTTTTGCATTTTTGATAATTAACTTTAAAAGACCGTCAGATATTGATGTAAAGTAAAAATTTTTTCTCGATTTTATAGTTGTGCCCATATGACCCATAATTCTTATCTTATTGTTTTTATTTTTTTGCTAATTACTAACATCTTTTAACAATTAGATGACAATTTAAAATACTAATTGATAAGTTTAATTACAGTGCCAATCCCAACTCATATTTTATTTTTAATAAAGAAAGAAAAAAATTGTCTATCGATTTAAAATTTGTAAATATAAATGAATGCGAAAAGCTACATTTTTGATGCGAGCAAACGAAAAATTTTGATTAATATTGTATAACTTGAAAGTGTAATTAATGAAAAATCCGCCCACTACTAATAACTATAAAATACCATATTAAGATATTTTGTTCATGTTTTTCTGTTAATGTCTTTTCTTTTAATACCAAATTAGTCTTTAATATATATAACTAAAGTAAACAATAATTAAACAGTTTTAATGGCTTTATTACTAAATTTTCATAAAATTAAAAATTAATATTTTTGCTAACTTAATTTTTATTTCATATTTTACTTATATTTATATTGTCGATCACATTTGTTTTAAAACATAATTTCTCAAAGTTAACATTCAATAAATCTGCTTGGAGCCTAAGAATACGATCTAAAATAAACTGATGAAAGATTTTTAGATTTTGTTTATATAAAAGAAACATGCATATTTTGTTAATTTTTTTTTTAATTTTAGTTAGGGCTTGTTGCATTTTAGGTAATGATATGCTCTCATAAATATAATTACTATTTTTATATTTTTGTTAAATCTTTTGAAATCAAATCTTTCATAATCATTAAATTTGATTTTTGTTTTGTAGTTTTATTTAATATTTGCTATAAATTGGTCAATAAGTACCGCCAGAGTTTTTAATAATAGAAATCAATTTTATAATTATTTTTAGAAATACGTTTCGTTATAAGTGCTTTTTGTTTGACTTTTTGTAATTGATTTACCCAACTCACAAAATATGTTATTTGAGTTATTGTGTTATATGTTATTTAAAATAATACATTATTTAATATTTTTTGAAAATTTATATGGTTGGCATGTAATGAGTTAAGAAGCTAATACAATGGCTCTTCACTACTTACACATTTGCGGAATAACCCATTATTTTAACACGGTGATGACATTAGAGACAATTACTTACCTCATATTATTACAAGTAGGCATTTTAGGAAGTCATTAGTGAGATGTCATTATAAGAACTAATTACTTTCAAGCTATTCAATAACTCATTGATTTTAAAGTATTACAGAAGTCATTATTAGTGAAAAATATAGAAACTAATTACATTTAAGATTACAAATAACTAATTAAATGTCAGATTATAAACAGCAATTTTTTCCTTTTATTTTTAACGTAAAAAGAAAATTTTTTAAACTTAAATTACAGATTTAAAAAACTTTATAATACATCTTTTTTGGCGTACCAATTAAAGTTTTTAAATGGCAATTTATATATGTATATTAGAGTGGGTCGGTCTCCATGCAAAAAAAGAAAAAAAAAAAAAAAGAAAAACACCAACAAATTGTTTTATTTTTCTCATATATTTCAAAGCCAAAAACATCTCGAATCAAATTGTTGAATTATTTAACACACAAAAAACATACTAAATTTCCATTCAGGGAAGAAATTTTTAGTATTTTTAGTACATAAAAATTTGATGAAAAAAGAATTTGTAAAAATTATCAAATAGTTTAAAAACAAAAAAATATGAATGAAATTTATATTTGTTCATAAATTTTTATTTTTTGAACTAGAGAGTTTGTGTAAAATTTTTATTTAAATCAAAAATTTGTGAAAATATTTTGCTAAACGAAAAGCAGGCCAAAAGGAAAAAACACAATAAAACGATATGTGAACAATAATGTTTAAAGTTATTGGGTTTTTCAAAAAACCAGTCAAAAACTAATGTGTGTATAAAATTTTAACTTTTTTTTATTGTTTTTATCCTAAAAAATATTGCCCTTTTTCAGTAAAGTGATTATCTCCTCCGCAGTAAATTGATGATATTTGTTTTTCTGCCACAATTTTGTCAGTTGTCGAAAAATTTTTTAAAAATTAAAAAAAATATTGAAGAAATATGTTTCTATTTTATTTTTAATTTTCGTGCTTTATAATGTTAGTATTTATGTGCATGCATGCTTTATAAGATGTAAAAGTTTATTTAAAGTGTATTATTTCAAGATTCATTTAGTGATAATTTTTCTATATATTTATTACATCTTAAAGAAGATTACCTAGTGGTAGCTTATTTTTTCACATAGATGATTATCTAGTTTTATGTGCATTCATGCTTTATAAGGTGTAAACATTTTCTTTAATATATTATTTCAGGTTTTATTTAGCAATAATGTTCTGCATATTTAATACATCTTTCAGAAGATTATCTGGCTGTATTTTCCTTTTTTTTTCACCTAGATGATTATCTACCTTATTTTTCTTTAAGGCGTATTGATTTCTTATTGCTTAGATTAATAGCCTGTGAAGCAAAATCTCTCCCGATGGGGGAAACTTTTGCTATATAATTTTTCTTTTAAGCCATAAGAATTCGAATCACTTTCGTATTATTTTGATTGTAGTATAGAATAAAAGAATCGTACAGGAGGTCTCAAAATACCAACCTTTTTGTTTTTATGTATAGAGTCGTCATTTTAAGTCCGACTGTAGAATGTTATATATCGTTATTAATGATTTAACAACTGCTTAAAATTTCTCTTTGGCGATTTTTGAATTTAATATCAAATTCTCGATGTCACTTCTGGATACGGAATGTTTAATTATTTTCATATGTAATGAAAGCCTTAAGTAAACCTACTCTTTTTAGTTCTTAAAGTATGTCATTTTATGCATAAGCAACAAAATTGCAAAGGTTCAGAAAACTTTGCAAGTTCAAGTCTATTTAAATTAACAAAATTTTTGAAGTAGTAAAGTCAAATTAAATTTTTTTTTTCATATGAAAAATATGATTTATTTATGGTTATGACTTAACTTTAGCTAGTAATTGTAGAAGTTATGGAATGAAGTAAAAATAAACATTTGGCGCGCCAAAAATATTTGCTAATCTACTTTAACTTCAGTGTGTTTAAAATTTTGTTAAATTAAATTACTTTATGCAGAAATTTGAATGCTTTAAAAACCAAATATAATAGGTAAACAAAGGGCTTTTATTACATAGGAAAATAATTGTACATTAGGGGGTAAATATCCGAGATATCAGAAGTGACATCGTGATTTCGATGTCGGATTGAAAAATCACCTAAGGAAAAATTTAAAATGGTGACACTACACACTAAAAACAAAAAGGGCGATATTTTGGGATAATGCAAAATATAATTTTTACATTTTTGGAAACCTCATTAACTATTCTTTCATTCTTTGTGGTGACCGGTACAATTTATTTTTCGACCCACCCTAATGTACATATACGCAAATTTTCATATATACTATAAAAAATGCATGTAAAATTACTACTATAAAAACAGTAGGTTTTCTAGTAAAATTATTGAAAATGTGTAAACCTAGGTATAATTTGTTTATCAGTATTATTTACTTTTATATGTAAAAATACTACTTTAAATGTTGATAAACATATTTATAGAACATTTTAGGCGAACATATTTCTGTGCTCATGTATATGAAAAAGTTGTCAAAATTTTATTTCTAAAATTTTTTAAAGCAACAAAACGTGCGATTCAAAGAAACAAAACCTGAGAACAAATAACAAAATTTATCAAATAAATTTAATTTTGTTATTTTCGATTGCAAAATACCATAAAAGAAGATTTTAAACATGCTACATTAATAGTTGTAAGAAAATGTTGATATGAAATTCTTAAGACACGACTACTAAATAAATAGATAAGAAAAAAATAATCAATAACTGTATCAAGGCAGCTCAATTAAAATAATAGTCCTTAAGGGATAAAAATAATTGCATTTCAATATGAGATTTTTAAAATAATTATGATCATATCGAAAGAAGAAAAATAGAAAATGTTAGATTTATTAATTATTAAATTAAATTATGATTATAAAACTAGCAAATGAGTATTGAATATTTTTATATTTTCTTTTCTTAAAATAAAGCATCCATTAAAAAATATACATTAATTTTAAATCCTTGAATCATGGTTTATTTCATAAGAAACACATTAATTGAACATATAAATATGATAATGGTAGTTTTAAGCAGTTTAACTGTAAAATTACATATAAGCAAATCTATTTTACACACAAAAAATTTAATTTTGCATAAAATTGGTATGTTGCTATACATTTTTTAAGCACATAAATATGAAGGTATACATGATTTGTATCTGTGTTTTTACCAACAAAGTGAGTAAATATTTAAAATTAATTCTGCTCCAATAATCGTAGTAGCCAAGTTAGCTTCTATAAATGGAATAAATTGACATGAAAATTTATTAGAATGTATATGAAAATATATGAATTGGTAAACTGAATTAAAAAATTTCATTTTCAAAAACTTGATCATAAATAAGTAATTATACGAGTATGCATTGAAAAGCAACTACACCCGTAACTACACGCCATTATAAAGTTTTTGCGGGTTATGTTTATTAATTCTGTTAAAAATTATTTTGTTTAAAAACTTGTTGGTTTCATAAAAAAAATTTAATTTTTTATTCACCATTTTTTTTTATAAAATTTTCCACCAGAATTCAAATTTTCACCAAAAATTCATATTTTCAAAAAAATTTAAATTTTCACCAAAAATTAAAGTTTACACTAAAAATTAAAATTTTCGCAAAAAAAAAAAATATTTACTAGAAACTCGATTTCTCACAAAAATTCCGAAATTCAATTTTTCACTAAAAATCAAATTGTTCACCAAAAATTCAAATTCATTAAAAACTGATTATTCAGAAAAATTTTAATTTTCTTCAAAAATCTAAAATTTAACAAAAAAAAAAAAAAAAAAAAAAAAAATCCAGATTTTTGCTAAAACTCCGATTATTCACTAAAAATTTGATTTTTCACTAGAAATTTGATTCTTCACTTGAAATTTGATTTTTCGCTAAGAATCAAATTTTTCACCAAAAATTAAAAAAGTATTCTTAAGAAATAAAAAATTTATAGTAGGTCATGCCGATTCGATTTTTCAATAAAAATCCGATTATTCACAAAAAATTAAAATATTCACCAAAAATCCAAAAACTCCAATTCACCAAAAGGGTGCACCAATAGCCTAGTTGGTAGTGAGCTAGTCTGTCAGTCTCGGGGTTGTGGGTTCGATTCCCACCAGAGACTCTGGTCTGTTTCACCACAACGAGCTATGGTCTTCGTTACTCCGCTCGGTTAGAATTAGAATGTAATTTGTAATTGTATTGTAATTATAAAATAAATAAAATAAAAATTCACCAAAAATCCAAATTTTTATCAAAAACCGATTATTTACTAAAAACTCGATTTTTCACTAAAAATTCGATTATTCTTTAAAAATTTGAATCTAATTTTTCACCAGAAATTAAAAAAAAAAAATAAATAAATTGATTTATTAATAATAATTAAAAAATTTATAGTCGGTCATGCCCGACAATATGATACCCTTCATCATTGCGTTTAAGCCTCAAAATAATTTTTGAAATTTTCGGAAATGACCTTATATGAGACCTAAGCCTAAATATGAATTGATTCTTATGAATCCTTGGTACTATGATTTATGTTTATATAAAACTTGTATAAAATATTTCCTTAATACTGTCATTTATGTGTTATTTTAGCAAGTTTAAGTAATTATGGATCTATGAATCACTCTTATATAAAACTTATTTGTACCAAATTTTATTGAAATAGTGACATAATAAGGCATTTATGAGTATTAAAATCTTTTTGCGGGGAAATATTTGCATGGGGGGTTAGATGAAATAATGGACCGATAATAAACAATTTTAATAAGCTGTGTCGTTATACCAAAATAGTCAGTTGTTCCAAATTTCATAAAATTATTTTTAAAATTATGACTTGTACTTTGCGCACAAGTTTTACATGGACAGCCAGCCAGCAATCCAGGCAGACGCACGGACATCGTTAGATCGACTCAAAAAGTGATTCTGAGTCGATTGGTATACATGGATGAATTTTTCTGTGCCTTACAAACATCAGCACAAAAGCATAATACCCCAACCACCTATGGTGGTGTAGGGTATAAAAATGGGATTTTTGTAAAATATAGAATTTTAGTTAACATTTTAATTTTTAGGCAAATTTAGGATTATTTTATAAAAATATATATTTTTATAGAAATACATATTTTTATTTTAGTGAATTTTTAGTATATAGAAAAGAATATTTGATGAAAGATCTTTGAAATTTTTAAAAATAAGCTTCATATTGTTATGTTATTTATAATAAACATTTAGCACCACATTAATTTCAAAAATATTTCCAACAACATACCATACACATACTCATATTGGTATATTATTGAAAGAAAATCTGTACATTTATGTAATATTTAAACTTTTTTCCACATTTTTTCAAGAAAACAAGTTTATATTTAAATAAGAATAAAATTTTAATTTAAAATTTTCAAAAAATAAGATTTTCATCAACATTTTTCACCACAAATCTAAATATTTAGTAAAAGCAAAAATATAAAAAACTTATTCACAAAGTATATTATTTTTTAAAAAATTTTATTTTTCTTCACATAATATTTTAACAAATAACACAATAATAAAGTTGTAATGTGGGCAATTATGTAATTAAAATTAATATAATAAATTATTTTACAAAGTATTTTCCTTTTTTTCATCATAGTAACTTTATTTATTAGAATTCCCTATAAAATTAATACATTGAATGTTTATATTAATACGAAATATAATTATCAATATGTAACAATCCTAGCAAACACAAATGTTTCATATCAAATTGAGAGTGATTTGAAATCAGGTCATTTCTCAAATGTCACACATTTGAGAATTATTGGAAATTAAGTTCAAAATAATAGCTTTCTCAACAAAAAAGGGGTATTAATTGTCAAATTGAGAAATGCTATTATTATCAAATCATTGTTAAATGTAATTTTCAAACTTTTTTCAAATATGGAACATAAAAAAAAAAAACAATTTCCATTTTTAATTTTTTGCGGTGTTCTCTTTTGTATAGACCTATAACTATGTCCTATCAATATAGGTATTCATTAATTAAAAGATATCTTTAAGAATGATTTGATATCCAATTGAGAAAATACCATTTTTAAAATTTTGTTAACTTGTCTCTTTCGATTTATGAATGATTTGATAATAACATTTAATATCAACTTAAGAATATACTATTTTTCAAATATTTTTAGGTTATCTTTAAGTTTGAATCATTTTCAAACTTAATAACATTTGATATTAGTTTCAGAATGTACAGTTTTTCAAACGTTTTTTTTTTTCAAATAATTCTCAATTGGAATCAAACTTAAAATTAAACCTCTACCTACATTTGAAACAAGTTTGAGAAAAACATTTGTTATCAAAGGTTTAAGTCATCATATTTCAAACGTTTGACATTGTGCTTGCTGGGTATGATATTGATTTTTATATTCATGTTATTTCTTGTAAATATTGGCGCAAGTTATTCTTTTTTTTTACCAAGTTTTGTAGATAATATAAGTAAATTAATAAAAGAGAAAAAAAATCATAGAATAACATAATATATTAATACCTACAAACATATTTAGGTATTGTACTAATGAAATTACATTTTACTGGTAGCGGCACAAAACCATATATAGTTAATTTTATTAACAAGTATTAATTTATAATTCTGTACGAATTAAGACTTACCTAAAGAGATAGAAGAAAAAAAAACATTGAAGTTATTAAACTAAAAAACAGAACATAAATTCATATAAAAACAAGTAAGAAAGGTATATTCGATCAATCCCGACCATATGATACCCTATGCCATTTTGTATTTGCTTCAAAATTCAGTATAGGGTCTTATATGGGTGCTGTGGTTAATATTTGTATAAAACTTATCTATGTATTATATTGGCATTAATATTTATATGGTATTTATGTACTTTAGGGTGATTTCTAGAAGTGGGCCCTACATGGGAGCTATGGTCAATTATGAACCTACTTATATAAAACTTATTTGTGTCAAATATTAACTTCGTACTAATATTAGAATGATATTTGTGCATGATAAAGTGATTTTCTGAAGAGGGATTTACATAGGAGCTAGTCTTTATTATGGACCGATCTTTATAAAATTTAGGACAAAAGTTTATACTGATATAAAGCATTTTTTTACTGAATTTCGATAAATATTAATATATTTAAGGCATTTAAGATCGTTAAACCCCTATTCCGGGATGCCAGGAAAAATAATGGACCAATCATAACCAATTTTAATAGGCTTGTTTCTTGTACTAAAAAAACATATATTCCAAATTTAATCCCATTATCTTTAGAATAGCAACATGTACTTTGCGCACAAGGTTAACATGAACAGCCAGACAGACGTGCGGACGGACGGAGGTATATCGATAAATCAACTCAAAAAGTGATGTTAAGTAGAATGATATTTTTTAAGGTGGATATTTGATAATTTTTTTGTGCGTTACAAATGTCAGCACAAACGCATAATACCCCAACTACCTATAGTGGCGTAGGGTATAATAAATTAAATGAAGCCCTGACCACAATATGTAAAAAGTTTACTTAATTTTTTTTGGGATAAATTATGTAGGCAAATGTTTTTTTTTTGGGTTATTGGTTACAAACCAAATATATGTATGTTAATTAAAAGAAATTTGATCTTGAACTAAATTTTGAGAAATAGAAAGAAAACTAAAGCAAATAATAAATATAAAAAAAGGTCTTTGGTCCGAAATATAAATTATAATAGATTGTGACCCTTTTTGTACCCTACACCACTATAGGTTGTTGGTATATTATGCGCTGATGTTTATAACGCCCATCTTAAAGTATACCAATCGACTTAGAATCACTTTTTATATCGGACTAACGATGTCCGTCTTTCTGGCTATCTGGCTGTCCATGTAAATGTTGTGTACAAATTACAGGTCGCAATTTAGAGGATAATTCGCTGAAATTTGGCACATGTGATTCCCATGATACAAGAACAAAGTCTATTGAAATTGGTTATGATCGGTCCACTATTTCACCTAACTCTCATACAATTGACCTCCCGGAGTAGGGATTTAACGATGAAAAATGACTTTAGTATAGAAATATTTTAATGAAAAATAGAAATATTTTAATGAATTCGGTTCATGTAGATCGATTCATAATTAACCATAGCTCCCATATAAAGCCCTTTTCCGAAAATCACTTCATCGTGCATAAATTCTAAACTAAAATCAGTATCAAGTTAATATTTGACACAAATATGTTTTACATAAGTAAAAATTACATTAACAAATTTTATGACGATCGTGTAATATCGTGTAATAATAATAAAATGTATAAATAACATAATATAGTGCATATATATATTTAATAGAAATATACACTACGTTTATTACAAGTATAGGTCTGCAAATGGCCACTGGTCCTATATAAGATCCCTCGCCGAATTTTGATGCATATTCACAATGTTGTAGGGTATTATATGATCGTACTTGACTGACTATATTTTTTTTAATTGTTTCAATTGAACGTATAATAATAATAATAATGATCAGAAATATGAGCGATCACTCTTTCATGCATTGAAGGCATCTTAGCAAGGTTATTAATGTTTCAAGATTTTTTATTTTTTTTTTATGAAGAATTTATTTTCGGTCAGAAAAATGTATGATTGATCGGAAGGCGAGGATCTTTTCTTAATTGCAAGCATAATAATGAATTTATTGATGAATTATTTTTTATTTTTTTTACTTTTTTATTCAGAAATATGAGTGATCACAGATCGAGATTTTTTTTAATTAAACGCACATTACCAAAGTTATTAACGATTTAAGATTTGTTAAGCTTTGCATAGACCCTTTCCTCAATTTGGACTCATATTAACAAAGTTGTTAATGATTTGTGCCTGGTAATTGTAATTTTTATTAATTTAAATAATAATGTATAAAAGAAATATAGTACCCAAATAACTATACTTATAAAGCTTGTCTACAACCATTTATTGTTTGAAAAATGGTGCACTTGAATTCTTTAAGATAATAGAAAGATCTGTGTGGTCACCACTATATATGGTACAATAATTTGTTTCTTATTATTCCCTGCCTCAGTGGTTAAAGCATCTTAATTACTCAGCATTTTTTTTTTTTTATAAAATAAAATAAAAAATAATTTCAATTGACCAAAAACTAAGTTATATTGATACTCAAAGATCATAAGTAAATGAAAACGTTAAAGCAATTTTAACGTTATTTTTACTGTTACTGTTACAAAATGCCACTTTTAATATTGAAAATGAAATTTTTGAAGTATTTTTGTTTGTATCGGTCCGCATTGTGGTTTGTGAAGAAATAAGTTTCATACGAGTGTTAGTTGTTGTTACTTTTAAGTTTGAGTAAAATAAACGTTTTTATTTTTTTTAACAAAATAAAGTAGTTTGAAGAAGAAATTAAATATTATGAAAAGTATTTATATTAAAGTTGTTAAATGAAATGTTATTGAATAATAATTATTAGTGATGGTTAAGTGTATTATTTTTATAAAAAATAATACAAATAAGTATTATAATTTATGTGGATCATTGGTTTATTTCATTTAAAATAAATTTGCAATTACTGCGTATTTTACCTTTAAGGAGGAATTGATAAATGAGGGTTTCATTAACAAGTTTTGTTAAAAAATTGAAATATTATTTTTAATTATTTGTGTGGTTTGCGGTTTAAATTTTAGGTCAAGATACTTATACATATTAAATTTAGCGTAATAAATTTAATCAAATATATTTTTTTCTTGGGCTATTTCAAAAAGCAGTATTATTGGACCCTTTTATAATAGGAAGCAAAAAATGAAAAAGCTTTTAAAAATATTGTAGTTCAGAAAATCGAATCGAACCATGCATTTAGAAATTACGGAGCTAAATCTTACATGAAAAGCAAATACAATTTAATATTCTACACAGAAAAAACTATCTGTTAAAAATTTTCAGCTAAACGATAAGAAATTGAATCTGTGGTTAAAAAGAAAAACTACATATATAACTCAGTTATGTTATTTAATTTTTAGAATTGTTGTATTTCATTATCATTGTGTTATTTATTTTTTTTTTTTTTGAAAATCTGTACTTTTCTTTAGAAGATAGTGGTATTTTTTTATTATAAATACATTAACTTTTTTGCTTATATCTCAGTAACTGCTTTCTAGACCACTATGAAATTTTCTGTATAGTAAGTATACTAACAAAGTTTCCTATGAAAAAAAAAAATGTAAAAAAATAGATGGACTTTTATGAATATACGTCTCTAAACAAAAAATTTATAAAAAAATATGTTTAAAAAAACATTTTCTCTAATTTAAATTTTAAAATACAAGCTCTGACAATTCCACTGCAAAACAAAAGTTTAAAAAAATATATTAATCGCTTTCAAAGCTACAGAGTTGCTACAGTATTCAAAATAAAAATGAATAAAATTCATCTTATATGCCTGTGTATCCTCCTCTACACATGCACCAAATTTTATCTAAATCGGTAATTAAAGGTATTTTTTTTTAATGGAAATACTCAACTGTAAAAACTGTCAAACATCGATTTCTTTCAATTAAATACTTTTGAAATTTTAATAAAAAAATATATGTATTAAGCTATGGTTTTGCTCCTGTTTATTTTATTATCATTATTCGTGCAGGGATAGGTGATTATCATGACATAAATAAAATTTTTCATAATATAAAGTCAATTAACGCAAAAGAAATTATAATTAAATAGAAAAACATTTTGTAATTTTAACATTTGAATCAAAAGGACTTGACTTCAAATATTAGTGGAGTTGTTTTTCAAAGACATATGTCTAAATGCCTATTTTCTATATACTAAAATCGTTTTGATATATATGTATATGAACTTCAAATTTGACAAAGTTTTTATTTGAATTTCTTATGAATTATTAAAATCTTAATTATTTAAATTCTAAAAATAATGATCATTTAAATTATCTTACAACTAAACTAAACATAATGATCATTAAAACTATGTTATTATGATTTTTCAATTAATTTTAAATACCTAATGTTACCTAAAATAAATTTTAAATTAATTTCACTAAAACAAATACATAAATGGAAAACTACATAATGGAAGTAAAAATTTTGCGCCGAATACATTAAAAATCTCATCATCGATCGGTATGATTTGGTAAGTCGTAAGTCGTTTACAACATTTTTTTTATTACTTATTTTTGTACTCAAGTTAACATAGAAATTTTATGTAAAGTTATGATTATATTCAGTATCTAGTGTAACATATAGGAATCTCTTTAATTATAACTCTCTTATAATATTAAAACTCTGTGATGAATTTTGTTTCTTTGTCGTTTGTATAAATTACTCGTAAAACAACAAATTAAAGTAATATAAACAATTATTAACCCTTTCTGTGTCGCATAATTATTATCAAATTATCAGGTTTATAGTTTATTAGAATAAATTATGTATAATGTGAATAATTTCAAGAATATATATATATATATATATATATATATATATATATATATATATACATCAGTTCAGTTAATACTTTATATTATAAGAAAATGTCTAATGTGTTAAATAAAATTATATTGGATAAAATGGAATACTAAATTGAAATCAAAGGTTGTTTTCTTTGGTGTTGATCTAAAAGTTTAGTGCTCGATTGTGATTGAAAAGTTAGGGGTTTCGTTAATAGTAGGACTAAGAAACTGTGGAAGGTAAGGGTTTTGAGGCCGTATCTGTAGGACCATCTTAGATATATACGATTATTTTAGATTGATCGAATAACAACATTAGCATTTATTTTGGCTAGATTTGGGGCAGAAGAAAATTTAGATAAGTGGTCTACACTGTCTGGTCCTTACATCGTAGATAAGACAAAATAGTGAGTTTATAATAAATCATGTAATGATAAATGAATTTTGTTATGGAAGAAACGAACCAACCCACACCGACTGTTGGTAGCTACTTAATGGCTCCCGCAGTCCTCCCTCTACTACATTTTTAGCAGCCAACTATTGCAAATAGATTTGTGGTCTTTTAACGTATATTTATGTTCGAAACATTTCATTCGCGCAGTTGTACATTACAATACATACTTTGTAAGACCTTAAAGCCAAAAACAACGATTCTTTACGTTACATTAAAGCCCCTTTCCGTCCAGGAAAAAGATAACTAAATAATAAATTTTACAAAATATATAAATTTTTAGTGTTCTTTTATTCATCTTATTTTTTTTAACAAACGTTAATTTTGTTTATATTATTGTTGATTTTTATAACCAATTAAAAAAAATTATGGAATCAATCACTATTTTAATTAAATTTTATATTAAATTAAACAGCAGTGTTAATCGAAAAATTTTAGGTAATAATTTGTTCTGTGTAATATATAAAAGGTAATTGAAACAATTTTTAATCTTCGATAAATCTATTTTGTTTGTGTAACGAGAAATAATATATTTTAAATATTTTCAAAATAACCTTTACTTTACTCTGATAAAATAAATTTTTTTCTTAAATCTTCATTTGTTCTTAAATTTTAATTGACGGTTACTAAATATGTATATTATATTCAAATTAAATCACAAATAAATTTCCATTGTATCAACAATTTTTTAAAGCAATTTTCATTATATTTTCATAAAATAAATGCTATTAAATAAATATTGATCATTTTCAATGATTAATGATTTTATTCTTATAGTTTCTGTTCATAAATAAACCTTTCATCTACAAAAAAATAGAAACAATAAAGTGTCATCATTAAAAATTTTCAAAATTACCCTAATAGATGATATATGCTGTTGTTGCTCTGGTATCGCATAAAGTGAATGCGAATGTAAGTGAATGGTGCAACCAACCATCAACAATGAATGAATAGACCTGCTACTAATACGGGTACTACTCATATCATACTACTTACTACAACTGAAAATGCTTAACACTACGTTCAATGAATTTTGCGGTATATCATCAATTGATATTGAAGCGTGTATAATTGAAATCATCATAATTTTGCTAGCATTATTTAAAGACAAACATTGATTTACCCTGCAGTATTAAAACAGTTTTAAATAGTCTAAATGAAAGTAATATATGTTATAGTCAATCAGTTAGCATTACATGCATTACTTTTTGTAAAACAAATAGGTGAAAATTATAATATATAGATAGGTAAATAGTGATAATTTGGAATAGTAGAAATAGTTTCTTATACGGCAAATTATTTTTTATATAAAATATTTTTCTGAGTGCAATTTGCATTGTCTTTATTTTTTGATATAATTATGACTCTAATATTACGAATGTAGATGTTTAATGATGTCAATGGAATAATTATGTTTTGAAGATGATGAGTTTTTGCAATAACAACAGCAAAAAAAAAAAAAATCTAAAACTAAATCAACAAATTATGCAATATAAGTAATTGACTATTTCAAGTTCAAGTATCTGACTTGCATTGATTTTTTTAAAAGGCGCCTTTTTAAGTTTTTTCCAGTTTTTTTCCTTTTGCTGACAGATTAAGGCCATTATAAAATATTTTTGAATGTTTAGCATTTAAGCAAATAAATAATTGCAATTTTTATGTTTTAAATTGCTGTGGAAGTGTTTAATAAATAATTTTAATTTATGAATAATAATAATTTTAGATAAAATACCGGATATAATAATTTAGTTTGATTATAGTTTTTAATTCCTTGAGGTAATATAATAGCAAATATTTAGTAATTGTAATTTCATTTTAATAGTGATAAACAAAAAACTTAATACTCAAAAAACACTGAAATCGAATTTTTAACCAGTGTCTCATAGCCTAGAGTTTCGAAATGCGTTGAAAATGAAATTAATTGACTTTTGCAGAATAAATTTTTACAATAAAGGTCAAAATTATTCAATATTTATTTTGAAATCTAAATATAATATTTGAATCGAAACTAAAAGTTTTATTTGAATTAAACTTAAAGTGACATCACAATTTTAATGTGATAAAAAATTACATTTATATTTTTAGAATTAAAATTAAGAACTGTTTTAACGGATATAAAAAATGTAAATTACCGCTTTCATGTAGAATTTAAGTTCAAAATTATGCGAAAACTTTTATGAGGTATTTTGCCCTAATAATAATTAGGGGTTAATTAAGATTTTTGTTTTGTTTTTCGAAATATTTTTCGAAAATTATATTAAAAGTCTCCAGACATTGATTTATATGTTTTACATTTAATCCAGAAAGCGGAAAAGAATTTTTTTCTTCCAGCTAAAATCATATAACTTAGATATACAAATGTAACCATTTGTTGCAATTATAAGCGCTGTTTGAATTGTTGAATAAAGTTAACTATGTTCTGAATTGATTCAATTATTATTATTATTTTTATGGAACATACATATATTTTTTCCGTCCAGTTATATTTTTAATTGATTCAATTAACTTTTTTTTATAATATGGTAGAAGAACATAATACTAATGATTGTGACAAACATATTTTATGTTTACTACTGTTTGATTAACACAAACATAATATTGTGGCTTTGATTATATAAATTATTCCAGTGACTGTAATATTATAAAAAAAAGCTTTTAAACATGTTATGTTTGCCGTGATAATCCTCAACTATATATATTTTTCTTGTAATCAATTACAGTAGTGATTGATTTAAATAAAACATTGAATTTTAAACTAAATTTTCAACGAGTACCTAGGGGATAATGGAGTAAGTTGGAGCACACTTTTATCTAACTTAAATAAATAATCTTTTAAGCCCCGCAATGAAACTCTTATTTAGAATGGATTACACTGGTCAACACAATTCTTGTTACCTTTATTTTTATTTGTTATTGGGTATTTCTATGGCCTTGACTACGAAAAAAATACTGAGAGATTGATAATAGCTTTACTTTTTGAAATTTGTATACAGTTTAATTATTTTGCCAAAAAATTAATACATAAGTTAACAAAATTTCTATTGAACACTATCAAATGATTTTTTATAAGATTTTCTTGAATGAACGATTTCATATGTAAGTCTCACCTTCCCTGGTAACACTCTTCCCTTGTTCGATGATCCTGATGAAATCTTTCACAGTACTCCTCACTAATATCACCCAGATTTTGTGGAAATCGGTCTAAATGCGAGAGCAGAAAGTGGATTTTTATGCTCATGTTGCATAAATAGCATACACTCAACAAGCTTGACATGGTCATCAGATTACTTTTTGCCTAAGAAATTACTCATAACCAAAAAAAAAAAAAAAAAGAAAAATGAATTCCAAGCTTTGAATTCGACTACAGTCATTAATTTGACAAAATTAGTTGCCTAATCTGTTGCCCATCAAAAATATCAATTTAAATTTTTCTGTACTTAATCTTGGAAACTTCCGTAAAAGAAAATTGAAACATTCGTACGATTGACAAGTCTTCACAAACTGCTTCATTCTGGTGGGTTTAATATGAAGTGGTGGAAGTATGATGCGGTCTCGGCTAACTAAAGGTACGTTTATAACATTTTTTGTACCAACTTTTAGCTCATCCCGCAATGTCGAAACTTTCTGAAACCAATGGTGTTTGTCAAGTTTATTTTCATGCAGTAGTAGCAGTCGTAATGATGGTTTCGAGGTTCTAGCCAAATCATGGGTGTTACGAACATTATGCATATCTTTTTCCACTGGACCATAATAGCAGACATATCACACATTTCTGGCATACAATATGAGGAGCTTATTCTGATTACATAATTTCATTTTAAAGTATTGATGATACGTAGTTTTCACAATATAGGTTTTCGATGTTTTTCAAATAGCAAATTAAACACACAACATCTTCTTGACGAAACCATATCGAAAACAACAACAAAATATATTTTAGTGTCCAATAAAATATATTTTTCGTGTTCTTTTTTGGCGTTCTTTCAAATTTACTACTTTTGGGTAAAATGGAAAATAGTAAAAATGACACGTTTACAGAGATTTAGTGTTTATTAAAAAATTATAAGCTGATCAATCAAAAATATGCTCTAAAATAGAAAAATATGCCTCAAAATTAGAAAATATACTCTTAAAATATTATTTCTTGCGAAATATGCTGTATCAAATCGATGCCAAAATTTATAAAATTGTCTGAAACGGATAAATAACTAAAAGTTTAATTTATTTGAAGTCCAGGAAAAAGTATGAAATACGGATAACTAATCTTAAGTAAGTGATGGAAATGGATAGGTAATAACTGATAAAACTAATAGAAATTAAAAAAAAAGTTATTTAAACATGCAGTTATTTCTCGTATTTGGAATAGTTACTCATCACTCATAGGTGTAATAAATTCCTGTAATTTTGGCACACTTTAAGTGCTCTGGCCATTTGCATGAGTTACATCACACCATGTATGTATTTTTACAGCATCCGCTACTTCTGCGATTTTTAAACCCCGATTTTTTTCCTTCAATAAGTTAATGCAATGGTACATGTTGATTTTCATTTTAGCACTATGGTGTTTATTGAGTTATTTCCAATTTTCATATGTTCTATTGCTTTTATTAAGGCATCACACTTTTGATCTGTTTGATTACATTTTCTTATATATGTTCAAGTCATTGGTGATTAAACCAATAAGAAATACAATTATTTACTATATTTTTAACAAACATCCACAATATATTTTACCCCATTAGCCCTTTTTAAAATTCTTACCTTAAGTAGAGATTTGAAAAAGCATTATGTTTTTGGGACAAAACCTTTTTTGCAATTGAAATATGTGCAAAATAAAATATTCAATTTTGTATTCTCCGATTTAAAATGTTTTTGCTTTAGATCACTTTCTCAGAAACATCAGCACTTAAAAAATTTTTTTTCAATATACTTATTTTAATCACTTGCGCTCGAAAAGAAAAAAAAAAAAAAAAAATACGCAAAACAATTAAAATTTTCTTCATATACCAGAATACTTCAATTTCACCTACATATTTTTTTAAGCTTGTATTTTTATACCCCACACCACCATAGATGGTTGGGGTATTATGCGTTTGTGCTGATGTTTGTAGCGCATAGAAAAAATCATCCAACACCCATCTTAAAGTATACCAATCGACTCAGAATAATTTTTTTGGGCAAAATTTAATTTTGGGATTTCCGCCGTTTTTTTTTTTTTTGAGAATTGTGGGATTTCTTTTACAAAAATTTTAAATTTTCTTTAAACTTTACCATTTTAATTGACAAAGTCCACAATCATCGAAAATTTATTAGAGATAAAATATCTATAGTTTTTCCAAAAAACAATTTTTTACAAAAAGATTTATTTTAATTCCAAAAATCATAAAATGTATAGACTCCACTTTTTTTTTTTAATAAACTCTCTTGTCTAGCTGAAGTAATTCTTAATAATATATAAGAAAAAAATTAAATCAATATCTTTTACTTTAAAGTTTAATATAGTTTCCACTACTCAAACTAATGATAAAAATAGTGAAAACTAATTACCAAGTAATGAGTCTAGTAACTGCCAGTCATTACCAAAAGCCAAACTATTTTTGCTGAGATATGTTTTTTTTTCTTTTTTTAATATTAGACACGAATTTTATTTAAATAAATCTACAAATATTTAATTAAAAAGTATAAAAGTATATCTATTTATTTACCATCATTATTTTGCAATTATACTCAATGTAAACAAAAAATAATCGTGTTCTTAAGAAATAAATTAAATTGTCTAAATCAATATTATCATAGTGATTTAGGTTGGTATGTCAACTTCAAAATAGTTTTGCAAAACTTTTCTTGACACATACATTTCTTCAAAAACTATTTACTCTGCTCGAACCCTCAGAATTCTTACTTAAGACTACAAAAAACAAAAAAAAAAAAAGGAAATAATTCAACTTTAAGAGGTATTGATATTTTTAGTATATATTTTTATCTTTAGAATATTGATGGCTTAATATAGAAAAGAAAAGAAGAAGAAGTACGAAAAAACTGAATAAAACCAAAGAAAACTTATATATAAAAAAAAAAACGAAAAAAATTGTATGCAGTTTTAATTCAAAACAAGACTTAAATTTTTGGATTTTTCTTTTTCTTGGGAAGTTATGTTAGATAGGTCTTTTTGTTACTGAAATTCTTGAAAATAAATGTAGTTAGGGAATTTTTCATTAATTTAAAATTGGAATAAACTAATGCTATAATTGATGTTTTAAACAACAAATATTAATGTTTCAATAGATTACTGCAAAAATCTACAACAATTATGTTTTATAAATTAAATTTTCATAAATCTGATACCAGGATCTTTACTTTTTTTTTTAAATAGGGCTATTTTTTTTCTTGAAAATACAATCTGGAGATATATAATGAATAGTATATTTCGTTCTTTGGGGAGTAACTATTAGTTTTGAAATAAATCATTCCTGGTGACACATATCCCAAGGCTTGAAGCATGTTTGTTATGGCATCTCCAGTACTTCTTCCTGAAATTTGAGATAATGTGTTAGATGGATGATCAACATCGCTTCCTTAGTTGCCTAGAAAGCTTGTTACAAATACCACTTTTAGAAATACTCACATATTGTCCATCTTCCATTCGCTTTTTTTTTAATACCCACCATAAAAAAATGATGGGGCTACTTTGAGTTTGTCATTCCATGTGTAACATGTCGAAATAAACATATAAGAATAAATAATCTTAGTCCTCGTGAAAATCTAACGATGTTCGTCAGTCTGTCTGTTGAAAGCAGGCTTACATTCTAAGGGGGACGAATTTTGGCTCAAATATTTGTCTTATATAAGGTTTGGTATTGTAAATGAGCAAAATCGGTTCATAGGAAAAAAAGTTATGGACCAAATACTAGAAAAACATGGTGTCCGTCGTAACTCAAGTTTATACTTTTCGGTCTATATTTTTTACAAAAATGCGTATTCATCCAGGAAATTTTGCACAAGTAGTTCGAGGACTAATGTAAACTGGAAAACAAAAAAATGGGGCTGGCTCGTCCACTTTATCGCCTATCTTCCATATAAAGTGAAACAGCAAAGAAATTTTGTACAAATAGTTCAAGGAAGAATGTAAACTCGGAAACATAAATGGGCGTGGTCCGCCTACATTACCGTCCAGTTATAGATTCGGCCAAGACGAGTACAACTTTCTCACTTGTAAAAAAAGCTATTCGGCTTTGTTTGAAATTTTTTGTCTTTCGAACATTATTTGAGTCACAATTTTATTTTGCACTCTCCAACATAAAAACATTGTTTGTTATATTTTGATATGCGAATGTTTCACAAAAATTGTGAAACATTTTTATAAATTAGAAAACATATAAATAATAAATTAAACTTTTTCTTTCAAAATATATTGGAAATAAATTAGGGCTTTTTTCTAAATGAATATAAATCCTTTATTTGCGGTCATATTGCACACAATTTTTTAAGATTAAAAACGCGATTAAAAAAAATCGAAATACGACTTTTTTATATTAAACCAACGATATGTTGGTTTATTATTATGCTTATTATTTGTATATAACTGGTGACAGGAAGTTCAAGCACTTAAAAAGTGTGTCTTAGGCGCTTAAAACATGCATTAAAAATGCTAAAATATGCAAAAAAAAATAAATATTTATTTTTCAATTAATTCCAAAAATGTGAAAAAATATTTTTTTAGCAAGAAAAAATGTTATTATTTAAGAAAGTTAAAATTTCTCAAATTTAAAAGTATTTTTAATATCTTTAGATAATAAAACAAATTTTTTCTTAAAAAAGTTTTATAAACATAGTTTTAAGAAAAGTACTTCAAAAGCAATGAACAAGAAGCATAAAAGAAGAACATCCTACCAATGACAACCATGGGTTTAAAAAAAGAATTTCTGCACTTACTTTTCAACACTAAGTACTTCCTTTTAATGATAGCACAATGTTAAAATCATGACTTTTTCAGCTCTTTTTCTGCTGGGTATTAATAAATATTTTCATTTACATACATAGATCGAGAAAGATTGCTCTATATTTTGAAATGTAAAATGAGTGATGGGTGCATTTTTAAATGATTTTTATTATATTGTGGAAAGCGTTTATTTAATCTTCATCTGAGTCTAAAATTGCAAAAACTGTACTGGCAACAAACTTATTTCGATGACTGTTGTCTCCATAATAGATCGATTTTTCTTCTTGGTACTTTCAGGCAGAATATTCTTAAATTAATTAAGGCATAGTTGTTTTATAAAAACAAGTATTAAAACTAAGTATGTTCTTAATATACAATTATGAAAATTTCCATAAATATATACTAAATTGTTTAATAAATAATAGAAAACCTAATTATTTATTTTGAGGAATTTCTACATCTTAATTCAATAATTTTTATGGCGCATCGCTTACAATAATCAACGTCTTTCTGTGATTGTTAGTTTTTGATGTATATCTTATCAAAAATTAACTCTTCTGTAGTATTTTTCAGTAGTTTAAAATTTTAAAAAATAGATTTAAGTCGCTTTATTAAAAGTTCAATGAATTATTTTTTCTACACAAAAAATGATTTTAAATTACAATTTTTCACAAAATATTACACAAAAATATGCTTTTATGGCAAATATGCAAAAACATGCATTTTCAATAAAATATGCAAAATATGCATTAACAAATCGATGCCATTTTAAAGAAAACTCTCTTAGTCGGAAAGATATTTAATTTTCACTGTTCTAGGAGTAACATTATATTATATTGAATAAAATCAGATAACAACAATATCAAAAAAGTTACACATATAAAATGTAATACTTTTTATGTACGTGGTAAACGTGTAAATGAGATACAACGAATAATTATTCGAATATTTAATTTTACTATATGAGTTGAGAGTTTCTGAATAAAATATGGCAAAAAAATTATGTTTATGTTTTGAGGATGTTGCTTTGAATTTTTGATGAGTTTAAAATAAGTCTGTAAAATTACAGAAATTACATTGGAATTATGATGTTGAATTTATTTGATTATTGTTGGGTAATTGGACATGTAATAGAAAACATTATAGACCATATCAATATTAAAATAATAATATCAATTTCAGTTATTTTCAAATTCATTGAAACTATATGTATATGTATATGTATATATATACTATATGTATGTAGGCACATGACCAGCAATTATTTTCTTGGAGAGAAATAAAAAACGCATAAAATAAATCTGTTGACATTGAAATAAATTGTTGTAAATAAGTTTAACAAGTTGAATTGTGTAAATTTGATTTGATTTATAATTTTGATATTGTGGTTAAAGAAATTTGTTACCTTATTCACAGTTAACAGAAAGTATCTCATTGAAAAGTGATATAAAAAATAATAAAATTATTTACAAAAACATTTCAATATGAAATCGTTTTTTTTTTTTTAAAGAGGTAACATCATTTGTTTATGAATAAAATAGACATTTATGAATTGATTTTAATGAAATGTGGGTTTTTATAATTTTTAACATATTTAGATTTATGATAAAAGAGATTTTGGATTTTGTAATCTTTTTGAAAACACAAATTTTTAAATTAATACCCCATTTACATTTATACAAAATTTAGTTTAAATAAAATTTCAAGCAAAATCTACATAATCTTATTAAATTTTAAGTAAATTTCCCATACAAATCAAAATCCAGTTTCTAATGAGATTTAAAAAAAACTCATAAAATTTATAACAGAACACAAATAAAATTTAAATAAAAAATGATTTTGTGAAAAAATAACCCATTTAATATTGCACAGTGGGGTAGAATCGAAATCTTTTGGAAATAAATCTGTAACTTCTAATCAGCTGGTTAGATTTGCATAAAAGTTTATAGAAGCTTAGCAGAGGAGAGTACAATTTTTAATTTTGGAAGGGACCCAACATAACCCTTTAAAGCGGAGCTATATGGGTTCAAATTAAAATTTTAACTGCTTGAAAAATTTTTGTTTCTTTCCAATTGAAATATTTTTACACCCTATTGAAGTCCTTAACAAGACCTATGAAAAATATGCTTGCAAATTCTATTTATATCCTATTATTTTCAACTTATCTGCATATGAAATTTAAACTATCTCAATTTTTCCAAATTTTGGTTCAGTTTTTTCAATGTATGACAAAATTTCAATCCAATTAGTTAAAAAACAAAATTATTTATCAAATAAAGAAAACCTGAAGTCGATATCTTTACCGAGTTATAAAATAAACGATTTTTGAATTTGAAAATTTCAAAATTTTGTGTTTTTTTGGCCGAACCTTTTTTTCTCTAAAATAAAAAGAACGTATAATGGTTTTATACTTTTTAAAGATATCTTTAAGGACATGATTTTAGATTTAAAAAAAACCAGCACAATTGCCCAACAGGACTAAATACAGATCCTTCCGAGTTTGACCTATTTTGTATCGAAATTTTGATTTTATTCTACATGTTCCAAAAGCATAAAAAATTGATTTACAAACGGAATGCTGTTTCGGAAACGCTGTGCTCTAAACAGTTTGCCAATTTATTTTTCCAAACCTGTAACAAATGTGGATTTTATGGGCAAAATAAAAAAATCTATTTTTGAGATTTTCCGAATTGAGGGATTCGTCATTTCAAATGATAAAATTAACAATCAGCGAAAATTCCGTTAGAATTGCTTAAGTAACAAAGATTTTATTACAGATAAAATAATTATAACTTCTCCAAAAACCAAATTTTGATAAAAATTTTACTTTAATTCCAAAAATCGGAAAAACTCTGGACTATATTTTTTTCGTATGAATTCGCTTATCAAGCTGACATAATTATAATTATACAAAAAAAGGTGAAAGTCAATATCTTTTATAGAACCAAAATTGTGCTACTTTAAAGTTTAATGTTTTATGAAAAATTGCATTTTTTGCGTATGCAAACATTGGCTACGGGAAAAAATGTTTTTATTTAGTTATGACTTTTTAACATCCACAATAATATAATATTTTTAGAAATTTTTCATGACTTATTAAACTTTAAAGCAGCGTAGTTTGGATCTATGAAAGATGAAAATCATTTGAAATGACAAAGTTTAAACAAATTTAGGATTTTGGTGAAAAGAATCCTGCAATTCCCAAAGAAGTAACAAAAATCCCAGAAATTGATTTTGCCCATAAAGTCCATATTTGTTGTAGATCTGGAAAGAGACATTGGTAAGCTTTTTAGAACATATCAGAGTTTCCGAAAGTGTATTCTGTTTGTAGATTCATGCTTTGGGACTTTAGAACATAAAGGCTAAAATTAAAATTTTAATGCAAAATATGTCAAATTTGGAAGGATCTATATTTAGCCTTGTTGGGTAATTGGAATCGTTTTTAATTTTAGAATCAGCTCTGTAAAGATACCTTTCAGAAAAGTATATGTTTTTATATGCTATATGATTTTATATATATGTTATAGGTTTTTAAGGAATATTTTTTTTAGAAAAAATGTATTGACATTTTTTTGACTAAAGAAAAAAGAAGAAATCATAATTTTCACAATTTTCAAATTCAAAATCGTTTATTTTTGAACTCGGTAAAGATATTGATTTTTTAGTCGATAGATAATTTTGTTTTTTAATTAATTACAGAAAAATCTAACAAAAAAAAACTGAACCAAGATTTTTTCAAAATTGAGATAATCGAAATTTCGAATGCAAATAACTTGAAAACTATAAGAGATAATTAGCATGCCTTACCGATTGTAGAAATCTTTAAAATAGAATAAGAAACAGAAATTTGACTTGTGGTTAAAAATTTTTAGTGTCAGAGGTACCCTACTTTGAACGTATTTAGTTCTGCTCCTGAGGGGTCTGCCTTCCAAACTTAAAACTATATGCTCTTCTGTTACGTATGTGTTAAATTTAATTTAAATCCAAACCAGCCGATTATAAGCTACAGATTTATTTCCAAAAATTTCGACTATGTTCAAAATTCAAATTCGTTCAGAATCTAAATAATTGTTGAAAATATTAAAGTAAGCAGAGCAGATTTTAATTTATCGCAAGAATTCGAATAAAGTTTAAATTGTGTATAATTGAAAAATTATATTTTTATTCATAATTTATTTTTTATTTTCCAAGCTATTATGCATATTTAAAAATGAAGTAGATATAATTTGTAAATAATTCGATTTAGATTTTTCTAGGTATTTAATTAAAATAAATCAGACAATATGTTCTCGAGATATGTTTGCAAATTGCAATATATGGTCAATCTCAAAAATTTTTTATATAAGAATTTATCTCGAAAACAAAACTTAATTCAAAAAAGGTGAAAACTTAATGATCACATGTATCGAAATTTATTGATAAATGTCCTGCCTCAGTATCAATGTTGCTCAGTGTAGTCTATGATTATTATTCAAGAACATGTTATGCTAAAAACTCATTTCTGATTAAATAAAAAAAAAACTTAATTTTGCTAGGGATTTATTTGATTCAGGTATCAATCAAAGAAAGATTTTTTAATTTAAATATATATATATATATATATATAGCTTTAAAATAACATCAAAGTTATATAAAATAATTCTTTATCCCCGTATTCACAAACCAATTTCAAATTTAAAATATATTTGAGAGACAAAATTTTTATTGAAAACTTAATTTAAAGGTTGTTTGCGAATACGGTGGTTAGTCCTTTAAAAACATATCTATATAAACATACATATATATATATATATATATTTAACATGAAAAATGTGTTAAGTTTGTCACTTTCAAATACAATTGTTATTTTAACATGGGTCTTTGCTAAACAAAAAAAAAAAAAAAAAAAAAAAAAAAAAACGATTTACACTCGTAAATTTTTACAAATACAATAAATACTTACTGGTAGAAAACAAATAAACAACAAACAAAATAGCTAATAAAGATTGACAGGATTTGAAACATTCAGTTTGGATTCTTTGTAAGCTAAAAAAAGTGTATTGTAAACTAAACAGATAAAAAGTATGTGCTTAAAGTTTTTTTTCGTTTTTAGTTTTCTTTCTTTTTTTGTGTAAATCTTGTTAAAATTGAAATGGGTTCAAATGTTGTTTAATCATGAATTTAAAATGGATGATATTTACAATTCTTTAGTACGCCTCTGACGTCATACATTTAATACAATTTTTAAACGAGATAAAGAGAGAGAGAAAATAATGGGGAAAAAATAATAATGAAATTAAACACGAACAACCAAAAAAGGTAACATCATGATAATGTAGGTAAAAATTAAAAAAAATCACTTTTTTAACCTTGGAAAATTGATAATAATAGTATAAATGAAAGTTATAAACTGGGGCTGCAACGAATATTCATTTAAGCTGCATAAGAGTATTTTTATATTAAATCTTTTGATACTTACTGTAGATATGAAATAAAACACTATTGCGACTTAGTGATTTTTTTTTAGCACTTTGACGATTTTTAGAGCTGTTTTATTTAGTTTTGGTAATTTTTGATTATTTTGTGGGTTTTTTGTGCATTTTGGCGGTTTTTTAAAAATTTTTTTTATCATTGTACATTTGACTACAGAAATAGCAGTGATGTTAAAGGATCGATTTGGTTGAAGTAACAAAATTATGTTATTTCATAATATTTCACTATGAAAAAATGACTTTAACCCGATTTGGTAGCACTATATATTTATTTGTACTACGAAATTTACACGTTTTTTTTTTTATAAAATTAAGAATTTGCAAGTTTTTATTTGAATTTAATTTTATTATTAAATATTTTCATTTCTTGTCATTCTTATAGTCATAATTATATTTTTGTTCATAAATTGGAGGCACTTTTATCGACATTAAAGTTAACATGTATAATTCTATACGTTAACTCCTTTCTAATGTATATAAATTCAGATTTTGTATGAAATTGCCTATGAACGTTAGCAACAAAACCCTTCTTATATTATTTTTAATCTTCGTTATAGTTGCTATGGACACTACTACTCCTCCTGTTTCGATCGAAAAATGTTGGAGCACACTGGTAGTCAGAAAATTGGCTCAGCCATTAAGTGCGTTCATTTACCTAAAAATTTTTACTGTCCAGTAAAAACTTTTACTGAGTTTACTTTCGCGTACCCAAAATCCAGTAAAGAGAGAAAAATTGAATGAGAAAAATGACAGTTTATAAAATGAGTATTTATAAATTTTATTAGTTTTATTTTAACTTGAAAATCCAGTAAATCATATAGTTGCAAAAAGTAAACTAAACAAAACGGTAAACAAATATAAAAAATGAAAGGAAAATGTTCAAAAAAATTAAAAAAAAAAAATAGTATTTTTCATTAAAATTTTATTAAAAGTGAATTAAACTACAATAAATTTAATTACAACAAAAGGGTAAAATCTTAAATTTACTGTTAATATATAGTTTACTGGACTTTACTGGAAAAGTAAGAGTAAAAGAACGGATCTATTTATGCGTTTTTCATATGTTTTCAATAAAATATGGGCTTGTTGTCATCAAATAAGGATTGCAACTTTCCGAAAATTTATCACAAAGGCAACCAAAAATATGCTCTAAAAAAGTTTTTTATGCGCATAAAAAATCCTTCGAATTGAGAAATATGGCCTTAAAATTAATATATTTTTTTAATTAATTAATTAAAATATTATGTTTTCTGGCTATATTTTAATTATATATTATTCATGCTAAAACAACTTGATTTTTATTAGCAATTGCTAAAAAAATATTTACTTTTAACTATAAAAAATTTTCAAAGTTAATACATTTTACAAAGAAAAAATATTCCTTAAAATCGCTCAATTACCTTGTTAATTGCTTTTATCGTAAAATCAAATTAATGTATTTATTAATTTAATTAACTTTTTTTATGTTTTATACAAATTTTTGACAAGGATTGAAAATTTCTAATAAAATTAAAATAAAGTAAAGAAAATAATTTGGGAAAAAAGAACAATTATGTGTTAAATAACGACGCTTTCATACTTTTTGCATCTAATCGCTTATTGTGGAAAATTGTTAGATTTTCACAAATGGTGCTGTGTACGCATTTCTATAATTCTAAAGTAGGTACGATTTTAGTAAGATTACTAATAGTTTCGATGTTATTATAGATATTTTCATAATTTATTCAGCAAATTAATGACAATGCCAATACCTGAGATTGCCTTAAAACGGTTTACTGCATAAGGAGTAAGTAAATTATTATTCTTACGTATTTAGGATTATTTGTCACATGTCTGTTAATATTAAAATTTGTACATCATCCCCATGATTATAAATGCGTTCTCCCTAGATAGCCGAAATAAGGCATTGCTGACTTTATTGGATAATTCATCATAAGGCCTACTTTATTTAAAAAGCACAGCTATTCTCTACATACAAGACATAATGAATACAAGTGTTTTATGGTGATGTTTGTTCCATTTAGATACATATGTATACATATTACTTGTCTGTCTTGTATTATGAAGTTATTTCTGTATTTTTTATTTTAATTAAAAAGTAAATCCAATAAAAGTTGTACTAGAATTTGCAATTTAGAGGATCATTTTTCTGCTTTGTGATACTTATTCGATTAATCAAATCAATAAGTACAATATTTGCTTTTTATCAGAATTTCAATCATAAATACAATTCACGTTATAAAATTAATTAAAATTCATCCAAAAAATTAATTATTTTCACTTAATTAATATTATTATTTTAATGATTGTAACAAAACCAAACAAAAATTTAATAGATATGACAAATTTCGTAATTGAAATCCATTTTTAATTCTCTCTGTGTATAAGAAAATTATAAGATTTATATCAATTTATAGCATTAACATTTCTAAGGAGTCAGATTAGAAAAACACTAAAAAGGACATTTCACTAATGGCTGATTATGTAAAAAATCCTATTGAGTGCAAAATATGCAAAAGCTTAAAATATGCAAAATAATGCATAATATATCATATTAAAACATGCAAAAATAAGCTGTTATGAATAAAATATGCGAAAATATGCTGTCATAAATCGATACCAAAATGTCTAAAATTTTCTGAAACGGATAAATTAATAATAGCTTGGTTTATTTGAAGCCAGGAAAAATATGGTTTTGCATATTTTTGGTGCTCTGCTTATCTTCCTATTTGCCTTCTAGTTATGTAAATTTCTAAGAAAATTGTTCTTATAATATATCAAGATTTTCATATTTGTTAATTAAAATTTACTTTGCATAGGTAATATCACACCCTCTAGACCTATTTATCATATTTTTTAACTCAGTTATAGAACTTAATCAGGAAATCATTTACTTTGTATGGGAGCTACGATACCCTTAAGCCGTACTCGTCTAATTTTAATCTAAATTATGAAACTTGATAAAAAAATAATTTTCTCAAATTCTAAAGAGATTCGTAATAATTCTTTGGATATGTGAATAGCAATATAAAATTTTAAGACTCAAGATTATAAATATTTAATTTGTAATCAATAAATATTACTTGTTTTGTATGGATGGTACTCTTTCCACTGTTCCGATGTAAAAATATAACAGTCTATGTTTTGAAACCACTAGTCCGAAATTTTAATGTCTGGCATGCTTTTGTTTCGTTTTTATAGCCTGTAGATTCTAAAAATGCTTAGATCTACACTGAGAATATCGAAAATTATTATTATCGAAAACATTTTCTGGACAAGACGATTTTTTTGCGTTTTTAACAGCCTATGTTCTAGATAAATAATAATGCATTCAAAAGATTTTAGGGAAAATATATGAACGTCCGTAGCTTAAGTTTATAAACAGATTTTGCCCATTTTCAATACCAAACAAATCATAAAACAAATATTTATTTGAGTCAAATTTTATTCCCCTAGGTGATCCGCCCTAAGCTTTACGTGTTTTCAAGTGACGGAAGGGCATAGATAGTCTTAGATTTTCATGACGACCTAGAACATACACAAATTATGGGGTCTTAGAAGAGTATTTCGATATGTTACAAATGGACTGTTATATAGAGTTTATAACAGGCATCTTTTCGAATGTTGGGTATAAAAAGGGTATGATAAAAAAGTGTTTTGGCGAAAACTGGATTGTTTATGGACAGACTTTGTTATTTTTTCAAAAAAAAAAAAAAAAAAAAAAAAAAAAAAAATAGAAAAAGGTTTGTGACAGATAAGGATTTAAAAAAAGTCGAAAAATACGTTTGGGACGATATCTTGCTAATTAATGGACCGATTTAATTTATTTCTGCAGTAGAAAATTCATAAAAAAAATTCGAAATGTAATGTGAAAGAACAAAGTCTGTCGAAGAAAAAAAAATAAACGTTCTATAAAATTTATAAACCTGTGGTGAAATTCTCTTTTATGTATTCGTTCAAAGTTATTAGAAATATGTATAAGATTCAAAATTACCATAAACTATATTTTGGAAGAAACTTATCTAAAATAAAATTAAAAAGTATTTTTATGGACGGTTTGAGACTAATTACGAAAAGATGATCGAAAATATATAATATTCAATCGTAGGGAATTGAGTACTATATTTTTTTCCAACAGGATTCATCTCTTAATAAGCCCTTCTTATTGGAATAGTCTAATGTACATAAAGTAGCGACTCTTATTGTTTCCTTATAAATGTAAAACATTAAAAGATTAAAGATAATTTAACTTCAGCATATTTAATGTGAAAAATTTTCCATTTATTTAAATGAAAATATATTGGTTTACCTTTTTCGTTATTTCCTGATAAAAACCAAAATACACATGTGTGTATGTATACATATGTACACACACAGACACAAAATGGCTAAAGGATAATAAATAAATTAATGAATTACATTTTGTATTAGAAAGAGACATAGCATAAAGTAATGGTAAATGATAACTAAAGAAGAAAGAAATTTGATTTTTCTTGAAAAATGTATCCATATATTAAGAAACTTTAAAAACCTAAACAAAATCACAAATATTTTTGAAACCTCAATGTCTTAAGTCCAACATAGATTTAAAAACTTATGAAAAAGAAAATCATTGTTTTCAGCTTCGAAAGTTACTTATTTTACAGATTTTATTATTATTATTTTTCAAACTTAAGTTCGTAAAAACGGTGAACTTTTTCAAATGTTTACCTTTTTTAAAATTTATTTATTATTTATTATTTTCTATATTGTTGTATAGTTGTAGTGACCATAATCTAAGAGCAACATATTATGATTGGAATATATGGTCACAGCTAAAAATAGATATGATTATAAATAACAATTGCTATGATTTTATTTTATCATATTATGTCCGATTTTATGGTTCGTTTTTTTCATGTTATGATTCGAGTTTTTCTTATTATTATAATATCTTTGTACATTATTATCCCATTATTTCATATTAGTATTCCATTTTATAAAATTATTATCCCATCTTATCATAATATTATCCCATCTTATCATATTGTGATACCATTTTATTATATTATACCATAATATCATATTATTATTGTTATCATATTATTATTCCATTTTATCGTATTATTCCATCTTATGTATAATTATAAATTGCTTATCCAGTCCATTGCATTTGCTTGAAAGTAATAGAGAAATGTGTTTATTAACCATAACAAATTATTTACATATTATTTGTTAATTAATTAATTTTATTCATTTATGCCATCACATGTTATACAAAATAATGCAAGATATTTTTTTTAAGTAAACAAAATATATTCAAAAGCAAACAAGTTATGAATTTTTCAACTATATTTGTAAAACGCATATTTATTATAATATTAATATGGTTTGAAAACAAAATATGGTTTAAGAACAAGGAAAACGATTTATAATATATAATAGTTGTATAAATAATGATATTTTTTTCATATTAATAAAATTTTGTTTCTGGTAAAAAAATATTGAAAACCATAAAATTTTTGTGAATGATAAAACTGAAACAAAATACAGTATTATTAAAATTGATGAAAATTAACAATGAGAACGTAATATTGATGTAGTGACAATGCAGTAACCATGTTTTTTCTCTGAGTGTATGTATATTTTTGTAATCATTCTATTTGCCAAGTTTATAATATTTATATGTTTTTTTTCGTTAAGGGCCAAGAAAAAGTATTTCTTTAGTGTCGTTTCACTCGTCACTCTGGGAAATATTTTTTCTTAAGCGAATATAAGCAAATATTTACCAAAAACCTGAGAAAAAACTTATTCTACATTTATATTAGTAAAATTATAGAATGATGATTATTTATGATCTTTATTTTTTATAGTTATTTTCATTGTTACTTAATGAAATGATTGATTGAATTGATTTTTTTATAGTTTTTATATGCTGATAAGTTATATTTTACAAATATTATTAAATTAATATACGAAATAGTTTTTTCGAAATAAAAATAAGGTGGAAAAATAAAACAGTTTTGTATTAAGTACTCCTGAAAATATATATAAAACTTATAATAAAAGTTAATTGTTTCTTAATAACAGGAAATAAATCATTAAATATTGTTTGACTATCAACCTTTTACGAGTTGAAAGTTAAAATTTAAGAAATACCATGATAATTAACACCTTAAAGATTAACTGAGTTGATAGAAAAATTTTAGGTAATATATTTTTCATAACAAACCTTTAGTTCGCGGCAGAGTCTATCAACCGAAACAAATTTCCATGTGGACGAAATTGTATCTATTTTCCATATTTTTATTTTATTCTTCAAAGTGTAAAAACTTAGAAATCGGCTTAAAATTACTTAACTTATTACCATTCTTCTGCACTTTTTGTTCGCGCTTTTATACTTTTTGATCTCATTCGATCTTATATAAACTAATTGGACTTTTTGGATGAATTCTACTTTTAACAGTTAAATACAGAATAGTCGAATTTTGATGACAAAAATTTTTAATTTTTATTTATTATTTTTTTTGTGGTGTCTTTACGTCCTTGTTGATGTGCCCTAGATAGACAATGCAGAATAATCTCAAAGTTTGAAAACAAGAGAGAAAATTTAAAGAAAAAATTAGTTTTTCGCGAGGCACATTCACATTTTCTAATGGAATAGCATGGATTACTGTGTCAACTTAGTTTTTTTTTTATTTTAAACAATCAAATCGAAGGAGTGTATTAAAAATAAATTAAATAAACAAATTTTATGGACTTTTTGAAAATTACGCTATAACTGCACTTTTTGTTTCTGTATTTTTATATAACAAATTGCAATAAATATATTTGATTGGTACCATAAATTTAAGTCAAATGTTGTTGATTGTTGAAAAAGGAACACTTTTGTCAAAATAGATTTTGCTAAGTCACATCGCATGGACAGCACGAAATTGACCATATTGGCATAAATAGGTAGTGTTTGTAATGCTTAATGGAAATGTAGGGCGCATCAAAAATATTCAAAAATATTCTTTTGTGGAACAAAAGAAGTTTACTTGGATTAAAAAAGGATCACAATATTAAATAGACTTTCTTTGTAATAAAGTATATTAAAATATATTTTCGTTTAGTATATGAAGAAATAACTTAGATGCGAATACCATTTTTTGCAAAATTTTTAAAAATAGCGATTTTTAGTGTAAAGAAAATTTTAAAAAATTTACTAGTTAACCCTAAAATATGTTACACTAATACCATCAAATATTGAAAATATCATAAAAATAGCACATATTTAATGAAGAATTTAATAACTATTAAATATGCCACCAAGTGCGGCAGGGGTGTCTAGGAAAGTGGAACCAACAAAGTGTAATTGTGGTAGGTTGCAAATCAACGTGAAGCTACCAAAAACATTACAAATTCCAAGATTTATTATTTTAATTTAAAGTAAATCACAATTCAATATTTTTTTTTTTTTTATTTAAATGACAAAAACTATTTTATCCAAAACAAAACTCGATTTTTATTCACGATGTCATTGTTTGTATTGGGTAATTCCAAAAAATTTCTAGCAAAATTACAGTTTTAAAAATTTTATTTCGATTTTTTTTTTAATTTCGAGTATTTACTAGACTAGTCATCGTGCATTTTATCGTGTTTGAACCAGTTTCATATCGATTATGGTTTATGTTTTATGGAGCTCTAAAGTAGGATATCTCAGGCATTTTTGCCAAAAATGAACAAAGTTTAAGGTTAAATAACTTTTATAAGTGTTATACGATTTTAACAAAATTGGTATCCATATAAAGAAATGGTATTCCTCTTTGTCATAAAAGCATAAAAGTTAAACATCTTCCTGGCGCAAGGATCTCTCAAATAAAAAATATCCTGTATTCTAGAATATCCTAAAAAAGTGTCTTTAAATTTTCGTTATTTTTCGAGATAATATTTGCAATCAATTTGTCGTTATAGTGTAAAAATTTCAAAATGAAATCTCAATGGGATCAGAAGTTATAACAATTTGTTTTACTGACAAATTAATGTCTTTTTAAGTGTTCTTTTATTTTAAATTTAGTATCTAAACAAATAAAAAAGAATAAAAATAATCAGTGTTGGCCAAGATCGACCATATAACACCTCACATAAATATGCGAAAATAAGCGATAAAACGATAATCGGGAGAGAGACTTATATGGGACCTATGTCAATTGTGGAACGATCCTTATAAAATTAATTACAATAATATGAAAATTATTTACGTAAAATTTTATTTCGATATTGGTATTTATGTAAGATTTATGCACGTTTAACAAATTTTCAGGAATGTGAATTATGTGGAAGCGATGGTCAATTATGGACCGATCATTATGAAATTTAGTTGAGCGATTTATACTTGTATGAAACTTATTTTTGTTAAATTTTATCTCGATATTGATATTTATGTAAGATTTGTGCAAGTTCAATTGATTTTCTGAAGTGGGGATTATATGGGAACCATTTTCAGTTATTTACCTATTATTGTGAAATTGTTTATGATGATTTATACTTATATACAACTCAAATATATAAAATTTTGTATTGATGTTAACAATAATAAGGGATTTATGCGTTTTTAAGTCATTTTTAGGTAGCGGAACCTATATGATAGATATGATCGATTATGGACCAATTTTTATAAAATATGGTACAACGATCTATATTTGTATAAAACTTATGTGGGTTAAATTATATAAATACGACATATTTTAAATATTTATATTAGTTAAACCACTATTACGAGGAAAAAAGTTGTATGGGTTATAGGTGAAATAATAGACCGATCATGATCAATTCCAATAGATTTTGCCTTTTTAACCCCAAGTATTAAATTTGAGCAAATAATACTAAAAATCATTACATATAATTAGGCGAATTTTGTAAAGTGAGCTAAAGTGAGTTAAAGGTCTGTTAATGCGTTCCTTCTAAAGAAGTATCAATTTTTTTTTTTGTTATATTAAAATTTGAATAAGTATATAAATATGCCTAAAAATCCCTTAATAGTTGATAGAAAATGTGTTAGCAAAGAAAAATTGTTGTAACTTTTGATCCCATTGAGATCCCATAATGTACACTTTAACGAAAAATTTATATTATCGTGCAAAAAAATAATGAAAATTAAAAGACCCTTTTTCAGGATATCCAATATAAAATATATTTTTCTACTTTAGAGATCCTTGTGCCAGGAAGATGTTTAGTTGTTATGATTTTATAATAAAGAAAAATCTCAGTACTTTCCAAAGATGTCAAGCTTGTTGAAATGTGAAAATGTACAAAAACGCTCGAGGTGTAGAACTTTAGAAGTTCATAGAATATAAACCGATATGATGCAGGTTGATACGATATATGAAGCGCATAGAGGAGTAGATTATATGTGCTTAATTTAATTAAAATCGGTGTTGGTCAAAATCCTAGCTGGGTTGAAATTTTTTGGAATTACCTTATAACATATCATAGTATGAATCAATCATTAAAAATTAAATTAATTAATTAAACTCTTAATTAATTAGTTTTAACCGCTAAGATCGTCTAATGAAAGTCGTTACAAATTCAATACAATGCTCTTCTAGTTAGCAACTGTTTTGCGTTCTGAACGAGGTATAAAATTAAACATAATTTGTCAGAAATATAAATTTCTGTCAAGATTTTTGTTGTGAAGACAGGCTCAATATTTCGATATCAAAGGATAAAGTTTTTCAAAATTGTTAAAGGATAGAGCAGATTTTAAAAGTATTAATTTTTGTTTAAATCTCATTAACAATTTAAATATTTCTTAATTAATATTAAAGAGCTTTTACGACAAATTCACCTTTAAAAGGAGAAAATTTTCTCCTAAATTTCCCTTTAAACAACAAGCCACTTAAAACAGCTGATACATAATATTCCAATGGAATTACTTACAAATTCCAATTGGGGTAAAAATGAACAACCTTCCAAATGGAAAACATATTGATTCCCCTTTATCATACCCAAAACAAACTTTCAAAATTGAGAAACCCCAAAAAAAGGAAGAGAGTAAATGAGAGAGTATTAAGAAAACCCTCAAAACTCCTCCCATTTTAAGAAAATGAAATAAATATAATCGTTTTTTACATCATATAAAATGTGTGGGCTAAAATAGTGTCAGAGTATTAGTAAAAGCCACTCCTACGCAGCCATATTTATGAGAAATTCTACATTTCTTAACGTAGTTTTGTAGTCATGTTGTCTGCAACAACAAAAGCGTAAAAAGCAAATGGTTGTAACACATACCACAGCAGCAACTTACATATTTGTACACATAAAGGATATTCAGCTATTGAAGGAACGCAGGAAATAGACAATGAAACGTTTGGCTATGAAACACTTGGAACTAGGTTAAGTTGCTGACAAAATGGCAGCGAGTAAAGGCAATAAGAACAATTTTTGAAATTCTTTTCATATATTTATTTTTTTACTTTTTATACGCTAAGTGTTAAATATTTATAGTGTTTTTGTATGTTGCTTTTTTTCTACATTTATGAAGTAACATTCTTTTTTTAGTTCGTTACAAATAGAATTTGTAATTGTAAAAGTTTTATTTATGTTTTATTTTAGAATTAAAGACATATTCATACTCTTATACCTAGAACATGCAAATATGTGCATGCGTGTGTGTTTATGTGGATTAAAACCAACACATAAATAAATACATTTTTAGTAAGGTCATCGAAATGTCAAAAGTTGAAAGTTTCAATTTAACACTACTAGCGTTTTGTTATTAGTTTATAGTGTTTGTTTGTTGTTGTTTCATGTTTTTTTTTTTTTTTTTGATTTTATTTAAAGGTACTACATACGTACTTTTATTTTTCAAAACAGGGGAAAAAATCAACAAACACTTGATTATGGCTCGTTGCCTGTCAACATTATATTAAGCCACTTTTCAGGAAATTTTTAAAAAAATTTAAAGGATCCTTAAAAATATATCTTTTATATGTTTTTAAGGATTAATTTTATTAAAAAATTCTCATAAAATTAAAAAAAAATATTATATATATATATATATATATATATATATATATATATTTTTTTTTTTTTTTCAATTGTTTATTTAATGCTTAGTTTTTTACTTGTTCGTATTTTTTGGTCTAAAATTGTTTTTATGTGTAGATTTTTGGGTTTATATTGTATTTGGTAAAATGATTTTGTTATTTTATTATATTTTAGGCCTTCAAAAAAAAAAAAAAAAAAAAAAAAAGCAAAAAATTTTATTTGGTGGCACATTAAAATCTATTTGTATAAATATAAAATGACTCGAATGCATATAGAAGCAGTTCGCGTTTATTATTTCATAATTTGTACAAATTGCAATTTGCTATATAAAAATATAAAAAAAGAATATTAGATTTATTTTTAATGCTTGTTCGATTTTATTGTGTAAAATAACAAAAAAACTATGTTCACGTAGTAATACATGCGATTATTAATTTTTAAAAATTTTGCTTTCCAAACTTTGAGACTATCTACTGCGTTGACTATTTCGGGCACATTAATGAGATATAGCGCAAAATACGCATGATTATAACAAATATCAATCTCTATTTCAGAATTTGTATTTCGTTGAAGAGCACATAGACCCTGAAAAACCTAAAAAAATGAAAAAATTTTGTCATCAAAATTTGGCTTCCCTGTATATAACCGTGTCTGTACAACAACACAGTATAGAATTTATCCAGAAAGTCGATTAGTTTATATGAGATTGCATAAGGTCAAAAAATATAAATGTGCGAACAAAAAGTGTAGAAAAATAGGAAAAAGTTAAGTAATTTTTAGACCTTTTTCTAAGTTTTTATACTTTGAACAACAATCATGATTAAAAAATTAAACCTATGGTGCTAGAATTTTGCACTCTGTTAGTTTCAAGTCTTATGAGTTCAGATCTGTAACCTGTTTGTTTAAAATAGTATTACCAAAACACTTTTTGAGGATTAAATCAGTTTTAGCCAGGTTACAAAATTTTTGACAATTACCCATATATATGCATAATAACAAGATACATATCGCAACCTCAAATGCAAAAGACCGTATCCACACTTTAAAATTTAATAAAATAAAATTTATTAAATTTAATAAAAATAAAGCATAAAAAACTCTTCAAAACGAAATATTTCTTAAATGCAACTAGTTTTACGGTTGTTTTGTTTATGAACTTGATGTTACGGCCTTTTGACTTTTGTTAATATTGACGTTATTTTTCAAGACATGAATATGCAATTTTTTGTGCAGATGTAATTTGGATCAGTATATCATAAGCCAGTAAAAAAAATCAACATTAAATTTTTTTGTGGTTAGGGCCTTGTGCATTTTAGTGACGATATATAAGTACATAGTTCATAAAATGTTTACTCTTTGAAAAATGTTTTATTACCACAAAAAAAAAAAAAAACAAAAAAAAATATATATATATGTATTTAGGGAAGAAGAATCTTATATACTCAGTATATGTGTATATGCGCCAAAATCTTTAAGTTTTAAGCCATTTTCGAATAAACAACAAGAAACTTTTCGAAAATTCTGGGAAAAAAATGAGCTGAAAAAGTAATGATTTTAACATAGTGCTGTCTTTAGAAAAAAGTACTTAGTGCTGAAAAAGATCTTATTTTAACCCAAGGCATTCATTAGTAGAATGTACTTTTTTTAAGATTCTTATTTACTGCTTTGGAAGTTCTCCTCTTAAAACTATATTTATATAATTTTTTAATAAATTTCTTAGAAATAATTTTCTTAGAAATAACACTGTTCGGCAAAAAACTTTGAACCAGATGGAACTTGATATGCTAAATGCGAATCTGCTTTCAGTTTTTTTTCTTTCAGGTCCTTATTTTGTATGGGCATGTTTAATATTTCCCTCTTAATAGGGTAATAACCCAACATAACTCAAGAACCGTACTCAAGAAATGTACGAATGAAACACCAAAAGATGCAGACGAAAATTATCTTTATAATTTCATAAAAAATTGAGAATTTTTAGTTTTTTTTCTCCTTTATCATAAAGTTGGTTATTTTGCGAATAAAATAAGACAAGTATTAGCGAAATTGATGATGTCCTTGATTTTATTTCAATTTTGGAAAATGAATCTGTAGCTTCTAATTGGTTGGATTTTCATACTAAAATTTTAGCTTTTTTTTAAGGACAATTTTAAAAATCAAAAAATGCTAGAAAAAAGTTAGAAGCTAAAATCTGATTACAACATTTTTTATTACACAAAAGAAATGTTTATTACATAAAAGAAAGCCAAATTCGAATATTATAGCCGAAAGTTGGGTGAAGTTTGTTTGACGTTTTCAAAATTAATTATACGCAAATAATAAGAAATTATATAAAATATTAAGAAAAAAAAATAAATAAATAAATAAATAAGTAAAATTATAAGTTCGAATAGCCACCATTTATCTGGTAAACACCTTTGCTGTGCTGATACATTAAGGAGAAAATACAGGCTAAGATGCGAATAATGATAGTAGTAATACTTAGACCAAAACCTTATGCCAACAGTGGGATGCGACGATATACAGGTAAGAGAATTTTAATTTATGCATAATAACATTTGCCTTTCCTGATAACCGAAAAAAGTCTTTGTGGATACTCTTTGGATTCATTATTAACTTTGGCCTATATTTTATCCACATAGTTTTTACGTCAATCTGTATCGATTTTTGGATACTAAGGGAGAACTCATCCATCTTCTTTATTTACTTAAACAATGATGTGGTCACAGAATGCTGCTAAAAGACAACTTCAGATAAATTGCAAATTAATATCCAGTGAGAGTTTTGCAGAAATCCATATTTTTCTGTTTTGAAGCCATCAATTCCACAAGAAACAGCCGCAGGGAGGGAGTATTTCTATATTGTAGGTATAATGTCAATGTATGAATAATTATTAATATATATATTGTCACCTAAAATGCAAAAGGCCTTAACCACACTTTTTAATTTTTTAGAGCAGAAGCAAAAAACATTATGGAAATTCAAAAGGCCGTAACTACAATTTTTAGTTTTTTTTTGCTTTAAAATTAAGTAATTAGTAAAATGTTTCAATCACTCACTTAAAGAAATAATAGATAAAGTATAATACACTCTTCAAACTAAAATTTTTCTGTTTCGTTTATGGAGTTGACTTTTGCCAATTTGTAATTTTTGAAGATATGAATATAATTTTTTTGTACAGATGTAATTTGAGTTAGAATATTATAACCCAATAAAAATAAATTTTTGATTTTTCAGTGGTTATGGCCTTTTCAATTTTAGGTGACGATATATTGACATTATTTTATAATATTTTTGTTGTTATTTTTTTCCACTAAAATAAAAGAGAAAAACTAAATATAATTCATAATAGTATCTATGATTTTTATTTATTATAATCAAATTGCTTTGGGAGAATCAGTTACGTATACCAAATATATTTAGTAATGCCAATCGAATCGAAGAGATTGTACTGAGAACCGAGCAAATTTGATTGGCAAAAAACTCGATAGTCACAACGAAACTGTTTTCTCTGTGTACACATTATTGTCCTAGATAATTTTATAATTTTTTAAGCAATACGATTATATAACTATTTTGCTTGTAGGGTTTGTATTAACTTTAAAATAAAATTTCATTACTTTCGAAAATGTTATTAAATTTGACATCCTTAAATAACGTACTTGAGAGATTCTTAAATAGAAAACATTATTCTAATAACAAACATGGATTAAAATCATTGCTTCTATAGTAATCAAGATCAATTTATCTCTTTGAACAGTTTATAATAGTATAGCAAATTTGTTTTGATTTATCCTGTAGAAGTTACCCACCCAATGTTAAGGATTAAAAAGTTTATTTTTAAATTTCTCACATATTAAAACTAAAAAATTAATATTATTGTAAGGATATTGTAAACTATTTGCTTGTGGCACACGGAGGGGTGAAATTGCGAAATATAACGATTAATTGAAAATTAATATTTTTAAAAAGTAATTTATTCTAAGTAAAAATAGATAAAATGAAGCATCACTATCTGTTAAAAAAAATTCTTTAATATTTTCCACTCTCCGTGTAGTGCGTTGTCAAAGTCACAGATTTTCTGCAATTTTTAATCACACTGGTAGAAAATGAAAACTAAATTTTTTCAAGTTTATATTTTTGTTCCTTATTTTATAAAAGGTAGTGTTTTACAATTAGAAACATATTTAGGTATTTTTTGTTAAAGTTTTGTTGTAGAAATATTTTTAATATATTTTTTTAACCGGTCAACAAACGGAAATTTTTTGCTTTTATATAGAAATTAAAAAAGCTTTTAGACGTATTTAGGTTAAAATAATAAAACAGTATGGGAAAAAAATATATTAAAAAGATTTGAAGGTAAATATGATTGTTTTTATAACAAATATTAAATAAAATTAAAGTAAAAAATTTAAAATAAAAATTTTATTAACTTAATTATTTGAAGTATTTAAGAAGAAAACTACATAGAATTTTTGAAAAATAATTAAAACAAGTCGAAAAGTAACATTAGAGCATGTGTTGCCATATTAAGTCACTTTAATGCGCAAAAGTAATTTTGGATTTGCGTTGTGGTGGCTGTATTACTAATACTTAAATAGGATTTATTTTTAGGAAATTTTATATTTATGCGATCATTTGTATAGGAATTATGAAAGAGAAAGTAATTCCTCATGAAATTTGGTAACATGATTTTTGTTTAGACAAAACTCATTTATGATGAAGTCTATTTAAATATATACATATAAATATATATACATATATATATATATATATATATATATATATATATATATTTAAGATATTTTTGAGCAAGGCAAGTTTAAATATGCACTTGAAAAAGCGCTAAAAATTGGAATAATATGCAGAGAAATATGCATGAATATGCAAAGAAAAAACAGACAAATAAATATGTTTTCTTATATAAATATATAATAACTTTAAATTCTAACAGTTTTCAATTTTTTATAAAAAAAAAAACAAAATAAAGATATATTAAAAATATGCATAGATTTTGATATTCATGATATGCCTTATATTTTTTCTTTAAAATTAAGAATAAAAAATAAAAAATATAAAGTAGTTAATATAAATTAGTTAATCAACTCCACAAAATTTACCAAAAAAAGAAAGCGTTTTTGTTAAGAAAACTAACTTTTGTGTTCAACATATGCAAATATGTAAGAAAAAGACAGTTTTTTAAAATACTTGTGAAATATGCAAAAGCTTACTTTTCAAGCGAAAAACTTGAAAACTTGACCTGTTTATGAGCATTTAACCTATTTTCGGGAAAATTTTAATATGGGAGCTGAGTGAAATAATGATTACATTTTAATCAATTTATTGCGCTATGTTATTGGTCCAAATTACCGTTAAAACTTCAACCTAAAGAATAGCCGAAATTGTGGTTTTTAATGCAAGGACAGAAATTTACGTAAAAAAAATTTTAAAATTCAAAAAGTATTTTTCGATGTACTAATGAGCTAATTATTGCAACAAAATTATAAGCAAAGAGACATACATCTTCCCTTAATTAAGTGTTATACTTAGCGATTCTACTACATTGTGTGGCGTATGAGTAATTTGCAATTTGTTATATAAACTATTTGTCTTGGGATGAGGTACATATGTATTTCGATTGGAATAAATAAATTAAATAGCATACATAAATAAGTACATGCTGTCACATTAAAGTGAGTTTTTTTTTTATTAATTTTTGAAAATACGATTTTCAATGATACAATTTAATATGGGGTAACGTAACGTATGATTAACAAGAATATCATTGCCACATACATATGTATATCATTAGATAGTTACGAATATATGTATATATATATATATATATATATATATATATATATATATAAAATATGTAATATATATATATATATATATATATATATATATATATATATATAATTTATAAAATATTTTCCATAATAAAAATGTAGTATAAAAATGTAAGTTTAAAAAATTATATCTAGCTTTGTGTGAAAACAAAAGAATTTGATAACGTAAGTTTTTCTTTAAATGGGTTCATAAATCAATGTTAATGAAAGGATTTATATACCTTTATAAAAGAAACCAATATACATGATTAAAATTGTAACCAAAATATTTCTTTAAGTGTAGATAGGAACCTACGTATATATATGTATATGTTTAAAAACAATTTTGGCAGCCATTTTGCTTTTTTTTTGGTTAAATATTTTTCTTCTTCATTTTTATTTTATTATAAAATTTTGTGCTTTTGTCGTCATCGCTATCATTATCATCAGCAGCACCATTATCGTCGTCACTATAAAATTGTTATATTCATTTTTAGCGTTGTTGTTTTCATTCTTGTCGTAACTGCTTTTGTAGACATTTAATGCCGTTTGATAAATCCATTTATACCCATTGATGATAGTCACTCTTTATATATGTATATTCAGACAAACACAAAAAATTCCACCACTTTTTCTTTTTTAATACTTTTACAAAGAGAAAACTGTTTGAATTTTATGTTCTAGTGTTTGTGTGTGTGTGTGCTAGAGTTTTATATGTTGTTATACATACATATGTGTACGTTTGTATGTATATATATGTATGTATGTATGTATGTATGTATGTATGTACGTATGTATGTATGTAAGTATGTATAAATGTATGTATGTATGTATATTGTTTGTATATGTTGAAAAAGTATCGGAATTTTGTTTCTTAACTATAATAATTTTTTCTTATAGAGGTATTGAAGCGTATATAATTATTGACTTTTTCTATTTTCCTTGTGTGTGTATGTGTAAATACAGTTGTTATTTTTATATTTTACACTTTTTATTTTGTTCATTTTTGGATGACTCAGAGAGGGTAAGAGTATAAAGTTGGCTTTGAGATTTTATGTACTTATATCTCTTTCTGGCCGCTGGGCATTGATTTAATGTAGCATACAAATAATATAATCATATATATATATATATATATATATATATATATATATATATATATATATATATATATATATATATATATATATAAATATATAACAATAATATAATCATATATATATATATATATATATATATATAGATTAGGGTGGCCTGTAGCTCAATGCGATATGATCTGGAAAAAACTGAATTTTGTCAACTTTGACCGTCAATATCTCGCGTATGCCACACATAATCATACGCTGAGTTTCACTGCTTTCCTTCAACTTTTGATTGATCTCTTATTTTACTGGGGTATATTTGATTAAGTATTACGTATTCTGCTATAAATTTGTTTTACTACTATTTCATTATTGGTACGAAATTTTTTGTTTCGATTTTTGCCACTTCTGAAAGGCAACGAGCGAACGAATATATAAACCAAGATAACATAAGTTGCAGTAAATTTTTAATGTTTGAAGAAAGAAAAAAAAATTTTAATATTTCGATCGCTTTCAGCCATCTCTAAATTTGTTTCAATCAGCCTAAAACTTATAGCTTCACAAAAAAGGGCCAACCTAATGTACATACATACACATTAGGGTGGCCCTCATTAGTAAAAGTTTACAGAGTCTTGTTCTCATCCCCTAGAAAAATCTAAGATATGCAAAGTTTTGGACTGATTGAAAAAAAAAAAGAAATTAGAGGTGGTTTAAAGCAATCTTAAAAATTATAACTTTTTTTCCTCGATCATAAATAATTTATTTTAATAGAAATTTTATCTTGATTAATTCCACAGTTTATTACATTTCAGAAAGGCTCCAAATCTAATTTTGATTGAAATCTTATTTTACTGGGGTGTATTTGGTTGAAAATGCATAATTTATATAATTTTATTGTAATAACTATGATATTATCGATTGTTTGATTTTCTTACTTTTGATCGTTTAGAAAGGTAATTAACTTCGTAATGCAAAAAGATACAAGATCATTTAAGTTGAAATTAATTACAAGCTATTACAGTGAAAAATCACGCGAGAAATGATATAGTGTAGGTTATAGACCTTCGTGAGAACATCATAAATTTTAAATACATAATAACACTTTTGAATTATATGCAAAAAACTGCTTTTGGGTAGGTTCTTGTTTAAAAGTATTTCTAATTCTTTTAATCTTTTGTTTATTCTTTTTGTTTTTAAACTTTTTTGGAAAGTAGAAGAAACTGGCTTTAAAATCTTATACATATGGTTTGTTTTGTCAAATATTGCTCGTAAAAGTAATTCTTCAAACAACTTCTAGAAAAAATACAATATTTCCACAATTTTCCGAGTTTAACTACGATTTATTACAATCTTTTTATAAAAGTCTATGCAACGATGCAATAATTTTTAAGGGCATTTTTATTATGAATACAGCCAAATTTAGTATTTTTAAATTGGACAAAAACTGTAGAACTTATTCGATTTTACCTGTAATAACTTGCTAAAACTTTCCATACGTTTTTAATTTTATCCTCAAAAAGTAAAAACCAAGTAAAAACTATGAGAAAATATTTTCATATTAAAATATTGCAGCAAAAACTTCTTGATAATGGCAATTACTTCTGAAAGTAGTTTCTTGGTAATTAGGCGTCATTATTATTTGCCTTCTATATATTACATAAATAAGTACTCAACAGTATAATAGTACAGTAATATTTCGTTCACGTGGATCAGTTGGCTAGAGAGCTTGATTAACAACCAGAAGGTTGCTAGTTCAACCACATTCTGTTGCTGTTAGTTTTTTTTTTAACAAAATATCTAGAAAGATATTTTATACAAAAAAGGTTTTATCACTTAAAAAATGAAGTGGCAGATGGTGTAGTGAGTAAGACGTTAGTCGTAGTTATTTTTTTTTATTTGTATGGTTAATTTGTGCTAAGTTCAAATCTCACTGATGGCTGATTTTTTGTTTTTTTTAATTTTTATTTTAATTTCGGTACATATTTTTGAGTACCCCTAGAATCTGAAAATAACTGCATGAATCTGTGGACAACTTAAACAAAAATAACTAGTTGTTCAGGCAAAAAATAAGTAGTTTATTTTTGTTTCCAATTATGCCCACCAGCTTACCAGGAAAGCAAAATTTTTACAGGGAAATGAAGAATTTTTTAATAAAGTTTAGAAAATGCCTAATAAATTTTTTAGTTTCTAAGTGACTTTGTATAGAGATATCTCATTTTATTAAAAACAAAATAACATTTCAAACTTTGTAAATAAATATATGTAGTATTTTAGAAAGAAAGCAGAAAAATTTACATCAAAATCAAAGTTTCGAAAAAGAAAAGGGAAATAAATTTAATTACGGTGAATAATTCATCATTTAATTCGCTATATAAAAAAGGTGGTAATATCATTAAAAAGCTACATCTTTCTGCTTTTAAAATCAATTAAAAAAATTATAAATTGACTTAAAATTGATGAAGCTACGAGTTCTATAGAGCAGAAATTACCCTAAAAAATGGTTTTTCGTAATATCTCGAAATTTAGGGGGTATTTCAAAATTTATAAAATTTTTTACAATTTACATTAGATAATTTTCCGAGTGAAAGTAAAAATTGCCATTTTGTAGCCGCTTGTTATTTATGGTTGAACAGAATAAAAAGATAATAACCCAGAGCTTCTTCTATTGCATTTCTTAGCTTTTGGCATATTCAAGGGCCATCCTAATGCACACATTTATATAGATTCATTAACTATATAAATATATATTTATGAAAATACATATTTGAATATCTCAGTGTGTGTTCTGAATCATTTCTATGTAAAATATGTTATGACCTAATAAATGTTAATACTTTACATAATGCACATAATAACACAGTATTACAGTATTTTTTTGCATAAAAAAATCGATATATGCACGAAACTAGAGACCATACGTAGTAAAATTTCGTACTCAGTTTTTCTCCAGGACGTCAAGTTTCATCTTCAAGGGACTTGGAAGCTTAGAAGGATACACATTATTGATATATGTATATATATATATATATATATATATATATATATATATCACACGTAAATTTGTGTACCCAGTTTTTCTCTAGAATGACATGAGGACTTCAAAGTTTCGAAATATGCGCAATTTTTAAGAATATTCTAAAATATTTTCGAAAATTATATTGACTCAATATGGATGTCAAATAAATGCTACGAATCCCTGTAATATAGTTATATCTTTTATTTAAATATTGCATTATAAAAAGTTAAGCAAATATATTTTTGAAAATTAAACCCTCTAATATTATATTTATTGCTTAATTAATACTTTATATAAAAGATATTTTCGTAACATCCACTTTACATCCATATTGGTTAGATATAATTTTAGTAAATATTTCATATTTTTTTTAAAGTTCTATTTTTTTTGAAACTTTGAACTCATTTTGAGACAAAATTTGACGTACTGGAGAAAAACTGAGTGCATACTTTTATTATATATAGGCTCTAATTTAATGCACATATAGTTTTTTTATGGGTGAAATTTTTTTGGGAAATTGTTACACTGTGTAATAAACAAACACATGTGTCTAGCTTCACCTTACATAAATTTTCTTTTGTTAAAAATTGTTTTATTCAAAGTTTATTGAAAATTTCATTTAGAATTTTTTTTCGAGGAATGTAAAATAAATAAAAACAATATTGTACAAATAATTAACGTTGCTTATATTATGTAAAATTTATGTCTGTGGCGTATGAGTGATGTGTAATTTTTTCTTTTGTGTGAACAATTTATTTAAGCTGAAATGTGTTATGTCTGAAAGTTTTATAACAAATTAAACAAATAGCTATTTTTTAATAAATCTCTAGATAATTATCAAAATGTGTGCTTTTAATTATTTTAAATGTTTATGAACATTTTATATAACATGAAATTAGATAATGTGGTGTATGATTAATGTTTTATAAGAAATTTATAATCAAGGCCAGTGTTAGCTGAGTTTTCGTTTGGAAGAGAATAAATTAATGATGTCACGAATTTATAAAAAAAGATAAGGAAAATGGAGCGCGAGTGTACTCGTGGACCTTTATTACGAGTTCAGCTCTCAATCGGTTAACAAGCATTGAATGGCTTTAGGCTTTCGATGAGCTAACGATTGACGACTGTTGGGAGTATAACTAATTGATACAATCCTATCAGATAAAATTCTTTGACTCTTATTCCAGCTAACCAAAATTGAAAAACCTATAACTGCTATTAAATACAATCCGACAAGATAAATGTTTTGATTTCCGATCGGCTTACTACTGTTTGTCACTCTCTTTTTAAATGAAGATCTATGGTCTTGACTGGTTATACTCTCTTACCTGGTAGCAAATTATGATGAACTTAGTACTTTCTTATTCGAATTTATTATCTCAAACTTGATTTCTAACTTATTAAGTGAAATAAACAATATGAGCATTTTTTATATTAAACTGATGTTATACTGGTGATATATCGATTATAGGTATTTTGATGTGATTTATTAGAATTATTTGTGCTGCGATGTCATATATTTATGTCAAACCTCTGAATTACAAGGAAGAAAAGTTAAAACAAGTGTCTGTTTCTGCACTCTGAATACTGTAGGTTTATTTCTTGCAATTCTAGCAAAACTAGTAAAAAAAAAGATAAAATAAAAAAAAAAAAAAAAAAAATGAAAAATAAAGTTTTATTTGAAAAAGTAAGAAAATGGAAAGTAGTGTCATTAAAAAAATAAAATTTTTATTGAATTCTTTATTTATGTATATTAAATAAAAAATTGGAAACATCTCACAAATACAAGCATATGTTCCTTTGCATATTTTTTCACATATACCTTTATAGAATTTATTTTATCTAAGGATATGTATTAAAACAATTTGTGAGCAAGATAAATAAATATTTATAGTTTTTACCCTTGTTTTAATATCATTAGTAATTCAGCTTCTTGGTCTGCTTCTTCTGTTAATTTTATATACCCTACACCATAATATTGAGGAGGATATTATACACTTTTGCTGATGTTTTATAAGAAATTCCTCTTTTATATATATCGATCAGCAGTACATAAATTATTATAAAATCGGTAACTACATTCAAACTTCTTTAATTAGAAATATGAGTGTTAGGTATTTGATATATACATGTGTAAGTTTATTAATGACCATTAAACTTCTGTGTTAAAGCCAAGCATTTGCAAGAAAATTGCAAAATTTTAATTATTTCCTAATACTTTAAGGGAAAAAGTATTGGCACAGGAAATTGAAAATGTATTCAAATTATTGAGATTAGTTCGGTCAATGGGTCTAAATTGAAGTCATATACTACAGCGCTATACTTTCTTCGATTTAGAGCCTCTGTATCTTAATTTTATTATATTTATCACAAAAATTTCGCGAAAGATGTCAAAAATTTAACCTTTCAATATAAAATGATTTTAAAGGACTTCTAATATCAAAATCAGTCAGAAATTAAAATATACAGTTGACAAAAAAGTCACTATACTCTCAGAAGCATTTTAAAATTTCCAAAATGAAAAAGATTTCGTGAACTTCAGGGTTTCCCATAAAACCCAATATAAACGAACAATTTGATGTAATGAAGAATTAACAACTACAAAATTTATAAAGAGAATTGGGATACTAGGAAAGTAGTTAGCACTTTTTTTATTTCAGTAAAATCTCTTTAAAAAATACTGGGTGTATTTCACACACACTGCATTTTATACATTTTATAGTTTTTCGTATGGGAATTTATTTACTAAAAACTTCTATTTTCAGAGTGTTACGCTCACATATTGGTATTTTATTATTATCAAATATTTTTTTAGGATCTGAACTTTCACCGAAAAAGTACTTTTTGCTAATTTTTCACTATATCATTGAAATTATGTAAATTTTCAAATGCTTCTTACAGTGTAGTGACTTCTTTTTTCAACTGTATTAATTTTTGACCGATTTTGATATTAAAATCATTTTATATTGAACTGTTAAATTTTTTACATCTTTGGGATAAATTTAATAAAACTAAGATACAGAGGCTCAAAATCGAAGAAAGTATAGGATTTTGATCCATTGACCGAACTAATCTCAATAATTTGAATGCATTTTTACTTTCGTGTGCCAATACTTTTTACCTTAAAATATTAGGAAATAATTAATATTTTGCAATTTTCTGGCAAATTCTTGGCTTTAGTAAAGAAGTTTAATGGTCATTAATAAACTTACACATGGATATATCAAATATCTAACACTGATATTTCTAACTAAAGAAGTTTGAATGCAGTGGTCAATTTTATAAAAAATATATATACTGTGCTAATACTTTTTTCGGTCTGTGTATGTCAGTCCATGTAAACCTTATCAAACTACAAGTAAAAAATTCGAAAATAATTCAATGCAATTTGTTAAATAGGCGTGGTATGATCCACGAACAAAACTTATTGATTAAAACCTGTACATTTTTCACTAGTTTTCAAACAAATGCCATCCCAGAATAGATTTGAATTATTGTCTTTTAAATGTGTCTCAGCACAAATCTTTTATAACCTCAAATACCACACTAATTCTTTTAGGATTGATCTAAAATTGACCATAGATTAAATTCCGCAAAAATGTCAATGTGTCAATGCAAATGTAGGCGAATGGAGTACATTTTATTTAAATATAAATCAATGTCAAATTTTAAAAGTATCAGACCATAATTGACCACGGATCTCATTCAATCCTATATAACTAATCGGACTTCTACATCTACTTGGTAGTCGAATTTTGACAACAAAATTTTTTAATTTTTTAAATTTTTCGGTCTCAAAATTTGGAAGACAAGAGCGAAAGCACATTTTCAGTTTCTAATGGAATATCATGGATTACTGCGTGAACTTAGTTTTTTTTTTATTTTACACAATAAATCGGAGGAGCATTAAAAATAAATTTAATAAAAAAATTTTATGAACGTTTTGAAAATTACGCGAAAATTGCACTTTTTGCCTTTGCATTTTTTTATAGCAAATAACAATTTGTGCAAATCTTGCATATATAGGTAAAAGAACGGTGATAAAACTAATTGATCGGGACCATCAATTTAAGTCAAATATCGTTGATAGTTGAATACGGGACCCTTTTGTTATTTCACTAAGGCATATCGCCTGGACTGCGCAACATTATATATATTTGATATAATTAGCAGTAAATGTTTGAAAATGCATCAAAAAATTTATTTGTTCTTTGTCCTGTAAAAAGTTAAAAAATTTGTGGACTTGAATTCAAAAATAAACAATATTAACCCTATAAATATTTGGAAGATATCTACTTGGAAGAATTTTTTTTTCTTTTTATTATTTGGACGAAAATCATCAAAGTAATATTTTTATAATATTGCATTTTTATCAGTTTAAAGAAAATTGGGCAATAAACAATAAAAAATATATAAATTTTAAAATATTTATCCTCAAAATATCGCCCCTTTTTCAGTAAGGTGATTATTACCTCCCCAATAAATTGATAATATCCCATTGAGATCATCGGGAAGAAATTAATGCAAAACTTTTGTTTTTAAGTAACAATTTTTTCAGTTGTCGAAATTGTTCAAAAATAAAACAATATTGAAGAAATTTGTTTGTCTTTTAGCAAAAAATTTACATGTTTTGTGAGCATTTCAGTTTTCGTGCTTTATGATGTTAAGATTTATGTGCATTCATGCTTTACAAGATGTAAAAGTTTTTCTTTTCAAAATTTATTTAGTGATAATTTTTTTTAAGATACCGGAAGATAACCTTCTGGAAGAAGGTATCTTCTTTTTTTCACCTAGGTAATTATCTAGCAATATTGTCTTTTACTTCTTCCAGGCGTATTGATTTCTTATTGCTTACAATATCTCCCGATGATTATTGCGGCAATAAAATTTTTCTTCTAAGCAATACGAATTCGAATCACTTTCGTATTAATTTGATTTTAGAGAAATCGCATTTCTTTGTAATAAATTTTAATAAAATATATTTTCGAATAATATATGAGGCAATAACTTAGATAAGGAATAAAATTTTTAAAAATGGCGATTTTTTTACATAAAGGCAATTATATATATGAATAACTCATTAGGTTTTTATATTTTGCGTAATTTTTACTAGAGTTATACATAAACTTCTAGTTTATAAAAATTGTTATAAGTTCTACTTAAAACCCCTATAATTTTCGCGTCCCTCACAATGGTTTTAATGGTATGAAAAATGTTGCTTAAATTAGGAAATGTTAAAAATAACTTACTTTATACTTTGTTTTATTAATTTGGAGACAAACAAGTATAAAAAGTAAATTTTGAAATTTTAGGATTTTTTTTGTTCTTAAACCAGGGTCCGTCAGTCTGTTTGTAATTAATTAACAAAAATTTGGTTACAGTTCAGGTGACAGTTTTAAAGATAACTTAACCAAATGTTGGATATATGTTTATAATGACTTAGTCATTCACTGCGGTAAATTTGATTAAAATCGGTTCATTATTTTACAGAGCTCCCGAAATAAGGCCTTAAGTGTTTTTCCATATAGATAATTCTTGATACAGAGAAAAATGTTTTTCAAATGTTTTATATGCTTAACATTCTTATTATTGTAAAATTTAAGAAGGTTTGGTCCATTATTGGCCCTATCATCCATATAAGACATAGACTTTTCTGCTTATAGATTTCTAAAATATATGAATGTAAATTAAAAAGTCAAACCCTTCAAACAAAAATATTTATTTCAATACCTATAAATGAAATTTGAATAAAAATATTAAGGGTCCTCATGAAAACGTGTTAAACCATCGCAAACTGTGCAATGTAGTTTGCACGCTCTCAAATGAAATGCCAAACATCATATGGAAAATCTTTTGCACAAAACTTATAAGTTTGCTCAAATATGTAGTATCGCAAACTTTGTTTATATTTTATATTTGTTATATTTTTTTTTATTTATTTATTAGCAACTGCGATGTTAATTATAATAAAATCATTGCATCATATCTTTGATTTCAACAAAATTTTTTCCATTATTTTCTTAACGTTAATGTTGCACCATATTTGGAAAGGGGGTCAATGAATATGTCGCTTAAATTTCTACAATTGCATAAATGGGAAACTTATGCATTTAAATGAGCAACCTATTGCTTTATTTAAATATTTTGAACTATTTTTTTTTGTTCCCACAAAAGTGTTATGAGGCACACTAAAGGACGGAGGAATTTGTAATAAGTTTACCATTTTTTAACCGATTTTTATAATTTACTGATTTACTGATAGAAAATTATATGTTGAATACGATTTTTCATAATAAAGTGCAAAAATTAATTTTAAAGAATCTGTAAAAAAATAAAATTTTGCCCATAAAATTAATTTCAAAATTTCAGATACAATTCTGGTAACTTGAAAAATATATTTTTAATGCTCAAATAATTCAAATTCTAAGGGAATTAAATTCAAAATTTCATATTTCATTAATTTTGATCAGTCAGCTATACAATTTTATTTTGCAAAATAATTGTCTTCAGAAGACTTGAATTTTTACAAATAAGGTAAAATATCTAAAAAGGGCATACAGCTTTTCATTTCTTTAAATACAAGATAAGAATATATACTTTTTTTCAATATACATATTTAAGGTCTGGCCCATCAAATGTTGAAACTACACCAAGTCTTGGCCTTAAAAAAATATAAAAATATTTACATACAATATCCAGATATAGGATCCTACTTTGTGTATAAAAATATATAATTTTGACGGTTCCATCATAAAAGTTTTATTTTTTAGAAGGCTTAAAAAATATAGATAGTCGATTTTAACAAAAATGCGGTTTTTTCCAGTGTACATAAAAACATCAATAATTTGCAAAGTTTTTCATCTCACTACAGATAAACTAAACAACACAGACTATTGATTCTGATTCAAAATTTTATCTAAATGTCAATTAAACGTTAAGCCATTAGAACCATAGTTCCCATGCGCGAAATGATTAACGCGAACTAATTCTACATGCATTCAAATGAATTTAAATGTGTTATAAAAAAAAAGAAAAAAAAAGATATAGAGGATCAAGCCCGACCATATGATACCCCACACCATTGTGTATGTCCATCAAAATTCGTGCAAGGGTCTTATATTAAACATGTGGACAATTGTGGACCGACACCTTTACTAAGTGTAAAATATAATATACGAATTCAGAATATTACGTTAATACTAACATTTATATGAATTTCTACACTTTAGGGTGATGCACGAAAGAGGGTTTATATTGGAGCTATGGTAAATTAGGGAGCGATCCTCATAAAATTTGTCACAAACTTATTTGTGTCGAATATAAACCTGATACTATCGTGTGTATGTGATTTATGCAAGTTAAAGTGATTTTCGGAAGAGGGTTTTATACGGGAGCTTTGGTCAATTATGGACCAATTTTCATGAAATTTGGCACAAAGATTGACATTTATACAAAACTTCCTTACATATTTAAGGCATTTACGATCGTTAAACCCCTATTCCGGGAGGACATTTGTATAGGGGCTAGGTGAAATAATGGACTGATCATAACCAATTTCAATAAGCTTCGTCCTTGTATCACGGAAACCCTACGTGCCAAATTTCAATGAATTATCTTCAAAATTGCGACCTGTACTTTATGCATAAAGTTTACATGAATGGCCAGCCAGCCGTTCAGCCAGACGGACAGACGGACATCGTTAGATCGACTAAAAAGTGATTCTGAGACGATTGGTGTACTTTAAGGTGGGTGTTGGATGATTTTTTCTGTGCATTACAAACATCGGCACAAACGCATAATACCCCAACCACCTATGGTGATGTGGGGTATAATTAAGGTCTAAAAACAAAAATATTTTGATAATAGCACATACAACCTTGAAAGATATTTACAAAATACAAATTAAAGCAATATCGATATTTTTTACATTAGCGAAGACGATCGCGATCACTATATTGTTTTAACTTTTCATTGCAAAATATGTAGTTAAAAACAAAGCTTGTATAAATTTTCTTATTATTATTATTATTATTTTTTTTTTTTGTATTAAATTCGTTAGCCAATTTGTATCATTTAACCATAAACATTTTTGCAAAGATAAAAGCTGTAGGAATATCGTTTCTCCGATTTTAATTAGCGCCTTGAATGTACCTCAGCCACTTTTTAAGTAATAAAGATGTCACTATTTCGGCTCATGCACACTTTTGATGCATTTTCTTTTCTTTATTATTAAAGCCAATTTCTGCTTACCGACGTACTTTCTATAATTTTAATATCACTTATAATGCATAGAAACGTCAATTAAATTTTTAAAAAATGTATTTAATCTACTATAAAATATTTGCAAATTCATATTTTTTTGCGGTATAGGAATTCTTGCGGCTACCGAATTTATTATATTTACCATCTGCAACTTTTTTGTGCCATTCTAATTTAAAATTTTACCTTATATGTGAGGTGGACGATATATTCTTTTCTATAAGAGATATAGGCGAAAAGTATGAAGGAATTAGTGTTACGGCGAACACTAATTTTTTCTAGTATTGGGCGCATAACTTTTTATACCGTACACCATCATACGTGTTTGTGCTGATGCTTATAACGCATAGAAACAGTTATCCAATATCCACTTTAAAGTATAAAAAACGATTGAGAGACCAAGCCTATTGAAATTGGTTGCGATCGGTCCATTATTTCACCTAGCCCCCAAACAAATTTTCCCCTGGAATAGAGTTTAAACACTTAAAAATGCCTTAAAAATAAGAATATTTTAATAAAATTCGGTGGAAGAAGTTCTGAATAAGTATCAATCTTTGTACCAAACTTTATGAAGATCGATCTACAATTGACCATAGCTCCCATATAAAGATCTCATATAAATCACTTTAAGGTGCATAAATTCCATACGAATGTTAGTATCAAGTTAATATTCGACACAAATAAGTTTTGTGTAAGTACAAATAACATTGCCAAATTTTATGAGATTTGGTCCATAATTTACCATAGCTCCCATATAAACGCACTTCAAGGAATCGCCTTAAAGTGCATAAAGTCATCTAGATGTTAGTATCAACGCATTATTCTGTATTTGTATATTTTATTTTACATTTAGTAAAATTGACTAAAGGTCAAGTCCCTTTCTCGAATTTTTATGCTCGTACATATAGACTATCTTGACCAAATATATCTTTCTTTCTCGTTTGTTTATTATATAAGACAAATATTTGAACGAAAATCCCTCCCCCCTATACTAACTTCAACAGATCGTCTAAGCTAGATCGTATAAGATTTTCACGAGTATCCAGAATATATATATATATATATATTTTTTTTTTTTTATGGGGTTATATGTTACACGCGGAATGACAAAACCAATATATTCCCATCTTTTTTAATGGTGGGTATTAAGAGTATTTCCATCAAGTGATACTTTGGCTTCATTGAAAAAACTCTGTACGTGTGCTGCGCAAAAAACTATTTTTATATTAATTAACGTTTTGACGCTTCTTGGACTTTTTCTGTTAGGTACACATGAATGAGATATACCTCAAATAATGCACAAATACAGCAGCTATTAAACCTATTTTTTAATTTTGCCATACTCGAAACGCCCGCAATTTTCTGATCCCTAAGCCAAAAAATATAAAAAGACTTTTCCATAGTATAACATAACACTAGTTAGTCAATGATACACATATTAAATGTTTGCAGACCTTTTTTAACTTTCAATCGGTAATCAATTGAACCATAGTAAGTGATAATTTTTTGTCGCCCTATTCTTTAAAGTATGTACAATGCAAGGTCATCAACTAGTAATTAAAAAAATAAAAAAAAAGAAATAAGAGCTAAAGGAAATATTTCAGATATAAAATTATATAATAAACTTTATAAAAATATTTCGAACTTAATTCTTAAATTTTTATCATTCATATTTCTCAACTATATAAATTTTTGTTATTTCAAACTTAATGAATAATGTAAAATTATTCAATTTGTTATTAGCAGGGACCGGAAGTTCATGCATTTAAAAAGTGTGTTTTTGGCGCTTAAAAAAGCACTAAAAATGTTAAAATATGCCCTAAAAGAAAATAAAATATGCACTTGTTTCTTAACTTTTAGAAAAAAAAGACATAAAATTTTAATTCAGTATCATTTTGAATTAAAAATACATAAATAGTAAAGACCTTGGACAGTTTTTGTACATAGAAAATTACCGTTCGACATCAACAGACATGATGAATGCATTTTTAAATAATGTGAATCTAAAATTATAACAACTGTATTGGCAACACTTCTTTTGATGGCTATGGTCTTAATGATAGATCGATTTTTCTACAATGATATTAAGGGTAGCTCTATATAGCTTATTGTGCTCTTAGGTAGAATAATCTCATTTCAAGCTTTTTTTAAAAGAATTACTCTGTTCTCGATGTTTTATAAAAACGCATGATAACCAAAACAAATGTTTCATATACATAACTCGATATTAAACGAACTTGTTCTGCCTTCAGATAAAAAAACTAGAAATTTGACCTTAAACACTGTATTTATCTCTTTGTTTTAGGCCATCCAAGCGCTAATATACCAAAAATTTTTTTTAGTGATATGGTTTTATTGAATATTTTAGGACAATACCTCTCCGAAGCGAAATTATTTATTCTGTGTAATTTCGCATCTTAAAAGGTAATTATGGAACCTTCTGATGACGCACCTTTTACAATAATCAACGGCTTTCCGTGATTGTTAGTTTTGGAGAAATGGCTTGCCACTTATTAATTTGTCCATGGTATTTTTAATATTTTAAAACATTTTTTAGCTCTTCTTTGTCAAAATTCCACAGAATTATTTTTTTTTTCTACACAAAAAATAATTATACCCCACACCACCATAGGTGGTTGGGGTATTGTGCGTTTGTGCTGCTGTTTGTAACGTTTGTAATTATTAAAGTATACCAATCGACTCAGAATCACCTTTTGAGTCGATCTAAAGATGTCCGTCCTTCCGTATGACTGGCTGGCTGGCTGTCCATGTAAACCTAGTGCAAAAAGTACAGGTCGCAATTTTATGAAATTTGGTACGTAGAACTTTCATGATAGGTCCATTATTTCACCTAGCCCCCATACAAATGTCCTCCCGGAATAGGAGTTTTGTATAAGTTTTAATCTGTGTGCTAAATTTCATGAAAATCGGTGCATAATTGACCATAGTTGCCATATAAAACCTCTTTCGAAAATTACTTTAACGTGCATAAATCACATACACATGTTAGTATCAAGTTTCAACACAAATAAGTTTTATATAAGTATAAATTACAGTGACAAATTTTATCGCTCCATTATTTAAATAGCTCCCATATAAGCCCACTTTCAGGAATCACCCTAAAGTGCATAATTTCATATAAATGTTAGTATTAACGTAATATTCTGTATACGTATATTTTATTTTACACTTAGTAAAAATATCGGTTCACAATTGTCCACATGTCTAACATAAGACCCCTCTACGAATTTTGATGGATATACATTGCGGTGTGGGGTATGATATGGTCAGGCTTGACCGACTATGTCTTTCTTACTTGTTTTAAATTGGAATATTGCACTAAATGTGACACAAAAATATGCATTTATGGCAAAATATATATAAAAACATAAATTTTAAACAAAATATGCCTAAATATGCACTAACAAGTTGATGCCATTTTAAAGTAAATTCTCTAATTCGCAAAGATATTTAGTTTATTCTGTTCTAGAAGTTAAATCAAAAAACATAGATGAACTTCCGGTCCTTGGTTATTATTTTCATTTTCCAACAAATATCATGTTTCATATTTTGTAATATTTGTTTGTCATGTGTCGATATCTTTTTATTCAAATTTATAAACTACTCCAAAATTCATCAATTTGTCATTTCTTCTGCAATTATTTTTTTTTTTAATTGTCTATAAGTACATGCTTTTCTATTGTTTCAAAAATTGTTAGGGGACTTGAAATCTTTTATGCCGTTATAATGATTATTAATCATATAAAATGTTTTATCGTTACGAATAAAATATATAATGTAATTTTTATCTCAACACATATAAAACACCTACACAAATACATTCATGAATACATAAATAAAAATATATGGACTTCTCAGGGGAACCATTCGTTAAAATTAAAACAAAAAGAAACATTTTTACAAAAAAAAAAAAAAGGAAAAAAAAGTTTATGCTTTTAAAGTTGAAATATATTATATTTCGCCATTAATTTTTAAATTGTTTATATTCATTAGTCATTTTCTTTTTCATCTAATATATTTTCTTAATTTTCTCATTAAATTACCAACAAGTAATTATTGTCCATAAAGATAATTTTAAATAAACGGAGGAGTATTAAACCTGAACGTTTCTTTAATTATTTATGAAATGCCTGACAACAAAATTATTTATAACGTATTTGACGATGACGACAACGACTACGAGGACAATGGTGATGATGATATTTTTTTATGGTTATTTTAATAATTAATTCAACGTAATTAATTAATGACTTAATTTAATGACAAAAAAAAAAAAAAAAAAAAAAATTGGCAGACTTCGAAACAAACAAATAAATAAATGAAAATAGTTATATAAAGAAAGTTTTGTTTTGGCAAAGAATGACTAAAAATAGAGCTATTTAGCTACAGTTTTTAATTAAGATCAAAAATAATGATGCAATTATATAAATTCAGATATCTGAAATATTGGAAATGAGTGGAATAGTGGAAGGAGTGTATAAAATAAAATTTATAACATAAAATTAAATACTTGTGTATTTGATAAAAATGTATTGTTGCAAACTGTTTGATTAATTTAGATGTTGCACATTTTGTGTACAATACATGTTACGTAAAAAAAAGTATACCTTAGTAGAACCACAATGACGTATTTAATTGGAAAATAATACAAAAGGGAGATCATATCGAAAAAGCAATTAATATAACTATAAAAGAATGAATTATTATTATTATTATTGATACAAAACAAAAATGTTGATTTCAAATTAGAATACTCTTTTGCAAAGTGTTTGTCGACTGGATCGAAATATAAAAATATGAAGAAAATCCAATAGCCCCGAAAAAAGGATTTTTTTAAACTTTGTAACAGCTCACGAAAAGATAAAGCTAGGATAAAAATGTTTGGAAATGGTATCGTAAAATAAATTAAATTAATTTTCTTTTTGTTCTGAAATGAGTTAATTATTGAAATGAAAAAAAAAAGAAAATGCATTAATTTTTACTATTTTTTTGTGTAACAACAAAAAAGTAACATCAAAGATGTCGAAGAAAAGTCTATATATTAAATATATCTAAAAAAAAATTACATTCCTTTAAAATTCCTTCTAACCGCAAAAATAAAATCACAATACTATGAATACCCATTAATATATCCATTCTTTTTTTAACAAATTTAACCCCTTCTAACAAAATTTCAATTATAATCAAAACTATAAAAACCTCATAAAACATCAAATAAACTGACCCTGTAAGAGATAAAACCGCAATGAAAAGTTGAGAAACTAAAGTAAGCGAAAGAAAGTAAACAAACAATGTAAATCGTACAAATGTTCATACAACTCCAGTAAATAGAAAACATGCAATATAGACAACTGTACAAGAATAAATTACAGCTGACTTAATTAAAACAAAATATAATAACAAGAACAACAAAACAATGATGATGACGACGTAACAACCAGTCAAAAACAACTAAATAACTTCAAGCTTAAGGGAGTTAAACGAAATGGCTGAAATTTAATTCTAATTGAAGAAAACTTTATTGTAGTTGTTACCGTTGAAAATACTGGGCAATTAAATTATAATTTTTATAATATTTATTTTCAATTATAAAAATGCCCTAAAGGTTAATGTTACTAACAAACCTTTTTTAGACCAAACACCGGCGCTCATAACACTCCGGAGCTGAGTGTTTTCGGTATATTCACCTATACAACACGAAGGTTAACGAAGCTAAAAAATTGAGAGCATGGTTAAGCATAAATAAAATACACAACAAAGAGCGTAAAAAATATATTTTATTTTACATTCTAGATTAACAAACATATTCCCAACAAAGAGCATAAACAAACAAAATACACAAACACATTCAAATTTTTACGTCCTCTCTTTGTGCCTATCGCTAGTTTAGACTAATGAGATGTACATTACAGCAAAATGTATTTTTTTGTTTGTTTATTAAATTTAAATTAATGATATTGTGATTATGGTACACAGTTTTAAAACTATAGTTAAAAGAAAGCGTATTGGGGATAAAGATGAAAGTTTGAAAAATTTTATTTAAATTCCAACAAATTTCATTAAAATAATAGAAAAGTAATTTAATATATAGAAATACTATCAATTATGAAATTTGCTCTAATAATTAAATTTTATTTATTTAAAATTTATTTACTTCAAATAATTAAGGAGAGATTTGTTATCCATTTGTGATGTTTATAACGCATAGAAAAACTTATCCAACATCCACCTTAAAGTATACCAATTGACTCAGAATCACTTTTTAAATCGATCTGTCCGCCATCCAGCTGTCCGCGTAAACCTTGCGCACAAAGTACGGTCGCAATTTTAAAGATAATTCAATGAAATTTGGCACGTGGGACTTTTATGATACAAGGACGAAGCTTATTGAAATTGGCTGCGATCGGTCCATTATTTTACTTAAAGTCCCCTCGGAATAGAGTTTAAACACTCAAAAATATCTTAAAAAAATATTTTAATGAAATTTGGTGCAAGGAAGTTCTATACAATCTTCGTACTAAATTTTATGAAGATTGATCCACAATATAGATTCCATATAAACTCCTATTCCGAAAATCACTTTAACGTGCATAAATTCAGTACGAATGTTAGTATCAATTTAATATTCGACACAAATAAGTTTTATGTAAGTATAAACAACATTGCCAAATTTTATGATAATCGGTCAATAATTTACCATAGTTCCCATATAGACCCACTTCCGGGAATCGCCCTAAAGTTCATAAAATCATCTAGATGCTAGTATCAACGCATTATTCTGTATTTGTATATTTTATTTTACATTTAGTAAAATTGACCAGTGGTGTAATATAAGTCCCCTTACTATATGATACCCTACACCATTGTGTATTAGTAAATATTAGCCATTATTGCACTACGTTTCTAAATTATATTCCATCCATGAAACCTCTGATTTTATTGCAAATAAAACACAGTGGCAAAAAAAAAAAAAACTATTCGGCATAGGCGATATTAATTTAATGTAATAAATAGTACAATTTTCTCTGAATGTTTAAATTAAAAAAATGTATATATTTAAAAAAAATGTATATATGAAATTGAGTACTGCGATATTTGCTTATATTAAATTTATTTATGAAAAATATTATCTCCATACTGTCATTTATGAGCAATTTATACCAGTTCACAGAGAAAAAAATGCATATATTTGAAAATCATTTTCATAAATATTATAAATCGAACATGTCTTTTTCCAAAACTTTTTTCGTAAAATATAAAATTTTGTTCATAGATATTATTAAATTGTTCATAATGAAAATTTTAGGAATTTTGCAAAAATTTTGCTAAATCTTTGATTTAGTTTTATTGTTAAATGAAGATAGTTATACTTGAAAATATGTAACAAATGCCTTAAAATTTAAAAATTTCAAGGATAATCTGTTAAAAAATAATGTTTAGAAATTTACATAATTTTGCTCGCATTATGCAGCACATCATTTTGATAAAAAGCGCTTCTGTTCAGTTCCCAAAGTGCAGCTAAAAACCATTAAAAACTTAAAATATTCCAAAGAAAATTTCAAACATTTTTTTAAAAATTGAAAATTTAAACAATTTTTTCGGTCTTCTTGACTTTTGATTCATTAAAAAAAGTTTTAATCCTTCAGAAATTATGCTTAAATATTATGAACTGAAATCAATGAAAGCAAATTTTTATATTCATGTATGTACAAACTTTTTTCTGTATTAAAGTGATTTTCAAAAGTAGGCCTTATATGGGAGCTATATCTAATTGTGGACTGATCTTCCTGAAATTTGGCATTCCCATTCACTTTTATATGAAACTTATTTGTACCGGTTTGTATTGAAATATTGAGATAAATAAGGCATTTGTAAGTGTTAAAACTAAGGTGATCGATTTTTCGACTTTTTGGAGAAACCGGTTTTTAAATAGATTGAATAGTTGGTATTTTGAAAAAACCGGTTGCATTTTTTGAAATACCGAAAAACTGGTTGACCGGTTATTTTGATGAAGATAAGAAAATAAATATCAAAAATGAGACCAAGTTTTATATAAAGATAAACGAAATAAGTTAGGATTAGAACTATATTAACTACTTGTAGCATTTCGTCTCCAGTTTTTTTTTTTTTTTTTTTTTTTTTGATATATCGTTTTATTCAAAAAATTATTTACTAACCAGATTATTTTTAATTTTTTTAAGTATGACTTAAAAAAAAAAAACTAAAGTACTGTTATGAATTGAGCATTGTTGGATCTTTTTAGATTTGCTTTTAACTCGGAACGAATTCCTTTACAATTGCCAAAATTCTGGGTAGTTTGAATAACTGATGATCCGTGGAATTAAAATAAAATTGAAAATCTGGCCAGAAAATGTTAAAGTTGCTGTCGCATGTCACGAGTGTCATCACTGTCTTTTTATGACTGCCATCTGCATGAGGATAAACGATAAGGTTTCAAGAATTTGATCTACTGTTAATTGCGACATATCTCTAGAAGATATTGTAAGAGTTATTACAAAAATTTTGTGTTATGTTTCATTCGAACGCACACCTTGTACATATAAACAAAAATTGTGACTTAATATGGAAAAAGCGTGTCTCAATTTTTTGTAATCGACCTTACACGTAAACCTCTTTCAAATGCAACTCCTTTAAAAAATTAAGTAGTCTATTATTTAAATAAAATATAATAAGGAATTATTAATATTAATCCTTTAAAGAAATATTCCTAAATTTGCTGTCAAATATCAGTATTTAGTATATGCTTTTTGAAATAAAAAGTTATTTTTAAATCGGTTTTTTGTGCTTAAAAAAGCCGGTCTATTCGAAATTCTAAAAAATAAACATTTTGAAAAAATCGACAGTACTTCAGCCGAAAAAAACCGATTTTTAAACCGTGTCGATCACCCTAGTTAAAACCCTATTCTGGTGCAATATTTAAATGGGGGCTAGATAAAATAATGGACCGATCATAATTAATGTCAATACGCTTCGTCGTTATGCAAATTAATCATAAGTGTGCAAATTTCATCAAACTATATTTAAATTGCGAATTGCACTTTGTGCACAAGGTTCACATGGGCAGACAACCAGCCAGACGGACGGACGGACAACGTTAAATCGAAAATGATTTTGAGTCGATTGGTATACTGTAAGGTGGGTGTTGTCTTCTGTGCGTTTGCAAACATCAGCACAATACTGCAACCAAATATGCTTGCGTAGGGTATAAAAATAAGTCAATATTATATTTTTATATTTAAATAAATATAACGATCTCCTTAGTTTAGAAGTAAAAAATAGCAAACCATTAATAGAACAAAATATTGTCAGACTGTGAAACAGTTAGACAAACAGACATATAATTGAACTTTAAAAGGTAATAAACGAAAAAAGCGTACAACACGCGTGTACACTTACAATCACTCAATCGAAAAACTTACTTAACCCACAGTCACTGCCACCCACTTACCAAAAGCAAAAAAAAAAAAAAAAAATATGATAATAATATCAAAAACATATTATTTTAATATGAGCCTTGTGGCAATTAAAACAGAAAATGAAACAACAACAAAACAAAACAAAAAACGAAACAACCAGCAACACATGACCATAAAAATAACAAGAATTTTATTACAACAAATAAACCACCGATAATTTTGTTGTTTTTGTTTTATTTTTACCTGAAGCTTTTGAAAAGGTCGATAACGTTATTCGAGCACAAAAAAGTATTATTGTTGTAATAAATTTGTTCTGTAGCTTTTGTTAAGAAAATATTTTCATTTCGTTTTTATATTTTTTGTTTCTAGTTTATTGTACAATAACACATACATACTGTGTTATTGTATTCGAATTCACCCCTGTGGCAAGTATTTTTATTCATAGTATGTTTGTTACTATTTGCTAGGGCGGCTGAGCTTGTATTAGCGCCTTTTGGCGTTTCTAATGTTGTACTCGTTGGTGGTATAAATTGTTAAAAATGTTTACAATTTTTGTAAAGTTTTGTTGAAATAACAAGCCCACAATTTATTGATTAGTTTGGTAGAAAGTATTTTTAGTTTTATTTTACTTTACTTGGCCTTCCAAGTTTTTAAACTATATTTTATATTAAATACTTGTTACTGTTAATAATTTATAAGTAATAGTTGTTATAATAATTCGCTACATACACATATTTAAATATTACATTAATAACAGAAATCATTTCTGCAGAGAAATCTATCAATTACACTATATTACAAAATATGAAAGAAAGATTTACTTTTAAAAATAGATTTTACAAATAAACTGAATGTAATTACTGTATCTATGTAAGCACTAAAAACTTGAAATAATTTGCATTTTCATATAAAGTTGAAAAAGTATCGAGATTTTATATATCCTTATATATATATTATAAAAATGAGGTGTAAGTTTGTTTGTGTATCAATCACATCTAAACGGCTGAAGCGATTTTCACGAAATTTGACATACAGGTAGTACCGGTGCCAGAGGTAGTTATAGGCTTTGTCAGATTTTGATGGGATATCGCACCTACATTTTATGCCTACTTTTAAAAACATGAATTTTTTTTCAATTTTACACGTTATGAATGGAGTTATTTATATGAAATTTGACGCACAAATAGTGCTTGCACTGCAGAATGTTATAGGTTATGTTGGAGTTTGATCGGATGCCACGCCTATATTTACGCCCACTTTTTTAAAACCCTCAAAATGATGAACCGATTAGCTTAAAATTGATCGGAGCAGGGGTTGTAGTACCCCCATATAAAGCAAATATTCATTATAGCATATCTAAGGAACTATTACAGTGAGAGTCCTCAAATTTGGGGGGAACTTTTATTCTATCGCATCAAATGGGGTAGCGAAGCGCATCAGTAATAGCTAATAAATAACATATTTAGTATTTTGGATTTTTACAAAAGTTCGCACATATTTCACTTCGGTTCAGAATAAATATTTTATAAATGTAAGACAATATTAAATTAAAAAAGGGTATAGAGGAACACTTATGGAGTGATTTAAAAATCCAAAATTCAAAAAAATATTTATGAAAGATTTATGCGAGAATTAGGCCCATAGGTTATATAGGATCTTAAAAAATCTTATAACGCATTTTGGCCTATAACTTAGTTAATACTGGATCTGCTTATTTAATTTTTTCAACACAAAAATTCTTAAATAAATGTCCGATTTTTCTCTGAAAGAACGAAGTCTCTAGCTTACATAGGTACTTCAAAAAGTTTTTTAAAAAAAAACAAATATGTCTTAGTTTATTGATGTCTTTCAGTGCCCATGAAAACAACAACTATAAAGGTAAGTTTAGACGATTTGTATTTACAAGCTTCAACATATAAAAAATTTTTTAGCATATAGAATTAATATTTCAATAGTATTTCCGTTATTGTATTTTTTAAGCGAACACAATATGAAAATAATCTTCCTTTTTATACCCTACACCTCCAAATGTGCTTTAACCATTCTACCTTAAATTATACCATTCGACTCAGAATTACTTTATAAATCGTTTTCACTATGTCCGTTTTTCTGACTGGTTGTGCATCTAAACAAAGTGCATGTCGCAATTTTAAAGTTATTTTGATAAAATTGTCCTAAGGATCGATTCATTATTTCACCTAATTTCCATAAAAATATCCTCCCGTAATAAATCCTATTCCATTTATAAATTTCTAAATTATATCAATATTTTTATAAAATGTGGGAAAATATATTTTATATATCCATATAACATTATGCCAAATTTTACAAAGATCGGTTTATATAAATATAAATGTTAGCATCAAGATAATAATTGACACGAACAAATAAAGTATGTAAATGACCACATTATGACACAAGACCCTCCTTAACATATATATATATATATATATATATATATATATATATATATATATTTGCCCATCAATAACTCGTTTGTTTATGAACCGATATGAATGATTCAAAATAGGAGAAAAATATTTGTGATATAGATCGATCACAAAGAAACAAGTCCGTAGCTTATTTAGGACTTGGATATCGGTCAAAAATGCGTTTTGGCAGATATCTCTGTAACTAATAGACCGATTGAGTTCATTTTTTCAGCAGAGAAATTCAGAAAAAAAATGTTCGATTATCTTTTGCAAATGCAAAGTCCGTAGCTTATTTAGAGGCATTAGAAAATGGAAAGGCGATCGCAAAAGCCGGGGTTTTTTTTAATATCTCCGCTATTATTGAAAAAAAAATATTTTTTATAAAATACTTGTTAAATGTGCAAAAACTAACTTTTCAAGCGAAAAGCTTGAAACATTTATTTGTGATCCTTAATTAATTCAGCATCAATTAAATTATTATTCAAATATTTAATTATAGCATAATTCAATGTTATGTTTTGTGTCAAATACACATCTGCTCAATATAAGTTCGCTTTGTATAAGGAGAGGAAAAAACACGTCCTCATTCATTAAAAAATATAAAAAATCATTTCATTTTTATTTTTACCAACTAAAAAAGTAAAAAAGAAACTAAAACACCTCAAAAATATCGCTGCATTATTTGTGTTATTGAGAAAATTCAATATACGATTTACTTTTGAAGTAATATTACATATTCTTAACGTCATGCAATCGTTATTTTAAAACAAATTATACATTATAAAGATAATTTGTAATTGGATTCTTTTCAATTACAATTAAATGTATTTGTAATCGAAAATTTTGAATTACAATTGCAGTTTAATTCGTTACCATTTTCTTGCTAATAATTTAATCCTGAAAAGTGGTTTAAATTTCTGTTATCAGCTACAAACATGCTTTTTTTTTAATAAAATTACAATTGGTCTGATTCTTGTACAGCACAACAAAATAAAGGAAGTTTTTGTTGCAGACCAGTGTTATCAGTGTTATTTTCTTTCAATAACACGTAAACCATAAAATTAAGTATTTTTATATTTTTTATTTTATAAAAATTTTAATTACTTTTAATTAGTAATTAAATTATTAAATTTAAATAAATACTAGTAAGTCTAATTGCATACCATTTCTTATTCGCTCGTGACAAATTTATAATAATTCTTTTATTATATAGTTGGAATATTTATGATAAATTATTTTCAGAACCGGTTTTCGAGTTATTCGAAAAATTGTTTTCTTTAACGGTTTCGAAAACGGTTTTACTTAAAAAAACTGGTTAAACGATTTTTATTAAAAATACAAATATTTTAAAAATGTTTATTATTTTTACTAAAAAAGTGCACTTATAATACATGTCATTTGAAATGACAAGTAACATAAAAAATAAAAAGTTATATCACTCTTCTGCAGCGAGTGGCTCATGCTTAAATTTTGTATTTTTTGAATTGATAATGTTTTTAATGATTCAACTATTTACTGAAATCACCTTATTCTTGTGACAAACAATAAAAATAAAATTGACTTTTTACCTAGATTTTCCTCAATAAATAATAGTTCAAACTCGCAGAGAAAAAAACAAGGTTACAGCATTATAACAAAAACAATATTATGTTCTCATTGTTAATTTTCTTAAATTTTAATAACTCTGTGTTCATGATAACAATGTTTTTTTTTTAAACTTTGTCATTTAATGTTTACACTCAATAAAAATGTTAATGTGGTTGACTACAAAAATTATATGCTTTTAAATATTTTTACCAGAAACAAAATTTTATTAATATGAAAAAAAATTATTCCTTCTACAACCATTAAATATTTGCAGTTCTTTTCTTTTTTCTTAAACCATATAATGTTTTTAAACCATATTAACATTATTATTCCCATGACAATGACATGTTTGAAATAAACAAACATAGTGAAAATTTCATAACTTGTTTGTTTTAAATTCATTCCGTTTTTAATGCTTTAATGCTGCTTCATTGTAATTCTCATTTAGTTTATATATAAATAAATATAAATAGACAAGGTTTAGTTATACTCAGTATGATTCATGCAATATAAGATATTGATTAACTGACATTAAAGGGTTTAGTTAAAAAACATATCTTGCATTTGAACCATATATGGTGGTACAAATTAATATAATTAATGAAAGAATAATATGTGAATATTTTTTTTTTTTTTTTTGCTAATGAACACTTTTTTCTATCATTTTCTATAAAAAATTATAAAAATTTGTCTGTTTACAATATTTTCTCAAGAAAATCAATATTTGATTTATGTATTCCATTTTTGTTTATGAAATCAAATAATTGGAATTGAAAATTAAAATATTTTCGTCCCAAGTTTATAAGAAGAATTTCCAAATAACAATTTTAAAATCGTTCATTATTTATTTAAGAAAAATGTAATTTAGTGCGGAAATATCAATACTTTAACAAATTGTTTTCGTTATGTTTTCATAAACCAATTTCAAGTTGAAATTGAATTGGAATTTTGTTTCCAATTCGATTCCGTTGAGGATTTTATAAACAGGTTGAATAATAATTTTTTATTAATACGTTTTATTTTAATATATGATAAGATAGAAAAATATGACTAAATAAAATAATATGATAAAATGGAATAATAATATGAAGAATAATATGAGGAATGACATATAAAATGAAGTCATAACGTAACAATGTGGTATAATAATAAAATATAATGGTATTCATAATCTGATAGAATGTGATAATAATATAGTAAGATTGTTCAATTATATGTAAAACTAGAATCACAACATGAAAAAACTAACCATAAATTCGGAAAATATGGCTTATAATCATTTTTATTTTTCTCTGTGATCATATGTTAAAATCATAATATATTGCTCTTAAATTATAATCACTACAACAAAATTTTTTTTCTGCAAAAATCAATTAAAAATATACAAATCTCAGTTCTCAGTACTTCTCGTGTTAGACAATTGGAAATGTTACAAAACTAAACATAAAGCATTATTAGATTATAATGTATGTAAATTAAATATAAAAAGTGAGAAATATGTGTTGATTTGGTAAAAAATAAAAAAAGAATATTTCACAAAAAGCCGCTTAATCGATAGAAAAAAATCGGCCTCTCGAATTATTCGAAAATACAAATTATTCGAAACTTGTCGGTTTTTTTAAAAGCCAAAACCGGTTAACCATTTTCCGTTTTCAGTTTTTGAATACACTATTGTTTATGTATATAAGTATATATATATACTTTTTCCTGTACATACTTTATTGAAGATATTAAGAATAAATGACATTGAGAAACAATCTGATATATAAAGGAAATAGTAAAGAGGAGAAATAAAGAAACACAGGTCAAATAAAATAAATGAGAAGAACTTTATATGAGAAAAGTTCTGTAATTTTGTGTGGTTATAATGAAATGGTTCATTTTAAACCGAAAGGTACAAATGCAGTTTGGGAATATATACCATGAATTTTGAACATATTAATTGAACAACTCTGTATAAAAAATCAATAAATTTTTGTTATAACAACTTTGCCCTCGTTTAAGTAAGATGACCCTTGACCTTACGATTATATATGGTTTTTCATTTGTTTCATTTTTTATATCGGCATTATTTAATTTAAATTTATTTCTGAGAGTCTCTGCAATATCTGAAGTTTCTGGTACCTTTCCTTTTGTTTTGTGTGACAAACACATTGACACTTTTTTGTTCCTTTTTCCCTTAATATCTATTAAACATGAGGACATTTTAAGAAATACTGAAGTTTCACAAATTAATCCTTATACAGTGAAAAATTTTTATTGAGAACATAGAACATGAAAAGTAAATGTTAAAAAGAACTACCCCCTAATCTTTTTCAAAGATAAATACAATTTATTTAACTAGTATGACAATGAAATATAAAACAAAACTTTGGTACGTATTTGAATCTTAGGTAGATCAAAAATACCATAAAACTATCAAGGGTGAGCGAATAAAAAAAGTTAATGCCAAAACGAAAACTTTGTTACTTTTAAAAGTAAAATTTTTACTTTAATTTCAAAATACACACATAAACAATTGCTGTAACACATACTGCTTTTATAGAAAATTTTAACACACATGTTAAAGTTCACAAATATATAAACGTATAAGAATGTGGGAATGTGGTTGTATTCACTAATAAAACTTTTTGTCTAAAATGTACGAGGTTCAAACCAAAATATGTTAATTTCCTCAATCAATATTATTCTTGTGACATACAATAAAAATAAAATTGACTTTTTACCTAGATTTTCCTCAATAAATATTAGTTTAAACTCGCAGAGAAAAAAACAAGGTTACAGCATTATAACTAAAACAATATTATGTTCTCATTGTTAATTTTCTTAAATTTTAATAACTCTGTGTTCATGATAACAATGTTTTTGTTTAAACTTTGTCATTTAATGTTTACACTCAATAAAAATGTTAATGTGGTTAATTGCAAAAATTATATGCTTTTAAATATTTTTACCAGAAACAAAATTTTATTAATATGAAATTGCTTTGAAGTTCTGGGGGCTTGAAATCAACCTTATGATATTACATAGATTACAAAAGGTTAGTATAAAGTCAGCCGATATTATATGATATGGCTTATTTAAAAAAAAAAAAAATATTTAAACATTTTAATTCATAGCGGATTTCTTTAAAATCCTTACTTTAAAAGAATTTTCTAGTGTGCCCTCGTATTACCTTAAAAAAATTCTTAAAGGTGAATTCAAATTATTTGCGTGCTTCAATGTTATTTTGCTTTCACTATTACTACTGTAACTAAATTGTATTTTGGCCATAAAGTTAGCAAAGAAGAGATGAATACTTAAAAGCTTAAGCTATTATTAGGGTTGCAAGTTGAGTTGATTAGAATCTTTAGAATGAAAAGGTAACACAATTTTATTTAAATTTAATAATTTAACATGGAAGTATGTTCGCATGACGTTGCTAAAAATGAATGGGTATATAAGTGTAATAATTTTGCGAAGACTTAATCCTATATTACGCCATGATGTACTTATGAATCAACCACTTCTCACTGTTATTATATTATATCTTAATGTAACTATATTGGCATCAAATATTAACTTTTCATTTAATATTAGATTCGTTTTTGTTATCATTAAGTAATATTTAATTTATTACTGAATATTTCGACAAACATTTTTATGATTTTTATGATTGCAAACAACAAACGTAATGTACTCGTAAATAATGTAACTATTGAAAAAAGTTATGTATTTTAAAATTTTTAAAAATTTTGTTTCAAGTGCCACTTATTTACAAAAATTTAATTCAGAAGCTATAAATGCGGTGAAAGTTTTAAATTTAACCAGGTAAATGATTAGAGGCGAATGTTTGGTACAAGCACATACACTGTTGAGCAAAATAAAGTGCTGTTTCCTACTCTTTCTATTTACTTCATAATAATTGTCTTCTAGATGCATTACGTGCTACTTTTTTGGTGTTCAGGTATATTATTTAATTTAATAAATAAAAGAAGTTTTTGAAATATTTGCATTTCGTATTTGGGATAAAAATGTTGTATTGTGCATTTTGTGTGACAAAATAAAGTGACACTATACAACATTTTTAATTTGTTTTCCAAATTTCCAATTTTTTGTTACAAAATGGGAGACAGATGCATAAAAAGTGCTCAATTTTAATATTCTATTTACTAAATCTATTCAGATTATTATTACATTTGAAAAATAAGAATAGATCCGCTAATATCATTATGAAGTCTTCGACCACAATCCAGAAATATTTCTCGATTCCAAATCGAGAAAATTATGTGAAATTAAAATGCAACATTATAGAATCTGAGGCTAAAGAAACTATTTCGTTATACAAAATAACAATTTAGAACGAAAATTAGAAGAAATTGAGGGGTCAAAAAACTTAAAACTACGAAGTAAAATCGTAACGATATCGCAATTATTATTATAATTATAAAAAAACTCATTTACTAAGCGGAGAAATAAAGGAAGAAGTAATTTTAATTATTACTTCACCTGAGTATGATTGACTGCAACATTAATATGTTTTTAAATATTTTTATCAGGAACCAAATTTTATCAAAATGCAGAAATAATATTATTTCTACAAACATTAGATGTCACCAATACTTATATTTGTTTTTAAACCATTTCTTGTTTTGTACAGCTATTGAATGTTTAATTTTGGAACTTGTTATGTTTTCCTTAAATATAGAATATTTGTTTTTAGAATTTGTTTTGTTTTCCATAAATATTGAATGTTTGCTTTTAACCATATTTTTTTCTGCACAACTATTGAATACACATTTTTGTTTATCAGTTCAGTATTTGTCAGTGAGCAATCACGTTAGCTGTGATCAAAAATTTTTATATATATTTTTAAAATTCGTGGTGAATTAGAAAATATTTGTAAAAATAAATAAAAGTGAATTAAATGCAAATGAAAAAGAAAAAAATATAAACCTTAAAGTGACATTAGAATAATATATTGTCGGTGCATTGACGATGAATTCTGTAGGAGAAATTCAGATTAATTAAAACTAATTTTGGAAATATTAAACAAATAGTTGGTATCTATTTTAATGGAATAAGACGACTATGAATTATTTAAAAAAAAATGTATCATTAGAAAAAAATCTAAGCAACAAACATTTTTATAAGTTTTGTTTTCATTTGATTGCAGTAAAAATGTAAATGATGCTAAAGTGTTCGTCTTTTCCAACGAATTTTTAATTACAAACGAGATATTTTCTATTTTTGTTTACCAATACATTTCAAGCCAGGACTTTGTATTAGATATACATTCAAGTAAGTACTGATAAAATATTTTCGAAAATAATTTGATGATTTATTACATATTTTTGAGACCCAAATTTCAACCCAAAAGAGACATCAGAAAGTGCACACGTAACAGAGGAGCCAGTAGCTACCATTATCCGTACAGAATTTCTAAATTTTTCATTGGAAAAATTCTTATATTGTCACAACAGTTCTTTAAATGAAGCACTGCCAACCACAGAGGTATGTAGATACATCATACATACATATCGCCACCTAAAATGTTTTTTTATTGTATTATGATGTACTGATCCGAAATACATCTACAAAAAAATTTCATATTCATATCTCCAAAAATGACACCAATATTAATAAAAATCTAAAGGCCGTAACACAACAACGTAATAACTTTTTTTTAACTAGTAAATTTTTTTCCTCTTATTTTGAAAAACATGTAATATACTCATTAAAAAAATAATGAAAATAATAATTTCGAATTAATGTGTTTTATTTTACCATTATAAAGTAAACTCGTAGTTTTTTATTACAATATGATACAATAAAATCATAATATGGTAAAATGGGATTACAATATGATAGGTTGGTATCGTAATATGATAAAATAAAATCATATTATGATAAACTTTATCATATAATATGGTAGAATTTGATAACCATATTATAAAATACGATATGATAGAATTGTATCATGATAAAATCGGGAGCAATATTATGAAAGAATTTAATAATATTATTAAATAGAAACAGAATAAAATGGAAACATAATAATAATTATTTACAAACAAATTAACTTTTAACTGTAATTATATATTCCAATCATAATATGTTTCTCTTAGATTATGGTCACTTGAATCATATTTTTTCCTGCGTGTACCCTAACTGTCCAGATAAAGTGCAAACAAATGGGTTTCAAAAGTACCAATACATGAAAATATTACTTATATCCTATAAACATTTGGAAGACATTTTCCTGGAGTAAATTTACGCAATATCGAAGCAATGTGTTTCTAATATTGTATTTTTATCAGTTTAAAGAAAATTAGGCAATAAACAACAAAAAATATATAAAATAAATTGATGATATCCCATTGAGATTATCTGGAAGAAATTAATGCAATACTTTTATTTTTCAGTCACAATTTTTTCAGTTGCTGAAAAATTGTTCAAAAATGAAAAAAATATTTAAGAAGTTTGTCTTTTAGCAAAAAATTAATATTTTATGTGAGCGTTTCAGTATTCGTGCTTTATTAAGATTTATGTGCATGCGTGCTTTACAAGCTGTAAAAGATTTCTTTATTATATTAATTCAAGGTTTATTTAGTGATAATTTTTCTACATATTTATTATATCTTCTAGAAGACTATCTGATGTTACCTTCTTTTTCTGACCTAGATGATTATTTAGTAATATTATCTACTTTTCTTCTAGGCATCTTGATTTCTTATTGCTTAGATATATCGCTTGTGATGCACAATCCCTCCAGATGGAGAAAACTTCCGCAAAACGAAGTAATACGAATTCGAATCATTTTCTTATTATTTCGCTTGTTGGGTATGAGCTGCTATTACAAAAAGTTAAAATTTCAGCCTTTCCATGGCTGTTTCCAAAATTTTTTTCGGTTTTTAAAATTTTTTAATAAATTTTTGATTTATTCATCTAAATAACTTTATTTTTGGATGATTCTGTGACTTTCGCTTAGAATAGTTACTTCTAAAATTCATATGTTTGAGCTTTCTCTTGGCGGTAAGAGTAAAAATAGTTATAATTAATTCTCTCTTTATCTCTTCGGATGATGAAATCCATTTTATTTTGGCGAGAATATCGATATCGTTACGATTTTACTTCATAGTCTTGGGATTTCTGAAATTTTGAAGATTCTAAAAATTTGCATTTTAAAGAGCAAAAATATATTAGTTTCACTTCATTTTATCGATCTGCAAACAAGAAATATTTCAACTGTAATCGATGACTTTACAATAGTATAGGCGGATCTATTCATATTTTTCAAATGTAATAATAATTTGATTAGAATTTAATAAGATTTTTGAGATTTTTTGGTGCATCTACCTTCCATTTTATAATAAAAATTTGAAAAAATGAGAGCCAAATTAAAAAATTTAGTAAAGTGTCACTTTATTTTGTCGCACAAAATCCACAAGCAATACAACACTTTTATTCTAAACAAGAAATGCACCTATACACAGAGAAAAAAAATTCATATATTTGAAAATCTTTTTCATAAATATTATGAATCGAACATCACTTTTTTTCCCCAAACTTTTTTCATAAAAAATAAAATTTTGTTCATAGATATTATTATATAGTACTTAAAGATAATTTTGCGAATTTTGCAAAAATGCTGTTAAAATTTTAATTTAGTTTTATTACATTTGTTCAAATTCTAATTAGTCCTATATTACTAAAAATGCTATGATTCAGAAAATATGAAAAAAATGTTGATTTTTTTACATTTTAGCGACAATTCTTTACAAACAAATAATTAACCACAGAATTTGAAGCCCATTGTTTCAATATAAATATATGAAGAAAAACATATCATTTACTTTTAAGAAAATTCTATTAAAAATTATGGTAAATAAAATTATTATTTCCTAAATCTCACATAACTTTTGCATTGAATATTTTTTTTTACTTAAAAATAAAAAATTGCGCACTAATGGAATATGTGTCACAAAATTGTGCAAATAAAGAACTTGACTTGGCAACAGAAAAACAATAGAAATAAATTTTGGACAATTCATAATGGATTTGTTTTCCAATTAATTTGAAGCCACACTACTACTTCCTATTTTGGCTATAAACTGTTCAGTAACAAATTTAATATTTTTACATCTTATGTTCTCTATTAAAAATATCATATAACAAAGGAATTTAAAAATTATATATTTATATATATTTTTGCTTGACTATTTCCATTTTGAAGAAATATAATAATTCAAAAAAAGGAATTACTTTTATATTTCAAAATATTTTTCTATGCCTCTTTTTTGTAAATTATTTTTTCATCTCTTATTAATGTGTCTAATATACTTTAGAAGGGATTTTTATATGTATTATTTTCAATATTCCTACAAACTCAAAATATTTAACAAACCGAATATACACAACATGAGTGTTTTGATTTATGCCGAAAAGGCCTTAAATTCATTTGCATTTTACTAGGAAAAAAAATAAAATTTATTTTTCTAACAATCGATATCCGAATAATACGTACATACTCAAAAACAACAAGGAAAAAAAACCATTAAAACTGTGTTAAGGCAAAATAGTTATATGAAGGAATATTTTACTATTTAAGGTGTGTTTTTCATATCTACCCTTAGTAAAATACACGCAGAGAAAAAATATAGTTGTGGTATTATTACGGCAACAATAATATGTTTGCAGAAAAAATCGGAAAAGATATAAGTACTTTCAATAATATTGTGTTGAAGATGCTAATATTTATATTCAAATTGTATTATATTGTGGAGATCCCTGTTGAATATTTTACTATAGTTGTCTGAAACATATTCCATTTTTACCAAAAAACAAATTATGTCAACTATACAGAAAATTTTATATTATAGAAATTATAAAATGTTGGAAATAAACATAATAGTTAGCCTTTTACAAGTGGATATGTGGAATAAAACTAGAAAATTATGTGAGAGACACTTCAAACTATATTTTCCAAAAAATTACTCTTCTTTTTTCAAAACACGAAAACAAAATATATTTGACTACATATATTATTAACATACGGTTGAAAATTTCATATTTTGTTTGCTTTTGAATATATTTTATTTTTGAATATTTATTTTTCAACTATAATATCAACTTCATTTATTATCTCATTTAGTTTACTTAATTTAATAAATATAAGTATATAAGGTTTGTTTACATCTGGTGTGATTCAAAGAATATCAGATATAATCTTTTACAATATCTCATAATATGACAAATTTGAATCGTGTTATTAGTAATCTTAATAATTTTTTTATACAGTAACATAAAAAAACATAGTAAAAACATGGTTACAGCATTATCACTACAACAATATTATTGTTAATGTTCTTGAATTTTAATAACTCTGTGTTCTTGATAAAAATATTTTTGTTTGAACTTTGTCATTTAACGTTTACACTCAATGAAAATTTTAATATGGTTGGCTGAAAAAATTATATGTTTTTAAATATTTTTACCAGAACCAAAATTTTATTAATATGAAAAATATCATTACTTCTACAACCATTAAATTGCAGTCTTTTTCCTTGTTCTTAAATCATATTCAGTTTTTAAACCGTATTAATATTTTTTTACATTACAATAAATTGTTTCAAGTAAATATAATTCTTATATAAACTTAGTGGAATATTTCAAACACAATATCCATAAATAATATATATATATATATATATATATATATATATATATATATATATATTACTTAAGGATATTGTGTTTGTTTTTCAACTTATTGTAACTTTTATTTGGTTTGCAAGGTTTGCTTATACTCGGTGTAATTCAAGCAATATAAGATATTGATTATCTACCATTAAAAGGTTTAGTTAAAAAAACATATCTTGCATTTGAACTATATATGATGGTACAAACGAATGTAATTAATGAATGAATAACGTATAAGTTTTTGCTTTTTATCTTTTTTCTTTTTTGGCTAATGAACATTTTTATCCATTATTTTCAAAAAATAATAATAATAATAATAATAATAATAATATATATATATATATATATATATATATATATATATATATATATATATATATATATGATAAGATGGAATAATAATATGACAAAATAAAATAATATGATGAGATTTTATAACTGTATGATAACATGGGATAATAATATCATAAAATGGAATAATATAAATAGTGGCTTAATAATATTTTGAAATGGAATCATAATATGAAAATGTGGTAAAATAATACAATAACATCAAATCATAATCTGATACAATGGTGTAATCATGTAATAGAATTCTTCAATTATCTAGTAAAATTATAATCATAACATGAAAAAGCAAACCCTAAAATCGGACACAATATAACAAAATAGAATAAAAAATACTTGTAATCATAATCATTTCTGTTTTCCGCTGTGATCATATCTTACAATCATAATATGTTGCTCTTAGATTATGGTCACTACAAATATATTTTTTCTTGCGTGTAGAAGGAGAAAATCAGATCATATCGCGATAAAATATGCACATGTTAAACATATTTTAAGTCAGTCATTCAAATTTTCAAAATGAAGATTTTGAAGGAATATATGTTAATTTTTAACATGTTTAAATCTTAAAAAAATAACAACTTATTAGTTCCTTTCATAAGATTTTTTTTAACGGTAAAAAGCAGCAATTGGGATTGGGAAAACGGATAGATACTTCAAATGACCACTTTAAACAAAATAATTCTGAAGGTATATTTTGGCATTTTGAAATGAAATGAATAAATCGTTTTAGTTTTTGGTGAACTTTAAAATTAATATAAGTAATAATGTTCTATGGTAGAAAATGTTTTTCCCCTAGTGAGAATAATTCCTACTTCTCTTATGTGAAAAGAAAACTTTATAAAATATTGAAAATTTAAAATGTGTAAACAGAAAAAGCAAGAGATATGATTGAAAAAAATTTAAATGTTTTGATTGCATTTTGAATTCATTGTGAAAGTCATACTCTGTTTTGGGAAAGGATGTTTAAAAATGAATATGAAGTATTTTAAAAAATGTAATGAAATCATAAGACATATAAAATTTGATTTTAATATTCTATGTAAATATTTTACAATATTTATATATTTTACAAAAAAATTTGAAAACTTATATACTTTTGTTATAATTTTCAACCGTTTCACACAGACCCAAAGATAATAGTTTTAATTAGTTAATAGGGAAGTAAAAATATGTTCCTAAAATAAAAATCCCCAAATTAGCGCCTATTTTGAAAAAAGCGCTAATAGAAAAAACGACAGTTTTGGATTGCCAAAAAGCGACTTAACGCGTAAGTCGCTAAATTGGCAACTCTGGTCGTTCTATCTAAAATTAAAAATAATATTTATTAAAAAGGATTTTAATTATTTTTGCTTAAATTCTTTATGTATTATAATTTGACTACAATAGATATTAGGTATTTTTAAGTACGACATTTACTTGTTTGCTTTTGGTTTTATTTTAATTATTTTGTAACCTTTTAGATTTCTATTGATTAGTGAAACTACCCAATAGCTTAGAAAATAATAGTTGATAATTGACGATTGCAAGAGTTTGCCGAAAAATGCTGGGACTATCTAAATTGTTATATAAAATAGGCACTTTGGGGACCACATTCACGTTTTTACATTCGGGCAAGTTCATGCCCAAACATAACTTTTCGTCTTTCAAAGTTATAGGTTATCTTTAAAAACAATCTACATATATGACCACAAAACTCAAAAATAACGACAAATACACGACTTATATAAAATTTAAAACAAACGTCTTGAAATACATCTCTGAGGCACCAATTTACATTATAAAATATTGTTATATAATTTTGTAGTAGTGCGATACAGCTCTTATATATAAAATAATGCCTTGTCAGACTGTCAAAGTTGCCATATTATATTTTTTAATATATGGTCTTTTGTTACCATTTATAAAATACATTGATTTTTTACAACTTCTCAAATTATTATTTTGGAATTTCTGCAAAAAAAAAAAAAAAAAAAAAAAAAAATGGATTTTGTTAAAAAAAAATTGTCCATAATATGATAAGAGATCATTTTATGATTCTAATTTTCATATTTCTGTCCATAAAAATTTTATAGTAACTATATAATCCAATAATAATATGTTGCTCTTAGATTATGGTCACCGCACCATATTTTTCCTCTGCGTGTAAATATTAAAAAAAATTCAAAAATAGCAAAAAAAAAAAAAAAAAAAAAAATAAGACGTTCTTACCTTTATTTTCAAACGAATGTTAACTTAGGTGAAAATTGTATTTTTTTTTTTTTTACTTATATCTGTAATCTTGCAAAGTGAGAAAATACACTTTACACAAATTCTACATTTTAGGTATGTATGTATATGGCAACTAGGGTTTGGGGTTTCCCGGGAAACGAGAATGAAAAATTATAAGAAAAAAGTACTGATTTCTTATAAAGAACATTAAACAGTATTACAAATCATAATTATTTAACAAAAAATAAAATAATATTAAATTTTAATGCATCTTTCAAGATTTAAACAATTTTAAATATTTTATACAAATAAAATATTTAAGAATCTATTGTAAGTTATGCTAAGAACTGCATATATCAGATTTTTAGGTTAATTAGTTTTTTATGCCAAAAATAAGAAAAAAAATAATAAAAAATAAAAATAAACCCTAATTTATATATAAATTTCAAAACAAATAGTTTTTCTTATCGTTTTATTTCCATTTTATCTTCATCTTATATTATTAATTAATTTTTTCTAATTTAGAGATGTAAAACACAATTTTGGAAAATATTTAAAATTGGTTCTGTTAATCGTTTTAAAATCCTTAGTTAAGTTTGAATTTTTTTACAATGGTGAATATTTTCGAATATTAATATTCATTTCTACAAACCAATAATACAATTAAAAATCAAAAATTTAACGTGCCAAAAGTAAAATTGTTTCGAAATTTCATTAAATTCTTAAGACCTTCTATGATGAGAAGTTATGATATAAAAAATACCAGGTAGTTTCATTTCAAAATATTTTCCGACATATTAACATTTGTGCTACCATATTCAGGAGCAAATATACATTTTTTTATACTTCAAAAAAGAAAGAAACTAAAATTTATTTCAACAAAAATAATCTATTTAAATTTAAACATTTCTAAATCTGAAATGCTCTAGAAAAAAATTAAGAAAAGCTTTACCGTTTTACACCTATTCACCAAGAACATTTGAAAAAATGACGTGGATAAACAAGACGTTTAAAGATTTTAGAATTGTGCAGTTCAGATATTAAACGGAAACTTAATGATGTTATAATTTTTCACAAAATGATTTGTAACATTCTTCAGTTGCAGTTTCAACACTTATTTGCATTTTTAAAAAAATCACCATTGACCCCAAAACTTTATGTGATTTAAATGAATCTCTTCCGTGGATAATTAAACCTTTTTTTCCAAGATACGTAATCTCCAAATACAAATATAAATGTTTTTAAATAATTTAAAACATCACGTTTGTATTGAATTTTTGGCAAATCTTAATATTCAGTATTACCATTTAAAAATGCTTTTAGTAAGTAGGGTGTGTACAATAATAATAATAATAATAATAATAATAATAATAATAATAATAATAATAATAATAATAATAATAATAAAAATAATAATAATAATAATAATAATAGTAATTATAACAATAATAATAATAATAATAATAATAATAGTAATAATCATAATAATAGGGTGCCCCGATGGCCTAGTTGGTAGTGAGCTAGTCAGTCTGGGGGTTGTGGGTTCGATTCCCACCAGAGACTCTGGTCTGTTTCACTAAAACGAGCTAAGGTCTTCGTTACTCCTCTCGGTTTTTAATTAGAATATAATTTGTAATTGTATTGTAATTATAAAATGAACAAATAAATGATGATGATGATAATAATAATAATAATAATAATAATAATAATAATAATAATAAATTTTCATTGAGGCGTTAAAAACAGTAATGTTTTTGCTACAAGATTTTAAAATCATATATTAAATTAATATTAAATTTTCCGTTTTCCCCATAAAATTAAAAATATCTCGGGAATTCCCAACGACATTTTTCCTGGAAATCCCGGGAATTCCCGGACCCAAAACCCTAATGATGACTAACTATAAGACCAAAAAATCTAAACTTATGTAAAATATAGTAACCCAGCTGACAATGTTCAAACGATAATGATATTTCTTTTCGAACATTTCGTGAACATTTCTCTGACAAAACATTCTAAAACGACTATCGTTGGCGATTCGTATATAAGCTCCTTGAGCTCACTCGTTGCTCACTTTGTGGCAGTAAATATTTCGATCTCCAAGGGTCGCCTATCGTATTAATAGAGAACTATTAGCGACATTATGAAAATAATTCGATATTGATATTACTAACCACTTATGATTATTATCATTGGCAATAGTTCGAAAGTGATAGTTTTCTATTTTGTTTCAATTCCATTTTGTTTTATACTAAAATTAAAAGCTAATTTAATTTTTCAAGATATGTTTTATTTCAAACTTAACACAATTTATCAAATATGAAAGAAATATAAATGTTTTTCACTATAGGCTGGTTATCAGGTTTTGTGATTATGTGATTATGTTACAAAGTGTATTTTATTTAGAAAATTGAAATATTGCGATATCGATATGTTTGAAATTCTCCAAAATTACGCGAATGTTTAATATCGAGAAAATATCGAGAAAAGTTCGATGGTACAAACATTCATAATAAATATATTTCTCAATATTTTCTCGAACATAAGAGTTTCCAAAATTCTTCGTTTTTAGCGAACATTCGCTAATATCGAAACTCAGGTTAGGTGGGAAGAAACAAAGTTTTTGTCACTTTAGAAGGCGTGTGTGTGTATGTAGAATGTTTCAAAATAATAATGTTGTGTGTGATGGGTGTGCAAAGTTGTAGTTTTTGCAATTTTTTATTTCAATTTAACTTTACTAAAGTTAGTCTTTAGAGCAATATGTGGATGAACGGATAAGTTGAACTAAAAATTCAACACGAACTCTCTGAAAACAATAGACGGTATATTGTCTAGGAGTAAAGTAGAATCTCAATTTAGGGAAAAAAAGTATACAATTTAGAATTTAATGATTTTAAATCCAAAAGGTTAAAATTAACTAGACAAAATTTTTTCTTCAAAAATCAATGATTTTTTTTATATTTTGTTTATTTTAGACAAGAGGGAACTTTTAGGGAAACTTGTAAGAAATTTATGGTTACTCGGGTTTGCAGCTGGGGTAAAACTAGTCATGTCCAGAGTTCTTACATAGTTCTTACTGTTCTTATTTTTATATTCTATTCTTGTTTCTTTATTTCTATTCTCGTTTCTTTATTTTCCACTTTATATATTTTCTTTTTTAAAAACTTTATTTATTGAGCCACTGGCAAATTGAAAAACCTCCATGTTACCTTGCCGATTCTACACTTATTTGCTATCCCTTATTGATTCTGTAACATGAGATTTGTTTTGTCCCTGTATTTTCTGAGCAAAACTTTCCAAGCAAATATTTTATCACTTGGCTCTGAGCAGTGCTTACCTCCTACCAATTCAACCAGATTGTAAATCTAGCTGAAACTTTTAATCTTACTGATTGTAAATCAGTTTACCATAAGTAATCAATTCAACCAACCTTATTATTTTTTCCCCCTAACACTTTTCGGTTAGTCCTTTTATTTTTTTTCTTTTTTTTTTATTAATCACTATCACTGTCGAACACCCAAGAGAGAGAAGAGAGAGATTGTAACTTTATACTGGCTTATATACATTTCTTAAAACTAATATAATAGTAATTTTCCTGCACTTTGGTCAAACCGATAGCGGTTGTTGCATCGAAACTTCCTTTCTGTTGTCTTCTTTATATTCGCTGCTGTAAAAGTTTCGTTGATCTGTATATGTGGCTTCTTGTTTCATTATTTTGTCTCCTTCTTTCTTGCTGGGTTTGAATCTTTTCTCTGCTTCGCTGATACTCTTACACTCCTGTGTATTTCTCCCTGCTGCTTCTTCTCTCTTCTGTGGTGTTTCACTCTTCTACCTCCGTAATTCGTCAGTTCTGCTACTCGCCTGCTCAGCTGTGACGATGTAAGCATTTACATCTTCACTCTGTTTTTTTCCTTGATGCTTTCTACTGCTACTTCTGCTTGCTGCGTTTTTCTCATAGTTAACCCTTAAATGGCTAGCATGGCCATTTAAGATCAAAACCACCACCTGTCCCTGACCTGAGTGCTTTTCCTCCTGCATACCTCAGCGACCTCCGGAACATCTGAAATGAAAAGAGTTACATAGGTGAATGTAATTCGCCCCCAATCTAGATGGATATAATTCATCTCCCGCCAATAAAACTCCAATATATCATTTATTTTCTTATACTATGTTTACATTTCAAAATGTTATTCCTAATAATTATGTGGGTCAAAATTCCAAGAATTTTGGTCCTCACAAACTAATATATAAAATTCAATTTTATCCAAAATAGGAAGACTTAATCTTTTGAGTTCTTTAGAAATCATTCTAAAATATATATAAGACTTTCATACTATAGAAGAAAATCAGAATTTTTACATTTTATCTAAACAAATATTAAACTGTTTCCGTTTTGATCATTGAAGTAGCAATTATTTTAATTTTAAAAAAATTTTCTGAAATTATTCTTTGGTATTTATGCTTAAATTTAAAGATGTCTAAGTAAACTTTTTAAAATAATTGGTATACCATACATGCAGAGAAAAAATATGGTTGTGGTAATAATAATCAAAAAGCAACATATTATGATTGGAACATATGGTTACAATTAAAAATTATATTGATTATAAATTATAATTATTATGATTTCATTTTATCATACTTTAATCGCATTTTTTCATAATATAATTAGATTGTATCATAATATAATCCCAGTAATAAGTTTTCTCTACTAAATTTATTAAAATATAACTCATAAATAAATTATTATTTTTATTAGTTTTTTGTTAAGTTCATTAAACATTTTACAAAGGAGAAAAAACAGAGAAAAATATTTATGAGATATAAATATTAATTTACATATTAATTATTTACATAATAATTAATTACTTACATATGAATATTTACATGTCAACTTAGTAAAGTATTTTTATTTTTCCTTTGAAAATGTAGAACATAAAATTCGGTTTCAATGATTTAAGCGTAATCGAAAAATAAACATCCTCGTGTTCTTCTTAATTTATTGATGGTGCATTTAAAATCCTAAAGTGAATATAAAGAGATTTGAATGCAAATGGAAATAACAAAATTATGTCAGTGTCTGGATTTTTAATGTAGTATAAAATGCCACTTGAAAGTTTTGAGTTTTTACCCTTTTTTATTTGTATTTATTTCATTTATTTTTACAAATATTCACTATTTTATTCGTGAACATTCAACAGTTGTGGAAAATAAAACATGGTCCAAAAACAAAGATTCTATCTTTGAGGAAAACACATCATTTCTAATAACAAATATTTAATTGTACAAAACAAAATATGGCTTAAAACAAATAAAAATAGTTGCAACATTTAATGATTATAGATATTGTTGTCGTAAGTATTCCGCAAAAAAAAGGTTTTTGAAAGATCTTTGAATTTAAGCCTAAGCCTACTTCGGTGAAATAAAACCTTTTATAAAATTTCTATCGTAATATCTCAATTACCTTTTATGTCATCATTTTGAGAGTGTCACGGAGAATTTAAAATTATAGTTTTTATAGTACTTTTTAGTATATTATCAAAATATTTTACTTTTTGCTGAATTTTAGATAAACCTAATTTGGGGTACCTATATTATTTCGAAAAAAAAGGAATAACTGTTAAAAGAATTCTATGTAACCCACTTTTCACTTAAGACGAGTCACTTGGAGATTTCTCTAAGACTTGTTATATAACTATTTCATGACAAGTCATAGTTACTGTTGACTTTGTCTTTTGTTCCTTAACTAAAAAAAAAAACGAGAAAGAAAAATATAGTCGGTCAAGACCGACTATATGATACCCTAAACCATTGTACGAGCATAAAAATTCGGGAACGGGAATTATATTACACCTGTGGCCAATTTTACTAAATGTAAAATAAAATATACAAATACAGAATAATGTATTGATACTAACATTTAGATGATTTTATGCACTTTAGGAGCTATGGTAAATTATGGACCGATTCTCATAAAATTTGGCAGTCTTGTTTCTACTTATATACAACTTATATGTGTCGAATACAAACTTGACGCTAACATTCGTATGGGATTTAGTCACGTTAAAGTGATTTTCGGAAGAGGGGTTTATATGGGAGCTATGTTCAATTATGCACCGATTTTCATAAAATTTGATACAAAGATTCATACTTGTACAGAACTTCTTGGTATCGAATTTCATTAAAATGTTCTTATTTGTAAGGTATTTTTGAGTGTTTAAACTCTATTCCTGGGAGACATTTGTATAGGGGCTAGGTGAAATAATAGACCGATCACAACCAATTTCAATAGGCTTCGCCCTTGTATCATAAAAGTTCCACTTGCTAAATTTAGGTGAATTATCTTTAAGATGGCGGTCCGTACTTTGTGGACAAGGTTTACATAGACTTCCAGCCGTCAAGCTAGTCAGCCCTCCAGCCATACGGTCATCATTAGATCAATTTAAAAAGTGATTCTGAGTCGATTAATATACTTTAAGGTGGGTGTTGGATAACTTTTTCTATGCGTTAAAAACATCAGTACAAACTCATAATACCTCAACCACCTATGGTGGTGTAGGATATGAAAAAAAAAATCTGCGACATCCCATCTTTATAGATATTTATACATACATATGTCAAATTTCTTTCAAAGCACACTCAGTCAGCCTTTTTGACCTTAAAATGTAACTTGTTAAATATCGATGGATATTTCTAAGTGAAACATTAGCTCTTAAATATTCTAGTCAATATTATTGGGATAAAACTACTTATTTTTATTAAAAATATTTCGATGTGAGTTCATATTATTTCTCTTTTTAAGGGCGAAGGTGCTTATTTCATAAAAATTAAAAATTCTTGAAGGTTGCACTTGTTCTAACAGTGTGCTATTTTACGATATTATGCTTTCTTTGACTAATGAATAGAGAAATCGTTTTACAAAAAAGGTGATCATTTTAAATAATCTACTATTATATATGTTCATAAACATTATAAGGATAGTTTTTAAAAATAATACTACAGAAATATTTTAAATATATATTTAATTGTAAACTTTCTGAGTACAAAAACCTAAATAAAGCTGTACCTAATGCTACAAATAAAACCGAATACATATATATTCATACCTTGATTTGTTAAATGTAATTTAGGCCAATGTAAAATTTCAATCAAGATTCTTTATTATAATTTTTTATTTTTTTTTTTTCTAAAACCCTTGAAAATGTCAACAAAATGAAAAGGTAATTTATAATACTAGCAATATAAAGAAAAGCAAACAATTTTAAAAAAGTAAATTTTTTTATAATTTAATAAAATTAAAAATTTTTGTTGTAAAAAATGAAAAAATAATTAGAGATGAAAACAATTTGATAATTTAAGGAAAAAAAATAAAACTCAGACACTTAAAAGTTTATATAAATCAACATACGCAGTTAGAAACTGTAATAATAATAAATAAATAATATTAAAAAAAGAAATAAAACAGAGGGTGATTTATCTCCAGGGGGGGGGGGGGGGGTGGTAATAGAAGTTTCAAAATAAAAAAAAGTATACATATATTTTCAAATTTTAACTTACATAATTTAACTAAATTAAGTAAACAATTTTATTGAGTTTGTGAAGAAAACATTTGATGTTTTAATCCCCTTGGATCCGTACCTGAATATAAGCAGAAAATTTAATCTAGATAAATGAAATAAATGTCCTTTTATTTGTATGTATGTGACAAATGATAAAAGAATTGGCAAATTATGGGTCGTGCTTGTTTGTGTTATGTGGGTGTTACTATAATGGTATATGTGTATGGGCGATTATTATAGATGTTCAAGACCAAAGAATTACTTGATATCCTACATGTTTTAATACACATATAATTTTAACTATTCCACAGATTCATACGTAATATTATTTTTTATATTACTCATTCGTACAGATGGTTCCAATAATCTACATCAGGAGTTCTCACAAGATCTTGCTTCGCGACCTCTTCTTATATAAGCTTGACTAGTTTAAAGATCGGATAAAACGTTATGTAAAGATAAAATAATTTAAAAATAATATTAATAATTGCATTATTTTTGCTTCATGAGATCATTAAAATGAAGAGACTTCTTCGTATAATGCATATATTAGATATTATTCTCTCTATGGACAAAAATGTGAAAAATATAGTTTCACATAAAAATGTATGATGAAAATTGTTCTAATAGTTTTAGGGCTTCGGAGCCAACAAGCAGATAAATTTTTATACAACTCAACTAAAATTCTTTGATACCTGTTGATTTAAAATTAAATTTAACAATATGAGTTATTTTAAATTATTTTTGAAATAAATTTGATATTTTATCGATATTTATATTGAAGGGATTTTTCAGTCTTTAAACTAGAAAGTAGTTTAAGCAAAGTTTCTTTCTATAGCTCGTAAACTTCTCTACAGAATAAAAGTTTTGTGTATTCAGCATTGACCAGTAGCACAAGTCGAGCAAATTTTAACAATCTCATTTCACAGGATATTATTCTATGGTTAAAATTTGGGAAGGCGTAATGAAAGGAATTTATAAAAACATTTCTTGGCATAATATATTTGCACAAAACAAGAGCAGTGTTTAATGTTATAAAGTGAAAATTTTCATCCAATTAAAGAGAAGTATTTATTATTATTATGATTATTATTTTTAATTAATTGCTTTCCATGCCTAATCGTAAAATTTTCTTTATATTGTCATTGAACAGCATGACTTTCTTCATTTGATCATTGCAGCCTTTATCAAGCATAATATTTTCAATCGAAGTAAAGCACAGATTCCTACATTGGTTTTTCTTCCAGCTAGTTTTAGTTTAATATATATATATATATATATATATATATATATATATATTATATATAATATATATATATTATATATAATATGTATATATTATATGAATATATATATATATATATATATATATGTGTATATATATACATATATATATATATATATATATATATATATATATGTGTATATATATACATATATATATATATATATATATATATATATATATATATATATGTAATATTCTCGTGTCACGGTGTTTGTAAATGAACACCCCGACTAGACCAATTTTTATGAAATTTTGTTTGTGTATTTGCTAGGTATGAGAACAGGTCGTAAAGTATATTTCATATCGTAAAGTAGGCCACGGAGGATAAAAGCACCCTCCTCACTGTATCTTCTTTACTAATAAACAGATTTTTTTTTAAATTTAGCAGGCAAATAGTGTAACATCTGGAAGGAACAAATAGTGTAACATCTGGAAGGAACTACAGCCTATAACTGTTATTATTTATGACGGAAAATAGGGCAAGATGGATAAAAGCTCCCTCTCCCTATATCTTCTTAACTAATTAACTGGTTTTCTTAAAATTTATCATGCAGACACTGTAACATGTGAAAGGAAATTAAAGATACAATTTTTTTTGGAAATTCCAACATTTAGTGCGTAAAATAGAGCAAAACGGGTAAAAGCTTCCCCTACCCATGTCTTCTTAATTAATTATGCGATGATAATTTCAAGTCTTGAAGGAACTAAAGGCTATAAATTTTAACATTTAGGGCATCAAATGGAACAAAAAGGGTAAAATCACGCACACTCGTCCCCACACACTTACAAAATATTCGTTATTTTTTAAATAAAAAGCAAAATATTCACTAGAAATAAGTTCTATTGCAAAACGTTTGCCGGGTTAGCTAGTATATATATATATATATATATATATATATATATATATATATATATATATATATATATATATATATATATATATATATATATATCTTTACGTTTACCTTTAATTTGAGTCTGTTTTGTAAAAAGATTTCTTCCCATTTAAAAATATTTTCGTTTTTTCATTGGAATTTCTATTTAAAGCCCTAAGTAATATTTTCGTCAAAAACTTGTGTGTTCAAGAAAATTTTTCGGGATCTTTTCGCAACTCCCTACGAATGTTCGTACGGATTCCTTACAGGTCGCAGATACCCATTTGAGAACCGTTGATCTACATCATAGCACAGTAATTTATTAGGTATGTATAAGCAGAACAGCAACAACTACGACAAAGCAATTTTGTTAGTGTAGCACAACGTCAAAAATAGCTGACTTTCATTTGTAAACACATAAATTGCCCGTTTGCTGGATTTCAAAAATATATTTATGAAAATTTATTATTCTGGTAAAAATAAATGAAAACTCCCAACTATGTACAAAATACCATAGCACCACATTATATCCAATATTGTCCTGATAATAAAAACCGAAATTGTTAGTCTATTTGTATGTTTTTTTAATATTCTTATTTGAAAATTTTTTTTTATAAAGTTCTAAGTATTTAAATAGTAGGATTTAAATACACTGGTGCGTATTCCTATAAACGCATTCAAAATTTTTGTTTTGCTTTTAAGTATATTCGTTTCTCTTGTAACAACAAAACAATGTTGTGTTGTTACAATAACAATGGTACTTTTCTATGTAAGAAATATTTCTTTCCTGATTTTGTTGTTTTATTTAATTTAGAAATCAGAATATATTAGTGAATATTTCAGTAGTATATTCCTACAAACGCAGTCGAAAAAAATTTGTCCAATACTTACTGCAAAAAAATATTAAAAAATTTTAACAGTTTTAATTTTTTGTTTTACTTAAAGTGTTTACTAAAAGTATTTTTGTTTTAATTGGGAAATTTCATCAGCTTAAACGATGCTCAAAGAAACTTTTTTTACAGACAAGGAAAAAATTAAAATTAAATTTTTTCGTGATCAAGGGTAAACTAATAGAGATATTGGACGAAAATCAAAAATTAACAAAAAGGCAAATTAATAAAATAAAAGAAGAAATCACTCAATTAATTGCTACACAATAAAAAATGAACTTGACCTTCCTCTCACTTGCAAACATGTTGCACACATTTTGCTAACAGATGATAACACAAAATGGAAGAAACCAAAATGTAAACCAACGTTAAAAAAGCATCACAAGAAAAATCGTTTAAAATTTGCGCGCAAATACATATATATGAAATTGACAGATGAATGGAATAAAATTATATTTTCTGATGAAAAAAAATTCAATTTGGACGCTGCCGATTCATATTCTTGCTATTGGCATAATTTTAGGTCAAACGAAATTCATATGTCAAAACGCAATTTCGGTGAAGGCAGTATTATGGTTTGGGCAGCCTTTTTTTCTGTAGGAAAATCAAAAATATGTTTTATTCTAGCTAACATGAACAGTGCAATTTTTAATGAACTGTTGAAAGATGTTTGTCTCTCAGTTATGGATGAAAAAATTGATGAAGATTGCATATTCAAACAGGATAATGCTGTAATCCATGTCTCGAAGCAATGTAAATCGTGGTTGAATAAACATAGCATTTCACTATTCCGGATTTAAATCCAAAATAGAATCTGTGGGATACATTGTCCGTAAAGTTTTCACAAGTAATGCACAAAATGAAACCATAATGACAATAACGGAGTTGAAACTAGAAATTAAGCAAGTCTGGGAAGAAATTGACAGTGATTTTCTTTAAAAATTAGTCGAATAAATGCCAGGTAAAATTTTTGAAGTTATCCAAAACAAAGTTTCATCAACACATTATTAATAATGCTAAATTGGTTCATTAGTTTAAGTGCATATATAGGAAAATGCCATAAAAAATAACATTAAACTACTAAAGTGAAGTCAATAAATAATTTAAAAAATTAATTTGTAGCATCTTAATTATTTTTTAGCCCCATTTTTGGCAAGTTGACTAAAAAAATTGATGTGTGTTATATTACGTATAGAATAAAATCACTTTGCATTATACTTTGATATGGTCGTGTATTTAGAAGAAAATTACTTAAGACTTAAGATTTAAATTCAAAATTAGTGTTATTTTCAATATAAATGTTCAGTGTATTGTATTCAAAGTATTGTCCAACGGAAAATACGAATTTTTCCAATCATTTTGGCAATTTATTCACTCCGAATCGAACGAACAAAATGTGGTCAGAAGGAGCAATGTCTGAGCAGGCTGCAAATCTTTTCAAAGTTTTAGTTTTTAATTGGTTGCACAACAAGTCGAACATTAACGTGATGAACAATTTTGAACTTATATCGGGCGCCATATTCTGGGCATTTTTCGTTCATTGCTCTCTTCAAACGGTTCAATTGAGTTTGGTACAGGTCTCCCATGTTTTTTTTTTCACCCGGTTTTAATAGCTAATAATATATGAAAAGTTTGTGATTCTACCAAAATTTCTTGGTTTTCCGGGCATCATTTTTTGTTCTATAGATTACAATGGATACATTTTTCATTGTCCGTAACAATTCGATGCAGAAACGACATTTTTTTATGGTGTTGAAATAACATTTCAGTTAAGCAAAGTCGCCTTCAACTTTGATTTGTATGGCATTCTATTTCAATTCTTTTGAATGAATCCATGTATTTTTAAAAATATAGTAATTGCTAACTGACTTTCTCCCAATGATTCTACAAACAATTCTTTCGTTTCGTTATCCGGAGTGCTGCTTATCATATTAATACCTTTTTTAATATAATAACACCGGAATTTGAATTTAAATTTGTTTTTAATAAATAATACTTTTCTTTCTTTTACAGCTACACATAAATTTTAATATAAATTTGCTTACAATAAAATTTTTTTTATGCAAAAACACAGGAATTGTATTATATTTTATTTTATTATTATTTTTTCAAAAAGACTTTCGTTTGTACACAAACAAATGTGAAGGTGCAAATGTAAAAAAATTTTGAAAATATAGTCTGCTTTGAAAAAAAAAATGAGAAAAAAATGGTCAGCTGAGCTTATAAGGTTACCTGATAAATTATTGTGCCATGCTTTGAATATTTTATCTTAAATCGAAAATATTTAACAAATTAAGAACAAACACACAATGTCAAGCCATCTAAAACAGTGATATATTTATTTAAGTTGTTATGTACTATTTATTTCTTTAAGCTTGAGTTTTTTTTTTCTTCATTGTATAGCAAAAATAAAAAATACAAAAAAGAACACTCATCAATATCTTTAAAAATACTGCATTTTGTGCTAACCAACATCACTCATTTATAACATTTTGCAACGAACAATATCATATTGTTTAAGATTATAACTTGTGGTAGAAGGTCTTCATGTAAGTAAGTTTGTAGTTCATTTGTTCACATTATGAATGGTCAAAAATAAATGTTTCTTTGTATTTGTTTCGGTATGTTAAAGGAAAAAGTATCTGCAAAATTGTGCCAGCAGATATTAATTAAATGTTTTAATAATACGAGTAATATTTATGACTAGATATCTACAACTATAGGACAATTATATAAATCACCGTTTTTTTTCTTTTTTAATTTAGGCTTTAAGTGGGTGATTTTTCTTTTTTAGGTGTTTTTTTTACTCACTTGAGTGCCCTTTCAATAGCCATGTTTCTTGCATTTATCATTTTAACTGCATACAGGAAAGTCAATAAATTTTGTAGTTTTTATATTTATAGGTATTAGATAGTGTTTATACTCAGCTGACCATAAACTTCGATAATGATATTCCATTCAAACATTTCGCTAATAATTCTCTGACAAAACTTTCGAGAACGATTATCGTTGGCGATCCGAATATGAACTCCTTGAGCTCACACGTCGTTTACTTTGTGGCAGCAAATCTACTTTTTTCTAAATTTAAATTAAAATTTAAAATTCTCCTTTTTGCTATTTGTTGTTAATAAAATAAAAAAAATGTCAAAAAATCGGCCCTCTGTAGCGAAAAAAACTTCACCAAGATATATTAAAAAGTAAAAATGTTAATTTTTGAAACTCAATATCTCGTAAACTAAAAGAGCTAAAATATAAAAACTTACTTTTGGTTGATCTCAACCAGATCAGAATATTAAAAATCTATGAAATCGGTTCAGATCTCAACCTCTTATATAATAAGCTTTCAAAGCGCTTCAATTATAACAAATAAATAACCTCTACTCTCACTATGTGAAATTTCATTGAAATCAGACCAGTCGTTCCCAAACAGCATAGTTAGTGCATATAGACTAACTTTTTTAAGAGAAGCTTCTAACACACTTGTCAAAATAGCCAATATTTGTAAATCGAAAAACAGGAGTAAGCTTAAGCATTGCGAGCATCTGGCATGTTATTTCGAAAGTTAATCACCTTTAAAATATAAACATATAGGAAAAGTCACCACAGAACTATCCTGTAAGGCGCAACGACACTGCTTTTAGTGCTAACAAATGGCACAGTCCACTGAGTAGCATCGTGCTATTCTTGCGAATTAAAAAACTTAAATTTAGATGGCCCTAATGGTTACAAATATTATTTTCATGATCTTCCAAAGGGTAATATAAATTGCCTGTACGGAGGGGTGTGATGAGATTATTATCTGATCAGCACTTTCATGTCATATGTGAGCGTCAACTTTTAAAAAGAAAAATTAATACAACCACCTACATTGGCGTACTGAAAATGGCTTTTCAAACCTTGAGTAACCTTTTTATACTAAGAAACGGAATTTCACTACAAAAAAAAAAAAAAATTCGGCAGAGCCTATTATATATAGTTTTCTATTTTACATTAAAACAAAAGTTTTATTTTTTCTTTTTATGTGATTTTAAAAGTACATTCAAATTGAATTTCCAAGAATTACCAAGTTACTGTTTTGTAAAAAATATGGAACTCATTGAAAGTTTTTGCCAGTTTAGCCTTTTTATTTTGCTTTCAGTCTCAAAATTTTCGTTTTAGCTAAAAATGCAATATTTTCCTGCATGTGCACACGCATACGTGAACACATTTATGAATATAATTTACTTAACTTGATTCTTTGTGACGTGTACACATAGATGTAAATCCATGAAAATAGTAAATTTTTTAGCAATCTTGGCCAACATAACTGGATTGAGATCATTATATTTGCATTCTTAGTTATCCATTCTTGATGTCCTGTCTTTTAAAATATATAAAAAAATATTTTTTATTAAATACATCTTGTGAAAGTGAAAGAATCAGACCACTTTTTTGTAAAAAAAAAGAAATTTCGTACTCAATTTAAAGTTTTGATGTTGAAAATTTTTCACGGCTAGACGAATTGAGATAATTAAAAAAAAAAAAAAAATATATTTAACATATTATTTTGGAATGAATTGGGAATTTTACTTTTATTTGAAAAAGTCAATGCAAAAAATCGAAATTTCCAAATATTTTTTTAACCATAAGATATATCATAGATAGGCATTTATTTTCTTCTTTACAAAGGTTTTTAAATCTTTGAAATCGGACTTGATTTATAGGAGTTACGATTTTTTAACATTTTTCGTACTCGAGGGGGTCAACTTTAGTAAACTGTAGCTTATCTCATATTATTACAGGGTGACTAAAATATCATTTTTCTGAAAGCTTATTTCCTTCTCTATAGCTCTCCCAAACATTTTAATTCAAGCGGTCTAGTAGTTTAGGAGATACAGATTTATTACCAACATTTCTGCGATCGGCAAAAAATGAAAAAATAAAATTTTTAAATTAAAAAAAAATCTTAACTTTTTCTGACCTTTTTGTAGCATTTAGGCTATTTTGATGCTTTTTAAGTTTAATTTTGTCTTTTTTTAACTTGAAGTGAAACTAATTTATTATGGTATAATAAATTAAATAAATCAAATTTTTACCATCTTATGATCATAAGTCTGTAAGTTTTTAACATTTTATTATAAAGAAACATAAATCTACTCACAGATTTTTCGATAGCATATGTCGACAAAATAAAAACATTTTTCTGCGGCACAAGATTTCTCAGTCAATTTTACTACACATGAGGTTGAACCACACAGTGCAGTATGTCTTAAGAACAATTTGTCTGACTTAGACCAATAAAATGACAAAAAATATAATTTAAATTATCTGCAAGTTATCTGCCTACAAAATTGTTCTCAATTGCTTTGAGTACATTAAAAAATTACATTAAAAAAAATAAAATTTCTTACAAAATTTTAAAAACTTAGTTCTTTAAAAATTCGTAAAAAATAAAAAAAAAAATCTTTTTTTTCTCCTTTATCATAAAGCTGTATATGTTACTATTAAAAGGTTAGTAGTATGTTTATGGGGTTTCCAGACCACTTTTTTCATACAAATACATGTTCAATCAGTGTTTAAAAGAATGTATTCTTTAATTAATTCTTTCGCGAGAGGGAGAGAGAGAGAAAGGGGAAGTGTGGGATGTGAGACAGAGAGAGAGAATAGTTAGTTGGTGTGAGAGTGAGAGGGAATATTTATTTGGTGTGAAAGAGTGTTGTCAGGTGGATTTGTGTGTGTTAAGGTTTTGAGGGTGTTGTCAGATAGATTAGTATGTGTGTTAAGTTTTTGAGGATTGATTTTGTGTGTGATGGAAGAAAACCAGATAGAAAATAGCTATCTGTTTTATTTTCAAAGATCAATATGATTGAAATGAGTATTTTCCTCGTTCGTGATTGATGGTTGGTTTTATGTTGGCTATGGCGGAGATAGATATTTATATTTTTGTTGGTGTTTTGTTGTGTTAATTTTTCTATGATTGTTTACTATCTATAGATCTTCCTGGATGGGATTTTGTAACCTAAAATATTTGTATTTGTTGTGAGAGAGAGAGGAAGTGTGGGTTGTGAGAGAGAGGGGAAGTGTGGGTTGTGAGACATGAGAGAGAGGGAATAGTTATTTGGTGTGAGACAGTGTTGTCAGATAGATTTGTGTGTGTTAGGTTTTGAGTTTTGATTTTGTGGATGATGGAAGAAACCCAGTTTTAGTGTAGAGAGAAAATGCTTGCCTGTTATGTTTTTAAAGATCAGTATGATTGAAATGTATGTTGTTTATGTTTTGCATCCCTGATTAGTAATGTGTTTGTAAGAGAAATGAATAGCATTTGCAGAAAGAGTTTTGTAACTTAAAAAAAAGACAATGAGTTTTAGTTTCATTTATTTATTTTATTGATAAAAAATTTGTAATATGTTTCTATTAGATGTATTACATTATCTTTTTTTAATTCAAATTTAATACAATCACACAAAATGTTTGATCTACAATCGCAAATGTTGCATATCGTAGGGCAGTTGATAAAATGTTTTCCATGAACAGAGGTAATTAACTCCATATTTTCATATTCGTCTACAAATTCCGTACCAGAAACAAGACCTATTCCCTACTTTGCGGTCTTCACAATTACGATAGAGTTCATTGAATCTATGGCTAAATATATTCATATTTTCACCGATTGCATTGTAAACTATTATCATAGCAGTTTATTCTTTACATTTTATACATACTCTATACTTTATGTCTTATAATTTATACCTTACACATTATTCTCTATAGTATATACCTGATACTTTTACTCTATACTTTATACATTATATTATTTATACCCTATAACATATATTTTAAGCCCTACACTTTATACATTATTCTTTATGCCTTATACCTTGTACTTTATAATCTATAATTTATGATATATATTTTATATTCTATACTGTTTAATCTATACTTTATACCTTATACTTTATATCTTATACTTTTTATGCCTTATACCTTGTACTTTATAATCTATAATTTATGATATATATTTTATATTCTATACTGTTTACTCTATACTTTGTACCTTATACTTTATATCTTATACTTTTTATACCTTATACTTTATACCATATAATTTATACTCTTTACTTTATACTTTATATTTTTTACTTTATACCCTATACTTTACACCTTCTTCTTTATACTCTATACTATGTACTATTTCATATCTTATACATTATACTCTATACTTTATACCTTATATTCTTTATACCTTATACATTATGCGTTACACCTTATAATTTATACTCTATACCTTATACCTTAAATATTATACTCAACACTTTATACGCTATACTTAATACCTTATACATTATACCTTATACTTTATAATCTATACTTTATAATATATATTTTATACCTTATATTTTATACATTATCTTTTATGCCTTTTACCTTATACTTTATACATTCATAATCCTTCATAATCTATACTTTACACTTTATTCTTTATACTTAATACTATATTTATTAATACTATATTTTATACTCAGTATCTTATATCTTATACTTTATACTCTATAATTTAGATTGATTGATAATTTATACCTTATACTTTATAATCTATACTTTATTCATTATTCTTTATGTCTTATATCTTATACCTTATACTTTATACTCTATACTTTGCACCTTATACTTTATACCTTATACATTATACTCTATGCTTTATACCTTATAAAGTTGTGAAAAAGTCACTAATAGAAAATGTAATGATCTACTCCAATTATCATTTAATCTACAGTATACCATGAATATAATATTCCCCAGAGAATATGAACGTGTAAAGACATTTGATTGGTTGGATAAGAACCAATTGACTATGACGAGAATGTTTTATACCAGCAAAAGAGATAGAACGAGATGTTATTTTTGTGTGTTGAGAACATGTTGATCTGCCTATATCTGAGCATCTGCGCTGATCATCAAATTGTCCTCTATTAAGAAGACGTGGGATCAACAATATATCAATACATTTTGAGTATTTGAAAAAAGTCTTACTACCAACTAGCTATGATACATATGGTCTAAGTAAAGGTATTGAAAAGAATTACAATGATTTTCCTGAGGGTATAATCCTATCTGAAAAACAAATTTTATTACCATCACCAGCAAATATAATATTAGTACTAAAAATCAAAATCTCAATTCATATCATCCGGAATATGTGGAATATGAAATTGAATCACCACACCTAATTATATTTACTGCTGTGTCCAGAAAGTCTAAAAGAACTCTATACCAATTAATAGATTTTGAAAAATACATGTTTATAATTATTTTTTTTTTCAATTCATATTGTTCTTACTTGTTTGTATATTCTTTATTTTTACATAAATATCTTTAATATTTTCTGTTAATTTTTTTCTTTTATACAAAATCTTTCGATTTCATAGTATGAATTATATTCTATCCCATATATGTGATTATTTAATAAAAGTTCATTATTTCTTTACTATCAATATTTCTTATAAATGATGAAATTAAAACATTAAACATTTTAAATTTACACTAAATGCCATGTTTTATTTTATTTTTTATTTTTATAATAGATACATACATATAAACACATTTTTTTTTTTTTTATTATATTTATTTTATTTTATAGTGGAGAATTAGACAAAGTTATGAACATATCTGGTAAAATTCAGTATATTATCAATAAATTAAAGGTCTTTTTAGTTTAGTTTGGAAATACGTTGTTGCTTGGAATCAGATAATAAAATATAAATGGTGTATTAAAATTTATATCAGTAAGAAATATATTCAATCATTATAACAAACCTTCACATCTAAATATTTCAAAAGTCACACTTAATTTTAATTACAATTAATTTCAATTATTTTAATATTTTTGTCTTTTGCAAACATACATTTACATTATTTTTCATCATTCCCTTAGACATCTAAAAGTACAGGGATGAAATATTATCCATAGACTTACTCTTACAATATATATTCTTAATGAAAATAGAACATAAAACTAGAATACAAATCGAAATAACAAAAAGTGATATGTCTCCTGGCATAGTTTTAACCTTTAAATTCTTTATCAGTATGTGGTTTCTCAATATGTTTGATATTGTTTAAAATGTTTATAGTAACTGGTTTTACAACTCTAATATTTATTTTATTATAATCTATCAGCCATGACGATGTTTGAATAGATGATTTTTGTTTTGAAGTAAAATATGCCGAAGAATATAAGGTGATTCCTTCATGTTCAGCAACACATCCTGATTGTAAAGTTAACAAACCTTTTGAAGGTAGCATTATCGAACTGCGATTATGATTATCACAGTCTACCCTTAGTGTAAATGTATCAGAAACAGCAAATAACCACTGATTTTCTGTTGATAATTTAATCCAAACACTTTTCTTTTCAACTTCTTTAAAATTACATTCAGCATGCCTCGACTGTTTTAGTGCTGAAATTTCACATGTTCGTTCAACAGCTGATTTCCATGAAAAATTATTTCTACAATTAAATTGGTCATCATTGTTTTTAGTACATGCATTAAGTTGTAATTGAGACATCAAAAAATACAAATTATTTGCCAAGTTATTTGCACTATGTAATCATCATCTACCAAAGATATCACTGTACTATTGTCTACTTAACTGGTAGTTGAATTTATTTTGTAAACTTCAGAACTATGATTGGTAACTAATGGTATTCAGCTTGTATTACAAATCGATTTTCTATCATAAATCCATTTACTTTAATAGAGTTAAAAATTTTCTTTAATTTAGTATCGGTGAGTTGTCCAGGAAAAATCAAATCATTGATAAGAATTATTCAATATGTAATAATTCGTCTTGTAATTGGTTAAATGTAAGAAGATCTGGATTAACATTTCCATGATTTATGTCAATAATAGATTTGTAAAGGGATGATTGAACTTTATTACAGTTATCTACTATTAAATGTAGTTGTCCTATCATAACTTGAAACAACCATTCTGCATTTGTTCTATTTTTATCTTCATCGATATTAATCAGCTTCAATAGTTCATATAATTTTATTAAAGCTTGCATTTAATTCGTTACTAGTGTTTTTTAATATGTTCTTTGTAGAATCTAAAACTGATATTTGTTGAATCATAAGCTCATTCAAATCTTGCTGGTTGTTAAAATAGTTTTTTATTTTTGTTTGCAGAGTTTGTTGATCTTTGTTAGTCACGTCTACTGAGAACATTTTCGATTTTAGAAATAAATTGTCTTGCTGCAATGAATAATATATTTTATCGAACCTTCGTTTCAGCAATTCACATATCTCTCTTTACCATATTTATTAATTAATAATTCATTTTGTATAACTTCTGTCATGATTTTTATTTTCTTAAGTTCATCGTGAAATTCATAGAAGTCGTAGTAAATAAATAGATTTCATCTTGAATTAATCATGTTTATTGATCCTATATTATCAAAATATAATGCAGTATTTGATGGTATTTCTTGAACTTTAATATTATTATTATATTCTAACAATGCAGCATTTAGTCTTACAGTTGTCACGAGATGTGTCAAAAAGCGAAGTAAGTTATAATTTATAAAATTCATAATATTTAGTTATTGTTTATTTATTAAGCTTGATGTCTTATGTTTATATCTTTACTTTTGGAATATGCTATATCGTGATCTTTGCATGCAGCGTCCAAAAGGTTAATTCCTTTATCTCCTTTATAACTGATAACGAACTGGTTCTACTCTGCTTTATAACAGATAACGAACTGATTCTGATCTGTTTTATAACTGCTAACCAACTGGTTCTGATCTGCTTTATAACTGATTACGAACTGGTTCTGATCTGCTTTATATCTTTCATCACTTATTTACAATTGACTGGTTCTGATCTGCTTTATAACTGATTACGAACTGGTTCTGATCTGCTTTATATCTTTCATCACTTATTTACAATTGAATAAAATTATCGAATCCCTTTCTATATCGACCTTAATTAACTAGATCATCCTTACTAACAACAAAACATGTAGATTTTATTATTAACCAACTGTGTTGTAGGAATTAATTCTAATTTCATTTTCATGGCTTTTATATCTCGGATTTGGATTACTAGTGCGTGGACTTCGCATGTAATATTTATCCATAATCTTCGTAATATATTTCTTTTCCTCATTTAAATGAAAGCAGCGGCATGAAACTGCATTTCCATATCTTCTTTTGAACGATTGAATTTTCTGTAAAGATTCTTAAAAAATCATGTTCTCAAAACTCAACAAAAATACACCAATATCAAATATCTTGTAAGCTTCAGATCACTTAAATCACTATAAGCAAAAGCTAAAAAGTGAACCATCCCTAACACCATAGTAAATAAATGATTTTTCTTTTTTAATTTTATGTAGATAATTATTAACTTTAATATGAAAAAAAAAAATATGTATCGTTAAAAGATTCCATTTATACCTTTAAAATTACAGGAGATGAAATATTAGCCATAGACGTACTATTACAATATTTATTCTTAATGTAAATAGAACATAAAACTAGAATACAAATCGAAATAACAAAAAGTGATATGTCTCCTGACACAGTTTTAATCTTTAAATTCTTTAACTCAGTTTTAATTATATCAACATCAATATGTAGTTTATCAATATATTTGCTATTGTTTAAAATGTTTACAGTAACTGGTTTTATAACTCTAATATTAATTTTATTGTAATCTATCAATTTCAAGTGGTGGTTGTAAATCTCCAAAACTGTCAAAATATTCCTTATAGTTGTGATTTTTATAATATGCTACCCAATGTGTTCCAGATCCATGTTCATCATCTAAATTAACAATACCACATTCTTGAGTAAGTGGTTTTTTTAGGTAAACCATCACACATGAAAACACCTCTAAAATATCTGAGTTGTCTTCCACATTTCTGTAGATCTATATCAGTTAGGGGACGATTGGGTAGATTTTTTAAAAGTTTTTTGAATTTGGTCTATAATACAATCCATATCCAGTTTTATAAGGTTTAAGATATAAACCTTTTCCCATAGCTATTGCTTCCATATTTTTATTATAACGTGTAGCTTCTGCTAGTTGTTCTTTTCCATTCTTTATACTGTTCACAGCTTTAACTATAGCTGATCCACCTGTAGCTAAACCTCCCAAATCTGATAATGCTGGAATTAGTGGTAGAAATCCACCAATTTTAGGTACTGGAATTACTCTTGGTATTTTTATATTAGCTCTCCTTTTGCTTTTAAAATTATTATGAATGACTTTTTGAGCAATTTTAACAGCGTCATGTATATTATCTGGTTTTTCTTTTTTCAAAAGTTTTAAGGTATTTCTAACAGTGTTGGTAAATAATTTTCTATTACAAACTTTTCTCATTCTTTTTTTCATTTTTTTTCTCGATTTACGATGTTTTTTAATATTTTTAATATTCTTCATACCTAATCCAAATTTCACTTTTGTCTTCATTGCATTCGTAACAAACCAAGCATTAGCTCGTTCTTTAAAATCACTATCTTTAGATTTTACTCGTTGTCAAGCTTTTTCAGCTAATATTTGATCAGCTTGATGTCGGCTATTTAAATCTTTTGATTGTGAGTATGCAATATCGTGTTCTTTACATGCAGCGTCTAATAAATTTATTTCTTTATCTCCTCTTGCTAAGCGTTCTTTAAGTTTTGTACCAGGTCTACAGAATTGATGACCAGGTAATAATGCAGTATTTGATGGTATTTCTTGAACTCTAATATTAGTATTATAATTTGAAAATGCAGCATTTAGTCTTACAGTTGTCACGAGATGTGTCAAAAAGCAAAGTAAGTTATAATTTATTAAATTCATAATATTTAGGTGTTGTTTATTTATTAAGCTTGATGTCTTATGTTTATATCTTTACTTTTGGAATATGCTATATCGTGATCTTCACATGCAGCATTCAAAGGTTAATTCCTTTATCTACTCGTTCCAAATGTTTTTATAATTTTTATCCAGGACCGCAAAATATGTAACCAGGAAGATGTATTTTGTGTGAGTAGACATAAAAATGCTAATTCTTTCTATTTACGTCAAACTTATACAAGAATCCCAAAACATTTAGTTATATATAATGCTAATAAGATTATTATATTTAAGCAAGTGAGACATATATATGGAGATCATGTGATATGAATTATGAAAAGTTTCATAAAATCTGTCGAGAATGATGGAAAGACAAGTATAGATTTCTGGTTGTAAGTAAAGATGATGATTTAAATAAATATTTAATTATCAGTATATTATTAGATATTAAACGTATTAGATCAGTATACACTACATCGATCTGATATCAGCCCTGATATCAGGTCTGGTATCAGCTATCAGGTCTGGTATCAGGTCTGATATCAAACCTGATATCAGCTACCAGGTCTGGTATCTGATATCAGACCTGATAGCTGATATCAGGTCTGGTATCAGCTACCAGACCTGATATCTGATATCAGACCTGATACCAGACCTGATAGCTGATATCAGGTCTGGTATCAGGTCTGATATCAGATATCAGGTCTGGTAGCTGATACCTGACCTGATAGCTGATACCAAATCGATGTAGTGTATACTGATCTAATACGTTTAATATCTAATAATATACTGATAATTAAATATTTATTTAAATCATCATCTTTACTTACAACCAGAAATCTATACTTGTCTTTCCATCATTCTCGACAGATTTTATGAAACTTTTCATAATTCATATCACATGATCTCCATATATATGTCTCACTTGCTTAAATATAATAATCTTATTAGCATTATATATAACTAAATGTTTTGGGATTCTTGTATAAGTTTGACGTAAATAGAAAGAATTAGCATTTTTATGTCTACTCACACAAAATACATCTTCCTGGTTACAAATTTTGCGGTCCTGGATAAAAATTATAAAAACATTTGGAACGAGTAGATAAAGGAATTAACCTTTGAATGCTGCATGTGAAGATCACGATATAGCATATTCCAAAAGTAAAGATATAAACATAAGACATCAAGCTTAATAAATAAACAACACCTAAATATTATGAATTTAATAAATTATAACTTACTTTGCTTTTTGACACATCTCGTGACAACTGTAAGACTAAATGCTGCATTTTCAAATTATAATACTAATATTAGAGTTCAAGAAATACCATCAAATACTGCATTATTACCTGGTCATCAATTCTGTAGACCTGGTACAAAACTTAAAGAACGCTTAGCAAGAGGAGATAAAGAAATAAATTTATTAGACGCTGCATGTAAAGAACACGATATTGCATACTCACAATCAAAAGATTTAAATAGCCGACATCAAGCTGATCAAATATTAGCTGAAAAAGCTTGACAACGAGTAAAATCTAAAGATAGTGATTTTAAAGAACGAGCTAATGCTTGGTTTGTTACGAATGCAATGAAGACAAAAGTGAAATTTGGATTAGGTATGAAGAATATTAAAAATATTAAAAAACATCGTAAATCGAGAAAAAAAATGAAAAAAAGAATGAGAAAAGTTTGTAATAGAAAATTATTTACCAACACTGTTAGAAATACCTTAAAACTTTTGAAAAAAGAAAAACCAGATAATATACATGACGCTGTTAAAATTGCTCAAAAAGTCATTCATAATAATTTTAAAAGCAAAAGGAGAGCTAATATAAAAATACCAAGAGTAATTCCAGTACCTAAAATTGGTGGATTTCTACCACTAATTCCAGCATTATCAGATTTGGGAGGTTTAGCTACAGGTGGATCAGCTATAGTTAAAGCTGTGAACAGTATAAAGAATGGAAAAGAACAACTAGCAGAAGCTACACGTTATAATAAAAATATGGAAGCAATAGCTATGGGAAAAGGTTTATATCTTAAACCTTATAAAACTGGATATGGATTGTATTATAGACCAAATTCAAAAAACTTTTAAAAAATCTACCCAATCGTCCCCTAACTGATATAGATCTACAGAAATGTGGAAGACAACTCAGATATTTTAGAGGTGTTTTCATGTGTGATGGTTTACCTAAAAAAACCACTTACTCAAGAATGTGGTATTGTTAATTTAGATGATGAACATGGATCTGGAACACATTGGGTAGCATATTATAAAAATCACAACTATAAGGAATATTTTGACAGTTTTGGAGATTTACAACCACCACTTGAAATTGATAGATTACAATAAAATTAATATTAGAGTTATAAAACCAGTTACTGTAAACATTTTAAACAATAGCAAATATATTGATAAACTACATATTGATGTTGATATAATTAAAACTGAGTTAAAGAATTTAAAGATTAAAACTGTGTCAGGAGACATATCACTTTTTGTTATTTCGATTTGTATTCTAGTTTTATGTTCTATTTACATTAAGAATAAATATTGTAATAGTACGTCTATGGCTAATATTTCATCTCCTGTAATTTTAAAGGTATAAATGGAATCTTTTAACGATACATATTTTTTTTTTTCATATTAAAGTTAATAATTATCTACATAAAATTAAAAAAGAAAAATCATTTATTTACTATGGTGTTAGGGATGGTTCACTTTTTAGCTTTTGCTTATAGTGATTTAAGTGATCTGAAGCTTACAAGATATTTGATATTGGTGTATTTTTGTTGAGTTTTGAGAACATGATTTTTTAAGAATCTTTACAGAAAATTCAATCGTTCAAAAGAAGATATGGAAATGCAGTTTCATGCCGCTGCTTTCATTTAAATGAGGAAAAGAAATATATTACGAAGATTATGGATAAATATTACATGCGAAGTCCACGCACTAGTAATCCAAATCCGAGATATAAAAGCCATGAAAATGAAATTAGAATTAATTCCTACAACACAGTTGGTTAATAATAAAATCTACATGTTTTGTTGTTAGTAAGGATGATCTAGTTAATTAAGGTCGATATAGAAAGGGATTCGATAATTTTATTCAATTGTAAATAAGTGATGAAAGATATAAAGCAGATCAGAACCAGTTCGTAATCAGTTATAAAGCAGATCAGAACCAGTCAATTGTAAATAAGTGATGAAAGATATAAAGCAGATCAGAACCAGTTCGTAATCAGTTATAAAGCAGATCAGAACCAGTTGGTTAGCAGTTATAAAACAGATCAGAATCAGTTCGTTATCTGTTATAAAGCAGATTAGAACCAGTTCGTTATCAGTTATAAAGGAGATAAAGGAATTAACCTTTTGGACGCTGCATGCAAAGATCACGATATAGCATATTCCAAAAGTAAAGATATAAACATAAGACATCAAGCTTAATAAATAAACAATAACTAAATATTATGAATTTTATAAATTATAACTTACTTCGCTTTTTGACACATCTCGTGACAACTGTAAGACTAAATGCTGCATTGTTAGAATATAATAATAATATTAAAGTTCAAGAAATACCATCAAATACTGCATTATATTTTGATAATATAGGATCAATAAACATGATTAATTCAAGATGAAATCTATTTATTTACTACGACTTCTATGAATTTCACGATGAACTTAAGAAAATAAAAATCATGACAGAAGTTATACAAAATGAATTATTAATTAATAAATATGGTAAAGAGAGATATGTGAATTGCTGAAACGAAGGTTCGATAAAATATATTATTCATTGCAGCAAGACAATTTATTTCTAAAATCGAAAATGTTCTCAGTAGACGTGACTAACAAAGATCAACAAACTCTGCAAACAAAAATAAAAAACTATTTTAACAACCAGCAAGATTTGAATGAGCTTATGATTCAACAAATATCAGTTTTAGATTCTACAAAGAACATATTAAAAACACTAGTAACGAATTAAATGCAAGCTTTAATAAAATTTATGAACTATTGAAGCTGATTAATATCGATGAAGATAAAAATAGAACAAATGCAGAATGGTTGTTTCAAGTTATGATAGGACAACTACATTTAATAGTAGATAACTGTAATAAAGTTCAATCATCCTTTACAAATCTATTAATTGACATAAATCATGGAAATGTTAATCCAGATCTTCTTACATTTAACCAATTACAAGACGAATTATTACATATTGAATAATTCTTATCAAATGATTTGATTTTTCCTGGACAACTCACCGATACTAAATTAAAGAAAATTTTTAACTCTATTAAAGTAAATGGATTTATGATAGAAAATCGATTTGTAATACAAGCTGAAATACCATTAGTTACCAATCATAGTTCTGAAGTTTACAAAATAATTCAACTACCAGTTAAAGTAGACAATAGTACAGTGATATCTTTGGTAGATGATGATTACATAGTGCAAATAACTTTGCAAATAATTTGTATTTTTTGATGTCTCAATTACAACTTAATGCATGTACTAAAAACAATGATGACCAATTTAATTGTAGAAATAATTTTTCATGGAAATCAGCTGTTGAACGAACATGTGAAATTTCAGCACTAAAACAGTCGAGGCATGCTGAATGTAATTTTAAAGAAGTTGAAAAGAAAAGTGTTTGGATTAAATTATCAACAGAAAATCAGTGGTTATTTGCTGTTTCTGATACATTTACACTAACGGTGGACTGTGATAATCATAATCGCAGTTCGATAATGCTACCTTCAAAAGGTTTGTTAACTTTACAATCAGGATGTGTTGCTGAACATGAAGGAATCACCTTATATTCTTCGGCATATTTTACTTCAAAACAAAAATCATCTATTCAAACATCGTCATGGCTGATAGATTATAATAAAATAAATATTAGAGTTGTAAAACCAGTTACTATAAACATTTTAAACAATATCAAACATATTGAGAAACCACATACTGATAAAGAATTTAAAGGTTAAAACTATGCCAGGAGACATATCACTTTTTGTTATTTCGATTTGTATTCTAGTTTTATGTTCTATTTTCATTAAGAATATATATTGTAAGAGTAAGTCTATGGATAATATTTCATCCCTGTACTTTTAGATGTCTAAGGGAATGATGAAAAATAATGTAAATGTATGTTTGCAAAAGACAAAAATATTAAAATAATTGAAATTAATTGTAATTAAAATTAAGTGTGACTTTTGAAATATTTAGATGTGAAGGTTTGTTATAATGATTGAATATATTTCTTACTGATATAAATTTTAATACACCATTTATATTTTATTATCTGATTCCAAGCAACAACGTATTTCCAAACTAAACTAAAAAGACCTTTAATTTATTGATAATATACTGAATTTTACCAGATATGTTCATAACTTTGTCTAATTCTCCACTATAAAATAAAATAAATATAATAAAAAAAAAAAAAATGTGTTTATATGTATGTATCTATTATAAAAATAAAAAATAAAATAAAACATGGCATTTAGTGTAAATTTAAAATGTTTAATGTTTTAATTTCATCATTTATAAGAAATATTGATAGTAAAGAAATAATGAACTTTTATTAAATAATCACATATATGGGATAGAATATAATTCATACTATGAAATCGAAAGATTTTGTATAAAAGAAAAAAATTAACAGAAAATATTAAAGATATTTATGTAAAAATAAAGAATATACAAACAAGTAAGAACAATATGAATTGAAAAAAAAATAATTATAAACATGTATTTTTCAAAATCTATTAATTGGTATAGAGTTCTTTTAGACTTTCTGGACACAGCAGTAAATATAATTAGGTGTGGTGATTCAATTTCATATTCCACATATTCCGGATGATATGAATTGAGATTTTGATTTTTAGTACTAATATTATATTTGCTGGTGATGGTAATAAAATTTGTTTTTCAGATAGGATTATACCCTCAGGAAAATCATTGTAATTCTTTTCAATACCTTTACTTAGACCATATGTATCATAGCTAGTTGGTAGTAAGACTTTTTTCAAATACTCAAAATGTATTGATATATTGTTGATCCCACGTCTTCTTAATAGAGGACAATTTGATGATCAGCGCAGATGCTCAGATATAGGCAGATCAACATGTTCTCAACACACAAAAATAACATCTCGTTCTATCTCTTTTGCTGGTATAAAACATTCTCGTCATAGTCAATTGGTTCTTATCCAACCAATCAAATGTCTTTACACGTTCATATTCTCTGGGGAATATTATATTCATGGTATACTGTAGATTAAATGATAATTGGAGTAGATCATTACATTTTCTATTAGTGACTTTTTCACAACTTTATAAGGTATAAAGCATAGAGTATAATGTATAAGGTATAAAGTATAAGGTGCAAAGTATAGAGTATAAAGTATAAGGTATAAGATATAAGACATAAAGAATAATGAATAAAGTATAGATTATAAAGTATAAGGTATAAATTATCAATCAATCTAAATTATAGAGTATAAAGTATAAGATATAAGATACTGAGTATAAAATATAGTATTAATAAATATAGTATTAAGTATAAAGAATAAAGTGTAAAGTATAGATTATGAAGGATTATGAATGTATAAAGTATAAGGTAAAAGGCATAAAAGATAATGTATAAAATATAAGGTATAAAATATATATTATAAAGTATAGATTATAAAGTATAAGGTATAATGTATAAGGTATTAAGTATAGCGTATAAAGTGTTGAGTATAATATTTAAGGTATAAGGTATAGAGTATAAATTATAAGGTGTAACGCATAATGTATAAGGTATAAAGAATATAAGGTATAAAGTATAGAGTATAATGTATAAGATATGAAATAGTACATAGTATAGAGTATAAAGAAGAAGGTGTAAAGTATAGGGTATAAAGTAAAAAATATAAAGTATAAAGTAAAGAGTATAAATTATATGGTATAAAGTATAAGGTATAAAAAGTATAAGATATAAAGTATAAGGTACAAAGTATAGAGTAAACAGTATAGAATATAAAATATATATCATAAATTATAGATTATAAAGTACAAGGTATAAGGCATAAAAAGTATAAGATATAAAGTATAAGGTATAAAGTATAGATTAAACAGTATAGAATATAAAATATATATCATAAATTATAGATTATAAAGTACAAGGTATAAGGCATAAAGAATAATGTATAAAGTGTAGGGCTTAAAATATATGTTATAGGGTATAAATAATATAATGTATAAAGTATAGAGTAAAAGTATCAGGTATATACTATAGAGAATAATGTGTAAGGTATAAATTATAAGACATAAAGTATAGAGTATGTATAAAATGTAAAGAATAAACTGCTATGATAATAGTTTACAATGCAATCGGTGAAAATATGAATATATTTAGCCATAGATTCAATGAACTCTATCGTAATTGTGAAGACCGCAAAGTAGGGAATAGGTCTTGTTTCTGGTACGGAATTTGTAGACGAATATGAAAATATGGAGTTAATTACCTCTGTTCATGGAAAACATTTTATCAACTGCCCTACGATATGCAACATTTGCGATTGTAGATCAAACATTTTGTGTGATTGTATTAAATTTGAATTAAAAAAAGATAATGTAATACATCTAATAGAAACATATTACAAATTTTTTATCAATAAAATAAATAAATGAAACTAAAACTCATTGTCTTTTTTTTAAGTTACAAAACTCTTTCTGCAAATGCTATTCATTTCTCTTACAAACACATTACTAATCAGGGATGCAAAACATAAACAACATACATTTCAATCATACTGATCTTTAAAAACATAACAGGCAAGCATTTTCTCTCTACACTAAAACTGGGTTTCTTCCATCATCCACAAAATCAAAACTCAAAACCTAACACACACAAATCTATCTGACAACACTGTCTCACACCAAATAACTATTCCCTCTCTCTCATGTCTCACAACCCACACTTCCCCTCTCTCTCACAACCCACACTTCCTCTCTCTCTCACAACAAATACAAATATTTTAGGTTACAAAATCCCATCCAGGAAGATCTATAGATAGTAAACAATCATAGAAAAATTAACACAACAAAACACCAACAAAAATATAAATATCTATCTCCGCCATAGCCAACATAAAACCAACCATCAATCACGAACGAGGAAAATACTCATTTCAATCATATTGATCTTTGAAAATAAAACAGATAGCTATTTTCTATCTGGTTTTCTTCCATCACACACAAAATCAATCCTCAAAAACTTAACACACATACTAATCTATCTGACAACACCCTCAAAACCTTAACACACACAAATCCACCTGACAACACTCTTTCACACCAAATAAATATTCCCTCTCACTCTCACACCAACTAACTATTCTCTCTCTCTGTCTCACATCCCACACTTCCCCTTTCTCTCTCTCTCCCTCTCGCGAAAGAATTAATTAAAGAATACATTCTTTTAAACACTGATTGAACATGCATTTGTATGAAAAAAGTGGTCTGGAAACCCCATAAACATACTACTAAGGTTTTATTTCATTAAAATCGATGCATAAATGTCGGTTCTATTCACAGTTAAGTGAAGATATCTTATTTAAACATACATATCTCATTTAAAAATTAATAAATTTCAATTATACCATAATGCAAATTCTGTGGCTTTTTAAACTTGCAATTTGAGTAGCTTAATTCTTTGAAAAATTATTAAAATTTTCGAAAACAAGTTGAAAAAAATATTTAAACAAAATGTTTGTTTTGTGGTAGTACTATTTTAAACAAACGGGTTACAGAACTGAACTAAAATGATTTCAAACTAGTAGAGTGCAAAATTTTAGCACCATAGGTTTCATTTCGTAATCATGATTGTTGTTAAAATTTCAAAAGCTTAGAAAAAGGGCTTAAAATTATTTAACTTTTTCCTATTCTTCTACACTTTTTGTTCCCTCGTTTATAGTTTTTAGTCTCCTTCGATTTTATATGAACTAAACGAACTTCGTGGATAAATTCTGAGCCTTCTTTTCTATTATGCAGACTTTCAACAGTTAAATTCGGCGGCGTCTGTGCGCCCCTCAGCGGAACAAAATACGCATTTTATAATTATGCTTATTTTGCTTCATATCTCGTTGATATGCCCGAAACAGTCAACGCAGTAGATAGACTCCAATCTGGAAAACAAGAGCGAAATTAAAAAAAAAAAAAATTGTTTTTTGCGAGGTACATTTACAGTTTCTAATGCAATAACATGGATTACTTTGTGAACTTAGTTTTTTTTTTTATTTTACATAATAAAATCGAAAGAGCATTAAAAATGAATTGAATAAAAATATTCTTATTTTTAAGGAAATTTTGAGTATTTAAATTCTATTCCGAGGGACATTTGTATGGGATCTAGGTGAAATAATGGATCTATCACAAACAATTTCAATAGGCTTCGTCCTTGTGTCATAAAAGTCCCACGTGCCAAATTTTATTAAATTATCTTTAAAATTGCGACCCGTACTTTGTGCACAAGGTTTACATGGACAGCCAGCCAGCCATCCGTGCAGTTACACAGACGGACGGACGGACGGAGATCGTTAGATCGATTTATAAAGCGATTTTGAGTTAGTTGGTATACTTTCATGTTGGATAACTTTTTCTATGCGTTACAAACATCAGTACAAACGCATAATATTATTACTAAATACATTTTTTAAATAATATAATAAAGAATAGTTTTACATCTTATAAAGCATACATGCACAAAAATCTTAACATCGTAAAGCACGAAAACGGAAACGTTCACATAAAATATTTAGTTTTTGCTAAAAGACAAACAAATTTCTTTAATATTTTTTTTAATTTTGAGATCATTTTTCGACAACTCTAAAAATTGTGACTGAAAAATAAAAATATTGGATTAATTCTTCCAAATGATCTCAATGGTATATCATCAATTTATTGCGAAGATGATAATCACCTTACTAAAAAATGGGCGATATTTTGATATATTTTTAATTTTATAAATTTTTTGTTGTTTATTGCCTAATTTTATTTAAACTGATAAAAATGCCATTTTAGAAAAATATTTCTTTGATGATTTTCGTCCACATAATAAAAGGAAGATATTGTGTAAATTTCTTCCAGTAAGATATCCTCTAAATGTTTGCAGGGACTCACTAGGTAGAATTATACATAAACCTAGTTTTTACAAATATTTATATGCTTAACATAAAACAGGTATAACTTTAGCACCTTTGCACTAAACGCGAACTAATTTTAAATGCGCTTTATATTTGTGCAAATGAATTTTAATGTGCCATCAAAAAAATAATTTTTTAAGTCCTAAAATCAAAAAATTTTGATAATTTATTTTTGTTTTTTTCATTTATGAAACATAAAAAACAAATTTTTAGCATTAAAATTATCCAAAATATTTTTTTTTTATTTATTTAAAATTGATCTGTCATTAACAAAACGTTCTCGTCAATTACAATTATGCTCAATTTCAAATAGTAATTAAATTTCTTTAAGCAGACACATCAAAGTGGTAAAAGAAAATCCTAAAAACACACGTAGAAAGCAAATTATATAAGAATTTGTATACAGAAAAGCAACAACAAAAACAGTTCCTATTTTTAGCTTAAGCGAGCTCTTCAACTAAGCGAAAATAATAAGCATGAGAAAATCAACAAACAAGAATAACAAAAACAAAAGTCTGATACAGACAAAAAGCGTAATTAAGGCAAAAATAATAAAAAAAAGAAGGAAGAAAAAAATACATTTCAAGCCAATTGGTGTAAAGGATACAAACAAATGAACTTTTATGGAAAGATAAATACACAAACTTACAGTAAATGCCCCAAAATACTGTGTGTTTGTGGAGACAAAAGAGTGTAATTTATATTTCTTACAAAAAAAAAAAAAAAAAAAAAATTAACAAAAACAACAATACATATATAGTGACAAAAACAATAACAATAAATTTATTGTTGTTGTTGGTGAAAATTTATGTTTCAAAGTAATAAGAACAAGTTAATACCACATTAACACTAGAGAGAAGGTACCTAAGAAGGAGAGAAAATTTATAAAAATGAGTATAAACGCAAGCGTATAAAAATAATGGTATCCTGAGAGAAGATAAACAAACACAATACTACAAACATTTAAACAATAAATACCCCCAAAATAAAAGAGACTTGCATATACTCTTACATATACATACATTGAAAGCTTTATCTAATATGTGTATAGTGTATGTGTATTCCAAAGGAAATAGAAATAACCATTAAGTATATAACGAGTGGATGGGTGGCAATTTGGGTGGTTCAACTGTTACCAACTGGTACTAAAATTCCAGGCAAAAAACACCGTGTATACAAAGGCATGTGATTTTTTCAACGTGTTTAAACTACCAGACAGAAGTTACCTTTGCTCTGGCCTGGACGACAAACAATGCACACGGTTGATCGTCGTCTAGTGTAAAGAAATCCAATACATTTCAAGAAAAAAAAAAAAAAAAAAACTTATAAAAGATACAAAAGAATTTCAAATTTTCACACAAAATTTCTTCAAAATAAAATAAGGAAATTTAATTAAAAAAAAAAAATATATATATATTAATAAAAATTTATAATAATTTATCAAGAAAAATAAGTGTGAAGGGCAAGTGTGTCTAATAAAACAGAAATTTTAAAGAAAAGTTTTTAAATTTTTTCTAATAAAAAAGTAAATCCATTATTTTTGTTAAAACAAAAAATACGAAAATTAAAACGAAACCCTAAAAAAATAATAATAAAACAAAATATCTAACGAAAACTGCAGTGGAAACGTTGTAGAAAAAAATAAAATAATTAAAAATATATTAAAAAGTATAAATATTTAAAAAATTCAATAAAGCAAAGCCAAACAAATTTGTTAATTTATTTTAAACTTGAAATTATTCGTTGAAAGTTTTGACAGTGGCGTCCAACGAGCCAAATCCTAACGCCGCCACAGGCAGTGGCACGGGTGAAACGGCCGCTTTATTTTCGAAATTCAGAAGTTTTTCTATCGGCAGTGGTCCCAATTCACCACAACGCGTTGTATCAAATATTCGCGGTTTTATAACAAATCGCCTAAGTAATATAACAACAAACGATACAGGTATGCTAAGAAAATTTGTTCAAAATTATATAAGATTTTCTAAGGAATTCTTTGAAAAAATCGTTAAAATAGTTTCTTAATAAAAGAAAAAGCTAGAAACGAAAAAATCCATAGAATTTAAATTTTTAATGGTCTCTTATACAAACTCAAAAAAAAAAAAAAAATGTGTGTATACTTTGACACAACAAAAATTTTTTTCCTTAAAAAACTATATATAAACCTCTCTATACATATGTATATAAATATATAATATATATGTATATGTATAATACATACATAAAATAATATTTGATTTACTTAGGTTCTATGTATATATACATAATGTGAAACAAATAACAAAACGGAATATACAGTTAAAAGAATTCCTACTTTTTAGTACCTATTCAGCTACGGAATTGAAACAGCTAACAGCTATTCAACTGTTTATATAGCTAATAGCCGAAAAATCAGCTGAGTACCTATGAAATATTTTGAAATTGAAACATTTAGGTCTCCTTTACGCTCTTTGCTTTAAATGCAAATTCTTAAATATTTGTTTCTTTTTTAGGTTCCCTTTTTGAGTTAAATTATAGATGAAAAACTTATGTAATATTTTTTTTTTTTTTTGATATTTAATAATTTATAAAATTTTTCTTTCTTTATCACAAAAATATGTAATTTTCATAGTAATTACATAATTAAATGTTTATTCAAAATTAAATGTTAAAAAATTAATCAACATTTTTGTAGAAACATTTGAATAATTACAAGCGATTGGTTCCTAATAATTTTTTTTCACTGCGGAAATACTTTTTATTTTTTCTTTTCTTTTTTTATCTAAAATTTGTAGCATTTAATTTTAGTTATACTTTTTTATCTTTGAAAAAATTTAAATTCTAAAAGAATAATTTCTATTAAATAATTTATATTTAACATGATATATTTTAAATTGAAATAGAGAAAAAAATATCGAAAACATGTTCTTATATATAAACTAAATTGTTTTTGTTATCATATACATTTTTCTTCTTATTTTAAGACAGTTTATTTATTTATTTTTTTTTTATAAAATATAAAGAAATGGTGTAATTCAAAATTTAAGTGTATATTTAAATGTTTTTGCATATGTTATATATTAATAATTGTAAATGAAAAAAAAAAAAACAAATTAATTACGAATTATCAGAAATGTGTTACCTCGTTATTATATTTATTAAGTTGCAAAATACGCACACAAACCTTTACAGATTTATTAAAAAATTAATATGGTCAATAGTTTATTTAATTTTTGCACTTCTTAAGATAATGAAAACATCAATGAATTAAACAACATTGTGTTACAAAACAATATATAATTTTTCTAGTGAAAAACCGATCAAATGTGGATTAAAGGTTATATATGTACATACTCATACATTGTATGAATAACAAAACCAAAGAGTATCACATTTAAACCTACCTAAAATTTATGTAAATATTGTTATTAATAATACCTTGTCCAAATTTAAACTTCCTACGATGATGAGAACAGAGTGCTAAATTGCCATTTATGTTGATGATCCAAGAATAAATCTTAAAAAAATTCTATCAATATTAATGATATACATTAAACTATATACAGTGGAGCCAAACGCAAAATTTTTGGTAATAAATCTGTATTTCCTAAAATATTGATCACATTGAATTGAAATGTATGGAAGAGTTATAGAGAAGTAACTAAACTTTCAGAAAAATCTTCTTGCAGTCACTTTGTGACAAGACACAAGTTACATACAATTTTAACTACCTCGAGTATGTAAAACTTTCAAAAAATAGTAACCTACAAATCCGTAAGTGATTAGCAATATAAAAAAAAATAAGTTTACTCACCTAAGTTATCTCTTACTGGTAAAAAGATATTTACGCTTGAATTTTGAATTTTTGATTTTTTGCTACTTTATTTCGTTTGCCGGGAATAAGTCCTGAGGTATGTGAGGGAAGTTTTATTTAAAAATATTCTGTAATTTGTAATATACTCCAAAATAATAAGCTGAAAAAAATTTTGGATTATCTCAATTCGTCTAGGCGTGAAAAATTAGTACGAAAAATGGCTATTTGAAAATTTGTCATTTCGAAAATGTTATACAAAATATGGTCAAAATAGGGTTTTAACCTCGTCAACTGTGAAAAGATTAATTGAAAAATTCAAGAAGACATGATCAGTTGGGGGCACTAAACAGACCGGTAGTCCAAAAACCAGCCGTGCAAATGTCAATATCGAAGCAGTGCGTGAGAGTGTTGGTGCCAACCTATAAAATTTTCGAACTGCCAAACTTCCGTTATTTTTGAGATATTGCTCAATAATGAAAACACGTTATAACGCTCCATTATTACTAATCCTAAACTCTCAGCTGTCAAATTGTTCTTTTTCATGGTTGCCAAATGGTGGTAAATTCAAATCTTGCATTAATTTTGGGACACCCTCTATTCCAAATTTTTCTCCGAAAGACTTTTGACCAGAATTTTTGTATTATTATTTTCAAAGGGTTTATATACATATATCGACCCTCATAGCCATATGAATTAAAATATAAATCAAATTTTATTGAATAAACATAGAAATGTTCGAAAAAATTAAATTTTTTTCATTGCCACATGAATTAATATATAAATAATTTTGTATGTGGTAAATATAAAAGTAATCGAAAAAAATTAATTTTTTTTTCTTCGCTGTAGTTCTTCTTTTGCCAGTATCTTGAAAAAACTAGAAGTCCAATTTTCATAAAAATTTTTACAATATAATGAGAAGATACGTGGTCATACAAAATTGATGATAAAAGCTCTTTATAATATGTAAAATGTTTAACCAGCTCCGAAAGTTTTGTTGCAATTTTATTTTGCATACGTTATAAATATTTATATCACAAAATATAATTCATGAGCAACCAAAAATATGCAAAATCATATTTTTCCTGGGCTAACAATGAACCATACTGTTAGTTTCAGATCATTTGAAGAATTTTAAGATTTATTACAGCATAGTTTTGCATATTGCAGTCTTAACAGCATTTTTTTAGAATATTTTGGGCTTAACATAATATTTTGTTATATTTTCATGAAAAATTCTTATTTTGGAACATATTTTATCAATTTAAATGACATATTTTTGCATATTTCATTTTTAAGAAAACTATTTTGCATTAATTACATAAATTAAAGAGCATAAGTTTGCATATTATGCGTTTAAGAGAAAATGTTTACATATTTTTCACCCAATAGAATTCTTTACATAATTTGCCATTAGCGAAAATTTCATTTTACTGTCATACGGTTTTCAAATCCGATTGCCTAATAATTTTCATCCTATAAGTTGATTGAAATTTTTTAATATTCTGATGCAATGTATTTAGCTTTGAATACTTTTCAATGGAAAAAGAAAAAAGTTTTAGCAATTGCTAATAAAAATCAACATATTTTAATCACGAATAGTTGAGAATTTAAAATTTAGCTAGAAAAAATAATATTTTAAGAGCAATTTTTTTTAATTTTAAGGGCATATTTTCCAATTATAAGAGCATTCTTTATACGCATAAAACACTTTGTTTAGAGCATATTTTTGGTTGCTCTGTTTATGAGTTTATGATCTTAATTATAAAATTCATTATAATTAATATTAAGCTAATAAAAACTACTTTGCCGTAATTGGGGTAATATATTATTGTATGAAAATATTAGAAAAAAAGAACAAATATTATGAAAAAGTCTAATTTTAATATGGGGAAATGTATTACGGCTTGTTTTTCTAAATGCGAACGTAAGTTTCGACTTATAGTATGTAAAACAACATGCGACCATTTTGGGAATTTTGGATGACATCCCTGACAATATTGATTATTGTATTCCCAAACCCTTTGTACCGATAGTCAACCCGCGATTAAATCTCTTTCGGCTATCTATTCGACATCCAGGCTGGTACATAAATGCCGGACGTCTTTAAATCAGATGGCCGGACATTCAAACCTAGAGTTGATCTGGATTCACACAAGTACCCCAGGAAAAATTACTGCGGATGAATTAGGCAAAACTGATTCCCTTCTTCAAAGTGAAGAAAGGGACCAACTAGTTGGCATATCGCTGTCATCTTGCAGATTTATGATACTGCAGTACTTGTCGAGAATAGCTCAACAAAGACGGACAAACAAGTCGGGATGTTTTATCTCGAGACAGATATGACCCCAGTACGATCAAAAACAATCGAGTTTCATTTTGGGATTGCCATGGCGTCAGCTACGAACACTTGTAGATATTATTACAGGGCACTGAATTGCTGGTGAACACGCTAGAAGACTGGGACTCCCTTTTAACGACTATTGTAGAAATTGCTTTATCGAAGAGGAGAAAGAAACAGTAGAACATTTTCTTTGTCGATATCATGCTCTTGCGAACATAAGGTCTGCTGAATTTGGGAGTCCATATATGCATGTATTATCTGATCACTTTTATTCGTGCGTCAGGTTCGTTCGATTCGAATCTATTCTCGGACATGTGAAAACAGATTTACATGATCTGAAAAAAAAAATTAAAATTAAAAATAGTAAACCATCTTTTCCCAGAATAATTTATATTTTAATTTGTATTAAAAGTATTAGTTTTAAATATAATCAAAGAAGATCAAATTTAAAACGGAAGAAATTTTAAAAATTTCATCTGAATTACTTATCACTTTTAATGGGGCCCAGTTGACTTTCATTACTGCTTAAATCAATAAAATCTCTAATTATTTCAAATTTTTACCTTTGACCTTCTTATTTTAAATGTCTAATGTCTAATGTAATAAATTTGTTTAGTCTGAATATCAACAAAAAAAAAAAAACTAAAAAGCTCTAAAAGATACCTTTTTGCTGAAATCCGCAGACTTAAAATCGCAGATACGGTTTAGTTATAAGTGGTATTGACCTCATATTTTCACCAATATTTCATCAAATATGTTTTTATAATCCAAAGAATGATTCTAGGTAGAGTTATGGTCCAATGTCAATTAATTTGGATTCAGTCAAATGTAACAGCAATTTTCTTATTTTAAAACATTGGCTCACAAAACCACTCTTTAAAAGTCAAAGATGCTATAAGATAATTTTAACTAATTCTAGATTTATCTGTTTTCCTATTTTTCTTAACAAACTTTATAAGAAAATAAATAAAGTATTTTTCTTTTCCAAAACAATAAGAATTTTAATAAAAATGTTAATTTTAAATTATTGGTTTTTATTAACTTGAAATTTGTTTCAGTGTATTTCAAATACTTTCATAACGTTAATATTAACTTTACCCATAAATATCTAAATACATTTTATACACATTATTTATTAGCTTCAAACTGAACTAAATTAACAAATTAAAATTTCATATATTATTCATATTTGTAAGTGTAACAAACACATTATTAAATGTCACAGAAAAAAAAAAAAAAAAAAAAAAATACGTGAAAGTGGTCATAACACTAAAAATATAAATTAATTATTTACAAATTTATAATTGTTATAATAGGTTTGTTTCCATACTTTTTGGATAACGCACGGTGAAATGAAGAAAAATTAATTTTTCTCCTACAAAATTACAACGACCTACAAAAGTACGGGAATACAAAAACCCTATTTGTTTACCCAGAAGTAAAACATCAAACTGTTTTAAAAATTTGTATATAAATGTAATTTTATTTTCCATCATATTTGAATGTTTTTAATTATTTTTAAATGAATCATGTTAGTAACAAAAACAAATAATTTTTTATTCATTTTCGTTCAGATATTTTATTGTATACTTTTATTTTTTAATTATTTGCAAATTTACATAATCTACCCGAAGAAATATTCTAGGCTGTTTGGTGCAAGAAGAAAAAGACCATTATTCTTTCAAAATAGCTCTTATTTGCCCAGTTTTCGAGTAGGGGAACGCTTTTCAGTAACATCGTACGGGAACAAAGCTAATATAACACTGCTGAAAAAAGGATAAATTTTAGTATAAAAATGTTATGTAATATATCCAATTTGCTTAAAATATCCAAATGTTTATTGTAATAGAAAAAATTAAAGACAATGTAACAAATAACATGACAGAAATCACTGCAGTGTAATTTAGTTATTTTTTATAAATTTTTAAATTAAAACGAGAACAGTTAAAATCATGTTACATTTAAATGTCAAACCTTTTTAAAATTATTTTCTTTTTTTTACTATTCGTCAGTACGAGGAAAAGTACTATGTGTTTTTACTATTTTTCATGAAAACAAAAAGAAAACCATTTTATTTTGTCAATTTGCAACCTTTTTTTAATTTTTGATTTTTGTATTTTCGGTTAAGATATTTGAAAATTTTATGCTTTAGAAAAAATCAATATCTTTTGGCGTTCGCGAATGGTAAAAGAAATTAAAAGAAATCTACACATAGCATTTTTTGTATAAGAAGCTTTTAATTTATTTTTTAATATTCTTAAAAAAGTCCTTTAAGATGAAAAGGAGATATACACATAGGACTTTGGTGGGTGAACGTAAGACTAGTAATCAAGGCAATCAAATATATGCTTTGAGAATAAAAAATGCTCCTAAAATCGGAACATATGCCCTTAAAATTAAAAAATATGCTCTTAAAATACAATATTTTTCTATCTTAATTTTAAATTATCTACTAATCATGACAAAAATAATTTGATTTTTATTAGCAATTTGCACTTAAACAGAGTCAAATCTAATACATTTTATCAGAAAATTACAAAGTGTCTATAAACTTATAAGAAAATTGTTAGAAAATCGGATTTGAAAGCTTATGTGACAGTGAAAAGAAAATTTTACTAATGGCAAGATATGTAAAAAAATTCTATTGGCTGCAGAATAAGCAAAATTTTTCTCTTAAGTGCAAAATATGTAAATTTATGTTCTTTAGTGTAATATATGTAAAATTATGATCGTATGTAAAAAATATCCAAAAATATATCATTTAAATTGCTCAAATATGCTCTGATATAAGGACTTTCTATAAAAATATGACCAAAGAATGCAAAAGTATGCTGTAACAAATCGATGCTAAAATAAATCATTTGAAGCCCAGGAAAAAATATGATTTTATATATTTTTGGTTCTCATTCTAATAATGATACAAAATGCTATAAAAAATGCATATAGAACTCTTTGTCAGTGCACTGACGACACGTATTTGTTGTTCATAACATTTTTGTCTATTTTAGTTAATAAAAATTGTGGTTAGAGTTATTGTAACTTAACTTTATGTTTTCTTTTTTTTTGGTGATTCTATAAGAAATTATCTTTTTGTTTTTATAATCTAATCAAAGTGAATTTTTCATAAAAAAAAAAAATACATTTGAGATACTTCTATTTTCGTTTTATCGGTTAAATGATTGTGTGGGTTAGAAGAAAATTATTTTTAGTCTAACATAAAATGGGGATGAATAACTAATGAATGATGTGAATTTTCTTAATCAAATTTGTTAGAAAATCAGTTAATTATATAATTACCTTGTTCAACGTGAGCTGAATAGGAAAGTTTTGTAGTAATATATATTTTTCCTAATTAAGATTTTGTCTTTTATTTATACATTTTGTTGTACACTTATATACATATGAATTTGTTTTTTTTTTTTATTTATGGGTTTCATGGGAATAAAAAATATTTGTATTTTTTATCATTTTTTATACCCTACACCACCATATTATGCGTTTGTGCATATGTTCGTAACACCTAAAGATATTGGTATAAGATCTACATTAATGTATATCAATCGGCTTAGTCGCAATTTTGGAAATAGTTGAATGAAATTTTGTCATACATGTCTTTTATGATCTAAGGAAGAAGTTTATTGAAACTGGTTAAAATTGGTCTATTATTTCACCTAGTCGCCATACAAATGTTCCCCCTGATTAGGGGTTTAACGATCATAAGTGGATTAGCAATATTTAATTTAAATTTGGTAGATATAAGTTTTTTATTGTTAAAAATCTGTATGCCAAATTTCATGAAGATCGGTTCATAATTGACCATAGCCCCCATATAAACTTTCCCAATATCACTTTTACGTGCACATAACTCATACGAATGTTCCCAATAAACTAAACGATATTATAACGATATCGAAACGACATCACATAGGTGATAATTTTTTTTTTATAGTTTTCGAATGTAAAACTATAGTTTTTGCGGACTAAAGTGTACCTTTCCTTATGACATCGTTTTCCCATGAAATTATAATATCGTTTTCTAGATCATACTTTGGAAAAATAGCGATAGTAAAATTGGTGTAATGTAGATGTTATTCTGAATGCTGTTATTAACAATAATAATGCTTTTAGTATTCAAATATTGTAAGAATGTGCAAAATAATTAGCTGAAATGAGATAAAATCCTAAATAAGTAGAAAACATGCAACATTTTGTTTGCATGCATATTTCTTCATTAGACAAATATTTTTCAATTATGAACTTACATATTAATTTGATTAGGCCATTCTTAGTCTGTTTGTATTTGATTACAAATTTACATCTGTTTGTGGAAAAAATTTAATTTGAATATTTTTATTTCGAGGCCTTTTTTATAAATTTACATCTGTTTCTTTGAAAAAAATTTAATTTGAATGTTATTATTTTGAAGTTATTTCCAAATGTTTGTATTTTATTGGAAACAAAATATTCGAAGTTGTAATACTATGACAATATTCTTTTTAGCAATATGATATAATATCTCTGTTCCAGTACTTGTACTTGTCAAACTAGCAGGTTTTAATGTATAAATACAACAAGTCCGGATTCCTTTACATAGCCCACATTGTTAAATTAAATAATAAGTTAGACGGCAAACTAAAATTTTATTTATTTTTCTCACTTCTTTTTTACTTTAAACATTTTTTAATTCTGTTTACGAAATTCGTATAAATTTTTAAAAATATGGTAATTCTTTTTATGAGAAAATGGAAACAACAAAAAATTCGGAGAGAATTTAAAATAAAATTTATTTTTAAACCGAGCTGCATTGTGTATTTTAAACCAGTATATTTGACAAGTACTGGAACATATCTAATATCATAATCAATACCTGAGATGATATCGTTTCCGCTATTATATCGTTCCTTAGTTTCCTGAGTTAGTATAAAGTTAATATTTGACGCAAATTTGTTTTATATAAGATTCATTTTCGGGAATCACCTTAAAGTGCATAAATAAAATAATTTAATGCATACGTACACTGCCTGCCACTTGAATAAGGAATCACTTTTTTAACTTTAATTAAGTATATCTCCTAAACTAAAGCTCAGAAAAAAATAAGTTTTTGCGCAACTAAATTTTAAAGTGTTGGCTTTAGTTTCCTGAAGAAATAAAAATATACACATTTTTTTATACTAAAATTATGCATTTATTTAAAGACATGTATTTCTATGGTATTTTTCGTGTGTCACTTGAATAAGGAATATTTTAAAACTAAGCAAACTGTAATTTATTTTTAAATTTTAGGTTACAAAAATGAAAGTTATTATATTCTAGCATTCAATTAGTAATGAGTACTGCCACCATTTTTAGAAATAACCTCGACTTGTATAATGACTCCACTATTGCATCCTTTATGGATTCTATCGTCTCAAATTGTTTTCCTCCTTCATAAACTTTTCTTGCAAGCCAACCCCAGACATTTTCCATTGGATTCAGGTTTGGTGAATATGGGGGCCAAACCAAAAGTTGAACACCTTGTTGATTAATCCATTGTTTTACTGCTCTGGCGGTATGAATTGGAGCGTTGTCGTGTTGGTACGTCCAAGGTATGGGTCCAAAGAAATCATTAAATTTTGGAAATGCTTCCTCCAGAATGTTTTTGTAAGTTGTTGCAGTCATTTTGTTGCATACAAAAACCAATTCTAAGGTATCATAATAACAAATGGCACCCCATCCCATTATTCCGCCCTCTCGGCTGTGTCTGCGGCTCAAAAATAATTCCTCCTTATGGAAGTAATAGTTATACCCGTCGCGACCATCAATATAAACTTTTTTTCATCGGAAATACAACTTTAAACCATTTGTCGGACCATGTCATTGTATTTTTGGCAAACTGTAGACGTTGTGTTTTTCATTATGTAGTGGATTTTTTTGCAGTTTTCGTCGGACTATGTATGGGCATTGACTTCACTTTTCACGTATTTTTGATACCGACATGGCAGAATTTGATGCAATTCTAAGAATTTTTCGTCTTTCTTTTGGAGTTGTTGCCATTTTCTTCCGCCCCTTTCATGTTTTTTTCCATATCTTTCCACGTTATAAAAACAATTGTATACAACTATCTTTCCTCTATTAATGTGTTTGGCTATCAAAATCAGAATTTTTTCTTTTTCAGAGTTATTAAGAGCCTTACCACGTCCCATTCTGAATAAAAACTATTTAAAATCTATCAAATATCTATAAAAAATTCTCTAGCCGTTTATATTGAAAGAAATTCAAATCATAGCCTTCCTGATTAATATTAAAAGAATTCATTATTCAAGAGATACACGAAATAGTACCACAGAAATACGTGTCTTTAAATAAATGCATAATTTTAGTATAACAAAATATGTATATTTTTTATTTCTTCAGGAAACTAAAGCCAACACTTTGAAATTTGGTTGCGCAAAAAAAAATATTTTTTTCTGAACTTTAGCTTAGGAGATATACTTAATTAAAGTTAAAAAAAATGTGATTCCTTATTCAAGTGGCAGGCAGTGTATGTTTCATAGAAATACAAAGTACTCTTAATACAAGTATCGGTCAGCATTTGTTCACAGGTCCCCTCCCAGAATTTTGATTCACATACAGAATGGTGTAGCGTATTACAGAAGTGCTTGTTTTTTTAATTATTCGAAATTTTTACCTTAAATACTTTATTGTTATTAAATTGATCACTACGAAAATTTCAGAATTAATTGCATAGAAAACATTCCAATCACTTTCTCAAATATTATTTTCATTGTAACTAATGAAAGAAATTAAATTACCCCCTAAAAAAAATCATGAACTTTTTCTTTTAATAAAAATAGATCATTTAACAATAGAAAAGCTTTTGTTAACAAAAATAATCCTTTAACACTCGACACATTTTCTCAAAAAAAGCAAGTAGAAAACCCACTTGATTTAAACACTCCAGCAACCCTCTTGATACCAAAATAACCCTGAATGTATTTAACACTCTCAGACTCTTATAAGCCAAACAAAACCAACATTATTATTTTCTCTTAAGCTTCTACAGATGATGGACCCAACAAAACTTAAAGGGATGGCTGTTGGTGTTACACTAGAAACGAAGTAATTTCATGCTTATTGCCAAAACATCGAACGCTATTCTAACTGAACTATTAAACATTTGCAGCTTTATTGCCTGCCTATCCAAAATAATTGTTTTGTTTTCTAAATTTATCGGATTTCAAAATATCCAGCTGCACACTAATAGACTCACTAACAGTAAAAGAAGAAGGAAAAGAGAAATAAGTAGTCAAGCTTTGAAATTTATGAGGCAGAAGGTTAAAGGTCTCTTAACTAGTGAGTGTCACATTGACAAATGAGTTGGAAAACAATTGTTAAGCCTGTTACATGAGTGTTGCTTGTTGTTATTATTGTTGTTGTGTATTCTAAAACATAATGAGACGAAGTCGCATATTGCCACTAAAAGTGGCAATAATAAGGATAACGATGATGTGGTGTGGTACGACATAGTCCTTAATAATGTTAAACATACTTACTCGAACAAGCTAATAATTGTTCCAAACATTTAGGTTTATTAATCTTACTTGTTTAAGGGGAAAGGGAGGAAGATTTAAACTAAAAATATAATTGTTATAAGTAAATTATTTTATTTTCTTCTATTTCCTTTTACTTTCATTTTTGCATTCTTAATTGTTTCCACAGTTTATACATTTCGAATGAAGTTGTAGGTGGACTCAATTTATTTTCAACACTTTGTTGTACGGATTTTTTTGCAAATTCTTTTTTTCTAGGGTTTCGTGGTTTAACACATGTTTGAAAGCAATTAACCTTAACATATGCTAAGCTACTTTTTATTTATTTTTATCTACAAATTTTTATTTAACAATGTTTCTTTAATTAACTAAGTTAACCTAATGACAAGCATTAAAATATACATATATACACTTTTAAAACGTTTGCACCTGAAGAAATTAATTGAAGTTTTTAAATAGAAATTTAAATAAATATAAATATACATTTATGATAATGGTCCATAAATTTTTTGATTTTAGGCTTTAAATTTTTCTTTATTATTACTTTTTTGATAGCACATTAAATTAAGATCAGTTCGCATTAATCATTTCGTGCAGGGGGAGTGAAAGTTATAGCGGTTTTAAGTTGAACATATTAGAATTTGTACAAACTAGTAACTTAGGTATAATTCAGATAAAAATTACGCGCAATATCAAAACCTACTGAGTTATTCAAATAAAATTTATGATATTATCAATGTTTGATGGTATTGGTGTAGCATATTTTCGGGTTTCCTAGTAAAATTTAAATAATTTTCTTTATACTAAAAATCGCGAATTTTAAAAATTTTGCGAAAAATGGGGTTTGAATCTAAGTTAATTCTCCATATATTGTATGAAAATACATTTTATTAGAGTTTATTACAAAAAAATATTATCTAATATTATGATCCTTTCTTAACCCAAATAATTTTTTTTTTATCTATAAAATTTGTATTTTTCGAAAAATTTTGGTGCGCCTCTACATTTCCATTAAGCATTACAAACACCTACTAATCATACTAATTATATTTAATTTAGTGCTACTTATGTGACGTGCCTTAACGAAATGTGCTTTGACAAAAGTGTCTCGTTTTCAACTATCGAAGATTTTTGACTTAAACTTACAGTCGCGATCAATTATATTTATCGCCCTTATTACATATATATATATCCAATATTTGTACAAATTACGAAACAAACAGCGTAATTTTTAAAATAGTCCATAAAACTGTTTTACTAAATTTATTTTTAATGCTCCTTCGGTTTTATTATGTAAAATAACAAAAAACTAAGCTCAAGCAGTAATCCAGACAATTCTATTAGAAGCTGTGAATGTGCCTAGCGAAAAACTATTTTTTTTTTTTAATTTTCGCTTTTGTTTTCCAACCTGTAAGACTATCTACTGCGTTGAAAATGTAGAATTTATACGCAGAGGCCGGTTAGAGATCAAAAAGCATAAACAAGCGAACAAATAGTGTAGAAGAATGGGAAAAAGTTAAGTACTTTTAAGTCCTTTTTCTAAGTTTTTGAAATTTTAAAAATACTTATGGTTATAAAATGAAACCAATGGTACTAAAATTTTGCACTCTATTAGTTTCAAGTCTTGTAAATTCAAATCTAAGACCCGTTTGTTTAATATTTTATTACCACAAAAATTTCTTAAGGATTAAAGCCAGATTCAAGTTAAACATTTTTGATAATGGCCCATATATTTTTAATAATCCTTTAAAATTGTTGAGAAACTTCCTGATAACATGCTAAAAATATCGCCAGCATCGATATAAACCTCAGTTATCATGGTACATATAGAACCTTCTAAGGTTTTGCCCATAGAATAGCAACTAGATACGAAATTAAAAGAAAAAATGTTTTGATCATAAAATAACAACTAGATACGAAACTAAACAAAAAAAAATTAATCAGAAAAGAAAAATACTCAAATCACACGTTAAGGACTGTTTTTACCTTTTTTTTTCTTTTTTTTTTTTTGAAAATTTCAAATACTTATTAGAATTCAAGCTGATCCCAAATGGCTTTCAAGCTCTGAATTCAATGTCATGCTGTCAATATCTTTTAAATAAAAATTTTTAATCATACTTTAAATTAAAAATTTTCAAATACTTTTTTTACAATTTGTACACTAATAGTCTCATTGTAATGTTTTCCAATTCTTAGACAAATATATAATTTATGATGCCTTCTAAAATGGACTACTATTTGAATTCCAACGGATTCAAGCAAAATATGAAAGAATATTAATTTCCCATATAAATCATTTTTCAATTGTTTTTTATATAATTAGCAGAAATAAAGTATTTTTGCAACTAATTTAAGATTAATTAATGCAAAGAATAATGCTTAGAAGAGAGACTCTGCTATGTTTAGAGAATTTAAATAAATTATAAGTGTTCACAATATATATTATTATGAAAATTTTGAATTAGAATACAATTGGAGTAAGTTTAAATTTGTTTATGATTGATTCAGAGGATATAGACTAGAAGTGAAACTCTCCTGTATCTAAAATTAAAATTATTTGCATTATTATGATAAAAACCAGTTTTATGTTTAGAGTAAAATTCTGTTTTTTTTTTTGGTAAAAATTGGGTTTTAATTTAAAAATAATTTAATTAGTGTTTCGATTCATGCGATATGTAAATATTGTAGTCTCAAAAATTGGGTTTTGAGAGTACAATTTTTACATATCGCGTGAATACAAATACTAATTAAATGAAAAACATTGTTTTGGGACCTTAAGATCGCGTTAAATTAGAACACATAAAATTATTTAATTTTTATTTTATATTTCTTGCTGTTTAAAAAATGAATCATATGGGGCGATAAATTGATTGATTGTTTTAAATTAAAATAATGTGTAAATAATTTAGTGGCACTCAAATCACCTGATGAAGATTTCCTTTAAAATATTAAATTCGGAGAAAATGACAAATGGTTCGACCATCTTTCAGCATAAACGCATCACATTTGGTGGTATAGGGTAAAATGGCATTGCACAAAATACAAACTAAAGCATATTTAAAAAAACGAATAAAATAAATGTTTGGTAACGTATTTTAACTGCTTTCATTTACTGATTTTGTATTAAAAAATAGTTTTTAAATTGAAAAATCTTTTCCAAACAAAATTTCTTATTCTCTTCTTTTTGAATAACAAATTGAGTAGTACTCCTTCAATATGATGAGAAATTTTCTTTTATTTCTGTAGATTTTAAATGGCATTTTTGCAAAAATTCATATTATCGAGTACTAAAATATTTGAATTGTTCGTAATAAGTATATGGTACTCAATGGAAAAAAATTTTACTTACTTTAAATGACGAATCCGCAAAACTGAGTAATCGTTAAATCGGGGAACCACTGCAGTTTATTTTTAAATTCTAAAAAAAAAAAAAAAATACTAACAAAGTGGGAGGTCCATGCTTACTTTTTCTAACACTTTGGATTACTATAGGAATTCTAAAAGTAGGGCTGTTACTAAATAAGCTTTCAAATGACATCAATACAAAACATTAATAGCATGAGATATCTTAAATTCTGAATCCATCCAAATCTTAAATAATAAAAGATTAACCTAAGCAGATTACGTTTAGTTTTCTAAGAATATTACAATCAAATTGGAGGAAAATTATATTTCTGCGTGTACATTAACCTTTCAAAAACTTAAAAAAAAAAAATAGTATGTAATTTAATGCATGTAAATATTAGGGTATCATTTGAATAATTTTCGTTGGAGGTATTCGAACAATTTTTACGAATAATTATTCGAAGAATATAAAAATTGTAATTTTTGAATAACGAATAATTCGAATATTTTTATATCGAATATTATTATTATTATTTATTTTTATTTTTTTTTTAGTTTTTTTTTTTTTGTAATTAAAGTGATTTTATTAGATTATTATAAAATTATCTTTGTTGATTTTTTAAATAATAATTTTTTAGGTAAAATTAATTTCTATTTTGAATTGATTTTAATTTTTTCCAGACATTGAAAAAAGTTTGTGCTTAAATATAAGAATTTACTTTCATTTATTTTAGTTCATAATATTTAAGAATAATGTCTTAAACATTAACACTTTTTTAGATTTTTTGAAATGAATCAAAAGTCAAGAAGACTTAAAATAAATTGTTTAAATTTTCATTTATATTTTTAATTTGTAAAAAAATTTTTTAAATTTTCTTCGAAAAATTTTGGGTTTTTAATGATTTTTAGCTACATTATGGGACCAGAACAGAAGCGCTTTTTATCAAAATGATGTGCTTCTGAATCCGAGCGAAATTATAAAAAATTTCTAAAAATTACTTTTTTATAGATTTTCCTTGGAATTTTGCCATTTTAAGGCATTTGTTGTTATTATGTTATTATGTAAAACTATTTTCATTTATCATTTGCAATCAAATCTAATAAAAAAAATCAAAGATTTAACAAAATTTTTGCAAAATTACAAAAATTTTCATTATGAACAATATAATAATATCTGTGAACAAAATTTTATATTAGGGCATTTTCACGTTGATTTTTCAAAAAAACAGTGCATCTTTAATGTTTGTAGGCAAGAGCTGTAGAAAAGTAATTTAAAAAAAGTTGTTCGTGATCGCAAAGCTAGAAATTTCTGGAGATTTTAATTTTATTTTTTTAATATTTGTTTCCTTTTCGAACAAAATCGGCTCATTAGTAACTGATTTAAATTTTTTTTAATTTTCAGTTTTTTGTCAAACATTTGTATACCCTTCACCACAGGTGTAAAAGTATATACAGGTTTGACATTTCATTTTTAATTTCTAAAATATTCTTTTAAGGCCCCAAAAAGTATATATTTTCTGGATTCTTATTGTCTATTGAAATCAAAGATATCACCAAAAAGCCGAAAAGGCCTCTAAAAACGTATTTGTTTTCGAATTTTCTAAGCGCCTATAGAATACTTTTGCGGAAGAAATGGACAAAATCGGTTCACTAGTAACTGAGATATTAGTCAAAACGCATTTTTAGACTTTGTGAAGCTTCTATATAAGCTTGGGAATTTGTAATAGGCAAAAAAAAAAAAAAGAAAAAAAAATTTATTAAAAATATACACACATATTTAAAAGGCATTGTAATGGCTTTCAGTGTTGTTTTTGTATAAGCAAGCAATACCCTGCCAACATTTGGAAGAGAGTTTTTTGATCCATCCAGTATAAGATGTCTTTTTTGATACTCTTGGATGTTCAAAAGTAGAAAATACACAAATTTGCAATAACAAAATATATTAGTATCTAATTTTGATCTAAAAAACTCATTTAAAAAGTATTAGAACTGCGCCACATTTCTTCTCGAACGGTGATTCTTCTTCGATAAGAAAATTATGTTATATTTCATTGTTATTAACTACATGAGGTGTCGCTTTAGTTCAAATTTCAATAGAAAATGTTGGCAGGGTAGTTGTTTATTGTATATACATACACACAGTTATTTTTTTATGTATGTTTGGCCGTTTTTTAGTTGGAAACATTTTCAATTGAAATTTGAACTGAAGCAACACCTCATGTAGTTAATAGCAGAAGATTATGTTTGTAAGTATAAATATGAAAATATAAAAGCATACTTTAAGGCGTAATATAGCACTCTAACTTTTTTAATTTTTACACTACAAATTTAAATGTTTTAATGTAGAAGGATTTTCAAAACAATTTCGAAACAAAGAATTATAAAAAACGCTGCGATAATTCCCAATGTTAGTAAGCTCTAATATATTTTGTTAATTTATTGACTTAGAAAACTAAAATCTTGAATAAAAGCAACTATATGAATACAAATATGAAGAGATTCTAAAAATAACACTTTTTAAAAATCTCTCCTAGAATATATAATATATAATATTAAAATTTATACTGAAAATATTTTTTTAAATATATTTCCAATGAATTTGTTAGCTATTTACATGTATTTTATTATTCCTTTATAATAAAATTTTGAAATCATAAATCTTTTACTTCATTATTATTATTATCATTATTATTATTTACAGTAGTATGATTAATTATTAGAAAAATTCGAACAAACTAAAATGCCTCATTCGAATTAAATTATTCGTTTTATTCGAACAATAGTAAAACCGAACAATTTGAATATATTAGTAAATATTTATATGTATCGTTGTGGCAAAAGTCAACACTGAAAATTTCTTTGCTTGGTTGAATATAGTTGAAAGAATGGATTAAATATTGATTTCAAGTGCAAGTGGTCATACCACAAGACATTTGACTTAAATAACAACAATAACAACTAATGAAAGAAGAATAAAAAACTAGGTTAATTGCATTTGAAAAGTTAAGCCAAAGAACTTGAATTTATGCATCAAATACTTGTTAAACAAAACTAGAAAGAAATAAATTCATTAACAATTTTAGCAGAGAGAAAAAATAAAATGCCAACACACTTTTCAATGATTTTAGGAAAAATAGAAATTTTTAAATATTCCCCATAAAGAATTGTATTTCTCATGTTTTTATGATTACAATAACAAAAAAAAAAACATTCCAATTTAACATACTTATGACTTATATGTAGCCTTCTAATATGAAACTTTGTTTTAAAAATACAAAATTGCAAAAAACAGTATACAACGAATAAAATCCATATCAATGTTTAAAATCAGCACGTAATTATTTGCATTAGATTTGAGAATACTAAAGATTGTTTTCTTCTTTTTTACTTGGAATAGAAATTTAATCCTTGGAGACTTGAAACATGTGACGGGTGTAAGTGATAGAATTTTTTTAAGGCTTTAAAAAACTTTAAGAGGTTTTTCTTTTTGTTTAGGGGAGGAGGGGGAGCAAAATCCCAAGACATGGTATGATTTATATAGATGACATAAAAAAGAAATGAAAGAATGAAAAGGGACATAAATGGAATTTTATGCTAAATATATTTTGAAAAGCATTTTTATGTAAAACTAGCTTAACCTGGTGCGCTTCGCTGCACTGTTAAAATAAAATAAGTGTGAAAAAATACAAATATATTTTTTATGATTTAATTTATTTATTTACATACGTATTGTATTTCAACTTGTTTTGTAAATATAAACTTTTAACAAAATATTTTCTATCTATGGGGGTATAGCTCCTCCTCTGTCCACCCAGCTCATTTTTATTTTGAAATTTTATAGTTTTCCATTATAGTGGCTTTAACCAAGTTCTTTAGTTACGCGATGTTTAATATGTGTATCATATGGGGTATTGCTTGCCCTGCGCCTACCCCCTTTATTTTAATTTTCAAAGGTGTATTTTATCATAAGAGTAACTCCTACCACGTCTGAACATTCTCACTGTAACAGTTCTTAAGATATGCGATATTAAACATTGGCGTCGTATAGGGGGTACCACTCCCCTGCAGCTATCTTATTTCAATTTTGTAGCTCAGAAGATCCTACTACAAAAAATTCAAGAAAATAGGTGCAGCGGCTCTTAAGATATCCGATACCACTTCCCCCGCGCCTATCGAAAAAATAAGTAGCTTATTTTATTTGCAGGGCTCATGTGATGTTACTGTAAAAATTTGAGGAAAATTATTTCAGTCGTTTAAGAGTCTATAAGCCAATAGACAAATAGACAAACATATTTCATTTTTATATATATATAGATGGATAAAATACTCAAGAGTTCAAGTGAATTGACATTAATTTTTCTCTTCCAATAATGTATGAAGTAAGGGGAAGGAAATTGGTATCAATTAAATATTGATGATTTTTACATGAATAATACTAGATTCCTTTATGCTTTCATAGCACTGGTTACAGTACTGATCCGATGTTATTTACAAAGTATAAAAAGGATCAAACCGCTAAGAATGTAATATAATTAAAATTAAAAATATAAAATTCGAACAGAACACTTTGATAAGGATTAAAAAGAACACCTAAGAGAAGGTATTTTTAACACCGTACAACAAAAATCAAAAATTTTTCTCACACATGAAAAATTTCATATACATGTGAAAATATCGACTTAATACGACATAACTGCGTTTTTAGTTTTTCATTTAGTGTTTGTTTTTAATTTTTTATTTTACTACTTTCTAATTGCTACTATAGGGCGACAAATGAGAAAGAAGAATTTTTGCATTATATTGAATTATATTTTGTTAAAATAATCCAAATAAAAGTTGCAAAAAGTTTCCTTCAAATATTAAATACTTTAATATCCTTAAAAGTTCCCAATAAAGATACTAATATTGAATTTCAAATATAAAATTTTTATGGTTTTAATTTTATTTCTTTATTCCACAATACTACATTATGTAAGCGTGTTAAACAGATTTTCAGGAGATGACCTTATATAGAAACTGATCATTTTTGATAATTTTTTGACATCAGAATTAATAACTCAATATACCGAGCTATATATGTATATTGCCAATTTTATACTATATTATTTTTATTCGTGTCCAATTTATTTTGTATTCGAAAAAAATATTAAAAAGAATTACAGAACTATTTTTATTTTCACAAAATTTAATTTTCTTTATTGAAAAGTATTAAAAGAAAATTAAATTTCTTAAAAGAAACTACACATACTTTTAGGTCAGCCAAATATAGCATATACTAAGGCTGTCCTTATACTTATTAAGGCCTTATTTTTCTTCTTTTTTTACTTAATAGTACCTATATTAAACTGTTATTATAAATAAGGCGTGTTAAGAATTTATGTATTTAGAATATTTTCATTTATTTAGTTGTTATTTACGCATGGCTATAAAATCATTAAGTCGGCGTAAAAACCTTTATACATATATGCCGATTTTCTATATAGAATAGTCATTGTTTATTCCTCATAAAGCTTCTTTTCTATTTTTTATGATCTTCTTTCATACAAAAAAAAAAAAAAAAAAAAAAAGCACACATGCTGGTTAAATAAATTTTATATCAGTATTTATGGAAACGATACTATACTTTTAGATGTTCTTAAATTAAAGCATACTTTTAGGTTTATATTCCCTAAAGACCAGTTAATATTTGTTACAATTATGACCCGGTTTTTTTTTACTTATATGACTATTAATTTCTTTTGTTCTAAGCAAAAAAGAGCTTGGAAGGTAATAAAACCTTTCAATTGTAATTTGCCCACCCCCAAAAGATAGACTATGAAAAATGTTAACATTTGCTGTATAACTAATAATGTTACAAGAAAGAAGAAATAGCAAAAAATACACAATCACGTTGTTTGTAGCACATTATTATAGACAACTTTTCCTAGTGCTTATGTGTGTGTGTGATGTTATCAGCCAACATTTTGATATCAACCACTTTATACTTATACAAATTATTTTGATGTGTTCTCTGGTCTTCTTTTTATTTTTTCTTGTAGCATTATTTATTACAAAACTCCCTTTTCTTTACGTTGTTGTTAGTGTGTCTGACTTTTACTTTATTACCTCGGGTTTTCTCCCCCTTTTTTGCAAAACTTGCTTGCCGCTTTTGTTTTGACATAAAACCGCTATAAACTTATAGAGATACAATGTAACACAATCTTGTTTCTGCTTGTTTTTTGTTTTTCTTGTTTCTACAAACGCCTCAAATGCTGCAACATGGACATAATGCCTCTCTTATGGCTTTTATATTTGTAGTTAGATTGTTGTTTAGATGCTGCTATTGATGATAATATGCGTTTGGTGTAATATATATTTATTGGCTTTGTTTATGTATTCTACTTATACTATAGACCTTTTGGCGCATTATGGTTGGAAGAAAAATATGACAATTTGTTTGGGAAATAGTAAAGATGTTGAATTTTATATAAGGAATGCCTAAAGGTAAACAAGATATACCACATTTTCAGTGAATCCTAAATGTGTGCTTTAAAATTTGTTGAGCAATTTAGTTTAATGTCTGCAGAAATTGGCTAAAAATGACTGAAATTAAAATAAAAGCAAATTGGTTCATAGGTGAATGGACTTGAAAAGTTAAGTGATATGTTTAAAGAAAATATTTAATGTTATCAATAACATAAAAGTATTTCCAAAGATATTTTCTATAAATTGATAACAATAAAAATTTGTAAAGCAATATTTTATTTTATCGACTATAAATTTTATAAAGACAATTTGTCGTCAATATGCAGAGTTTTCTTAAGAAATTATTCTATTTTCTAAAGAATTTTTCTTTCTCCAAAAACAAAAAAAAAATAAACTTTTGGTATAAAACTAAAATAGGCCTACATTAAAGTTATTTCCATTTTAAAACCATAACTACCCTTATACCCAGGCTCTGCCCTAAATCATAAAACTTCTCCTCAAACTCATTTCATCATAAATAAATAACTACTATTGTTTCCAGAAACAGACTCATAATGTTTATTTAGCAAAATGAATTATTAATTTGTATTTTCAAAAAAAAAAAAAAAAAACAGACAAAGTAGAAAAGAAAATACCTAAACAGCAAAAGCAAAAGATAATTTATCTTGTGAATTTTTGATGAAACAAACAGATGCTGAATGAAAAAACATATTAAATTGAAATTATAATTGAAATAAGCTTAAGATGGGAAAGTTGATGGTCGTAACTCTTCCTCTATAATATTAAGGTTTATGGAATAGAGTAACATTTATAGAAGTAATTCAATTTTGGCATAGGATTTTTATTAAATCCTTCCGTGTTTAAAAAACACGAGAGTACAGACAGACGAACATAATTAAATCGACTCAGAAAGTGATTCTAAGTGGGTCTTTTTTTTTGTTACAAACATTTTTAAGTGTTACAAACATCAGAACAAACGCATAATACCCCAACCATTTATGGTGGTGTAGGGTATAAATACTTATGCTTTTTTACAATTAAGCAGCACATAGAGGATGGCCCCTACTTATTAAAAGCATAGTGTTGCTGCTAGGAAAATATTATACATTATATGTATTTGAATTTTTTTAGATTTTAAGTGACTAAAAGTGTTTTACAGGCAAGGAGATCATCCTACATACTATTTAAGATTGGTTTTCTCAATAATGAGTACTACGATCTACTGGCCAAACGATAACAAATGTATGTGCTTTTCTGGATGGTATTGTATTATATTGAAATATGATAGTATCGAGTATAAGTTCCCTAATTTTATGCTAACATATGGGTAGTAAATGTGCTGTCATTTGAGAAAGGAAGAACTACTCCTAAATTGATACTCAACTCGTTTGATAAGACCCTATCCGAAAAAAGTCGGAAAGGAAGTATAGATAATTTTCCGTAAGCAACCTCTCGAACCCTTATTGTCGAATAAATTGTTGGATTCCTAATACTTAATATGACAGTAATTTACCATACTCTTACTCATGATATACAAAATATTTTTTGACATACTAACTTTTGACAATAAAGTAGTTTTGAAGTATTGGCTAAAAATCGTCATACTCTATATAGTTAAATAAATAAATAAAAGATATTTTAAATTCAATTAATTACTAATTCGCAATACTATGTATTGCTCTCTACGCTAACAATAAATATGTTTAGAGTATTATACATTATTATTATGCACTTTTTGTTTTTATATTTTTATATAGAAAATTGCATACTGGATATATAGATATAAGAACGGCGATAAATATAATTGATCGGGACCCTAAATTTAAGTCAAATGTCGATGAAAGTTGAAAACCGGTCACTTTTGTTAAAACTCATTTTGCTATGGCACATCGCAAGGACAGCACGAAATTGACTATAATTAGCAAATTAGATGGTGTTCGTAATGTTTAACGGAAATGAACAAATTTTATGGACCAAAAAGAATAACTTAGATTCGATCCCCACTTTTCGCAAAACTCTTAAAAATCTCAATGTTTATCATAAAGAAAAATTTTTTAATTTTACTATGAAACCCTAAAATATGCTACACTAATAACATCAAACGTTTAAAATATAAATTTTATGAGAATAACAACTCAGTGGGTTTTGATATTGCATATAATTTTTACCAGAATTATACATAAAATTTTAGTTTGTAAAAATTTGTATACGTTCAACTTAAAACCGCTATAACTTTCGCGCCCCCTGCACGAAATGATTAAAGCGAACTGATTCTGCATGCATTCGAGTCACTTTATATTAATACAAATAGATTATAACTAGAGTTTTTTTTCCTGGTCTTTTTCCACTCCCGGGAAATTGGGACTGATTTTTAAATTTCCCGGTTCCCGGGAATCCCGTCAAAAATAAATAAATAAAATTTTTAAATATTTGTGAGATAATGCAGTTAAATGAAGGATAAAAAATATGTAAAAATAAATAAATTCATAAAAATATTAAAAAAAAAATCATAAAAATAATTAATCATAAAACCATAAACTAATTCAATTTAAATATTAACATTTTGAAAATTAAATGAAAACTTTTTACTATATAACAACTCATCCGAAAATCGAATCATTACTTTGGTTTTCATGTCGCTCTATGGGTCAAACTTCCCTCGATACTTTTAAGGAAATATGATTGTTGTTAAGAAAGACAAAAATAATTTTACAGATTTCAATAGCTAAGGAAAACCTAAGCTCAAAAATTAATTTACATCATGTTCAGTTCCTGGACAATTGGACCCTTTAAATTGCATGGTCTTATAAGTGCACATTTTGTAATTTATCTGATAAAAAATTCAAATACAGTTAACACTTTGGATACTTTTAAGTCCACGTTTTCACTGGTGCTTTAAATATGTAAATTGTTGTTTGAAAAATTCAGACATTTTAAGAAGATTCCTCTTACAATCACATGTGTGCAAATTGTATATTTAAATCGTTTAATTAATATACTTATCATATGTCGAATTTTATTTCTTACTACATATTAATTTCGACCACAATTAAAAAATTTTCAGAATATAATTTTTTTCTATTTAAAATATTCCCATAAATAGAATTATTTTAAATGACTCAGGAACTATCAAATATATTTAAATATTTCCTTAAAGATATTTAAACTCGTAACAAAATAAAATAAAAAATAAATAAAAACAAATCAAAAACACATTATCTATTAAAATAACCATTTTTTATTTATTTTCATTGTTATTTTATTTATTTAATAGCCAATGAAATTACAATTTCTTTGTGGAATTCCCGTCTTGGAATTTCCCGTGAAAAAATTTTAATTTTTATTTGCCATTAAAAAAAAAAAATGTAAATATAATAAGAACGTGGCGGGAGGGCAAAGTAATTGCCAAAGTTTTATGTAAAATATAAATTATCAAAGACGCTAGCGAATCATAATAATCTTTCGTCAAATATTCTTCTCATTATCAAGAATTTTATAAAAAAATTTTTAAACAAGAAGATTTTGTCTAAAATTTATAATTATTCGAAATCAAATCACTCATTTACTTCAAGAACGTCATTACTCAAAAACAAGATTTTTAAGTTAATGATGTAGAAATATGCGTTATATCAAGATTTATTTCTGTAAAATATCATGTACATACATATCTTTTATGATCACCGATTGAGAGATGTCATTCGTTTTTTATTAAGGTAAATGGCATTTGAAAAGTTTGAATGCGATTTCTGCAAAATTAGTTTTTTTGAGTTATGAAGTTCTTGAAGTAAATGAGCGAAATGTTTTAAGTAATGTCAAAAGTTTTTCAATAATTTTAAAATTTAACTTATGCATTTATTATTAAATTATTTCAAATCTGATTCACAAATTTATTTCAAAATTCTTTTGGAATTTGTGGAATCAAAATCGAAAAATATTTAAGCTGATATTTCTTAATGAAGTTTCAATAAATCTTGAACGAAATACATTTTTTTAGCATTTTCCTAAATTTAGCTTGATTTAGCAATAACAAATGACATTGAATTGAATAAAATATCATTTTAAATATTTTTATTTTGAATATGATTTTTTTTACGTTTAAGAATTATGTAAGAAATATATTTGATATTAAATTTGCTTACAAACTTAAAATTTAAATTATTAGTTTGAAAATATTTTGTGAAACATATTAAAATTATCATGTTTCAAACTCCTGAGTTTTCTGGGATGCAGGTAATTTGTTACCTCAAAGTTGCAATGAGTCGTTCTCATGTTGTAACGTCAAAAATGGGTAGCGAAGCAAGAACTTATCAGAACCCCGCCTATAAAATGTTAAAAAGAAAAGTAAATAAATTTTAATAGACCCCTTTATTGTCAAATAATTATAACTGAAACTACCTTGTTTTTTGTATCATGCTTTCAATTTTGCTATATTTATCAGGGTTAGGCTTCACTTTTCGGGAATTGTCGTTACATCTCCATCCATATACATGTCATATTCTATGATACATTATGCTAAAATAATGAAAGTGCTTCGAAGAGCTGCAAATGTTTTTAAATCCCCTGGGAGCATTAAAAACTCTAAGACAAAAGCATTGCTAATACACGCAGAGAAAATATATTGTTGAGCTTTTTCACGGTAAACATATCATGTTTAAAGTTTTTTTTTTTAATAGTTTATATAATGACTGCCATAATAGTAATGAAATGCCATAATATAGTGTTATAGCATTTCCTTAACCAGATTATTAAAAAAGAGTTGAAATGGAATAAAACAAATTATATGAGTGTGAAGTATTTGCGAAAATAACACCAATCAAATGTCCTCCGTGTTTTCGCTTACGATCGAGAGATCCAATTTTTAATTACTACTGCATAAACCCGGCTGAATTAGAGCGATGGCTTTAATGTCATTTGAGGTCAGAAATCCATGCAAGAAAAAGTATAGCGAAGTGTGTGATCAAATCATGTTACCTCCGCGAGATACGAGTATATCCATGCCCTTAAATCATTCATGCAGAATGTTCATTGTGACGTTCGCTGTATGGGTTTCCACGTTGGCAAGAAATTGATTGCCTTGGGTTCTCCTGCACACTTTCACGGATAGCGGAAATGTCTTTAGCTGATCTGACGTCATTGCTTAATTTCACTTAAAAAACGATTTAGGCTATAGATTTTCTTCAATACATCACAAACCAATTTTCCAAATATTTCGAAACACCCACTAAATTTTAAGATATTCTGATAATCCGTTTTGATGGTAGTTGCTTCACCTATAACTCTGTAACCTTTAAGTCAATTTCAGATTCTCTGATTGATTTACAAAGAATAAACCGAGATAACAATCATTAAAATCACTTGAAAACTCAGAAAAATATTCAACATTTTTTAAACTTTATCAAAAAATGCTTCATATATTTCTGATGTTTGAATTAGTGTATATATTTTGGGGCAAAACTGAGAAACGTATGCAAACTAAATATTATTATGTTTACAACAAAAATGTTTTTTAAGAATTATTGTATTATTGTATAGGCATTTATAAAAAAAATTATAATAAACTTCTGTTCGTTCGAAAAATTGTGCAAAAGTTTTATTATTATTTTTAAAGTTGTTTAAAAAGTAAAGAAACAATGAAAGAATAAAAGAATTAGGGATACATTTATAAAGAAACCTACCCAAACAGTTTTGTTTTTAGTATAACTCAAAATTTTTAAGGATTGGAAATGTTTTAAAACTGTCATTTCTCAACAGATTTTTCACTGTAGCAGAGTAACCGAATTGGTCGTTTAGAATGTTGGACAGTCGACTTTAAATGTTGGACAGTCGACTTTAAAGAATCGCATTTGGGCTAACTCTCAATTTAATAATGCCAAGGAGATTTTTCAATATTTTGATTTGAAATATGTAAATACGTCATAAAGTTTTCCTTTACCAAAAATATTCATTAAGTTTTTTTTTTTTTTTTTAATACCTCTATAATATTCCTTACTTACTCCTTAGTGCTTTAACATAAACTTTTTTAAATTTCCTACATCAATATTAAAAAATCATTCTAATGGCGCTGAAAAAAGTGTAAAGAAACTTTTCAATAAAAGTTGAATATTTTATACAAAAGTTTAAATAAAAATTCATATTTATTGTTTGTTTTCCATTTCTAAAAGTATGCAAATTTTACTAAAAAAAATAACTAATGAACTCATACAAATACAAAATACTTTTACATAATGCACAAGTAATAAACGTAGTGTAGCATATAAAAATTTGCTAACATTTTCAATGTGGCCAAAAAAGAAATTTCCCAAATGAGCACAAAATAAATGCTTTATACAAAATTTCTGTTAAACTAAATTTTAAAACTATATTTACTTTCTCTTTAATAACTGTTAAAAAGACCTTCTATTTTTCTTCTTTTTTTTTTAATAGTTAAAATAGCCATGGGAATTTGAACACTGGCTTGGGGTATTATTTACAGAAATCCACCCCTGGATAGTATACTACACATATTAAATAACGATCAAAAGTACTTTATTACATTTGTAGATAAAATAAAATTTAAAATTTTTTCTCTATCCTACCTTTAGGTTAATTCTAATTTAGTTATTTTATAGTCTGGTTTATTTTTATACCTTTAATCAGCAAAAACAAAAATATTATTTCATTTAATTATTTATATTGTTTTCTTTCTAGTCTGGAAAATTTCCGTTAACATTGTTTTAAATATTAAAAAAGGAAAAATAATTGCACTTAGGATTCATATTATTTCATTATTATTATTTTTTCTCTTATGGCATTTGCTTAACAAATGCTCAGAAATACAGTTTTATTTCCTTGTATTTGCTAAAACTCCTGCTGTGAATGAAATGAAAAATAATCCACAGCAGGTACTTTTCAAGCAAAGTATTGTAAATTAATATGTATATACTATATAGTTTCATGATGAAATGAAAATATCGTTATACTTTTAAAGGTAAAAAAAAAAAAAAAAACAAATACATACCTCAAGGAGTTCTAGTGCTAAAGATTATATAAATTTAACTCACCTTACCTGTGTTGCAGTTGTCATGATTTTTGTTACCAGTTGGAGAAATAAAATATGAAAATAGAAATAAAATATGTTTTGCTTAAAAATAATATAATATTCAAAATATTATCTTTTAAAGACAAATAAAACATTTTGATGAATAACAAATAGTTCTGGAAATATAAATATAAAGAAAAGCTTTAAATAAATATATTTTCGGAAAATCAATTATTTTGTTATACCGTATAACAAAAATCAAAATTTTTCGTACACATGATAAATTTCACATATATGTGAATATATAGAATTAATATATTGCGTTTTCTGCTTGGTTTTCCTTTTTAAAGGACTTTAAAGTTTTGAAGAATGCGTGAGGTTAATTTTTTATTATGCTACTTTCTAATTGCTATTTTATGGCTATCAAATGAAAGAAGAGATGGCAAAAATGTCCTTTATTTATTAAATCCTTTAAAATCCTTAAAAGTTCACAACAAATAATTTTTAAAATAATGTATGTTAAAAATGCCAATATCCAGTTTCAGGTACCAAAGAATTATGCTTTTCCATACAATGAATTGAAAATTACAAATTTAATTTTCAGTTTATTGAGACTTCAAGCATACAAATCAATATAGCCATCTTTTAAGCCATTTTATTTAAATTCTTACCTTAAGTGTTCTTACCTTAAGTGTGGTATGACATCATTATTTCGAAGACTTTAAAATATATTTGAAAGTTTAAACGACGATAAGTTGAACATTTCTATTTACTTAGCTTTAAATTCATTACTTGTATTTTTATTCTGCGAAACGACAGTAGCCTATGATTTTTATATTATATTTAAATTTGTTTTATGAGTAACATAAAGAGTCAGTCAAGCGCGACCATGTAATACCCTACACCATTATGTACGTGCTTCGAACAGATTTTCGAGATATGACTTTATATTCACAGAAAAAAATCACCAATCACCAAAATAATTTATTTAATTAAAAATGGTTTAAATTTGCACCTGTGAAAAATGAAAAACCGAACATTTTTTCCAATTACAAAAATTTATTAAATTAATTAAGTAGATGATTGAATGAATTAAAACTTTAAATGAGGTAAAACTTATTTGAATTGCTTGAATATATTACGGATGGACCATCTGCGACATAGCAACGGCCAACATTTGATAGACATAATAAATGCCAAAGAATGTTATTTCAAATGATAATAAACATTCCTCATTAAATTTGAATTTTCTGTGTTTTTTCCTTAAAAAAGTAGAGAACCTCGAAATGGATCACCCTTTATAAGATAATATTTTTTCCTGTGTAGAAACTATGATTATATGTTTATGAACTGATCTTTGTTAAACTTAATGCTGCAGTTTATTTACGTATATAAAACTTATTAATGCCAAATTTAATTAAAAATCTTAGAGTAATTTTCTGAAGTAGATTTTTTGTGGAAAACATGTTTAGTTATGAACCGATCCTCTTGAAATTTGGTAATTTAATAATTTTAATTGTTGCAAATAAAATCACAAAATAACTTATTTACATGTAATTTATGCGTGTTAAAGTGAAATTCTGCAATTGGTGTTGTGTGGGAAAAATTATCAATTAGCGGCCTATCTTTTTATCATGACAAATTTCATTTCGATACTAACATTTTTATAGTATTTATACACGTTAAATTAAATTTCGGGAAGGTTCTTCATATCGAGACTATGATCAATTATGCACTCAACATCTTGAAATTTGATTGTATATCGAGTGTCGATAAAATCACATCAAGACTATTATGATCACTAAAGAATATATCCGGGAAACATTTGTATGGGAGCTATGTATAATAACAGACCAATTTAAACCATTTTTAAAAGCTTCGTCTTTAAGTCTAAAAGAAGGACTGTGCCAATTATTAAATAATATTTTAAATTACAGCATATATTTCGAAAACACTAACATGATATTTTTAGAATTTTATAAAATTTCAAGTGTTGAAACTAAAAGGACAAAATGTGGGATGCAGAAATTTCATTGTGGTGGTTTTAAAATTAATATAATTTCAAAATTATTTGTTAGAAAAGCACGAGGATATTTAAGCATAAAATATTTGAAGGACATTTTTATTTATTGTAGAACAACTAACAGATTTTAAAATAATTTATTAAAAAATTATAAATTAAATTAAATTAAATTAAATTAAATTATGATTTCATATGAACAATTAAACATTTTTGAAATTAATTTTCAATTTCCTACAACACGACAAAACCTTTAACACCTTTACCTATTATATCTACTAAAATATGCATAATAATTTTCTAAATCAAAAATTCAAATTCATATTGAATACATTCAATCAATATACAAAAGTAGAGAAACTACTACAAAAACATTTCCATCAAATGACAACATCAAATCAATTAAAATAATTACATTGAACTAAAGTACATAAAATCGACCTCAAAAAGAATATAATCAAATGATTTCAACTGTGACAAACGAATAACACGTGAACACAATACAAGATACACGTGAATGCTATTCAATTGATACTAAGAGAAAAAACGAATTATATTGAAATTGTCAGTGTCCTGTAAAAATAATAAAACTCCTATATAAAAAAAAACTTTGTAGGAAATCCTTTAAATATAAAAAATAAAAAAAAATTATAATAACAAACATAACGGAAATGAGAGCGTATTGTATGCCTCTAAATAAAAGTGCTAGAGCTACATACACACCTTTACACAATTTAAGGTACCCTGCAGTTCATTATCCTGCTTTTTTGTACTTTTAAAAACTTTCTTGGTTATACTTCACTGTAATAAATAAATGAACATTTCGATTAGTTCATTTATTTTTTTAAAATTCAAAATGAAAAAAACATGATTTTTTCACGATCTTATATCTTAAGTTATATACTTTTTCCTTATTGCTACAGATTTCTTTCATTCGATTGTGTTCAAATAAACTTACTGAAATCGCGAATAAATTTTGTTTGAATCAGATAGAAAAGTGTGTTTTATATATAAATATGTTTACATACTTTGGCAACACATCAAACAAAATTATAAATATAATATTGTTATGCGGTAAGTATTTAAATGTATATGAGACGATGTGAAAAAGAAGTAATTAATAGCGTTAGATTTTTTAATAGATTTAGAATAGTTAGTTAAGATTTTCTTTCATCTGGCATCACTGCTTCAAGATAAAAACATCGTGTTCATTTTTGCTAGAAAGTGTTAATTGAATTTTTAAAATAAAAAGTGTAAAAAAACTTTTCAGTTTTGTTTAGTTTTCTTTTGCTTGGCAATGTTTGCTCAAAAGAGAAAAAAGCATTGGGACAATAACCCTGAGTTCAAAGTAACAAAAACTTTAGACGGACCCAGTACAAGGGCCAATAGATTTCAGCTATCTGAAGATGAAGAAGAAACAGTTGCTTTTAAAAAAAAGGATTCATCCTATAATTGTGCATTCTACACACAGTTTTTCAACTGTGAATGTATTAATAGGTAACAAGCATATATATAAACGAATGACTATGGGTACGAAGATTTTATACAGCTCCCTGTTGAAGGAAACAAAAAGTTTTAAATTGGTTTTATTTAAGTAAAGTAATAATAACGATGAGTTTTCAAACGAAAAACTTATGCAAAAATTTTTTGATACTGTCAAAGATCTCAGAATAAATATGACAAACTACGATGATGCTTGAACATGCCATATAATTCAACTGAGTCAGCAGCTGTACAGGAGGAATATTCTTTGTACAGAAGGAAAATTGATATTCTCCTTTTAAATGAGACTTTTTTGAAACCGTACCAAAAACTTCAACTTAGTGTCTATAAAATTTATAGAGAGAATCGATCTACGTATCACGGAGGAGTCCTAATTGCAATAAAAGGTAACATTTTGAGCATATGTCGTTACAAATTATGATTAATAAACCAGTTATATTTACTTCAGCTTATAATTCAGTTCACACTTCCAATTTCACGGCTAATTTAGATAAACTAACTTCAGACACATTTTAATTATGTGTCAACTAATTAGGCCGGCAAGGAGCCACTGCCTTCAATCCAACTACTACATATACTATCCAAATGATTATACTCGCTTTACACATAATACAAATCCCGTGCATCTGTCGACAGTAGTGCAAGCGTTCGATCGGCAACCAATTCAGTTATAACGGAATTTACTAATTTTAAGTAAGCTAGAGTGTGGTTAAAGTTCTATCTTCTAGATCTTCATAATAAAATCATTATTTCACAGCTTCGACTGGTTCCAGAACTGTAGGATTTTTTTATCCAAGTATATCAAATATAATTATAATTACTGTTTGTTGTGTATTTGAGTGTGTGTACGTATGAATAAATAAAAATAATTTCTAAGCAAATTATTATGTAATAGTATTGGTAAAGTGGATGAAAACAACTTCTAAAGGAATACACTTGTATTGCACGCAATACGACAATAGGAAGCCTTTAGAAAAAAATACTTTATAAACAAGTGAGAATGTTATATTCGGCTTAGCCGAATTTATTATACCCACCATCTGCAACTTTTTATGCCACCTTAATTTAAATTTTACCTTATATGAGAGGTGTGCGGATCATGCCTATTTTTGGTTTCAAAATTTATATCGATCCTTGAACTGTTTGCACAAAATTTCGTTGTCGTACATGCTTTTGTTTCAGAGATATCGGCGGAAATGTATGAATTGGAGTTACGGCAGACACAAAGTTTTTCCAGTATTTGGTCCATAACTTTTTTTGTTCATTAACCGATTTTGCACATCAACCTCATATGAGAGAGGTTGATCCTGCTTTCAACAGACAGACGGACGGACATACCTAGATCATCTAGAATTTCACGAAAAGTCAGTATATGTATAATTTATGGGGTCTTAAATAAATATTTCGTTATGTTACAAACAGAATGACAAACTCAATATACCCCTTCCACCTTCTTAGATGGTGGGTATAAAAAAAGAAGAAAATTTTCATACTTACTACAGCAGTGAGAGCCAAATTATTAAATTTTGGAGTAAATTTAACAAAAAGCAAAAGTTATTTAAATAATGAACTTTATCTGAACAAACTTGAATCACATTTAATATAAATATTGGCATTATATGAAATCATAATGTATGGGGAATAATTAATATTTCAAAAATTGTTACTCAGCAATACTACTGGGCCTTTCCTTTTTAGAAACTGGTTTGTTTGTCTAAGTCCTGATACGAATTCCCATTAACAAGCGAACTATGATATAATCCTTTTAGTAAACAAAGTTGTAATCGTTAATTGCTCTTGTTGACTCTGTTTAGCGGTAGCAAAGCAAAGTAGACTTCATATTTTCTATATAGCATTTAGCAGGTATTTTCTCCGATCTTTGAAATTGCATGATTAGATGATCAAATAACGTAGTCTGTCTTATTATTATATCATTATATTCCCCAAGAGACAATTTTTTCCAAAAACATAAAAATGGAATAACAAGAAGTTTCAGTCATATGAAAATATACAGAGTCATAAAATAGCAAACAAATTTGCGTATTCGTTCACTTTATCAGGACTTCCCACAGAATTTTTACTTTTTTCAAATTTCAAAAATTTTCTGCCAAAATAAGGAGTTAAGAAGTTTAAAAAGAAACATGTTCAGGATGAATTTCTCAAACATGGGTTGATCATAAATCAACCAAATCAAGGATCAGGCAAAACGAATGTTAGGAACACAGTAAGAAAGTTCTTTACAGATCCCGAAGTGCATCTGAAATAACAGGTGCTGATATAAATTTTATTTCAAGATTTAAAACAATTATCAATGTACTTGTGTGCAATGTACAAATTGATGATAGAAAATTTGGTGATTATGCGAAGAAAAATGCACAAATATATACAACCAAATATCCATGAAGAAATATGTTTGCAACAGTTCACAAAATACTTTATCATGGAGAAGATGTCATTAAGCATCATTTAGTAACACTTTGAGATCTATCAGAGGAAGCCCAAGAAAAAAGGAATAAGGATTAAAGATTTCATAGAGAGCACAATACCAGAAAAATATCAAGAAGTTCTACAAATGAAGATCTATTTAATATATTACTGGCAACGTCAGATCCGCTTATCTCTAGCATTCGAAGTCAATGGAAAGTAGAACATCGGTACTTAGCAGAAGAAGCAAAAGAGCTGCTAAAGGACAGAAATAATATAGAGCTAAATATGGAATATTTGCGGGATCCAACCGAATGAATAATAATTATAAATTTTATTATTTTTATTGTTATTTAAGTAAAAAATAAAATAAATATTAAAACAACTTTTAGTTATTATAAAAAATAAAAATTTGTTACCCTAATGTCATTTAATTAAAAAATAAAATAATCATTAAAAAAATCGTCATTTTTGTTGTTCAAAAACAACCGATTCTAGTGGAACCGGTTCTTTAAGAACCAGCTCTAGTCGAACCTGTTCTACAATTGAATCGATAAACTGGGAACCTATTCACAAAATTATTCTGGGTATTATAATGTTTTTTTTATCTGCTTATTCCTTTATATGAATAAAGCTTATTCAAATACAAAAATTCCGCATTTTCATACTATATGCTATAAAAAAATTAAAAGTTCAACTTTAGCCTTAAATTTCTCAACAACTGCTGAACCGATTCTAATGAAATTAAAATTGGAAAAAAAGTCAAGAAAATATCTCTCCATAAAAAGATATCTAAAATATCTCTATCGATTCAAAAGTTACAGGCGGTATTAAGGATTCAGTCAAAACATTTAAATTTTTAAAAAACTTTTTACCTTCTTTGTAAATTTTAAAAATATATCATAAATTTCTTGATGAAATTAGTGACACACGTATGACCAAAAACTTAAATGTTCGGGATTACTTTATTACCCAAAACACCTCCACACCCCCAATCTTGTTTGGGAATCATTTCTCGTTAAGCTTTAATTTTGTTTTACTTTGTATTATACTTTTTTTTATAATTTTCTTGTATTTTATATACAACAATATTGTGTCATTAAATTTTCATGACCATGTTGGCTGAGTGCTACTTCAATGTCTATGAAAGGTAACGATGTAATAATAAAAAAAAACTTCTGTTATACACGAATTTTTGGGGGTAGTAAAATATTTTGTTATGAATGTGTTACTGCCACTCGACCCAAACAACAAAAACAACATGCAACAATACTTGAGTCAATTATTATTTTGTATGAATTTTTTTTTCCTTCCTTTAGAGACTAAATGAATGCATGGCTGAATGAAGGGAAAAAAATGTAATGTTATTGGTTTGTTTTAGAATTTGAGGTTGAATGCATGTCAGTCAGTTTGTAAGCTTTTTGTACATGTTTTTTTTTCATAATTATTTTATATATACTACAGTGTTGATTTAATATGACCTGGTCTTTAGAGTTTTATCTAAAAATCTGTGCTTTCCTGCTAAAAATACACAAGCTAGCTCTCTCACATATATGTACAAAAGTCAAGTAGTAAAACGTGCTTAAAAATTCATTAGAAAAGAAATGTACTCATTATATAAAATGTTTAAAAATATTTAAATATTTTTAAATAATTTGAAGGAAAAAGTAAATTTAAAGGACTTAGAAAAGTTTAAAGTTTTAAAACTATTTTGAGCACACTCGTAAATATTTGACTAATTGCGAGTTAATGTTACCATAATTTTGAAAAATGGCTTGGCAAAGTTTTTATTAGTAACACTATAAACAATCAAATTGCAAAGTTTTGTAATCCACGGTCTTTATCGTTATTAGCTGTAGTTCGTAAAAATTTGAAAAATGTGATTCAATTTTAGTATCAAATGATACTAAAATTAAAACTTTATTATGTATAGTTCAGAATTTATTAGTAATTTAAATATATTTTGCTCCATAACTTCTTAACTAAATGAGTATTCACCTTATTATATGTTTTTTTTTAATTAATTAAAAAAACATTTTTTAAGATATAATGGTTTTATACATAAATAAACTTTATAAATATTGTTATAAAGGTAATATCTTTGTCTTTAATATGGAACTAAAACCAAAGATCTACACCATCCATATTTAGAAGTTATTAGCAATTAATCAAGTACACATTTGTAAAGTTGTTAGCTTTTTTCGTTTTTCAAGACGTCATATTTTTATATCAAAAAGGGCCATGAATCGAAAAATGTATGATTTAAGAAACACTTCCACCAACATATGTCTGAAATAAATTTCTGTCCGTTTTGATATGATATCATTCTTTTACAATTTAATTTCAATACAATTTATTGACAAATACACACGAATGTTTTGTTATGGGATACAACTACATTTTTAAATTCATTGAAATACAGTTTTTGTTTCATTCATGGGGGTAAAAAATGGTACCAAAAAAGGAGAATTAAATTTCATTCAAACTTATTGAGACAATTTTGATAAAATTTGAAGGATTGGTTGGATCATTTAGTCAAATAAAAAAGCTAACAATACGTTATTTGCAATTCGGAATTCAATTCGTAGATAGAACGGAATTCGTGTAAATAGTTTGGTACTTTTTTTAAACATAAAGGGTCATTTTCAAAATTCAATAACTTAGAAACTAATAAATATATTTTCATAATTCTTTCACAACCAAACTGATATGTTTGAAAACGTTATACTGTTAGCAGTCGTATTTACTAAGTTATAACAAAAATAGAAAGCAAGGAGGAAAATAATTTAGGACATTTTGGGTAAAATTATGGTTTAATTTATAATAGAGCCAATTACAATTCTTAAGTGTCTATTTGAAAGAAAGAATTATATATTTTAAATTTGCAATAAATTTGATTATTAAACCAAAAAGTTTTTAGTTCTAAGTAATTATATATTTGACTAATTGATTATACAAATTTATAGAATTTATGTAGAATTTATTATATTTTTTTTTACCGATATTATTAGGAAATTAAGAGGTGCGTAATATTTTTGCATAAAATTGAACTAAAACATAATTACAAGATAACTATAATACAAATGGAGGCCCTACGTTCCTTATAGAAACTAAAGGAATTAATATATATACATATACATATATATATATATATATATATATATATATATATAATACAAATAAGAGTAAATTGTCTCAAAAACTGTATACTACACATTTGCATAATAATAAATGATCATCAGAAAGCCTTTTAAATATTGAACATAATTGATCATAAAATTATAAAGCATTTTAATTATAAAGTATTACACAGAAATTAATCGGAGTATGATAGTCAAAGTTTTTGTGTTATTTAGAGCAATTCAAGCCTCAAGGTACATTTGGACATAATTTTTTTAAACTACTTAAAAAACTAGTACCGCGTAATTTCTAAATGATGCTATTTAGAAATATCACTGTCAATTTGTACCAATTAATATAGCAAGAATTAACTAAAATTGTATGAATGTAAAGATTGTCAGTCATTGTGATACATGGGTTAAACGTTCTCAAGCTTTAACTAGTGTAGTTTTGATACTAAAGATGTTGAGATATATTTTCGCTATAACTAAATTGGTTAAAATATATGAATAATCACCTTTAATTGGGTATCATTAGTTTTTCCATAGTGAAAAAATAGAGTTTCAAAAATGACAAAAACACTTCGGACCATCCTTTAATTTGTCTTAAGTAATTGAAGTCATATTTGTATCGTTTGAGCCATATCTGTGACAGGGAGCATTTTAAAAATTTAAATTTAACGGATTTGCACTAGGGCGTCAGTTTGTTCCCATTAATAGTACCAAAAAAGGAAGTCTAATGGTACTTTTTTATATACTTTTGAGTTATAATACACAAAAGCGGGACTTACTGATACTTTTTATTCGCTTAAATGGTACTTTCTGTATTTCGTAAACTTACGCGGGCCTAAGTGAATGAGAGCAAATATAAAAGATCGTTTTGGTACTTTTTTATTTTTCTAATAGTACGTTTTGAATTTTATATAATATTAAATCTAGATGCATGAATTTAAATGTATGTGGTCTCAAGTGAGTAAGAATCCACAAAATTCTCAGATTTTACTTCAGTATTTTTGATTGATAAAAAATTTCTTAGAGTTATGTAAAGCACATTGGGGGAGTTGCTGCAGTTTATTTTAATGATTATTTTTTTAAGCTGTCAAATTAAATCCGTTTCGGCACAAAACGAGATATTCTTATCTAAACGCATTTTGCTTGGGCACATACAAGCCCTAGCGTAAAAATTGGACAAATTTGATTCAATAGTAAGCTTTTGTCAAGCTTATATTAAAATCAAGAGCGCCTTAAAAGTTACGAAAATTGTAGATTTTATGGAAAAAATGCATTTTCGTAATTCTTTAAAATAACTTATTTATTTTTCTTCTATAGTTTGATCTAAAATTTAATTAAACACGTTAACTTAATTTTTCCCGGTGTTAAATAAAGAATCTTGAAGTTAACAAAAGATATTTTTTTTTTTTAACTTGTACCTGATATATTTTTTATTATTTTCCAAATTGTGCACAAATTATTTAAAAACAATTTTATTTTTCCTTGTAATTAATCTAGTAATGATAATATTGTGAGTGGAATATACAAAACCGAATCCAAAAACCTGTTAACCGTTTTTTTTTCTAAATTTTGGGTTTTATTCGAAAGCAGTTTTTTAGGCGATTAACTGGTTTTTTTACACAGCATTTTATTTAACTTTTTGCGTAATTTTACTCAAAAAAGAGCCCAGAAAAGGAAAAAGAATAATAAAACTTAAATAGCAGTTTTTTTGTAACTTGCTAAATAACACATACGAGTACATTATTTAACTTGAATAATTCTCTTTAAATAGATAAAATAAATCAAACTATTGGGTGCGCACGAAAAACTTAGTATCTTAAAATTTGTGCTTTATAACATTTGATGTTCAATGAAAATGAAATACATTGATCATTATTAACCATGGTAACTACTAAATTGCCTAAAACTTCGATAAATTGAAAGGTATTGGGGAAAGGCAAGCTTAAAGATAGACACATTACAGCAAAACAGTTATAGAATACACAGTCAAATATCAATAAGAAATAAATTACACTATGCGACAAATTAGTTATCAACTTTCCAAAGCGAAATTAATGTATACCATTAGATTAATTAAATCTTTAAAGGGTTTTTCAAAGTTAGTTCGAATTTCGATTTTATGGACTCTTAAACTTCAGGTATGCTCCAAAATATCATTTTTTCATTATGTGTGCAAACGAAATACATTTAAATCAGTAAATTTCAATGTATTTATGGCTACTTATATTTCTAAATTATTTTTTTTTAATTACAAAAAATAATATCTTGTAAAAAATAAATAAATAAACCGATATTTTCTAAACTGAAATTTTTCGGTTAAAGCGAAAACCGGTTTTCCAAAAAAGTCAGTCTTTTGGATACTCTAATTATGAGTCCTTTTATATGTGGTGGTAGTTCTCTCACAACGTGTGCAATTATAATTTAAATAAGTGAAATTTGAAGTTTTGAGAATTTTTTTAATTTTCAATTTTAAACTGCCTCAACTTTTGGGCACCCCCGCGAAGGTGAATCATGCCAATGGATTTTGAACGTTGAAGTATTGCTTTTTGTCGTTCAAAGCACTATCAATGTGCCAAAAAAAAGTCCCAAAAAAATTTAGTCGAATTTTAAAGTTTTGCTGTTTTTGTCCATTTCGATAATTTTAAATATAAATAAAAGAAATAATTAAATAAATAAATAAATAATTCACTGTAAAAACTTTGAAATATTTCTTTTATTATACTAATTAATAAGTTATTAACTTTCAATTGTAATTTTATGAGGAACACCTTCAGGTGTATTATAATTTGTAATTTAGATTCTAAATTTATTTTCTTTTTCTTTCTCCTTCCTATTTACCCTTAAAACATCTGCAACAATTCCCAACTAACTTTTTATTATTTTTTTCCTTATATTCTTTAAACTTATCTGCTCAACTTTAACCTTAACAATTTATATCTGTTTTCAACATCAAAGTGTATCGTATTTACCGGATTTGTATTGAAAATATAATAAAGAACAAACAATTTTGCGTGTTTTTGAAAAGTAAACGTTTTCATAGAAACGCACCCAGGACACAGATATTCATATATATAAGTTTCCTTTTACAACATATTATGTATCTTAAAGTCAGTATTTCAGAGAAAAGTTAATAAAAAAAAAGGTACGAGTGTAATATGAAATGTATTTGGAGGTAGTAAACAACATTACAGTAGATAGCAAAATTTGATATTCCCTAAGCACGTGAGTGATTTTATACTAAGGTATTTTGAATGGTCAATCGTCTGTCGATTATTTGATTTTATGCTGAAAATCTGACTGTGATAACCAATTGATCTGGCGGTAAAAAATCGGTTTTATGTTAAAAAAAAAAAAAATTATTTTATGAAGAAAAGTTGATTTTTGGTGAAAAATTTATTTTGTGTTAAAATATAAATTTTGTGGTGCAATATTTATTTTTTCTATGAAAATCATTTTTGTTCCTTTAATGAGGGGATATTGGGTTCAGTGATGTCAGATGGAAGGAATTTTCCCTTTTTTGTGGGAATTTTTAACGAAAATTTAAAGCAGAGAGAAAAAGGGAGGGAATTTTAATTTTTTTCTTTTTTGCAAAATAAAGGGAATTTTTAAAATGAAAAAGTTTTTTCCTCAAAAAACGACTATAAGTTGGAATAGAAAAGGAAAAATTTAATATTATCGTTCACATTTATATTTGATGGAAACCCTAATTTGACGAATGAATTTTGTCAATAATTAGAGACTGGAATTTTTTATCATTTAAAAATCTTACTCTGTGTACTGTTTAGTCGTTGTTTTAAATATTTTTTTGTAGTTTTGTATTGAATGAATTTTTTGAATTATTGCGATTTTAAAATTCCCTATTTTTTAAAAAATAGGGAAAAAAGGATTTTTTTACAAAACAGAAGGGATTTTTCATAATATGTATTTGGTACCACTGATTGGGTTTGCCATTTCGTGTATAACATGTCGAAAAAATCATTTAAGACCCCATAAAATATATTCTGGGTTCCGGAAAAATTCTGAGTCAATCTAGCTGTGTCCGTCCGCCTGTCTATTGAAAGCAGGATAGGACTCAGAAGGACGACCAAGTGGACGAATTTTGGGTCAAATATTTATTTTGTTATAAGATATGTTTGGTACTGAATATGGGAAAAATCGGTTAATAAACAAAAAAGTTATGGGCCAAATACTAATAACACAGGGGCTGATATCCCTTAAAAGAAAGCATGTATGACAATGAAATTTTGTACAGATAGTTCGAGGATAGATATAAAGTCGGAAACCACAATTAGACGTGATCCGTTCATCTCCCATCAAAAGTAATTTTGTACAAAAAGTTCAAGGACCAATGTAATCTTGGAAGCTAAAAATAGGCGTGATCTATTTTTAGTTTCCCACCACTTTACAGAACTTCTCACATATAAGCTGAAATTTTTAAAATCGGTTAATAAAAAAAAATGTTATGGGGCAAATACTACTTTTCGGTTAATATCTCTTAAAAAAAATCATGTACTACAACGAAATTTTGTACAGATAGTTCAAGGGTTGATATAAAGTCGGAAACCGAAAATGGGCGTGATCAGTCCAATTTATCGCCCACCTCCCATGTAAAGCGAAACATCAACTAAATTTTGCACAAATAGTTCAAAGACCGATTAAGTGGGCGTTTTCCGCCCACTTTACCGCCAATTTCCCACATGAGAAATTGAATTTAAATTGAATTTTTTAAAGTTGCAGATTTTGGGTATATGGATTCAGCCAAGCCGAATATAACATTCTCACTTGTTAAAACTAAAAATCAATTCGATTCAGAAGCGACTTTGTTTTGAGCATTAAAACAGTATTGCAGACATTAAAAATCCTCTTTTGACGTATCTTGACTTCACTTATTGCATTTCTTGTATTTAGCACGATCCTTGATCGAACAAATTCTCTCACTTCTCATCTTTAAAAATTTCAAAAATATGCTATAAAAAATTAATACCAACATTTTTAAACACGTTTGAAATGGATAAATAACTAACAGTTTGGTTCATTTGAAGCCCAACTAAAATTATTATTTTGCATATTTTTGGTTACCCTGCTAATGGTCAATACCAATACTTTCACTTGAAATAATTGTAAAAATGGACCGCTAGCAAAAAAAATAATATTATTAACTCCATCTAGTGTGTAGCATAGGTCTATATCTATAATATATATTATCTGATGTCTTCGGATAAATTATACTCATTACCTGTGGGAACATAAACAAATATTATAAAAAGTACGCTTTAGCCAGGCGCGGACCTATGCAGAAGAGGAAACTTGTGTCTAGATATAAATATGTTAGCAGGACTAATTAAAATCATAAACTAAAATTTATATAGGGGTATAAAAAGACCTTCGGTTATACCTAATTTAGGATTACATATATTCAATATTTTTATTGGTGTAAATAAACCAATTTAGCGCATCACACCCACCATCAGTATTGAAAAATAAATTTTAAAAGTTACTACTTTCAAATATTTTGTTGTGATCCTTGTACATATATTTTTTATTGGTTCGTGAAAGATGACACAACCACGTGTTAACTCTTTTGCAGCTTCTCCAATATCTGAATTTGGTTGATATAACATTTGCAAAGAAATTTGACGTACTGGAGGAAAACTATTAACAATAAATTTCTACAAGTTTCTGGGTATGTTAAAATTGCTTTTCTTTCATAGAACGATATACTGCACAAATTATAAAAAGGTCCCTTCCACAGAACAAGAACCGGAACCAGACCAGTTCGGACTTTGTTATATTTAATTGTAGAACATTAACTGCGTCATTTACTGCAGATTTTATGGTTTGTCTGTGGTAGATGTGGAACTGGTTTATCATTGTTTAACAGCAAATAATAAGTTCATCTAAAAAATTTGTTATACTAACTAAAAAATCGTTAAAGGGAAGAATATTTAGCAATTATTATTTAAATATGTTATGTATTATATAGCTCCCAAGAATCTTAAATTAACCCATGTCTCACATATTTCTGTTGAAATCGTGTACCAAGCATCCCGTACTATTGTCCATAATTCACCTTTGCTTGTGACTTTAAGAAGTAAAATAACTTCGTTTATTAAATTCTGTTGTCAAGTGGTTATACCCATAGGTGGCAAATAAATTTAATCTTATCGCTCAGTTTTAATTAAACTAGTTCATAATATTATAATCAAAAACAAAAACATTGCCTTCGTAAAATCTACTTAAAATCGTTCAATGTTAAATCTAGCTTTAGAAATTTTTAGATTTTTTATTAAAATTTTCAGAAAATCTTTTTCGAAATTATGCACAAAATTTACACTGAACTAAAAAAAATCGAAATAAATACTTTGTAGCAAATGTGATTAAAATGACCAACAGCAAACTTGTTTATATTTTGCATTTTTGTTTTTTACATAGCTTTTGACAATTTTTCGACTAATTAATACGCATTTTTAAAATATAATTGTCTTTTTTCTTATATTTTCCATTATTTATAATTTAAAAAAATAATAATATTTTCATAGAACTTATAAACATAATTTGTTTTATGATTGAAATGTATGTTAAACAGTGGAATGTAGATATTAAATGCAAACAAATTAAAAAGTTAAATAAAATAATGAATTAAAATATCTAAAATCATAAAACATTTATTGAACAAAAATTAATATAAAAATATCACAATTGTAAAAAACTATTTCAAAAATTTAACAAAAAAAGTATATGTATTAAAAAAAATTTAAATAATTTAATACAAATTAATAAACTCTTTTAAAAAGCAACTAACTACGCCTTTCGCTGCACAGAAACAACATTTCAATCATAAATAAATTTAAAGTAAAAACACATATGTTTTAATAAATATTTACTATGAATTCTTATATAAATTAAAATATTAAATAAATAAGATTAATTAAAAAAAAATTGTTTAAAATTCAAAAATGAACTTAAATTGTCAAACAAACAAAAAATAATAATGAAATCTTGTTTCTGTGTCGTTAAAGGTTGTGGCTCCCATTAAATGAAAACAGACTAACTCCAGCCAAGAGCAAAAGCAGACAAACTACAAAAAACCCTACAAAACATTAAAAAAAACACACAAAATGTGCCTGAAACTTAAATAAAAGAAGTTGAGAAACAAAAAAACACAAATACCAACATGGATCATCTTGAGGATAAATTTGAAAATAACCAAAAAGGATAGTATTTTACAAATACTAGCTAAGTTAAAGTTTTGCAGAAAAAGCCAAGTGGACACAGAAAAGATAATTACAACAAAGTACAAAAGAAACAAAATTAAAAAGAAAAAGAAAATAAAACAACAAAAAATTAGCCATAAAATTTAAATAGAAACAAAATTAAAATTTTCCTTCCCATCCCTATTATTATTTAACGTTAAAAAAAATAAAAAGGATATCATCATGTCATCGTTTACCATACCCGTTATAAATTTAGAGGTACGTGAGGTTAAGGATATAGTATGGGAGAAAATTCAGGAGCCAGTAATTCAAAGACGTTTAGTCTTGGTTATAGTTTCCATAGCCCTACTATTGGACAACATGTTGTATATGGTGATAGTTCCAATTATACCCGACTATCTGAGAGAAATTGGAGGTTTCGAAGCGCCCGATTCCACTATGGCACCATTGCTAAGAGACAATGTAACGGGTAAAATAATACCTGTGCATCACGATCATCATGGCCAAGATTCGGCCACCGGTATATTGTTCGCTTCAAAGGCCATTGTCCAGCTAATGGTGAATCCATTTTCGGGCGGTTTGATCGATAAGATCGGCTACGATATACCAATGATGATTGGCCTAACGATTATGTTCTTTTCCACGGCTGTTTTTGCCTGTGGTAGTAGCTATAGTGTACTATTCTTTGCCCGATCATTGCAAGGTGCTGGTTCAGCATTTGCCGATACTTCGGGCTTGGCCATGATAGCCGATCGTTTTACGGAGGAAAATGAACGTTCACAAGCTTTGGGCATTGCCTTGGCCTTTATCAGTTTCGGTTGTCTAGTGGCTCCGCCATTCGGTGGAGCTCTCTATCAATTTGCGGGCAAAGAAGTGCCATTCTTGATATTGGCCCTGGTGTGTCTTATCGATGGCCTTATGTTGCTGTTGGTTATGAAACCGTTCAAGGAACAGCTACAACAGAGTAGAGAAGTTAAGCAAGAGATTATACCCATTTGGCGTTTGCTCATGGATCCTTATATAGCGGTGTGCGCCGGTGCTCTAACTATGTCAAATGTGGCTTTAGCTTTTCTAGAACCTACTATATCCCTGTGGATGGAAGACAATCTGACCACAGATAATTGGAAAATTGGTATGGTATGGCTACCGGCTTTCTTCCCTCACGTTTTGGGTGTGGTGATTACGGTCAAAATGGCTAAAAAGTATCCCCAGCATCAATGGCTAATGGCAGCTGGAGGTTTAGCTTTGGAAGGTCTATCCTGTTTCATAATACCCTTCTCGACTTCCTATCAAATGTTAATGATTCCTATATGCATTATATGTTTCGGCATTGCCTTGATAGATACTGCCCTCTTGCCTACACTCGGATATTTGGTAGATGTGCGTTACGTATCCGTGTACGGCAGTATATACGCCATCGCTGATATCTCCTATTCAATAGCCTATGCAGTGGGACCGATTATAGCGGGTGGAGTAGTAGAAGCCATTGGCTTTACTGCTCTCAATTTCCTTATAGCCTTTTCAAACCTTTTGTATGTACCGCTACTAAGGAAATTGCGCAATATTTACGACTTTAAGCCATTTGAAAACGAGGCCAATATCCTTATGCAAGATCCCCCCAATAAGGAATATCAAACCTACGTTATGCATGATCAAAAGCCCATCGATGGTGAATTCAAAAATCATCTCGAATACGGCCAACAATATCAACAAGATCAACAAGAAACAAATCTAGATGATCAGGCAGCCAACTCTTATGATTATCAATCGCAACCGGGTGGCTATCAGCAAGATGCTCAATATGAACAGCAACAACAATATCAACCGGGCTACCAGGAACAAGGAGGTGGTGGTATGTATCAGCAGCAACAACCTTCAGAAACTAGACATCTTCCTCCTCAGCAACGTATGGCGAATCCATTTCAACAGCAACAACAATCGGAGACCTCAAGATCATCTGCAACAGGTCCTTCTGGTCCAGCAAATCCATTTAGACAAGGATTTTAAACTATTGTCTTATACAAAATTAGTGGTAATTTATGTTTGCGTTTATATTTTCGATCGTTTAGTCTATAAGTTTCGTTGAGTTTTCTTTTGGACATAATCTAATTTGTTTTTGTTTCTTTTAGATATATTTTAGTAATTTTAAATTTAATTAAAGTAAATATATGTACATTAAAGTGGTTCTATTACACTATAACCCTAGTTATCTTAAAATAAAATTATAAATATATTTAAGCAAAGAAAAAAACTAATTTCTCACATATAGGTAATTATGAAAACCAAATATTTTATGAAATTTTTTTCCAAGAAAATATCACTTACACTTTTTATATAAAGATAATCTGTATTATACACCGAATTTTAGTTTCTTTTATATATAACCAAAGATATAAAATAAAGCTATTTTATAAATCAAGTATAAATTAGAAATTATAATAAATAATTTTATAGGACAACTAAATATCATATCATAATCATATTTATATGTAAATCGAAAGTATATTCAAGATGTTAGATATTAAATTGATAGCTACAAAATCAAGGAGTAGCTAAAACTAAATATCATTAATGTATATCAATGGAAAGCTTATGTGGCACACATTATTTTAGGAAAACGAATACTTATAGATTATATAAAACAAATTAAAAGGTTTTCTTTAGATTTGCTACTAAATTTATTTTTAATAACTATATTTTGGGTTTAATTATACAAGAAGTTCGAATGGGGAGATAATTATGTTTTTCTTTTTCAAGATTCGTAAGTGATTTTTGTGACATAAAACAATAGAGTTGTTGTATTCTTTCTCCGATCGTTGTAAGGCACTGGCTAATTTTCAGTTTTGATTTTTCTTAAAAAAATCTTACTTTTATCTAAGAGGAAGATACAGTCTATATAGTTAAGCTTTTAAAAGCTTAACAAGAAATCGTTTAAATAATAGCCGCATTGCCCATCTGTCATAATGGAAAAATGTTTATCCATTTAATTTTTTATCTCCCCATTTAAAACAATTAAAAAAATGTCTGCCTATAAAAACCACAAAATCCCGTGAATTAAATTTTAGCCATATTATTAATTATCAAATTGTATAAACTAAACTAAAATTATTTTTATTTTTTTATACCTACTATAACATTTTAATTTGTTTTAAGTATTATTTTAAGTAAAACAAATAGTGTATATTTTCAAAATATGGAATCAGTAACAGAATCTCCAGTTTTATGAAATTATCATTATAACAAGAAGAAGACAAGCTAAATAACCAAAGAATTTTAGTATATAAGACCAAAAATATATCATAACATATCAATTATAGTTGGTAAGTTTTAACAGTTTAAGTACAGATTCCAGTCAAACGAATCTTTAGGAATTTGTTTTCGAAAGCTCCAACATCAATATCGTAAACATATCAATTTAAGCACAAATTAAATTTTACAACTTTTAGATGTTGGGGTTGTAGAAAATGTAAAAAACTGAAGATTGTAAGAGAAAAAAAATTTAGAATATAAAATTTTCTGTTTTGAGTTAAAAATACTTATTAAGCTCACTGTTTAAAAGAGGAGTGGCTCGTTTAATTGAATAAGTTATCAAAGGAAGTTTCGTAACAATTTGAGCTATTTAAAATAAATTTTGTTGGTTTGAACTTTAAAAACATTCAGAGTTGATAAAATAAAGCTTTTAAAAAAAGTAAAATAAAGCTTTTTAAATTTAAAAATTTAAGATTTAAAAGCTTTAATAATTAATTTTTTCTGTTATAGTAATTATAAAAAGTATTTACAGTGAAAATCCTTAAAACTTATATTTTATTTACTCACAGATATCTTTTTTTGTTTTAAGGTTAAACTTGTAAAATAATTTATAATTTTTACTAGTATGTATTAACCTTTAAACAGAGTTTGAAAAATCAAAACGTCACAAAAACGTTTTTAAATAAATTTTATAAAACCTTTATCTAAAGGCTGTTCATGTTAATACATTTTTGTGGTTTTCATAACTTTAAAATGAAAAATTACTAATAATTTTCTTTTATATTATATCTGTAGTAGAGTTAAAAAAAACTAAAAGTTCTTCAATAAGCTTATTTTTAAAGTTTTTATTAATAAATTAAAGCTTTAAAATGAATCATTTAAAGATTTAACTTATAAATAATTGTATCAAATTTATTTGTACATAGAATGCCAGGACTAACGAGATTAAGAACTAGATAAAAGTTTTTTTAACTGCTTTTTTTAGTGCAAAAATAATTTCGTCTCAAAAAATTTCATGTTGAGTTAAAATAAACATCTTGAAAGATTTATTTTCATTTCAATTTTTTGCTTTAAATATAAAAAAGAAATGCATCGTCTGTATCTTTGATCAAAAGAGCAAAACTATCGTCAATTTTAAAAACAATTTCATCGTCCAACGCTGTCAGAAAAATTTGTCTCTTATCCTCAAAATTTTAAGTGAAAATTAAAATTAATTAGGATAATTTAAAAAAAAAATCGAAGAGTAATATTTATTGAAAATTTCCTATAAAAAGAGTATTCATTGAAAATTTCTTATATGTATAAAAAACATATTGAGTTTCCTATAAAAAGAAAATTTCCTATAAAAACAAAATTTATCAAAAATTTCCTATGAAAAAAACGACTATTTATGTAAATAAAAAAATAATAATCGAATATTTCTTATTAAAAAAAAAACAAGTATGAAATTATAGTCTCAAAATGATTTTAGAGATTTTCAGAAATGGACCTGTGCTTAATTATTGGCCGATCTATAAGAAATTTGGCATTTTATTGAAATAGTGATATAAATAAAAATAAAATGAAATAATGGAACGATTATAACAAACATAGGCTTCGTCATTATGCCAAAATAATATATGTAGGTACCCAATTTCATCAAATTAAAGTTAAAATTGCGACCTGCACTTTGTGCACAAGGTTCACATGGACAGACAACCAGCCAGACGGACGGGCGGACGGACATTGTTAACTTAACTCTGAAATTAATTCTGAGTCGATTGGTATACTTTAAGGCAAAATATTTTTTTCTGTGCGTTACAAACAACAGCACAAACTCATAATATAATTATTGAAAATTTCATGTAAAAAAATTATCGAAAATTGCCTAAAAAAAGAAAATCTATTGAAAAGAGAAATAAGATTTATGAAAAACTTCCGAAAAAAATTAAAATTTAACAAGTTTCCTATAAAAGGAAAAGCTTGCAATATTTTCTACAAATTCTCTATAAATAAAATATTAATCGAAAATAATTTATAAATGTTAAATTTTCTATAATTTGATAAATGTTTATATAAAAAAATCCCCATATCAACAGTAAGGTAGATTAATTAGGTAGCGAAATTTAAACAGCTGAGAACTGTTTTTCTTTTTGGCAGCAATATGGCGGCTTGTGTTCTAAAATATTTTCTTTGAAATCAATTTTTTTTCGCATATTTCTTAACAAATATTAACAAAAATATGAACTAAAATACTAAGAACGGTTGCTTTAATTATTTTATGTTATTCACCAAAACTTATGCGAGATTACTTTTAAAAAATTGACAAGTTTCATGAAATCAGTGTTGATCGTATTTTTTTATTTGCTGAAATTTGTATAAATAAAGGAAAGAAGGTAATTAAAGCCAGCCACCATAAAAAAATTATTTGAAGCAAAATGAAAACTAACATTATTTGTATTTATTTCAATGAACATATATTTCAAATGTGAATTCCTAAATAAAAAATCTGAATTTAATCTAAAAGAATTAATTATTATATTTTGTTTAATTTACAAACGGAATTCAATTTAATTATTTTTCTTAATTTTATTCTTGAAGAAAAAATTTTATAATCACTACTAAAATGAAAACTGATTTTATTTGTATTAAAGCTAAAGGAATGAATTATTTTTCGGTTACAAACTGAATTCAATTTATTTTGTTTTTTTTTTTTTTTTTTGTTAATTGTATTGCTAAAGAAAAAATTAATGAAAAATATGATATAAAAGTAAAATGTGTACTTTCAAAAAAAGTCGGCTTTAAGCCAACTATTAGCCGAACAGCTGCCGCCGACAATTTGAAGTCAACTTCGCTCTCTGCTTATTACTTCTTTTATTACGTTAAATGTCAAATGTGTGTCCTTACCTTATTAATTGTACCATGGTCAACAGTGGCCTTTTTAATATATTTTCTTTTGAATTGTCCTAAAAGCCCTATTGCGCGTCACTACAATAATGTCAATAATGCTAATTTTGTAGTGAAGACAAATATCGCTAATAGTTAATCTTAAGAGCATATGGCCCTCGATGGTGACGCGTTCAATTTAAATATCATCGACTATGTAAGCTAAAAATTATCGACAGGATGAATGACCGTAAAAGTCATAATATCGTTCATATTGTATCAAACCCTTTTTTAATTATACGCGAACACATGAGCGATATTTTGAAATCATGGTTAGACGACAAATCAATACTTTAAAAAATTATACATATGAGATTCAAAAAAATATTTAGTTGATTACATAAAAGCTATTTGAGATAAATATGAAATTGTTAATAAACTAATAAAAGCTGCTTCTAGTAAACTTCTGTAAACCAACAAAATAGTTAGCATTTTTAACTCGGCATCGATCAGGTTGGGTCAGTTTGACCCAGACAAGTTTAATTTGCATGTAATTTTGCATCGGGTTTCACGACATTGCAAAATTTTACAATAGCTAGAGCTAACAATACGCACTTTTCTGTGCTATTATTTGGTTGTAGTGCGACTAGTCACGAAGATATTTATTTGAGTAAATTTCGTACTTGACTGTCCGTGTTGCGATTTTGAGTCAAGCGAAAACGTTATTTTTTATTTGTAGTTGTTATTGAGAATTATAACTATAAAACGGCAAAGTCGTTCAGAAAAAAATATATTTTTCATTACTGCTGGTATTTCAAAGGGTAACACAGAGAAAGCGACTTGAAAGTGAAAACTTAACGGAAAAGGTGTCAAATTTTTCCAGCGAAAATACATTACAAATTTACAGATGAATGTGTAAATTTTAATTATATATTTATTTTTACTGCAGTGAACATGCAGCATTCTTGACAAGAATCAGAATAAGTTATAGGATTTTTTGTTTGTATTCTTTTAAAGATCTCTTTTACTTTAATCTAGAATATTGGATTTAGCACAATAAGTTTTTACATTTTCAGTTTATTTACGCAAAATCTGAAGATAAAATAAAAAGATAAAAATAGTATTAACAATCCGTATTTTACATACATATGTGTAAAAAATATCATTCAACTATAGTTCATCAATACTTTTATTAAATCTATAAAATTAAGAGATATATAACTGAAAAAGTGTCCGGGTCAATATGACCCAATCTGATCGTTTTAGATTCGTTTTAGACACTATACCGACGCCAGGTTAAGCTTTCAAAGCTTTAAAGTTCTAAAAAGTCTAACAAAGCTTTGTTTGACTAATAAATTTCTCTTCTCTAAACGAGTTACTGCTCTTTTAATTAGTAAAATTATAATTTTTTTATTCTAACGTAAGACACAACCAAGGTAACGATACATATCAGAGTCATATGACTCGCCTAGTAAAAATTACCAAAAGTGATATTAAAACTATTGCTATTAAGGTTCTATAGTATATAAAATAACTATATTATACACATATAAATTTAAACTTATACATAATCAACTTTATATATAGTTAAAAATATTTAATGTATTTTTCATTAATTATAAACATTTTGCACTGTATTAAAAAAAAAACAATTTTTGAGCAATTTTTTTAAAGCTTTAAAAAAAAGCATATAAATTTATATTTTTAATTGTAAAATATTTTACTTAAATTGCTGTAATTGTATATAGTATTCATATATAAAAAATTTTAAATATATAATGAACAATTTTGTAATAACCTACCAATCAATTAAATATTTAGTTGATTTTTATGCTTAAAACATAATATAAAGAATTTTTTAAATTTGTTAATATATTTAACAAATTTTCAAATATTTTCTTTAAATGTTAAATTTAAAAGCATAAAAATTACTTTAAAAAATATAATATAAACAAAAACAATTATTAATTAGCAAGTGTACCTTGTATATGTGAAAATTTCCATGTTAATTATTTTTTTTGCTATTTAAACTTAAACTTAACTCCTAATGTATTTTTTTTTTTTCAACTTTTAGTATTGTACTATTTTTTATTTCATATATAAGTAATATTTAAAAAATATCTTTAGCTTTTAAAACTTAAATAACAAAAGAAAAACGATCATTGTATACCATAAACATATCAGATAATACGGCCATTTTTAATTAAAACCAAAAAAAGAAAGAAAATGTTATAGAAATTTTAAACAATTTTTGTATATTTTTTCAGCTTAAGATTAAACTATAAAACCTATAACTATATTTTAAATAGAACTTACAAAAATTTCCATAAAAAATAATTTTCACTAATTAAGTTTTACTCACCATTAATCAAGCAGCCGCCTCCTATCAGCATCCAAAATTTTTCAAACAATATATTTTAAAATATATAAATATTTTAGAAGAAAGAAAATGCTAAATATATAAAAAAAAATACGATATCTATATTATAAAATAAATAATCACATAAAACTACAACAAATAAAAAAAAATCTCCCATCAAAAAGTTTCAATTAAACAAAACAAATTATTAAAAGAAAAACAAATAAAAAAAACACATCCATTAAAAAGAAAATAAATAAAAATTATTATATATATATAAAAAAATTTTATAAATAATTTTGTATATAAAAAAATAAATTATTTTAAAATGCATAGAAAAAAAAATAATTTAAAAGAAAAGGAACCTTAGAAAAAATATTCAAAAATCCAAGTGAAATATTATAATAAATAACCCTTAAAGAAAAGAACAAGCAATATTTTGAATTAGTCGAAAAGAAAATAATTAAAAAGAAAAATAAAATAAACATTTCATTGATTTATATAAAGACCATTAAAAGCAGATTTTAAACATTCAATATTTATGTTACTTTTTTCATACCTGAGTAATAACACAATCGTAGCGACGCGATTATCGCGTAATTTTTCTCAATTTTTATCTAAAATTACGAGAATGAAATCATTTTAATTTAAAAAAAATTGTTTACGTTTACAAAAGTTATTTGCCAACAATTGCAAAACATAATAAGGCGACAAGTCACATGAAATCGTCGACTATAAGTACGACTACAAAAACTTGCACGTAGACCATACTTCTACGACAAATTTCGTTAAATTTGGTTAAGAATGACAAGATAAAGAATATTTTGAACATTTATCGACCAGATTACGTTTCAATTTGGCGTCTATTAGCTTTTCATTTGTACCATCTTTATGGACAGAAATTAAACCAAGCAAAAAATTTTAAAATGTTTATATTTCAAACATGAATTTAATTTTTATACAACGTCCTCATTTAAACGCCACCAATAACGTGAAAGAAAATATCTTTTATTATTATTGCGATTATATTACTTTTTTATACATAACCGTGTGGGCGAAAGTACCTTCAATTTCGAAGAACTACATGCGCAACTACAAGAGCGACAATAACGTTTAGTTTGTAATAAGGACAAATTTCGTTTCGCTACTCCACGATCAAGTGGCCAATAATGTCTGTGTGTTTAATTTGAATTTGAAAGACTTTAAGTGACTAATTATTGATCGGATAATAAACGTAAGTGTGCGACAAAGTCGTCAATTTCGAAGTCAACGGTAACATGGACTACAATTTTCTTCATTATAATTATTATATTATATATATATATATATATATATATATATATATATATATATATAAGCGACATATAAACTTGAAGAGCGACAACGACGGTCATTTTATAACAATGACAAATTTCGTTCCGTTATCATATGATTAAATAACAGAAAGACGATATAAGTGATTCATTATTTATCGGATAAATGAAACAAAGTCGACAATGTCCTCAATTTTGAAGTCAATGATAATTATAATATTCAATTGCTTTTTTTGATATATAGTTTTTTAATTAATATAACAAATTTCTAAAACTTCAAAATTTTTCCACAACTCTTCCTATATATATTTTCCTACTTGTGTTATAACTTCACCAATTTTTTTATAAACGAAATAAAATGGTTTCTAGACAAATTTTCCGTTAAAAATAATTCACATAACCTTGAAATCAAAAAATTAATAGAAATAAAAGAAATATAATTTAAAACTCTTTAATATTAAATAAAAAAAATGATAAATAGAGAAAAGCAGGAAATCGTAAACGCATTTAATTGAAAATTATTTTATATAAAAATCTTAAAAATTTAACATATAACCTTCATACAAATAAATGATTTTAAAAATTATAAAAAACAATTATTATTTCAAATATAATAAAACATACTATCAAGTAAATAAAAAATAATAATTTTAGAAAAACTAAAATGAATTAATTAATTAAAAAACAAAACCAAATAAATAAATTATGTAAAATATATTAAACATTTTATTATTTTTCTTTTATGTTTAGAAAAGAAAAAAGAAAAAAAAAAAATAAATAAATAAATAAATAGAAAATATTTAAACTTAAAAAATAATTAAAATTAACGAAGAGCCGGCAATGTGTAATATTTGTGGTAGTATTAAATAATATAAATAAATAACTTATAATATAAATTAAATATTAATTTAATATTAATGTAAAGCAAAAAGAAAACAGAAAGAAATATTATAAAAAATAAAATTTAATTGCAAGGATTTACGAGTATTAGTATATTGCAATAATATTTAGCAAATCATTAAACGAACTTTCAAACACATAGACAAATATTGAATAGAAAAGAAAAACAATATCTAAAACGAAAAATTATGAAATAGCTGACCATATATAGAAAAACTAACAAAACACACAAACATTACATATGAAACAAATTTGCAACAGCTTATAAAAGCTTAGTAATAAAAGTATTTTAAACTGAAAATGATGTGCATAATGAAGAATGATTTGAAAAAGCATATAGTTATTACTTATGTGTGGGGAGAGTTTTATATTGAAGTGTTGTTTATTAAAAATAATATATTAATATATTTTTAAATTAGAATAGGTTTTAGTTAGATTATTAGCTTTGTAGGATTATTTCTATAGATTCGAAAATTGCTGTTCTTTCAAAAACTAACTGTGGTATCTTTAATATTTTCCTTACAAGAAAGTATATCACAAGCACTTAATACTTTGACATTTTTTTTTAATCAATGAGGTATTTTTGCAAAATACAAATTCTCAAGAAATCTCCTACATCCAGAGAAATATCGACCACAGTCGTATACAAAATGGCATCATTATGTGTCAATTGTATATCAATCCCGTGTGTGTTTATTTTCGACTTAAGTTGTAGTAAGATCTATACCGTAGGGTGTCATTGTGACCACAACCGTTGCCGTTTTTGAATGTAATTTTACCCCCAGCGCAATGAGATAAGCTAAAAGATGAATATCTTTTAATATTCATATTAATAAGTAGGTTCATTTGGAGAATAAAACTTTATATAATATATACATTTTTTTTATTTATTATTACCATCCAGCAAAAAAAAATAGCAAGAGCTTCCAAAAAATATACTTATTTTGAACTTTTTTTAGGTCTTATTAAAAATTACTTCCAAGAAAGTGAAAATAAATGTAGTTTTAGCAGGAAAAAAGATTAATAATTCTAAAAATATTAAAATTGCGCTAATTTAAAATAATTTCTATTATCTTTCAACAAAGCAAATACACTATTTTTATTAAAATATATAAACAAAGTTTTGAGAGATCTCCAAAAGCTAGGAATAAGAACCAAAAAACATCTTATCAATGACAATCATGGCCTAAAAAGGGGAATTCTGTAGCTCTTTTTCAACACTAGGCACTTACTACACATGACAACACAATGTTAAATCATTACCTTTTTTGCACTTTTTCAGTTATATTGGACTGCAGTTAAACAAGTTTGATAAAGCTGAGTTTAGAGTATAACTAAACACCAGCAGAATGGACACGTATTTGCTGTGCCGTTACACACTTGAGCAGCATTAGTGATGTCTTATCCATTTATGTTTCTTTGAAACCTAAACAAAAGTGTTGCCAGACAACTTTTGACTCGTGTCCCCAAAATAAAACTCGAAGTCCCCAAAAATTCCTATTTTATAATATAAATTTAAAAAATATTTTAGTAGAAAAATAACCATAAAATATAAAATATTTTTAAAAATATTTAAAAAAAATGAAAATTTATAAAAAGTTTCCTTTAAAAGGAACCTCTTCTCATCAACCTCCATAATTTAGGATGAAAATGAGACAGGTAGTACCAAGGGGCGTAGTCGACCCATAGAAAGTAAATATTAGTTGTCACATAAATAGGTGCAGCGAAGCGCTTAGGGAAAAGCTAGTTGTTATAAAACGAAAATTTATAGACATTTTCTTATAGAAAGTTTATTATTGATTGATCAAAATTTCTTATTAAAAGAAAACTGATCAAAATTTTCCCATTAAAAGAAAACTTATCAAGAATTTTGTACAAAATAAGGATTTATAAAAGAAAACAAATTATCGAAAAATTATTATTAAACAAATTTTTTTTTCGAAAATTTTTCTGTAAAAAGAAAGTTTATCGAAAGTTTTCCATAAAACGAACATTTACCAAAAGTTTTCTATCAAGAGAAAGTTGTCAATAAATAGAAAATTGACCGAAAAATTTCATAAATAGTAAATTTAATTATGATTTTCTATAACCTTATAAATTTGTATATAAAAAACCTCATATTCTAAATCCCCAAATTCTTCTCCAAAAAAAATCTGTTCCCGAATAGAACATGAAATCTCCGATTAGGGGAGAAGTTCCCTCATCTGACAACACTAATTGCAAATATTCATTTAAGTGTATTATGATTCCTTAAATTGATGTCTTTCTTCTCTTTAAATATGTTAATGAATTAATATATATTGCCAACATGGTCCTTGGACTTACAAGATTTTTTTTAACAAAATTTCTGAAAGAAAAAAATTTTTCTATAGTAGAGGGCACCCCATTACTTTATGAAGTGGTACCAGCAAATGATATTTTATCATGTAATTCTTTAATTTAGAGATTTCTTTAAAAAAGAATATAGCAAAAATTCCAATTTTTACATTTTTTTATGCTCATCGTTAATCAATATGAAACTCTTCTTAAAAACACATTAAAGTACCTACTTGTAAATGTAATTAGTACGATGTTAAAATATAAAATTCCAAAGTATTAAAACAGAAAACTGAAAGAGCTTCACAAAAGTTTTAAGGTTATGAACGTGTGTATTAAAAAATAAGATGAAAATGAATTTCATAAATATACAACAAACATACATAGATACATTAAAATATACATATAAATATAAGTATGGAAAATATAGTATATTAAAATATAAAAACAATATTATATGCCTATATGATATAAAGATTAATGATATAAAAATTAAAAACAATTCATATGCGTATATAAAAAAAAAAAACAAATAAATATTAGTTAAATACATATTTAAATGTAGCCTGATGTTTATGGTTTAGTTATAACTATATATATTTAAACTTTAACATAAATAATTGAAAAAGAAATTTAAACATTCAAAATAAACTTAAATATTCAAAATATATATGAGTTGAGTTAATTTTCTTAATACTTCCTCTATAACAAAAAATAACATTTAACCTAAATTATATATTTCACAAAAAAAATCCCTTCTTAATAAATTGAGTTAAATTAACAATTTAAGACTTAAACAAAAAAATTAACCAAGTTAAAATAAAAACAGCTTTATACTTCAAATTAATCTAAAACCAGCGATTCATATGAAAAGAATAATGCTAAATTATACAAATTTTGAAAAAGTTTTAACTAAAATGTCTTTATGTTAATATTTACTGTGACTAAAATAAATCTTTTCATTTCCCTTCCTGTTCATTATTCTGTTCTATATTCCAATAACAAGTTATGTGTTAATTTAAGAAATTTTAGTAAAAAAATAAAAAAAAAAAAATCATTAAAATGTTTATATTTAAAATTGACATTAAAAAAAAAAGATATGTTCGTAATCAATTATTATACATTATATTAAATGTTATTAATATATTAAATTAAAAAATAATTGCAAACAAATGTTAAAGTAAAAATTAAACAAAAAAAAATATTAAAAATTACTTTAAAAAATGAAAATTAACCTAAAAAATATGTAAAATTCAGAAATAAAAAAGCAGTAAAAAATAAATAAAAATACTATTAAAAAATATAATTGTTAACCAAAAAAAGTAAAATCTAAAAGGTGTTTCTTTTTGGAAAATTTGAGAAATTAAGGAATTTACATATTTGTATATCTTTTACATGAAAATATTTCATATTTGAGGAGAAAGTGATTTATTTCCCTCAGAAAAAAATATTAGTAAATCTATTATTACGTTTATACGCACGATTATAGCAAATACAAATAATTCTCAAATAAACAAATCAATGTTTATACGCAAATTGCATAAAGAAATATATATTCCTTTTTGTTGTGCCAGATGGTAAAAAAACAACTAGTTTCATAGAAAATTCTATGAACGTAAAAGGAAAGTGCAACTCCGTAAGCTTTATTTGCAATTAGTTGTTTCACTAATCACGATTAGTTTTTGTTAGTTACTACCATGCAAATAAAATATTAACTCATCGTTTATACGGCAAAAATTTTCATATCGCAATATTTTTAATTGCAAGCAAGAGGTATGTACGAACATATTATATATCCAAAATCTATTGATTAAATTCAGAAAATAATGTATATATCATATGTTAACATTGACGTTAACCAGGGTCCTTTTTGCCCAAAAAAAAGTTATCTTCAAAAATTTAAACTGTATTATGATCATATAAAGTTCAAATGAATACAGGAAGGACAGTCGGATGTGTGGACATCGTTAATTCTTAGAAAGTGATTCTGTGGCTATGATTACACACATTACAAACGTTGGAATAATTGCACAATATCCTCTTCACCTCTAGTATAGGATATAAATAAATTTCTTAGAAATAATGCGAATTTTTTTTGTAAAATTGTTACATCAAATTTATTTTTTCATTAAAATCCTATTATACAGGTCAACACTAAAATATACCAGAAAAATCATGTATACATTCATTACGTCTCAAATTTAACCCATTGTCGACCACAGAAATTATGCATCTCTAAAGAGTTTTTATGTTACATAATTGTATAGGTGACCCCAGGTCTACAACTGAGATTAACGCTGATATAATATGTGATATAACGAAGGCAGAAAAGAGTAACCATTTTGTTTATATTATGTTATACGTTTTCTTATAAATTATATTTTCAATCAGTCACAGAGTAAACATGTCCTTTTTATTTAAGAAATTTGCACTTTTTTAGCACAATTTTTATAAAAATATTTTTTAAAATATAAAACAATCATTAAAAGAAAACAATTTCACAAAAAAAATGTTTTAAGGTAATTACCAAAACACACAAGCACACAAACAAACTTTCGTATATGTGTATTTTTTTTTTTTTTTTTTTTACAGTGTATCTTATAAGATAGTTGTGTAAAGTTATCTTCTCATCACAACAGTCTTATAATACTAATATTTGAATCTACACGTGAAATAATTCTCTCAGAGAGCGAATTTGACACTCTCTGGCAGAAAAATCTTATATATTATATTAGGTCTAGATGGGATGTAAGAGTCACAGCAAACATGTCAATTATGTTTTGTATAGGAAAACTGGGTATCCGAAATTTAAACCGAAAACCGGTTAACCGGTTTCCGGTTTTTAACAAACGCTGTTGATTTTGTTTTTTTTAACAACATTTTATTTACAAAAAGGAGAAAAATCAATCAAAATAAAGTTTCAGGTTACTTGCTAATACAATAAAAGTGACAGTTAGCTACTTTAGCTTTGACAATATAATAAATCGAACTTTGAACTAACTTTGTGTATTAAATTTGTGTACTATTCCAATGAAAAAGTTGCTGAACACACAGTAAAAGTACGAACTCTTTAGTATTTTAATCACAAAATACATATTATATTTCATATTTTCAAATACCAGGTTTAGGAACAAAATATTAAAGAAAGGTAATTAAAGAAAGGTAACCACATAAAATAAGTAAATGTAAATGTAAGTAAATGTCTATTTCAAATTAAAAAAAAAAAAATAATAATAATTTCTCGAGTCATGTGAAATAAAAAACTTTAACTTTGAAATCATGAACACCATTTTTCTCTGAGTAAAAAAAATTTTTGAAATTTTTGATAATATATTTTTTCCACCGTTCTTTATAAAGTTTCCTCAATAGAAAGTAGTTATTTAGAGACAATATCAAGCCAAATTAAACCCACATATATTGGCTGTCTATTGGTAAAATTTGGGTAAAAATTAAAAAAAAAATCAAAATTAAAATTTGTTATTTCATATAAATTAAATAGAACAGAAATTTCGTAAAATTGTATATCAATCAAATTGCTATCGAGGCTTTTATTATGGAACTTTATTGCTGTTTTGTTGTATCTTTAATTGGATGATGTACTTCGATGAAATGTGGTTCCAACATAGTCTGCCTGATTTGAATGTAAAAAATTTTACATAAATAGTCCTTGTAAATCTCTACCAAAAGCATTTGGATTTTAAAATTGTTTAAAAATGACCACTAGATTTACAAAATTCTGAATAACATTAAAGCAAAAATCATATAAATATGTCGTTCCAATAAAATATCATATTAGTCTAAAATTGAAACTTGAAAAAAGTCATATTTTTAGGAATTTTTTTTCACTTCTAACGTTTTTATAACAGGAAGCTTTTTCAGAAACGGCCTCCCCATAAGCCATAACTAAACTTTGTAAATTTTAAAGATTTTTTCTTTTATTTATTAAATTGTAAATTGAAGCAAAGCTATGCAATGTATTTGCAAATTGCAAATAAAATTCCAGAATTCTTCTTTAGTTCGAAACACATACATATTGCTCATTTACTTCAAGAACGTCATAGCTCTAAAAATGAGACGTTTAAATTAATCATGCAGAAATCTGCATTATATCAAACGTTATATTTTTTAAAAGACATCGTGTTCATATCATTAACGGTTACCGTTTGAAACGAGAATATGTCATTCAGTTTCCCATTAAGATAATAGTAATTTGAAAACTTTGCAAAATCGATTTTTTGAGTTATGACGTTCTTGAAGTAAATGATTTTATTTATTTTAGTGTAATTTTTGTTGTTTTATGATAGTGCGAAATTTAACCATGTATATGAAACTTAAAAATAAGTAAATGAAATTAATATTTCCCTTTGCACAATTTTGAGCTTTGGCATGTAGTAATGACATTCTTTATATTAACATGTATTTCTTTTTATTATAAAGTGCAAATAATATATTTTAAAAACACATATGCTCTTTTACTCTTACTCAAACCCAAAACAAATTTCTAATTATTTCAAGTTCATCTTCATTTATTATTATTTGTACAAATATTTACACAACATTAGCAATAATTTTAACATATATTTTGATTATCTAGAACAAATTCATTTTGCTATGCCTCCCTTAATGCATGCATACATTCAACAGACCAACTACATATTTAAACATTTTCCTTTTCTCAAATTTATCAGCTCATCTGTTTCGTTTATAACCAATGTGTTAATATTGGGTAATAATAATATGATGAGGCAAATTTTCTACACATATATACATATTTCTTGGCTCCCCTAATAAGTTTGCTTCAAAAAAAAAAAAAATATAAAAAAATTAAAAAAAAGCTTAAAGTAACAGGAAAAACTTTATGCCATAAATAAATTATAAACAAACAACATAAAAAGTGCTAAAAATGAAAAATCAACAACAAGTGGAAATTCGTGTACATTATAGAGAAAAACCCATTTCTACGAGCTTAAAATTCCCTTTGTAAAGATTAAATATCATATAGAAAAAAAAAATAGCAAAAGTAACAAACCTCCCTTAATTTAAAATCACATAATAAAAATTCTTTCCTTTCTCAAAATCCTTACAAATGATGCTGTTTTTATGCCTTCTGTCAAAAGTGCGTTTCAAAGTTTGAATCAAAAATATTTATGTGAGGGCGTGAAAATGCCAAAAACAGATGTGTAAAGCCACAAGCATTATTTTGCAAAAGAGGAACTTTAACAAGAAAGGGGTTTCAAAACAGTAATGTTTCTTTTTGTGTTGTTTAATTTTTTTGGGAAAAGAAATACATTTTTGTAGATTAATAAAAAAAATCTTAATTTCAGCGTTAGTGGATACAAAATATGTAAAGAAAAGGAAAATAAATAGAAATGGGGATGTAAAATTTTTACCATGATTTAAATTACTATAAGAAAACTGAAAGTGTTTCACAGTAATAGAAATCAAGAGGAGGTGTTTAAAAATTACTTATATGGACTATTATCAAAAATTTTTAACCTGTCTGAAGCTGACTTTAATCCTTAATAAGTTTTGTGGTAATACTATTTTAAACAAACGGGTTGCAGATCTGAACTCACAAGACTTGAACTTTTTAGGACTATGGGTTTAATTTTATAATCATATAATGTTGTTCAAAGATCAAACACTTAGCAAAAGTAGTGTGAATATACTAAAGTTTTTCCCATTCTTACACATATTTGGTGGCTGAAAAAAGTACCAAAATACTGTTTTTACCCTTTTTTCGCCCTAAAAGATCTGAATTTCAAAAAAGTATCAGACACGTGTCCGATTATTTTTAAAACGAATAATGATAATTTGTCTACCCATTTGTTGACTTGTGTTGTTTTACGATTGATAGACATGTAGTAATACTATTTATTATATTCTGAAAAATATATCAATCAAATGGCCTTTAAGGCTTCTATGATGCAAATTGATTGCTGTTTTTATTGTGCTTTAATTCGATGATATTTTATACGTGTAGGTTATCTCTTTTAGTTTAATAGATATTTAGGTCAAAGCAAATTTCTCCCCAATTTTTGGCTCCATTTTTAGAAGTTGTTTTAACTTGGTGGGCTTAATTTGGGTCCTAAAATTGTTTGGTTTTTTGGGCGGGTTGAGTGCGTCCCTCAAATGAATACAAATTTTGAAACAGCGCACAGTGAGAGATTTTGCCAAAAAAAGCTGACCAAAATTCTAATTTTGACATTACCGAGTGAGTTAGAAGCTTGTCTAAAATATATTTTATACATAGTAATCAATATATTGAATAGAAATAAAGTCTGGTCACGGTTCTAAAACTTTTTCCAACAAAAAGTTTTAAGATTTTCTTCGTAATGGGTATCAAAAATAATAATTTTTTTCATAAAATTTTGGTCCATAAATCGTCGTTTAATACAACATGCGTAAATAAGTTTGATTTTTTTTATTTTTTTGCAAAAAGGGATAAAAATTTCAAATTATGTTTGTTTTAAGGGTAAAATACAATAATTATAATTGTCATAATTGGTAGGTGTTTGTAATGCTTAACGAAAATGTAGGTTGCATCAAAAAATTTCCAAAGTTAAATATTTTATGGACCAAAAAAAATTTACTTGGGCTAAAAATGCATAACATTATTAAATAGAATTTCTTGAATAAAATGTACCCCATATTTTGCAAAATTTTTTAAAATTCCTGATTTTTAGTATAAAGAAAATTTTTTAAATTTTACTCGGAAACCTTAAAATATTCTTCATTAATATGGCCAAAAGTTGAATGTATCATAAGCAGGGCAACCAAAAATATGTGTTTTATGCGCATAAAAATGCTCTTAAAATCGGAAAATATGACCATAAAATTTAAAAGTATATTTTTATAATATTATCGGAAAATATGACCATAAAATTAAAAAGTATACATTTATAATATTATTTTTTCTAGCTAAATTTTAAATTGTCAACTCTTCGTGCTAAATTTCGTTTCTCACTTCAAAATATTCAAAGCTCATATAATGCATCAGGAAACTATAAAACTTCTATCATCTCATAACATGAAAAATATTAGGGAATCGGATTTGAAAAACGTATGTGATAGTAAAACGTAAATTTCACTAATGGCATATTATGTAAGTTGCAAAATATACAAAAATTCCCTCTTAAATGCAAAGTTTGCAAAATTATGTTGTTTAGTGTAATATATACAAAATAATGCTCTTAAAATATGCAACAATATGTCATTTAAATTGCTAAAATATACTCTAAAATACAACATAATATGCTGATAAGCACAAAATATACAGAAATGTACTGTTGAGTCTAAAATATACAAAAATATGCTGTGACAAATCAATGCCAAAATTCTGAAACGGATAAATAACTAACATTTTGCTTCATTTGAAGCCTAGAAAAGAATATGATTTTTTTTATGCTCAACTTAAAATCATTATAACTTTTGCGTCTCTTGCATTCGAGGCAATTTATATTTGTACGAATTTTAATGGCCCATCAAAAAAATCTAAATTCTTTTTAACCCCAAAAGGCTAATATCCTCGGGAACAAAGGTACTGATCTGCAATCCGGGTCTGAAATATCAGCCTTTTTTCCACCCTTATCAACAGTATTTAAAAAAATTAGGTTAAACTACAATGCAGATTGGTTAAATAGTTGGTGAAGCTCAGGTAGTAGCATACAAAGAAAGCAATTATGGGATGAGAAGATATCTAAGTTTAGCAGAATTCTGTTGGATATGAATAGGAGACAGTTGAGAATAATCATAAATCTTACCACCGGTGATAATACTCTAGGTAATGATGACACTTCTAGATGGTGCAAAGAAGACAACTTTCATTTCCTGCGCCAGTGTCCTGTACTATCGTGTAGAAGACTAAAACTTTTCGGATTTTACTTCTTTTAGAATTTATTAGATCTTGGCATGGAAATCGAAGAGCAGATATATATCTTAACAGGAAGAGAGTACTCAAAAATAATAAGGAATCATAATGGACCCATTGGTCTTTATGGATATCGGTTATTCTAAAGTGCCGATGTCATCCTTACAACCTACCTACCGTATACCCAAAATGGTAAATTTAAGCAGAGTCTCCAAATTTATTTTTAATAGCAAAAGCTTCCCATTTACATTAGTTTGCAGCTTTAGGTGTAACCCTCTGCATTATCTTAAATCGATACTGGTGTCATTTATTCATAAAAATTGAAGACTGATTTGCAAACATTTGAAACTTAGATGAATTTTAAATATAAAATAACATCTTGGCTAATCAAAATGAATGTATAACATATAAAATATAGATCTTCGCTTAAATCTAAAATTTAGAAGCTCTACTTTTCATTCAATTTTGTTATGTAAAGATTTTGCTGAGGCAATTAAACTGTATTTATTTCTACTCGCTATTCATCTCTATTGTTATATTCGTAAAACCTTTAAAGAAATTATTCAATAAAATCACGTTCTTAACAACAAATTTTATTTTCATTGGCACAAAATCTCTTACCATCTGAAATGTATTTTTGCCATGTATACATTACAATGAACTTATAAATAAGTAAGTACGTGTACTGTCTACTATTTCAAACAAAAATAATAGAACATAAATAAAGCATCCATCCCCAAAAATAGACATATGCATCTATCTCTAAAATAAATTCGCCCTTTTATATTTCGCTATTCGTAAATATTTGAGAGTTTTTTTTTTTATTTACAATCAAGTTGCTAATGGAAATTGCAAACATGCAATCATTATTTTTGAGGCACGCACGTATCCATCTATTTTTGTTTCCCCTGGCCTACTACATATAATTATGAATGGATGGCTGGTTGAATGTTTTAATTTTACTTCTTTATATGCCTTCCGGTCATTCTTTTTCCAAAATTATTTATATGTATGTGTGGGTTTGTGATGCCAATGCCAATTTTTTTTTTTTTTTTTTTATTTCAAGGTAACCAAATATATTATTCTTAGTCCATTAAACGAGTAATGAAGAACCAACCACCACAGAAATAGATGTTATCGCTTCTTAAATTTAAGTAGAGGGGATGCTGAATATATATTTAATGTTAATTAAAGTTATTTTTGTCTAATTAAAGGAGAGATAGGATGAATTTCAATAATGAGTTAAATGTTTTAAAAACAAATTATAATGGAATTAATGATATTTTCTACGAAAAATAAAATAAAAATCGATTTTATAGTTAAACCAGAGAAGATAGAGCCAAAACAGACGAAAATCTGTAATCACTCATATTTCCAAAAATAATTTTTTATATTGAAAATCTAAAAATCTGGACAAAAAATCGTTTTTTGTATGAACCAGTACAGATAGAGCAATAAGGACGAAAATCTCCTATCACTCTTATTTCCTACCAAGAATCTGTTTTTATTAAAAAAAATCTAACATAGCAAAACTAACAGAGACAGAGAAAAAAAAAATCAATTTATATATGAAAAATCTAAAAACTGATTTTATAGGTAAACCTTGACAGATAGGGCAAAGAGACGAAAATCTTTAATCTCTCATATTAGCTATCGAAAATAGATTTTTATATTAAAAACATAAAAATAGAAAAAAGATAGAACAAAAAAGACTATAAAAGCTCGATTATTATATGAAAAACTTTAAAATACACACAGAGCAAAAACATGGTTACAGCATTATCACTACAACAAAATTATGCTGTCATTGTTAATTTTCTAGAATTTTAATAACTCTGTGTTCATGATAACAATGTTTCTGTTTATCAATGTTTACTCTCAATAAAAATTTTAAATTTTGACTGCAAAAACTATATGCTTTTAAATATTTTTAGCAGAAACAAAATTGTATTGATATGAAAAATATAATTACTTCTACAACCATTAAATATTTGCAGTCTTTTTCTTTGTTCTTATACAATATTCTGTTTTTAAACCATATTAATATAATATTAATACAATTACAATAAAATATTTCAAATAAATAAAATACATATACTTTTCACAAACTTAGTGGAAAAATTCATAATTTGTTTTTTTTAACATATATTTTTTAATATTTGTTTGTCATTGTAATTCTCACTTAGTTTATATATGAATAAATATAAATAGAGGAGGTTTGATTATTCTCGGCGTGATTCAAGAAAAATAAGATATTGATTAACTACGATAAAATGCTTAGTTAAAAAAACATATCTTGCATTTGAACCACATATGGTGAATATAATTAATGAATAGATAACATGTTATTTTTTTTCTTGCTAATGAACACTTTTCTCTATTATTTTCAATAAAAATTTTAATATATGATAAGATGGAATAATAACATGACAAAATGAAACAATAATATGATAATATTGGGTAACTATACGACAACATAATATGATAAAATGGAATAATATGAAGAATGGCATATTAATACTATAAAATGGAATCATAATATGACAATGTGATATAATTATGTAATAAGATAAAATATTAATATAATAACATCAAATCGTAATCTGATATAATGGGATAATGGTGTACTAAGATTGTTCAATTATATGTAAAACTAGAATCATAACATGGCAGAATGTAATCATAATAATTATAACTTGTATTAATTTCTATTTTTCGCTGTGAACATATGTTCCAATCATAATATGTTGCTCTTAGATTATGGTCACTACAACTATATTTTTTCTCTGCATGTAGTTACAATATTCGTTTAAAAAATACGCAATAACCATTGGCTTAGCGTTCTTTCAAAAAAGTACAAAAGTGATGAATGAAAAAACCGTAACTTGTATTCAACTGTCGATACAATGTATGTCTTGGGTGGCTCCTCCTATAAATACCTTGTAGATTCTAATATATATTGCGTTTCTGGTGATGTTGGACTGTGATCTATTCAAAGCATGCCCGATCTATTGCCATTTCCGTCTTCTACTTTCGAATTCAACTGTTGTTTTCCGGTCCGAACCCAAAGTTGTTCGTTGCTGTTAGTATTTGACCATTATTTTCGCATTAATTCTCGCGTCCTTGGTATCAGTTCATAACTATAGTCACGAGAGGCGCACAAAGTGTTTACTTCGTCTTAATATGAACGAAAAATGGAGTTGTTTTTTTTTTTTTTTTGATATATAAATAAGGAATTACATACATTTTTATTTTAATATAATTTTTCATCCGTTTCCAGTTAGTTTTAAAGATTTTCCAATAAAATATAATAAATAAAGAAAATAATTCAACAAATAATATTTCATTTCAAATTCGTGTCCAGCGAGCATTTTTACGTTAGGGTACCCATGTCTCCATTCGATGGCTGATCTCATGCATTTAAGGGTTAAGTAATACCAGACTTACTGAGAACTGATGTTTGCATCATTTTTAATTGAACTAAGTTGTATTAACAAAATCTAGGTAAAAAGTCAATTTTGACGTTTCTTACAAGAAATATTTTACCCATCCAAAATATGGTGAATTTCGATAAATAGGTACACAGGTAGAGTTGGATCAGAAGAAGCTTTATTAGAAATGACATCAAAAATATAAATTTTGAGCATGATTCTCTAGCTGCAGAAGAGCGATATGACTTACAATTACAAATGACATGTGCTATAAGTCTAGTTTCTATAATACACTAATTGGCTATACGATAAACACTGTCAAAGGCAGTAATACAATCTATAAAAGTAAGATAGAGTTGATTTTGCCATGCACTTGTCCGTTCAACGATAATTCTTAGTGTGTCTATGTGGACAATGCAGGATAAAATATTAAAAACTGAAAATTCGTAATTTTAACTTTTTCCGAATAACTGCAAAACCATTGAGCACATAAAACAATAATGTTAAGATTGCTTGAAGATAATTCTAGTCGGCATCTATTGGAGTTCTATATAACCTAATTATAATAATCATGCTTATACAAAAAATAGATATTTGATAGAAAAAAACTAGAAACTAATTCTTGTTTGGCACGTCAAATTCCATTTAGTTCATTAATTTTTGATGATTTTTTTGCATTTTAAGATCATATTTTTCGTTTATTACTGCAATTTTAACTCTCATAAAATACTTTTTTCAGAGTATATTTATGGTTTCGATGTTGATGAATACGATTTTTTACAAAAAATCGATATTTTGTATAAAAAATAAAAAAAAAAGATTTACACAAAAAATTATGTAAAACTTAAGTAAAATACTTATAGTTAGCCAAATTTAAAGACCTTGTAACTTGAAATTATTAAATAAATTTTAAATCCGGAAAAACCAATTAAATACTCCTTATTGTACTACAACAATTGTACAGAACAATTGAAAACAACAAAATTATATTATTTAAAAAAAGGGTTCTTTCAAATAAATGAGCAAATCGAACGAATAATTGCATTTAATCCTATTCAAAAAACAGATGAAAATAATAAACCTAAAAATATATGTAAAATTAACAAGAAAACAAAATAAAACATTTATGTTTATTTCTAACATTGTATCCCTCTACAAACAATAATCATCTTCGTTTTTTGTAGGACTGCAAAAGATTTTGAACAAAAAGATTTCGTGCCGTAGATGTATTTAAGGAAATCGTGAAATGAATGAGGAATTTTCCCAAACAAGTTAAATGAATAGAAAAGAAAGAAATAAAATTACCCCAAATAATAAAAGAAAATAGAAATAAAGACATAAAAGTAAAAAAAAAAGTTAGAGTGCTATATTCGGCTATGCCAAATTTTATATACCCTTCACCTGTATTGAGATGTTATATGAAAAATTAATATATTTTAAATTTAATGAAACAACAATACCAAATAATATTAATTAAAAAAAAATTAATACATTAATTAAAAAGGTATTTTGAAAATTTATGGACCGATTAGATTGATTTAAAAATTCGAAATTCGAGAAAAATATTTGTGACAGATCAGCGAAAGTCCGTAACTTATATAGGTTATATATAAGTCCAAAAACCCGTTTTGACTTATGTTTCGAATACTATTGGACCGATTGAGTTCATTTTTTCAGCACAAAAATTCCAAAAAAGAGATTAAAAATTTTCCGTGCAAGAACGAAATCGCTTGCTTATAAAAATTGAAAACAAATACATTTTTTTGAGGTATTTTTTGTTTTTTTATTAACATTGTGCTCCTCCTATAATATGAAACATATATATCAGAGAAACAAGCTGATGTATAATTCTAGGCGGCTGCGACGCGATACCTTCTAATCGGCGGTGGTGGCGCAAATTAAACTTAATCGGCGGCGGCTAAATTTTCGACTGGGATTTAGTAAATATATATTGTGCATCCGGGAGAACTCCATCAACAAAAAAACTTTAAGTAGTTGAAATATAAGTAGAGATTTCATAATATATTAAGTATTAATTCACTTTAATACGTTCTGTTATCCTTAATTCAGATACATTTGTATCTGTAAGAAAAATGATAGTAATAGATAGAGCCACTGCATCCACTTCTTCGAATAAGATAGAATAATATTTAAAATTTCGGCGACTGATTTTGTGCCGATGAGAGTCGATGAAATCGGCGGCAACGTTTGAAGCAGAAAATTCCTCGACGGCAGCGCTCCGCCGGCTTTGAGACATACAGACAGGCGGATAGACGGGCATAGTACATCAACTTCGTTATCAATAAGGATTCAGAATATCGAGTATTAGATAAAAATTGATTTTGCAAATGAAACGAATTGAAATCGAAAAAATGTGTGACGTATTTATTTTTTTTTTTTCCTTTTCTTTATTGATGAAAATTACAGTAAACTCACTTTTTATCAGATTTCATTACAAAATTTTAAGTGTTCCACGTAAATTATTTTCTTGGTTTTCACAACTTTTCAAAACGTTCGATTTGAAAACGATAGATTTCCATCACATACCTGTATATATATCTTTTGGGGTCCTAGATGAATGTAGAAATTACAAACGCAATGACAAACTTGTATATACCCTTTACACCTGTCGTGAAGGGTATAAAAATACAATGAAACAAAAGAGATGAAGGTTAAAAACAATGTTGTGACCCCAGTTGGTACCAGTTGTGGGTTCTTTTTATTTTTATTCGAGCCTGTTGTCATTGTTGGTACAATTCCATGCATCTGTGGTTTTGTTAGATGTAAAAAGCCTTAAGGCTTCAAAACTTGCACAAAAGGGGTTGAAAAATATTTACTCCGCATGAGGGTGTTGTAAAGCAACAACAACATTTACAACAAGAGAATTTGGAAAAAAAGGAAGTTTTAAAAAATATGCCTGTGGTGAGAATGAGTGTGTTCGTTTTACTGAAGATGATGTTGCTGTTGACTGGTTGTTTTTGCTTAAAATTGTTGGTTACTGGTATCCTTTTTCGGTTTAATAATGTTGATGTAAATTCTTGTTAATGATAAATTCCGGAAAAATATATACACTTGTATATATAAAATAACTACCAGCCAGGATTTGTTTTGGCATTTAAATGTTTCTTCTTCATTTGCTTTGGTTGATTTGTTTTCGTGCTTTAAACGCCTTTCCTGCGACTATGACTGTGCTTGGCATTTTTTTCATGTTTGATTGTGATTTTTCTTCCTTTAAATGCTGCTATTAATGAGAGGGTTTAACATATATATATATATATATATATATATATATATATATTATATATATATATATATATAATCTCTCACACACAATTCCTTCTTCTGTTTTTCTATGCTTTTTTTTTTTTTTTGGTATTAAGAAGGCATTTAGTGTAAAACAATATTTTTTTTTACTGGGATTACATTTTTATCGTTTATCTGTCAGATGGCAGCAGGTCTCTGTCATTTATCTTGTATGCCGCTCACATTATTTGCTGTCAATTGGAGACAATAATAATTAAGATCCCTTCTTCCTTGCAATCTGTATTGTAGTGTTTTCATAATGTAGCGATTTTTATTGGTATTAAAGCGTGATTTTTGTAGCTTAATTTAACGTTTACGATTTAGTATAATGAAAAAAGGACTTTTATTAGTTTAATAATATTAAAAATGTACATGTATATGAGAATGTTGAAAATGTTTGTCTAAACGCAATTTAAATTAAGTAATAACAAGCGCAACCTAAAATGTGCTCTAAAAAGAAGTATTTTATGCGCATAAAAAATGCTCTTAAAATCGAAAAATATGCCCTTGAAATTTAAAAAAATATGTTCTTACAATATTATTATTTGTGCTGAAAATTTCTTCGTTTTTATTACCAATTGCTAAAAAGTATTTCGTTTCTCCATGTAAAAATATTCAAAGCTAATACATTGTGTTATAAAATTTTTACCAATTTATAACATGAAAATTATTAGGGAATTGATTGTGAAAAACAGTAAAAAGAAAATGTTACGAATGGCAAATTATGTATGAAAAAATTCTATTGGATGCATGTATATAGTATATATAGTGTAAAATATAAAAAAATAATGCTCTTTAGTGTAAAATTATGTTCTTAAGTATAAAATATGCAAAATTATGATTTTAAGTATAAAATATTCAAATTTATGCTCTTAGGTATAAAATATCCAAAATTATTGCATTTAAATTACTAAAATATGCTATAAAATAAGGATTTTCTGTGAAAATATGCCAACAAGTGCTTTTAGGACCAAAATATGCTGTAACGAATCGATGCCAAAATTCTTCAAATTGTCTGAATTAAATTAATAACTAACTGTTGGGTTCATTTGAAGACCAGGAAAAGATATGATTCTTATTTTTGATCGCCCTGATAATAACTTAATACACTCCCTATGACTTTCATTCTAAGTTGTATGCCAAAACATATAGTTATGACTAAATTTTATTTTTTAGCCAGATTAAATATAACATAGGATTTTTTGTCTTTCGTATTTATTAATTTTGAATAATTTAAAAAATTTTGGCATCATTTTTTAATAGCATATTTTTTGGCTCAAAGCTGACTTTTTGCATATTTTCATATTAAATCCTTATTAAAAAAATATTATAGCATTTAAACAACATCATTTCATATATTTTAAATTTCAGAATATGCTGTTATCAAAGCATAACCTTAAGTATATTTTGCTCATATTCCTATTTTTATGCCCCTATTCTCTAGATCAATTTTTGTAGTTTTCAATCTAAAATGCTATTGAGTGCTTTTTTTGATATTATCATGTCACTTGCTACTCTTTGGGTTTTTGTTTGTGATAATGACAACATATTAGGTTATTAGGTTATTGACTCTGTAAGTCGATAGTAGTCGATTGAATTACCAAAACAGTTAGTTATTATTTTCTTATACAGTTTTGATTGTTACAAAGAAAAAAAGTGTATTTTCATTATTTATGGCTAAATGTGTTGAATTACTTGTTTATGAATAAAGAAAATTTTTAAAAGTGTATGGAGATATTCTTAGGAGCATGTCTTTCTTTCAAAGAAGAAATCAAATTTCGAAAAGGTTAATTCCGACAATTATGTATGTGAATCAAATTGATTTTTAGAGAGGAAGCTGTGACCTAACTAATTCCTGTAGAGTATGATATATAATTCCAAATTTGCACATATCTTTGGTATTAGACATCCAAGTTATATGTAAATGAATATCTAGTATTATCTTGATAATTTCACATGAAATAATTATATATTGAATGCTTTTATGTGATTGGACTCCTATTCTGGAAAGACATTATGTATGTGAGCTCAATACTTTGTATACAAAATTTACATAAACAGATCACCATAGGGACATCTTTAAATAGATCCATAAAGCTATTCACAATTATTTCAAACACCAGCACAAAAACTGTCCGATATACAAACTTTGTAAACTGAACTCAAATGTTTCTTATGGTGTTTTATTGATATTGTACACCTACGTACATCGAAACACCCACAACATATTATTAAATGATACATAATTCAACACAAAAACTATTCAACAGACTTCAGACCAAAATTTAAAATATTTGTATTAGATTTGTTTTTTATTTTATTTTGTTTATTTTTGAATAGTCAGTTTTATTGTGATCAGTATAAATGTATTCAAAAAGAAGGAAAACTAAAAAAAATCTACTAAAATTTTAATAGATTCATATTGTTTTTAATATTGGCAACATTTTATTTGAAAGCAATGTATATCATAGACCTAAACCAATTAACTCGAACGAAAAAATGATATCAGCTTAGAGAATACCATTTGTGACTGATTTCCGTCTACAGACAGAACGTAAAATGAAGATAAAGAATACGGGCAAAACTGTTAATATTTAAAACATTATTCTTAAATATTATGAACTAAAATCAATGAAAGTAAATTCTTATATTTACACACAAACTTTTTTCTGTGTAGTTCAAAAAAAGTTAAAAAAAAATGCAAATTTTATTTTGTACATTTTTTTTTCACTGACATCTGCATACGGACAAGTGACCTGATTTCAAGAATTCGATCTGCTGTTAAATCTGTTATGTTTCTAGAAGGTATTGTAATCAAGAAAGATATTTAAAATTAACGGAATAAAAGTTATTACGGAAATTTTGTGTTACGAGGGCGGATCAATAAGTGCGCGACTTTCAATCACCATCAAGTACCACCTGCTAAAAGACTACTGTCAAATTTTCAGCAAGTGTCGCCATTTACTTTGCGTTTAACAGCTGTTCAAAACATACAACCTCGTGTATTTTTCCAAAAATGGAAAAAAGTTAATTTCGAGTGCTCATTAAACATTATTTTTTGCAAAAAAAAAAAGGAAAAGCTCTATAAATACTATGGGGACTCTGCACCATCGATTTCAATGGTAAAACAGTGGTTTACTGACTTTCGTTATGGTCGCACAAGTACAAATGACGCTGAACGTTCTGGACGGCGAATTGAGGTCAGTACACCCGAAAATATCGAAAAAATCCACGATATGGTGTTGGCCGACCGAAGGGTAAAAGTGCGTGAGATTGTTGAAGCCATAGGCATTTCATATGGCAGTGTGGTTTCGATTTTAAATGATCAGCTGGATTTAAGAAAGTTATCTGCAAGATGGGTGCCGCATTTGGTCTCAATTGACCATAAACGTAAACGTGTGACAACTTCAAAGGATTGTTTGGAGTTGTTTAACCGCAATCCGAATGAGTTTTTGCGGCGTTTTGTAACTGTGGATGAAACATGGATCCATCACTGTATTCTGGAGACCAAGCTGCAGTCTCCGGGTGAACCTGCTCCGAAGAAGGCCAAGGTAAGTTTGTCGGCCTATAAGGTGACGGCAACAGTTTTTTGGGATGCACACGGGATAATCCACATAGGTAATCGAAAAACAATAAACGGCGAATATTATACCAACTTATTAGACCGATTTAATGAGGATTTAAAAAGAAAACAACCCCATATGGCCATCAAGATAATGCACGGGTGCACACGTGTGCAGTCTCAATGGCAAAACTCTATGAATTGGGCTACGACTTGGTAGCTCAGCCGCCATATTCTCCGGATTTAATCCCTAGTGACTACTTCCTATTTCCAAACCTAAAGAAATGGCTCGGTGGAAAGAGATTCAGCTCCAACGATGAAATTATTGACCAAACAAATGCCTATTTTAAGGACCTCGAAAATGACGACACTTGCTCAAAATTTGACAGTAGTCTATTAACACGTGGTACTTGATTAGTATTGCATTTTATATAACTATGAGGGAAGTTCGAAAAGTCACGGACTTATTGATTGATATTGTTTTTTTCGAATGCATACTTTGTTTTAGCAAAAGTTCGTGTAACGTGAAAAAGGTATATATATTTAAAAAACTTGATTTTTCATCTATCTAAAGTCGTTTAAAAATTCAAAATTTGTAAAAAAAATAATTTTTAAAACGTTTTTCCGTCAAGTCGTAACAAATCATATTTTATCGATAACTTCAGATTTTGGGAATGTATCGAAAAATCTAAAAATTACAGCCTACGAAAGGTAATTTCAAAAGTATATGCAATTTTTCCCACTTTGTCACATAGTGTAATTATATATAAAATTCAATGCTGCAACTAAAATTAAATAGAATTTTGTACACAAAAGTGCCTACTTTAGCAAAATCTTTAGCAAAATAAAAAAATGGAAAGAGTATTTTAAAAATAATTGTAAAAAGTTTGAATAAAACTGATACTACTCATTAAGCTACATAGTGGGCGCAGTATAAACTTGTTACCTTGAAAGAACAATCCCAATCTGTTGGTACAAAGAAAATGCGATATATATATATATATATATATATATATATATATATAATTTGAATCACTAGTCGAATTAAAAAAATAAACAAAGCCCCTGAGGGATATTATGCCGACCACTGATCTCTAATCTAATAATTATTTCTTCTTAAGAAAAATTTCATTCGCAAATAAGTTATAAAATGGATACGATTTTCACATTTGTTATGTTTTGGACTCGGAATATATATCAAATTGAGTTTCATAATAGAAAAAGAAAAAACAGGTCCAAGGTTTTGTGAAATTTTCAAATTCTCTAACGTATTTTTAATAGTTTTAAATAGAACTTTAAAAATCTTTATAAACAGATAGGAAACAATAAATTAGAAGCGTTTAAAAAATAACTGTATATTCTTTTGGAAATCACATAACTTGGCTCCGAAAAAATTTCTTGGGCCCATTTTCAATTTATAACTTCAATTTATACACTTACATTTAATGTAGCCAGCTGATTGGAAATTACAGACTAATTTTCAAGATATTTTGATTCTGCTCTAATTTATTTAATATAAAACACAAAAAATAAGTTTCTTTTCTGTTAGAAAATGCGATAAGCACACATACTTATCAAGACACTCTTAAAGCCCCACTGAACTCATTACTTTTTGCTGAACAGAATAACAAAATATGAAATAAAAATTAAAGTTTAATTTATAATAAGACTCCTCCTGTCCTTTCATGCGATTCTAATTTAATGATCATTTAGTTATATCCAATTCTCAAATTAACACCATCAAACATCGTTATCAACATTAATCATGAGTTATTGGACAATGTACATACATGCGTGTTATATAAAAAAATTGAATTAGTTCAATTCAATTTTCTTAAGGATGATTTCTACAACTAGACTCTTTAAACTACACAAAAGAACACATATACACTAATGTATCTTTTAGTGTGTATGTGTTCTTTACATAAATACATTGATGGTAGACAGCTAATATATTGATTGATCGATTACCATTGATTTGGGTTGGAGTTGACGTTTAATTTCAAAAACCAAATAAGTAACATAGGGCATATATTCTTGGTCCTTCTCCCCCCCCCCCCAAAAAAAAATTTAGAAGTTAGCTATAAAAAATTAAAATAAAAAAAAATGGGGAAATTTCCTTTCAATATATGGGATTACGAAAAAAGAAAAACATCAAATATTCATGAGTCGAAAAGAAAGAGAATAAAATAAATTTAATTTGAAAAAGTACTTTTATACCAAGATACATACAAACACGTCAATGTCAACTTTAATTTGTATCTAAGTACATTTCCTAGTATTTTTTTCTATTAGATTTTATTTATTTTTTTTTTATTTTCTAGACTAGACAGCTACTGAAACCAGGTTAATATTTCAAAAATTGTCTGTTTGTATTTTTTGCAGTACGATGTTGATGATGAAGAATTATTATTTTTATTTATCCTGTCATATCTGTGTTGTAGATTATTTTTTGAGATTAAATTATGTTTTATGTGCATATGTATGTGTGAGTTTCTGTATAACTTTAGGTTTATAGAATCATATAAATATATTTATTAGTACGTGTGTGCTTAAATTTGAAACAATTTAAATTTTTAGATACAGAGAACATGAAAATAAAAATACAAAGCAAAAATTCCAAAATAAATAATAAGAATCCATTTAGTTTTGTTTAATGCTTTGTTTGGGTAGATTGTATTTTTTTTTTTTTTTTTTTTTTTTTGCTAAGTTTAATATTTTTTTTATTTATAGTTTGTATTTTAGGTATTTTATTAAAAACTGAATTGTTTATATTATATCTGTGTACTTTTGACAACATAAATTAACAAAAACATAAACAAAAATTTTTTCAGGAGTTAAACAGTTTAAAAATACCAATAATTTCTATAAAAATGTAAATTTTTGGACAAATTGTCTTAGCTCGACTTCAGATGTTTTATCAAAAGTTCAGATATATTTTTTTAATACTGTTTTTTTTAATTTTTAACTTTTTAGAATAAAGGTATGTTCAGACTAGTCAAATATTTTAACAAAATGTCGTAACCACCATATAAAATATTTCCTAATTTCTTTTTTTTTTTTTTAATGAGAAACGATTTTTTACTTATCATTTATCATATCAGACATTTTTTCGAATTTTATTTGACGCTGTTTTCTCTTAAGAAATATTTTTAAGATCAAACAATGACAAACAATATTTTTATCAAAATAGTGGTCACGTAATTTTGATCAAATATTTACTAAATGTGAACATAGTTAATTTAAAATAAAAAATTATTAATTTATATAAATAGAAAAAGTAAAATAAATAATATAAAGATCTGGGAATTGCAACGTTTTAATATAAATTAATATCTTTTTCAAACTCTACCAAACTACCTAGTTATTCTTTATATTCTTCAACAAGAATTATTAAGCATTTTAACGAAATTACATTTTCTTAAATATAAAATCACCACAATTTCTCAATTACTTAATTAAAATTAGTTTAATTCATCCCTTTTGTTCCCTCAATTTATCTTTTTAATTTCCCCTTTACACGAAACAAAAATGAAAGAATTTTTATTATGATTTGTAAGAGTCATTGTTTTTCATTTTTCTTATTTTCCTTATTCCAAGTAAATTTTTCCAACTTCTTTTAATATTTATTAAGTAAAATTTTTAATCATACTTAAACAAAGGTAAGACGGGTTACAATGGGTGGTTTGGTCGTGTGTCTTTTTATTTTATTTGACAATTTTACGCACTTCACTAGTAGTTGTAACCAAGCTTGTTAGAGTTTCTGTTAAAGTTGTTCAAGGGCTTACAACTTTAATTTACTATCAAAACAATGTAAGAAACCAAGGATAACGAAAATATGAAGGTAAACAAGAGAAACCAGAAGCAATTTCTGTGGTACCCTCTTATTATTCTCTTTTTTTTTTTTTTTTTGGTTATGCCTTTGATGTCTTTCTTTTATTTCAAGCCCTAAAAGCATAACTAAGTTTTGGAACAATGAAAAAAAAATCGGACGTTCAAATTGCTGCCACGTGACTCTCATTGTGTAAGTAAATGTGTGTGGGTATGAGTAAAAGTCTGCTGGTTTAGTCAATAGTATATGTGAGTCAAGTGTATAGTATAAAAAGTTTGAGTGGTACGAGTAAAACATACAAAAGGATTCTCTAACCATTTAAACCAGACCGTACAAACACACACAATGCCACCGTATCAAAGATAATGGGAAAAAGTATAATAAATTTTATTAAATTTAACATTCATAATATTTATATTAGATTGTCGTTGTTGTTGGTTGTATTCTATATCAAAACACCATCTATATTGTAGTTGCTATATTTTTGAAAATTATCTTCTGCTTATTGTTGCAGTCAAATGTAAATAATTGTCCTTTTTTTTTTTTTTTTTTTTTTGTATGATGGTAATGAGAAAAACCACTTTTAATAATTTCATTATTTTAACTGTCGTTTTTATTATTATTGTTGCTACTGATGTTTAGATGATATTTGATATTTATATCGTCACCATTCACCTTTTAAAGAGATTATTAATATAAATCATAAATGTATGAATATATATCCTAATAAAACTCTTTATTGATGCTACTACAACATCTTGATAATTTATAAAATAATCTTTACAATATATATAATGTATTAAGTTGTTTTCTGAACAAATGATTCATGAAAAACAGGTGGTGAAATTGTTCACACTTTGTTATTTTTTGTTTATGAAATTTCATAATTTGTGTTTACCATTTACCGTCATTCAATATCATTCAATATCTAGAGTTTGAATCGAAAACCAGTCAAAACCCAAATTCAAGGAATGCTACAATTATAATTTTAAATTAAACATTTTATTTGGAAGCCAAGACAAAGAAATTGTGCTAATTTTACAGAACAAGCATACACACAAACCTTTAGATTTGACAGAGCTCTGTAAAAGCGTTAACATGCTTCTTTTAAACTCTGTAAAACTGGGTGTATGATTTTAAAAAAGATTTGCAGCAACATTTCTTGACTAAATAAATCAAAAAATGGAATACTGAAGGTCCATTGTATTATCAGGAAATTATGTTACCTCAACAATATTCTGTTAAATTAAAATTTTATAATGAATTAAAAAAACGAGTTAAACTTGAAAAAAAAACTTAAAAAAATTAAAAAACCTTCATTGGAAAATGCAAAAATATCGGCAAATTATAGTTAGTGGAATCTATAAACAAGGTAGACATCAAACATAATCAATAGTCAGAATCTTTAATAGAGCTGACTTTGATAGAATTATTTGATATTTTTAAAATTTCAAAGTTCATATTTTTTTTAAGGGCTTTTCAGGATTTCAGGAAAAAGGGACAACATAGGCAAGCGAAAGTTGGTGGAATTTATAAACAAAGTGGATATAATCAATTGTCCGAATAGTGTTTCGGAAAAAAATTAAATTAAAAAATTTTAAATTTCATTTTTTTTTTTTTTAATTATAAAAATTTTAAATATACCTATCAAAACATGCTCTGTTAAAGGCCGACTACTGTTTATGATAGATATCTACCTTGTCCATAAATTCCAGCAACTTTCATCCGCCCATATTGTCCTCTTTTTTTGATAACCTAAAAAGTCTTAAAAAATAACATATTTGAAATTTTTTAAATTTTAAATGTTTCTACCAAAACACGCCCTGACTATTGATTATGATATATACACCTTGTCTATAAATTCCACCAACTTTCATCCTCCCATATTGTCTCATTTTTTATGAAGAATATGTATCCTGCATATTTATACTTTTTTTTAATTTACTATAAAATTTTAATTTAATAGAATATTTCCGATGCAATATAATTTTCTTATAATGCATACAGTGGACCTTCAATCCTCCATTTTTGCTTCATTTGGTCACGAAATATCGCCACAAATCCATTTTGAAGTCATACACACAGTTTTACAGAGTTTAACAGAAGTATGTTAACGCTTTTACAGACCTTTGTTAAATCTAAAGGTTTTGTGCTTGGATTTTCATATTTAATATTTATCTTCACACACATACATCCATAGCACAAAGTAATGTAAGGTTGGTTGGACAGTTGAAAATTAGAATGTTTTAAAATGAACTGCCACTTTTAAATATTACAAATTGAGAACGACCCCCACTATTTTAGTATAATAAATAAATGTCAAGTCAAAAGTTTGAAACATGATTATGTTTGATATCAAATGTATTTTTTAAACACGGACCAAAGTTTTAAATTTTAAGTTCGATTCTAATTAATTTTACAAAAAGTGTTAAATAAATCGTACTATTATTTTGATATCAAATGTAAATCGTTCTGAAATCTTAAAGTAAATACAAATAAATATTTGAAAAATGTATTTTTACAATTTTTCTCTTCCTATTAAGAAATTTATTATTTTTTCCATACCCTTGCCATTTAAAAAGAAAAATATATATAAGATAAAAAAATGCGATTAAGTACTGTCAATCAGGATGTCCTGTTTACTTACCACTTATAAATTTCAAGAAATAAATGGAAGTAAATTTGTGTTATTGACTTTTAGATGCAAATTGCGTTTCTAAATAATTGTTCTTCGTGACCCCCTGAAATGTTTGTAGAGACCCCTATTTGAGAACCGTTGGTCTAGTGGAAAAAAAATCATATTCTTAACTGTTACTAAACCAATAATTTCGCATTAAAAGAATACTGCGAGTAATTTTTTTTTTTTTTTTGTTTGATCATTCAGAAATCTAACACATTTTAATTATAATCAATAAACACTATTGCAACACTGAAAAAAATATTTCCAAAATGAAAATTTCTTAATCACCAAATAATAAATGGTAAACATGTTTAAGAAAATTCCTCATTCTGATAAATCGTCTAGGAATGTTCATATTTTAAGTCGTTGAGAACTAAACTTATTAGCAACTGCTACTTATTATCGAAACTATGTAGTTTTGGAGTATAAAGTAGATAATTTTCAATACGGTGGTTATTTTAACAAAAGAGAAAAAAGAATTAACTTTTTGAAATCACAAGGTAATCAAAAAAGTATACTTTTAAAAATATAAAAATTCAAACCTGAAGATTTATTAAAATAAGTATCGTTTTGGTATTCGCAAGAATTTCTGAAAAAAAAAAAACAGTTATAAAAACTAATTTTTAAGCAAAAGTCTCATTTGTAATTGTTCACTTTCAATTAGACCCTCTGTTTTTAAATATCTGTATTAATCCTCAGTGTTATTAATAGAATTCATAGAAAATTGTACATAGATTTCATCCAAAAGTTTTGAGAAACCCTTAACATAATTTTTTTTTTTTTATCATCGAACTAAGTCTAAGTTCACACACAGCAACTTTTCTTTCCGAAATTTTTATATTTTTCTTTTAAACTTGCATTTACGTTCTCACACACATATTCTTGCTTTAATTGCCTTAATTTGTTTTTGTTTTGAAGTACGAAAATGGAAAACAAGAAGAATTTCGAAGTACAATCGAGTTTGTTCCCTCTCATATTCCCTCTCGCTCTCTCTCATATGAAATCAGAATTTCAACAAGATAAATTGGCTTGTGTGAACTCAGACTAACGATATTTATATTGAGTTTTTTGATTTCAGCGTATTTGTATTAAGTTTTTCAATAGAATTGCTTTCCAAACGAAATTATAATATTGTTTTTATTGGCTATATTCAGTATGTACAATTTTTTTATATTACACTATAACAAAACTGTTATAGTCTTATACAAAACTGGTACTTTATGTTAACTTAACATCTTCCCAGGAATATTGTAAATTTTCAGAAAGATTTTTTAATTACCATTTCCTGGGAAGTTGAAAAGTCTGGGAATTCCCAAAACCTAGATATACATATACATGTATCTACTCTTATAAAACTTAATGTCGTATAGAGGGTATTTTGATTCATTTTTTGATCCGATAAAAGTAATATATTAAGATTTTTTTATTTTAAAAGCCTTTTATAAATAGACGGTAAATGTAAACACATATACTAAATTTAATCATTGTACATAGTTCGGTTCTGTTTTTTCCCAATTTCACTGTATGTCCCGATAAACTCCTCCTTTTTTCATTACAAACTCAAAACTACGAAAATTTTGATACTTCGAGCAAATTTACCAAATTTAATTAAGTTTTAAATTTTTGCTGCATTCAGTTTATTAATGCGCATCGTTTGAGTGATCTTCCTATATTTTTTCAACGGTACACTACCCTATTATGTAGAGTAAGGCTCTCATTATGAATGGTATGCAAATTCTCGCTCTCACCCCCTAGAAATATGAGAAATATGAGAAACAGCATAGTTTCCAATAATTCGATTAGAATATTTGTATTTTATGACAGACACAACAAAATAATTCGTTTGAAATATTTTCAAAATATGTATATATAGATAGTATAGTATTATAGTATATTTTTAGGCTTATAAAATAAAAAATATATATATACACCTATTATCCTTAAATACTTTTTATTATAATTAGAATGTAAATAATTACACTTAATATAAACTAAATATGTTGTCTATAAACTGAATAACGTATATCATTATTTATCTTAAGTTCGAACCATACTCTTTCAGTTTTTTATATAATTATGCTAAATATCTGTATAAGCAAACCAAATTCCAGGAAATTCTTAACAGAACCCAATTTCCCAGGGAGGGACAGCTGAGATCGACTTAGTGTTTATGATCGATTAGTGTAGCTGAAAGTAAGCACAAAACATTAAACAGTACAGACATATTATACAAAACCATTAAAGTTATTGTGAGATAAAAACTCACCAAATTTACAACTGGAAAGGATTTCTTGTAATATTTTTAATCCTGCACAAATAAGTATGTAGCAGCGTTAGATTTAGTCGCCAATTGTCACTTTTTTAACTATTTGGCCACTTTCTTGGTCCCTTTTTTTTTAAAAAGGAACTACAAAGAAAAAACTAAATTCCGTAATCAAATACCAAATTTATAAAATCAAATATATTTTTTTACTAAAATCGCACCTATCGGACCTATCACCAAACATTGAAATTCGTAAATGTTTTATGGGAAAAAATGTATATATATATATTTATGTATATATATATATATATATGAAATATATACATATATTAAAATATTATAAATTAATTATATAGATTAACTAGAATAAAATGTGCAAAATAATGCAACAAAGTAGAAAAAATAAATTTGTATTAAAAGCATAAATTAGTTCTAGAATTTGCGGAAAAGGTAGATGTTAATAGCAAATAACACTATACATGTGTTATAATGTGACTGAAAAATAAGTATTTTTTATATACACACATAGAAAAAGAGGCAGTAAAAAATTTTAATCCTTTGATACTTTTTGATACTTTTCTGTGAATGAACAAATTGATCTAAAGGACTTTGTTAAAATTAAGAACAAAGCAGAAGTTAACCATTACTTACCATTTATAATTTAGAGATATTTTTATTTTTGCTCATACGAACAAACTTTATTAAATTAACTCAAAGGATGACTATGTTCTTGTTAAGGGATCCACGATGTAATTTCTTCCATTAATCCATAAATATAGTCATCAGCATTAAAATACCTTTGAAATCCCAGGTGGTCTTCGGGTATAATAAAAACAAAGTATTATTTACATACATACCTTATTCAATATATTGCCACACACGACTCACAACTCAGCGATTCATATTAATGACCTATTTTGGAAAAAAAATTGTTAACCAAATAATCGGTTAATAAATGCAGTTTGGAGACGGATGGTATTATTTGAAGTAATAAAACATAACATTACTTACATGTTTTATAAATGTTTTGTTACTTTCACTTCATAGTTTTTTCACATGCCTAAAAGATGAGAAATTTTAATTACTATACTTCCAAAATTTGCACTAAATTCAATACACTTTACCTCTAGAAGTCTTCGAATGCGAAACTTCATATTTCTTGTTCTTAAAGAATTTTTTGTAATTTACACTACCTGCCACTTGAATAAGGAATCACATTTTGTTAACCTTAATTAAGTATATCTTCTAAACTAAAGTTCAGAAAAAAATAATTTTTTGCGCAACCAAATTTCAAAGTGTTGGCTTTAGTTTCCTGAAGAAATAAAAAAATTTTGTTATACTAAAATTATGCATTTATTTAAATACATGTATTTCTGTGGTACTTTTTCGCGTGTCACTTGAACAAGGAATTCTTTTAATATTAATTAGAGAGGCTATGATTTGAATTCATTTAATATTAATTAGAGAGGCTATGATTTGAATTCTTTCAATATAAACGGCCAGAGAATTTTTAATTTGATAGTTTTTAAATAGTTTTTATGCAAAATGGGACTTGGTAAGGCTCTTAATAACTCTGAAAAAGAAAAAAATCTGATTTTGAAATCTCAGGGTCAGAATCCGGTCCAAATAGCCAAAATCATTAATAGAGGAAAGACAGTTGTGTACAATTATTTAAATAACGTGGAGAAATATGGAAAAACATAAAAGGCAACAACACAATGGCAACAACTCCAAAAGAAAGACGAAAAATTTTTCGAATTGCATAAAATTCTGCCATGTCGGTATCAAAAATACGTGAAAAAAGTGGAGTCAGTGCCACTCTAGGAAAAGTGCTCCGTATTTTAATGTCGTGCCTACACATAGTCCGACGAAAACTGCAAAAAAATACCACTTAATGAAAAATGCAAATCACAACGTCTATAGTTTGCCAAAAATACAATGACTTAGATAGATCGGAAATTGTGGACAGTATTTGCCGGGTCAAGAGCGGAAAGTCTCCGGGTATGGATGGTATGACTGTAGAGATGTGTAAAAGCATCTGGAAAGCCATATCGGAGTATCTGAAGGCAATCTTTGGGAAGTTATAAGCGAGGGCTATTTCCCTGGGGCTTGGAAGTGTGCTCGCGTTGCCGTTCTTCTGAAGTCTCCTGTTAGGGTGAGGAGTAATCCTCACTCTTATCGGAAAGGGTCATGGTGACACGACTGAAGGAGGACGCCAACGAAGGTACTTCCGAATTCCAATTTGGCTTTAGTGAAGGTAGGAGTGCCTAGGATACTTGGATACACGTTAAGAGGTGTGTTAACGACTCGTCTTCCAAATATGTCTTAGGCATTTTTGTGGACTTTAAGGGTGCGTTTGACTATCTTTCGTGGGATAGCATTCTTCGTAGGGTAGAGGAAGTGGGCTGTCGGGAGTTAACTCTTTGGGGGTGTTACTTCAGCGGCTTGTGTGGTAGGTACCAGCGACAAGGCTTGGAGATACGTTGCTCGGGGCTGTGGCAATGGACAAGGTCAGATGCATCCTTAGAAGTGACTGGGGCCTTAGCAGGCGTGCTGTTCGCACAATATATGAGAGGCTTTTCGTTGCTTCCGCAGCGACAAAGGGAGGATGACGTATGAGGATGACGCGGACTTTGTACGTGAACGCCCGGATTTTGGCTTCGGTTTTAGTCTTGGCTCTTTACTGACGGGACATGGCTCACACAATGCATTTTTGCATAAGAGAGGTCTATCATCTACTCCGAACTGCTGGTGTGGGAGGGGACAGGAAGATCCATGGTACGTAATCTTTACGTGACCGTACTATGATGACATCAGGGATTTAGGTAGTATGGGTATGGATATTACTCATGGGTATTACTCATACTATTTGGAGTTCAACTCGTAGTAGTCATTTTTGGCTACAAAGTCCCACCGGTGACTTAATACTGGTATCACGGGTGTCAGGAGCCGCTGGAACTTCGGTTCCAGCCTGACTGTTGGAGTGGCCTCCTGATAAGCTTTTCGTGGTGGCTGTAGTTTAATCCCAAATCGCGGGTAGAGCGTGAATTTGCATTGCAACCGGGTGCCGTGACCCATAGATGGGAAGGAGTTTTAGATGTACTCCGCTCCTGACAAAGGGGGAAGGCATGTCCAAATACATGTCTTCAAATTGGTACTCAAGTATAGCAGTTTGTTGAATCTGGGGGCTACCACCGTGAGATTGGGAAGTCAGGCAGGTAACCACGTAAATCTTGAACACATCTGAAAATCGAAAACTCCTTTATAGAGAAATGAGTCACAGGGTGTAATTCAAATACATAAAAAATACCTCGCACTTGTTCAATTTATACATTCAAAAGTTTTGTTTCACATCGATATACACAATAATCATACAAAATATAAAAAGTTGTTGTCTAATATTGGGGAGTTCAACAATGTATATAATCAAAATAATAATTTTGATGATGTTTATATCAAAATTATAACCTTTTAATGCTTAAATAATAATTTTTTGACCAAAGTTTCTGGCAACATTGCCCTCAACTTTTGTTGTTCGAACTCTTATTTTACTGGTTAGAAATTATAGGTCTGTTAGTTTGCAGTTCTAGCAAAACTATTAAAAAAAGAGAAATTAAAAAAAATTTGAAATAAACTTTTACTTGAAAAAGCAGGAAAACGGAAAGAGTAAAATAAATTTTAGTGTCAATAAAAAAATAAATTTTTTTACTTTTATAATTATATTAAATGGAAACTTGGAAACATCTCAAAAAAAGGTGCATATGTTCCTTTGCAGCTAATTTTTCACATATTACTTTATAATATGTCCAAATATATGTATGATTACAAGTAGTGAAAAAAATAAATAGTAACGATTTTTAGCCTTCATGAATATCATCAATAGTTCAGTTTGTTGATCTGTTTGTAAAGCATCCTGTTGTGAAGATTTTAAAGAAATAATATAAGTATTATTTCTTTAAAATCCGAATGCATTATTGCACTGTTCATTTTTTACCCTACTGATGCTGATAAAAGCTAATTTAAAATATACCAATCGGCTTTAATCAGCAGCTGAATCGATTTAACTTTGTTCATGTGAACTACAGGTACATTTAGAAGATTATTTAACGTAATTTGGTACACGGAACTTGTATAATCTAGCTATGAAGAATATTGTTCACCTAGCTTCTAGAATAACGTATAATTCCTATAAATCTCTTATATCTTGCAGAATTCAACACCAATTACATCTTTTGTAATCTCAAATCATCGCATCAATTTTTTTTAATATTGGTCAATAATTGACCATAAGCCTCATAAAAGGACCTTTCCTAAATTATTTAAACGTGCATAAAGCAAAAGTATTAATATGTAGGTTAATATAGATTTAAAAAGTATCAGTCCATAATTGACCACGGCTTCCATAAAAGGGCCCATTCTGAAAATCACTCAAAGGTGCATAAATTAGTATCATAACACAATTTTGTCACATAAGTTTTATAAAAGTATAAATCAAAATTCCAAAATTTGCAAGACTTCATTCAAAATTGACCATAGATTCTAACAGAAACGTTGAGAAAGTTAAACATTTTTTCTAATTATTTTTTTTCAAAGTCAATTTCATTGTAAAATTGAAAATAAAAAAAAACTAGTAAGTTTTACTACTACAGAAACGCTTTTCGAGTAAAATACATCCAAAAATAGTAAAACTAATAAAAATATCATGCAGACGAACAGACCTTATATGTTTTTCTTTGAATATAGTTGTTACTTTTTTTTTCTGACTATTTCAGAAAGGTAATAAACTGTGAAATTCAAATAGCTATAAACCAAGAAAATTTCAGTTGTATTAAATTATTTATTTATTTTTAATTTAAGATTTCGATCGTATTAAGGCAACCTTTAAATTTGATTTAATCAGTCTAAAACTTTGTATTTCTTTGTGTTTAAGCAACTGTGACGGTTCTAAATAATGAATTTTGAATATTTGTCCACTAAATGCCTTTAATAATAAATGTCCTTAATAATAAAATAACATAAAGTAATTTGAGATATGGTATGGAAAAGACAAGCTTGCTGTTGACACCAAAAGAGCTAAGAATTCAATGTAGCATGACTGCACTTAAAATTGAAGCACTCGGATCACATCACATTTCTGTTTAATATATGATAGTGAAAAAATTAATTTAATTTAAATTTAAATATTTAAGGTTCCATACTTTGTTCAAGCATTTAATATAGCAGTAACTCATGTTATTCAAGGTTTCTATAATTAAAACAGCAGTAATTACAAATTTCAAACAATATGAACAATTGCAATTTTCCTTAAATAAATTTAAAATGTTATTGTTATTTCAAGTTATTAAAAAATCAAGAAGTAATCATTTACTTTATATTTATTAAAAGCACAAAAACATTACATGAACTTTACCATTAAAAATATATTATGATTATTTAATGCTATTACTTGAGCTTTTATTTAAATTTATAATTCCATGAATTTTAATGTAAAGCAAAAAAATTTCTTCAGGAAATTAAAATATTAATATTTACTATATATAGTAATAATATTTATTGTAAACTGTACATTTAAAGTATAATTTGTAGAATATATTTTTAAAATAAAATTAATTTATATAGAATATTCTACCATTATATGTATTTACTAACACAAAATATTATTTATGAGAGAAAGCTAAGCAATTCTTACTCAGTTTAATAGAAGATATGGAAAATCAATAAATTTCACTATGCGACAGTCAAAATCGGGATGGGATGAATCCAACGGGAAATGTTATATCGGTAAAAAAAGAAGTTATACGTGTCCCGGCGTTTCGCTGGGTCACGTCTAGGAATTGAGATATATCGATTTGAAGTTAGTAACTATCATATAGGGGAAATTGTGACCTTTGGTGGTCTTTTTTGTGTCTCATTTTGTTTAAAGGTTATGTGACTTTACGTGAAAGTAATAGAACTTGACACTTTTTTTACCGTTTTGGATTTTTTATGAATTAAAAATAAAAAAATTCAATTTTTTAGGCAAAAAAGAATTTTTTTCTTCATACATTTATTTATAACTGCGAAACTGTTACTTATGTAGCTAAACGTTGTATGAACAGATTAAAGGATATGTAATTCCTAATTTTTTTAAATTTGTTTCAGCAAAATCGGACTGGTGGTTCTCGAGTTATGTCAAAAAAAAGACCACCAAAGGTCACAATTTCCCCTATATGATAGTTTCTAACTTCAAATCGATAACCCAGCGAAACGCCGGGACACGTATAACTTCTTTTTTACCGATATAACTTTCCCCGGTAGTTTGAACCCTTCCCGATCACTGACCCCTACCATTTTTTTGTTTTTAATTAATTTAAGATTCTTAGCTCCTAATCAATACCGAAACAGCCCTAGTTTAAATTGGTAAGCAGGGCAAGTTTAAATATGCACAAAAAAATGCGTTTGAAAAAGCACGAAAAAATGGAAGTAGCAAGTAAAGTAGCTTAAAAATGCGTAGAAAAACAAACAAATTCTTGTGTTTTCGTATATAAAAATACATTTTAATACTTCTCGATTTTTTATAGAAAAATAAAAATATATAGGCAAAAACACAAAAAATTTAAAATCAATGAAACCAAGTTAACATTATAACAATTTCTTATAGCGTTAACTTGGCTTATAACATTGAATTAGCAACACTATAAGCAGTCAAATGGCAAAGTTTTGTGGTTCACATTCTTTATCGTTATTAGTTACAGTTCTTCAACTATGAAAAATGTGATTGAAATAAAACAGGGTTTTTTATTTTATTTTTTCTCACAAGTTTTTGGTATTAGAGTTGCATAAGAGAACTGCTCTCCGTACATAGAGGAACAATATCTCTTTTTATGTTAGGACTACATCCCTATTCGGTCAAAATTTATACGATGGCAAACTTTGAAACCAAAATTTTAATATTTCATATATTTATAAACGAGGTAATTCTGTTTCGTATCACATAATGTGGCCTCCTAAATAACAGATTTTGGTATCTCCAAAACTTGAACAAATTATTTTGAATTTAAAAAGAAGTACACTTCCGCCAGGCACACTCTCAGAACTAGTTTTAGAAAATCGATTTCTTACGTGAATTGATTCTTTTTAAAGACTACTTGAAAATTTTGCAAAATTTTCAGATTTTATTTCAACATTTTTGATTGCAAAAGAAGTCTTAGAATTATATAAAGCATAGTGGGAGACTTGCTGTAGTTTATTTAAATGATTATTTATTTATGTTAAAATTTTTATGTTAAAATAAATCAGTTTATAAATATCATCTAGAACTTAAAAAGGATGCTGATGTCAAAAAAACCAGAACTAAATGTCATAGGTGATATAATAACATGACGTACATAGTTAAATAAAAAAAAATAATCGTATTTAAGTCATTAAAAAATATTTGAAAAAATGTTCAGTAAAAGTTAAGGATGGGCATTATTTAAACCCCTGTAACTTTTAAACCATTAAATTTATTAACTTTGTGTTTTCGGCATTAAAAAAGCAATCTTGAAATTAGCAAAATATACTTTTTAAATAATTTACACCTGATGATACCTTTTATTATTTTAAAAATTATGTAAAATTTTATTAAAAAACATGTAAGAAAGATATAGTCGGTCAAGCACACCATTGTGCATGTCCACGAAAATTCGTGGAGGGGTCTTATATTAGACATGTGGACAATTGTGGACCGATACTTTTACTAAATGTAAAATGAAATATACAAATACAGAATATTACGTTAACACTAGCATTTATATGAATTTATCCACTTTTGGCTGATTCGCGAAAGTGGGCTTATATGGGAGCTATGGTAAATTATGGAGCGATCCCCATTAAATTTGTCGCTATGATTTCTACCTATATAAAACTTATTTGTGTCGAATATAAACCTGATACTAACATGAGTATGTGATTTATGCACATTAAAGTGATTTTCGGAAGAGGGTTTTATATGGGAGCTATGGTCAATTATGGACCGATCTTCATGAAATTTAGTACAGATTGATACTTGTACAAAACTTCCTTGCACCGAATTTCATTACATATTGCTATATTTAAGGCATTTATGTTCGTTAAGCCCCTATTCCGGGAGGACATTTATATGGGTGCTAGGTGAAATAATGGACCAATCATAACCAATTTCAATAGGCTTGTGTCATGAAAGTTTTACGTGCCAAATTTCATTTAATTATCTTCAAAACTTTGTACTTTGTGCACAAGATTTACATGGACAGCCAGACAGTCGTCCAGCCAGCCAGACGGACGGACGAACATCGTTAGATCGATTCGAAAAGTGATTCTGAGTCGATTGGTATACTTTAAGGTGGGTGTTGGATGATTTTTTCTGTGCGTTACAAACATCAGCACAAACGCATATTACCCCAACCACTTATGGTGGTGTGGGGTATAAAAATATAATTTTTCATTTAGTAAAATTTGAAACGTTAAGATTTTTTTTTTATTTTCATCAACTTTAAAGCTAGATAAATTTTAAGCGGCCTCGCAAAAGTGATTTACGCCAATGGATTTTAAACGCTATAGTATTGCTTTTTGTTTGTTCAAAGCTCTATCAATGTGGCAAAAAAATGTCCGAAAAAATTTAGTCAAATTTTAAAATTTTTGTACTTTTGCCCATACGCCTTATTTGATACGTTTGAAAATTTATCTTTACAATTATGTACGAATTATTTAAAAAACTTACAAAATAATTTATACAAAACAGTTAATCGAACTCCAAAAAATTACTAAAAAAAAAATAACGTTTTTGTTAAGAAAACTAATTTTTGTATTCATTATATGCAAGTTTATACTTTTGAAATATGTAAAATACTAATTTTCAAGCGAAGGCTTGAAAAACTTGCCCTGTAACTGTTACTACTTCTAAATTATTTTAGATATGTACAAATTTTCCAAAAACATTACTAATTTTTTCAAGAAAATTTTCTCTAGAAAATTTAACAAAATAAATTTAAAATTTAATAAATTTATTTTTAAATTCTTCATAAAATATTATTGCTTGAGGCTTGGTTAAATTCATTTCTAGTTTATTTTAATCATAGTTTAACTAACGTTCTTTAAACTCCTCTCATGAATTTTTAACAAATTTCTAGCAGAAATAAAGATAACAATTAAAAAAAAACTCTTTGTCTCTTCAATAAAATCCTTTTTGTAACATTTTTTTTTTTTTTTTTATTAAATTTATTTCTTTTAAGAGTCATTTGTAACTTTCAACACAACTAAAGGACTTATTTTATTTTACTCATAAAAAATAAAAATCCTTTTATGTGTATTTCTTTGTGCTACTTTATTGAATATAAATATATACTTCAAGATTTTGGTAATTTTATTTGAATATTGTACACAATACACAAACTAATATAAATACTTCTAACAATAAATTGCGTTTGATAAGCATGTAGAAAACTTAATAAAAAGTTGTTAAAGAAAATTGTTAAAAAATAAGCAAAAAAATAAAAAATATAATAAAGAAAAATACAAATTAAATTTATATAAAATATTATTTAATGTGAGTAATTTGATAATAATATATAGCAAGTTAGAAAATTACAATATTTATTTAATAAAACTGAATATATGATTTTCCAGTTTAAGTCATTCATATATATAATGATTTCCCTTTCTATAAATGGAATAAAACCATAAATGGTCTAAATTATTTTAATGCTTGGTTAGAGAGGAATTTATATTAAGGTTCAGTTGCTTTTCCCTAATTTGTAAACATAATCTCATAGTGGATTTAGTAGAAAAATTTATCTATCTATTGAATTTATTTGAAGCGAAAATTCTTTTGAAATTTCTTATAAAATTTTAGCTCATTAAGCTTAAACTCTATTATTACCTTAAAAAAAGAACTTCTTCAAAATATATAATTTTTTCTTTTTTCAAATTTTCCTAAATTATAATCTTAATTTCAAATATACCTGATATGTATATAACCATGACACCTTAGTTTTGTGTAAGTAAATATGTATCTGTATTAGTGTATTAGTGACTATACAATTATAATTGAATAGTCTCTCCCACCAAGTATTAAACAAATATTTTGCTTTGTAAATTGGATACAAGTTTACCAACGGCAACAGAAAAGGGTACAGAAAACAACATACGAGTATTATATGAAAAACCCAGCCAAAATGATAATGCTATAGAAAGTGGAATAAATTAAAGCATTACAACACGTGATAAATGTTGCTACATAGTTCTATCCCTGGGGGAAACCAAAAATGAAAACCACCCTAAATAAAATAGCAACAACAGGAATAAAAGCTACAATTCGAAAGCAATGAATTTTATTTAAAATTTAAAAATATTGTATATTTAATATGTAAGCTTAAAATGAATAAATTTTTAGAAATGCGTATGAGTAAAAACTTGAAATTAAGCCAATCAACAAATACTTTTTACATATTTCATTGAAAATCCTTAGTTTTGCATTAGGTTGGTAACATTTATAGAAAAAAATTATTACATATATCATATCCTTTATGCAGTTTTTTTTCTAATTTTGTTTTTCTAATTACACTACATGTATACAATAGGACTATAGTGTAGATGTTCTAGGCGAACATTATAGGTTTTGCAGATGACATAGCAGTTACGGTGTCAGCAAGACATATGGACGAAGGGAGCTAATCTCGAATGAAATCGTATAGACTATTAGAAACTGGATGAAAAGTGTGGGGTTGGAACTTGCCGAACATAAAACGGAGATTGTATTAGTTACAAGCAGGCGTAAAAAAGAGACCATGAGAATAACGGTTTGAGAACATCAGGTGGCATCAAACTCCCATCTCAAATACTTGGGAGTTCTCATAGATGCCAGACTTAACTTTAGGACACATATGGAGTATACTGCTAACAAGGCGGCAAATATTAGAGCCGCTCTTGACAGAATGATGCCGAGGTTGACCAATGCAATTCAAAAGGAAGATTATATCCACGGTGGTCAGCTCAGTTATACTTTATGCTGCTCCCATATGGTCAGTAGCTCTGAAAGTAAAGACCGCAGCGAGGAAACTAAAATCTGTATACAGGTTATCGGTCCTAGGGGTATGCTATTCTTTTCGAACAATATCCTACGAAGCGGCCCATGTCATAGCGGGAATGATTCCCGTAGATATCTTGGCTGATGAAGCCAAACGCTTGAATGAAATTAAAAGAGATCCAAATCAACTAGACACTCGTGTACGTAAATTTGAAGAGCTTCTATAAGACAATGACAGAGCAGATACAAAGACAGCCGCAAAGGAAGGTGGACCTTTAAACTAATCCCGAGAATAAATGTATGGCTAAACAGACGACATGGAGAAGTAAATTACAACTTAACGCAGTTTTTCTCAGGCCACCGAGGATACCGAAGTTACCTGTATAGATTCGGATTAGATAACTAACCATATTGCCCTAACTATCCAAACCAAGAGGAAGACCCAGAACACGTCGTGTTCAACTGCTCACGCTTTTGCCACGATCGAAAGAAAACAGAAGAAGTCCTTGAGTGCCAACTGAATCCGCAAAATATTGTTGACATCATCCTTAATAAGAGAGAAAATTGGGATGTAATATCCTCAATGATTAAAAGTATCCATGATAAACTTAGAACGGAAGAGAATCTGAGGAAATACCAGACACCAGAAGTAGCCCAGATAAGGCTCTCCTGCCCTGTCATGCAATATTTTTCTAGACAGTTCCGCAGGGTTTTAGTTGATATGAATCCGACATATCTCATGGTTAATCTATAATCGTGAGAATCTTATGAAAAATTTCCACCTGCCTAATGAAAAAAAAAAACTATAGTGTAGACTATAGTCTATACTATAGAGCAGACTATAGTGTAGACAGGCACATAAGCTAGTTTGTATGTTTCCATAACTCCCTCCTCCTTCAAATAACGATATATTCTTGTTTAACATTATTACAAGAGATTTATTGATTTTTATACAAAACTGTTGATTAATTAAGGACACAAATTTAGTGCAGAAAGGAAGGTAAGAGCAAAACATATAAGATAAGGATATTTTTATACATATTAGGAATTATTTAGTCTCAATGACATTAAATAGTTTCTGTTTTTATATTGGGGAATAAATCAGCTTTACTACATATTAAACCATCAAACTTTGACAGCTTTTAAAATAATGTATTTACGATAGAAGTAAATAAATTTCTTTTGTCGCAGCAGTATTAAATATAAGAAGTACTTTTTGCAAAACTATATGAAAAACTGTGGCTATGCAGTATTTAATTATTTTTTCTATGAAATATAAGTTTGGAAAAAGAAAAATGAATTAATTCCTTTGTTTTAAAATAAAAATCCTCCCCCAAAACAAAGTATAATTGCTTAAGGAAAATATATTGGTAAACGGGTATTTAGTGTCACCACAATTGTGACCACAAGACAACCAAATTGCTAACCAACTAATCAATTTCAACCTACAAACAATAGCAAAATTAAACAGTTAATCTGATTGTGACCCAGGCAAAACAAATAATAATTTCAATGAAGAAATTTGCAAATTGCAAATACCTATAAAGTAAATTAAATTGTAGCAGGTAAACGAATATTCAGAAAGTATATTAAATTACAAAAAGTTTTGTTTTAATACAAACAGTGAAAATTTTAAAAAGAGGACATTTGACAAAATATATTTCATTGTTAGGAATTTAATAGTCAACTAAAAGCATATGTCGACAAACAGCTATTTTTTTTTTTTTTTGCTACCTAAATTTTAGTTTTTCCTATATATTATTATTTTAAAAAATAATCAATAATTTACCTAGATGTCAGATGACTTTAGCCACTTGACTTTAATAATCATTATATTAAAATGTTTCACTGCATTTGAAATGATTCTTAATAGAGAAAATTTATTCTATAAAACCTTTTTAAAGTAGTTTTTCTTTTTATTTTCAGGATGGAAAGACTCTATTTTATCTTTACCCAAAAAATGGCTCTCCACTGCAGAATCGGTAGACGAATTTGGATTTCCTTACGTAAGTACATATTAAAGTCCTATATACAAAATTTCGTTTCTGATGCCATTATATTCCCTATATTAATTCTCATCTGCGATATAAATTTCAAACAAAAATTCCGAATTTTTACAATTTTATAAAAATTTTCCAATTTTTTTATATTTTACAATAAATATTTTTGAGTACAAAATCCTCTATCTCTCTGAGTAATTATAGTAGTTTTTGATAATAAAAACATATGTAACAAATGTGAGTATATAATTTTGACTAATTTATACATACTGAATATGAATCTGGCCAATCTGTTGAATAGTTCTTTAGATATACAATAATAAATATTCAATTTGATGGTGGCTACTACTACCTCTAAGTCTACCTTATCTTTTTTATCTAAATTGTGGTACTTGAATTTAATTCCCTAAAAGCTTCAAGACTTTTACTACAATAGTTCCATAGATATGCGATAATTAAGATTTAAGTTATGTTGGGGCTAACACTTCCCCTAGAGCTACCCCCGCCCCTATTTCCATCTCAGTTATGAATCTTAGTAAGGAAATTATTCACACACAATTTTAAGACTTTTGGTCGATAAATAATTTTTACTTTATATGAAAACTCCCTCTGTAACTACTCCTCCTATTTTCATCTCAATTGTGGAAGTTGATGAGGAAGTTATTACCTCAAAATTTTAAGATTGTAATAATTCTTTAGAGATATGCGACAATTATTATTATTTTTTTTTTTGTATGGGGGTCCCATTCCCTCTGCTCCAATCCCAAAATAAAGTAGCCTATTTGAATTATGTTTCTTTCCAAATCACTAAATTATTTATAAACTTTTAAAATCATACACTAAATGGTAATTACATGCATTTCTTACAATGCAAAACGCTCTAAATATATAGTTATTTTATTTATATACATTAGACTGCAACAAAATTTACCAACTTTTGAATTTTGACCGTAACTGGCTGACCTGAAGTTTGTAGGGTGATTATATATGGGGAAAATACGACCATTTTACAGTTTAAAAAAAATTTACCTATTAAATACTTTGATTTGTAACTAAATGTTAAAGTATCGTAATCTACACATAATTATCTACCAACTAAGAAAAAATCCAACACTTGTGTGAGAAAAAATTTTTAAGTTTTTGATAAATGTTTACTTAAAATGTTACTTTTAATTTAAATTTTAAAATAAGTTTTATTTCTTCAAGACAATTCAAACCGCTTTCCATGCTTGGTTAAAAAATGTTGATTTTTTAAAGGCTGTTTCAAAGCTTCAATTTCAAAATTTTCAAAAATATCTTGTATGACCAAGCCGAAGAATTCTGAGGATTTCGACAAAAAGACATTTTTTACAGTTTTTTAGTTATAGTTAATTTTTTTAAACTGATATTCAAACTATTATAAATTATTACATAATAAGATAAAACATATCTCAGAAAATATATTGTTAAGTTTTTAGGAAAATTGGACAATTATCACCTTTAAAATTTGAAAGTCAAATGTCAAAATTTATTTAGTTTGTTTTTTATCTGGATTTGGATGCAATGATGTCTATGATGAATTTCTGTGGTTTAATATGACTTTACATACCATACTGGTATAATTAAAATTTTATTTATTTATTTATATATTTACTTATTTATTTGTTGAATAATTACAATACAATTACAAATTATATTCTAATTCAAACCGAGCGGAGTAACGAAGACTATTGCTCGTTGTAGTGAAACAGACCAGAGTCTTTGGTGGGAATCGAACCCACAGACTAACTCACTACAAACTACGCCATCGGGGCACCCATAATTATAATTTTGTTTTTCCATAATATTAATGAAAAAAATTTACTTTAAAAATATTTTAGAATATATACGTTAAAAAAATGCTGACACCAAGCTCAGTTGAGGGTTAAATTTGACTTTTTTTACTGTTATTAACAACGAAAATCTTTCATTTATGTTTGTGTGAAATTTTACCAAAATTCGTATAAAAATAAATAAATTTTCATTATGTCATCGCTAAAACTTTCAAATATTCCAAATTTTGACCTTTAACCTAGGTGTTTTAAAGGTTATCCTTGTCCAATTTTGTTAAAAACTTCAGAAGTTATTTTCTGAGATATAGTTTATTTTATTATGTAAAAAGCTGTAAAAAATGCCTTTTGTTTCGAAATCCGCAGAATTCAAATAGCAGGCACGGTTTGGTCATATTTTATTTTTAAGATTTATTTCCTATGATGTTTTCTATAAATCTGCATAGTTTTATTTGAACTTTTTAAATATTTGTTTAACAAAATTTTTAAAAGGTGGAGTTTTGAAACAGCTTTTAAAAATTACAATTTTTTAACTAAGCATGAAAAGGGGTTTGAATTATCCTGTAGAAACAAAAACTTATTTTTCAATAATTATGCTTCAAATTAAATTAAAAACAACATTTTTCAAAAAATTAAAAATTTGTTCTTACTTACACAAGTGCTCTAAAACACATTAGTGGTCTGGGGAATTCGTAATAACTTAAATATTTTTAACCGATTTGTTTTTTTTTATATCTTGCTTGATAGATAATTATGTCTAGATTACGATTCTTTGACATTTAATTACAAATCGAAGTATTTAATAGCTAAATTTTTCTAACAACTGTAAAAAGGTCATATTTTTCCAATACAAACGTCCGATGCGGCACGGATTAACGGTATCCGATTTCACTAATATTTCACACAATATCTTTTTATAACCAAATGATTCTAATACACATTGAATATTTTAAAAGTACAAAATGTGGAAGATTTAGTCGTGACTTTAAATAAATCTTGTAAAATACTTTTTTTACTCTCCTGAAAAGTTGTGTTTTCTACTTGCATGAACAAATATTGCCTTTATATATAAATTTCATTGGCATACAAATAATTCCATTCTGACTGTTCTGAAAATTTTTAACTTAAAATTACATATTGGTCATATACTTTAAGAACGCCATAACTCAAAAAAGCTGGTTTTGCGGAAATCACATTAAAAGTTTTCAAATGCCATTTACCTTAATACAAAAAATAACATCAAATTCTCTTCTCGAACAGTGGCCGTAAAAGATATGTACGCAATATTTTTACAGAAGATAGTGCTTAATATAAATCATATATTTCTGCATCATTAACTCAAAAATTTCGTTTTTTGGGTTAACACCACTAGTACATTGTAAAAATGTTTTTTATTAACTGACAAAGTTTTGTGAACGAGTTTTTTTATATTTCACATAGGATCGCGATTTCATAATTAATTGTGTGTTCCTGGCAACAACGTATTTTTTATTTGTGCTTAAGCTGTTGCGTAGTCAACATCGTAAAATTTCCTAGAAAAGTGATTAAATTTCACAATAATATTATTTTCATTCAACATTTTAAAAATATATATCAACTTAAAATGTAATAAAAATGTGTCTCTTGAATAAATTGATTTTTTGAGTTATGACGTTGTTGCAGCTAATGAGTGATATGAAGAAAACTTAAATGTTTTCACTTTAATTTATTGATTTTGAAATTTCTTTTGAAAAGTCAATAGTAAAACTAAAAATACTGAAATTCTGGGAACACGAATTTGCTTTAAATTAAAAATAATATTTTATAAAAAAATAATAATAATATTACAAAAAAACGCTGAATTAAAATTTCAAAAAAATAATATTCATAGAATGACAAATATTAGTTAAAAACATTACTTCTGGAGCTCCTTTTTGCACTAAGACTTTCTTCAAATGACAATAACACTATGTTCAAATCATTTTTTTAAGATTTTCTTTGCTGGGGTATTATCCCATGCACCACCATAGGTGGTTGGGATATTATGCGTTTGTGCTGATGTAGCGCACAGAAAAAATCATCCAACACTCACCTTGAAGTATACCAATGGATTAAGAATCATTTTTTGAGTCGATCTAACGATGTCGGTCTGTCCTTCCGTTCTTCCGTCCGCCTGACTGCATGGCTGTCCATTTAAACCTTGTGCACAAAGTACAGGTCGCAATTTTAAAAATAATTCAATGAAATTTGAGAAGTATGACTTTTATGACACAAGGATAAAGCCTATTGAAATTGGTTGTCATCGGTCTAATATTTCACCTAGCCTCCATATAAATGTCCTTCCGAAATGAAGTCTAAAAATGAAAAAAGGTCTTAAAAATAAGAGTATTTTAATGAAATTCGGTGAAATTCGGTGCAAGTATCAATCTTGGTACAATTGATCATAGCTCCCATATAAACTCCCCTTCCGAAAATCACTTTAACGTGCATAAATCCCATACAAGTGTTAGTATGAAATTAATATTCGACACAAATAAGTTTTATATAAGTAGAATCAACATTGCCATAATTTACCATAGCTTCCATATAAACCCACTTCCAGGAATCACCGTAAAGTGAATAAAATCATCCACATGTCAGTATCAACGCATTATTCTGTATTTGTATATTTTATTTTACATTTAGTAAAATTGGTCCCCTTCCCGAAATTTTATGCTCGTACACAATTGTGTAGGGTAGTATATATTCGATCTTAACCGACTATATTTTTCTTTCCCGTTTTTTGTTGTTTTTATTTAAAAAATCTAGATTTAATTATGAAAAACATATGTTTAATAAATTTTTTTTTCGGAATTTACAATTCGCAAAAATACCGAGATCCCGAAATCGATATTCCGGGATTTTTTAATTCCCGGATCCTGGGATTTTCAAAAATCAATCCCGATTGGCATCCCTACTCTACAGTGATTTCGTAGTTTTCTAACCTGTAGAAATGCCCAGTGCTCCAAATACACATTTATGTTTCAACTTGGGTTTCGTTGAGACATAAATATGTATTTGGAGCTCTGGGTATTTCGACAGAAAAGACATATAGAAAATACCAATTCCATTTGGCTGGTTTCTAATTTTAAAACTTATTTAGACATTATAACTCGAAATTTTTTCACACAATTTTTTTAGAAACTTTAACTAAATTTCTTAGTTTGGAAGGAGAAACCACCTTAATTTAATAAAACAACTTTACTACATTTCAGATGTATCTTCTGAAAGACTTAAAGCTTTTTACCTAATAAAATCCCCACCTTATTTTGCAAAGAACACATTAAGCAAACTTTTTATTGTTAACATACAACCACCACAAGCTCTAACAACACGTTAACAAATATTTTTATTTGAAAAACAAACTTTTTACTTCTTTGATAAACAAAGACAACGACGAAGAAGAAAATAAATAAACAGAGGCTGTTTATAAAGGACAAACTCTAATATTGTTTGTTATAATTAGTAATGCAAATAGTGTTACGTATATATGTATGTTTGTATATTTTACTCTTCTTCACTTATTTGGCATGCCCCCACAAGTTATTTAATCCGGTGTTTAACTGTATATCTGTACAATTCTCGGAAATAATTACATTATTAAAACATAGCTGCTTGGTGTATGTATTGTATGCGACCAGCTTCCGGTACGAATACAACAAACAATATCTATACAATAACATTTTTATTGTTGACATTTCTTTGTTTACCTCCCTCACAAATTTGCCCCGCAGTTCTGGCAGAAAGATTAACTAGTACATACTACGTTTATACGCACCTCTTACTTACACTTAAAAATATTGCAAAATTAACTTTTTGCCTCATAAACGGTGAGTTAATATCTTATTTGCAAAAAAGTAAAAAATCGAGATTAGTGAAACTATTTTTTGTTTATTTATTTATTTGTTAGTTTCAGTCTATGGATACAATATTATCTTTACAGACATCAATGAAAATTTAATAGAAATTATATAAATAAAAATTAATTAAATTAATTATTTAAACAAAGTTATTGAGTAATCTCATAGCCTCTATTAAAGCTTCATTCAAAGCATGTGTTGTTCTATGAATATCTATATTAAAGATGTAATTATTTTACCTTAGAGGCCTAGGAGGTACATATAGTTTTATGGTATGAAGCAAATCAGGACAATCAATTAATCCTCGAATTATAGCATATGGGAAATATACAGAAGAAATTTTAAGTTTTATTTTTTAAAGTGTTCATAGAAATCAAAGCACACTTATCAGGGTACGAGTATCTAGGAATCGAAATTTGAGGGTTTGCAAATGAAAAATTTAAAAATGAAAGAGCAAACTATATAAATTTTACTTGAATTTTTTCTATTCTATTTTTTATGTAATTGAGTACAAGATAAATGAAGCATATTCTAATCTAGATCTCACAAAAGATGCAAATAGATCTTTTTTTGTATAATGATCAAAATTATTAGATCAAAATTATTAGCTTTAAATGATTATTAAGTTATTATTAAGTGATTATTAAATGATAATTTTCTATCAAATAATACCTCTGAACCTAAAATTTTATCCACGGATAATAGTAAATGTTGATGTATTCTATATCGGGATAGAACAGTGTCACAACATATATGATAAGTCATAGAAAAACATTTATTTGAATTAAAACCCTATCTAAATCCTCCTATAGATTAAAAATGTCATTGGCATTAGAAATTATTTTAAAAGTTTTTAAATCATCAGCATACAATAAATAATGAGACTTTCTGAAACATAGGTCAATGTCATTAATAAATATATTAAATAACAGAGGACTCAAAATACTACCTTCTGAAACACCAGAAGTAGGAATAAATGATGTAGAACAAACACCATCAAGAGACACTGCGGATTGTCTATCCGACAAGTAATAACGACACCAAGATAACATTCGGGAATAATTTTAATAATAATAGTTCATGTGGTCAAATGCCTTAGCAAAGTCCGTGTAAATCGCATCATTTAATATTATTAATAAAACTAGCGTACGGCGTTGCCACTACTTTTTACTTTCACAGAATTTTCGATGAAAATATTTGCATTTGTATCCATTCGGCATGACAAATATTTAAACATATTTCTTTATGCAATTTTCCGTATAAACAGCGAGTTGATTACTTTGCAAAAACCAGGCGTATAAACGTACTAACATATAGTAGATATTCATTTTTGGCGCGAACACATAATCCTCTTTTAGACAAAAACACTTTAAAGACTAGTTCCATTGGACTCGTGTAAAATAAATGGTAATCCACAACTGACTCTACTATGTAGTTACTAGAACCAGAGCACACTGAATAGGTATACTCATCCGTCCAGCTGATTATTATTATTATTATTATTATTATTATTATCATCATTATTATTATTATTTTTTTTTCTTTATATGAACTATGGTATATAGAAACTGTTAAGCAAATTAAATATTATACACCTCGCTGCGGGACGAGAGTACTTTTTGAATATGCCTTGACCAGAACTGTAGGAAGCAATCTCTTTTAATTGGTACTGTATGTGTAAACTGTTGCTGTTACTCTGACAATACATCCTGTTTAAATGTCAATTGCAAAAAAGTTTAGAATAAGCAAGGAAATGAGTATAAAAACAAAGTTCAAAATAATAAAAATCGTAAACAATAAAAGTAAAGAAAAATTAAAAGAAAATCAAGGAAAGCGTTCAAAAGAATATACAGTTACGAGCATAAAAAATGCAACGCTATGTGATGTGATTTTTGTTCACATTTATTTTGTTACTTTACTATTTTATTATCTGTGGCCATAGACACCTATTGTATATAATTTTGTCGAATATTTTTGTTCTTAAGGAAAAATTATTAAATGTTTAGTAAAAGCAATGGCAAATTTGAGCGTGCAACTCAACTCTTAACAAATCAACAAGATTTCTTTAAATTCTGATTAAAATACTACACTTAGTAAAAGTATAAGTCCACAATTGTCCACATGTCTAATATAAGACCCCTCCACGAATTTTGATAGACGTACACAATGGTATGGGGTATCATATGGTCGGGCTTAACTGACTATATCTTTCCTACGTGTTAAGATTTAAAAAATTTCGTAGATTTTTCAAGAGTTGCGATTTTTTTTTTTTTTTTTTGCTCGCATTAATTTACAACTTTTTTTAACAAAAATTTTAATAACAATTCTTATGTGTAATAATTTGGATCAGAATAGTTGGCTAAGACCGCAAAGACTAAAATTACAACAGAATTGGCTAATTTAATAAAGTTCTTACCCTAATCAATACAATCAAAAATGCTTAGTTTGAACTTCCTTTATTTCATAAAATGTTTGTGTCTTTGTTTTATATTTTGTCTGGGGATTTTTTTCTTTAGTTCTTTTTCGATTTTATTATATTCTTCGTCGTAGGATTCTTGTTGTTATCCGGATACCAAGACTTTTATATCTTTCTCTGTATTCCCCTTCATTAATACCTTAATCATTGTACAAATGAAAGCTCTAGAATCAATAAGGATATGTGAGCTAATCGAAAGCAGACATGAAAAAGGAGAAGGAATTAAATAATATTGGCTACCAGTTGATACAAATCGGCAGGCATGTGGTTAAACCAGAACGCTATTTACGAATCAGATGTTGTACAAGGCTTCGTTACCGATATAATAGTACATGTCTGTTACTATAAGAAACGGTATAATGAAGAATATGTTCGTTATTCTCTATTGATATCTCTAATCTCTGAGATAAAATATTGGGACCGATACCACCGTTCAACGAGTCAATCACTACTAACAACTTACAATATATAGCTTCTTGGCCCAGTTGTTATTGTACTATTCGTTTCGAAAAGAAAGTTATCTGAGGTACTATCGGTGGACTTCATGTGGATTTAGGCAATTTTTCTTATACACATAGCTGTTCAAAAATGACCATCGTCGCAAAAATTGTCTTTTTTGCTCGTTGTCATAAGAGAATTCATATTTAATAATTAAGTTTCATATATAAATAAAGGAAGTTCAAACTAAGCGTTGCATTATTTGTGCTCACAACTGCATTTATAAAATAAAAATGGCGACATTAAAAAAAAAACTTACACTGATTAACTGACAAATATATAAATTGACAAGTTAAATAATGTCAAAAAAACTTTAACTGACAATTTAAGCAAAAAGAAGTAAATTTATTTGACATTGCAAATGGCAAAATAAAGAAGTAGAAAGAAAGGACAATTAAGAATAAAAGAATATCTTATATAAACTACTTCCATGAGAGAAAATATGTGTTGACACTGCGAAATGTAAGACTAATGAATTTAGTCATCTATGAGATGTCAAAACAATCTCTGATACGTTTGAATCAATTATTTAAGCCGTTTTTCCACTTTAGCCATATAATTTATTTTTATTTGAGATATTAAAATAACGTCATTGGGTGCCAAAGAAGGGTTATATGGCGGATAAACCGACAATTCGTAAACGTGAGCATTATCCTACTGAAGTATTATCGCGGTTTGGCAATGAATTTTTCTTACTTCTTAGAAGACATTTAGCAAACAAATGATTGTATACCGTTTGATATGAATTAGCTCGGCCAGAGAGTGCTTTGTTCCCATATAACAATGGGACAAAAATATTAGGATTTTTCGTATTCGATTTTTTTTTTGGGTGCCAAAGAAGGGTTATATGGCGGATAAACCGACAATTCGTAAACGTGAGCATTACCCTAGTGAAGTATTATCTCGGTTTGGCAATGAATTTTTCTTACTTCTTAGAAGACTTTTAGCAAACAAATGATTGTATACCGTTTGATATGAATTAGCTCGGCCAGAGAGTGCTTTGTTCCCATATAACAATGGGACAAAAATATTAGGATTTTTCGTAGAAAACTTAAACTTTGTACGCATATTACTTTAGACCTAATATTAATATATGCGAAGTTTTGAAAAAATCGGTGTCAGACCACGCCTACCACCCATATATCCTGAAATAAAAAGGACCAATTTTTTTTAAAAATTCAGAACTTTAGCAAAATTTGTAGTTACCTTAGTAATATATTATTTATAAGTCTACAAATTTATTTGTTAATCGAAACAGGAACACTCCTACCTCCCGTATATCCTGACATTAAAAAATCGCATTTTCAGCAAAATTTTTGGTCTGAATTTTATAAAAAATTTTCGGTTGTTAAATATAGATTATTTATAAATGCTAGAGCACGCCTAACGCCTAAAATTTACAATAGCCATTGGAAGTTTGTTTTTTATGGACTAGACAATATTTGATTTAATAGAAGCAAACTTCATACGTATTATCTTCAGTAACTAATTAATTTGTCTAAATTTGCCCGATCTCCGGTGAAAATTTTGTATTTTCATTAGTTTTTAATATCGTATTAAATCTTAAAATAATATCGATTTAACATCACAAAATATTTTAACATACAAATTTCTTATACTTTTCAGTAAGAAAAAGAAATTAAGAAACTTTTAGAATTAAACGAAAAATGTATATAATTTCTTTTTAATACTTCATCGAACTCATGTAATTTTTTTTATAAAAATTAAAAAATTCTCTGTAATTATCGCCCTCTTGTAAATTTTGAGCATACTATGTATATTGAGTCTAAAAATTATATTTTCCCTTTTTTTATTGTTTTTTTAAATTTAATTAATTTTTTATTTTATATTAACAAAATAAATTACTTTAACATTAGGAACTATTTTAAAAAAGGCAATTGAACTTTTATTAAAGTAATGGCAAAACATCCAACAAAATTTTATGAATTTTCATAGAACTTCTAAGGTGCTATCAGCACATGTTGAAACTATTACTGCATAATTAATATTTATCGATGTACACTGAAAAGAAAAAATTTTCATTTCATTTTTTGCGCGATTTCATAAATAGCAAAAAAATTTTATTTGTTAAAAATCTCCAAAAATAGTAGGTAATTTTAGACATATTTTGGAATATTTTACTGAAAAAAATCAAATAAATTTATACATTAGTACTGGTTTAAAAAATATAGTCGTTTAAACCCTACTTCTCACCATAATATTTCTTAAAAAAGCGCGATTTTAGTTTATTTAGTGATAAAAAACTATAATGCGAAAAATGTGGAGCTGATTTTTGAGGTTAAGAACATATGTTTTGATACATACATTTTCAACATATTTTTTTAATTCATAAATTTTAAAATATTTGACGCTCCCTGAATTATAGTATTAAGCAGAAATGTGTTCGGAGAAGAATGTCGCGTAGCCCTTATAAATGATGTTTCTTATTTTTTTTTTCATATTATCAATTTTAACCATTAAGATGATTCTTTACAGATACTTTTCGAGTTATATATTTGAAAATTTGTTGAAAATTTTTAAACAGAGCATAAAATTTTTGCATTTCAAAATTTGTTTTTCGCCCTTTTGACTCAGAAGTATCATTTATTAAAAAAATCTATTTACACTATATATTTACATTTACGCCCATTATATGGAAGTTTGTGATGATGGTATCCCATGCCTGATTTCCTAATATCAACGAAATGTTCCTCAAATTGTACAGAATCACTTTGTCTTTAAACTTCTCTAAATTTAATTTCACTTATGCGCGCAAATTTTCTATAAAAAAACTATACAATTTAAAAAATCTTCAAGTTTTGGTTTCATTTTTTATCAGCGCATAACTTTTCACGAGATAGTAAAACTGCTACTTGTTATTAGGGTATTCAGTGGGTTAACCGTCTGCTAGAATAATTTAAAATTGTCAATTTTGAAATAACAAATAAAACGATAATTTTAATTTTTTGAGTTATATTTAGATTTTTTTTTTTTTTTTACTTTAAAAACAAAATTATGTCACCCACATATTTTTAAACCCAACAATACTACAGATGGTTATGCGTTTGTGCTGATATTTGTAACGAACAGAAAAATCTTAAAGTACGCCGTTCAATTTAGAATCACTCCTAAGGCGATCTAACGAGAGCTGGCTTGCTGTCCGTCCATTTAAAATTTGTAGACAAAGTACAGGTTGCAATTTTAAAGATATCTTAAAGATATATTGGCACAAGGAGAAATTATCTATAATCGGTTCATTACTTCACCTCCGCCTCCCGGAATGGGGGTTTTACGACCATAAATGCCCTTAATATAGCTATATTTAAATGAAATTTAGCACAATGAAGTTATATTTAAATATTAATATTCGCGCTAAATTTCGTGAAGATCGGCCTGTAATTGCCCATAGCTACCATATTAAACCCCTCTTTCGAAAATTACTTTATCGTGTATAAATCTCATAAAAATGTTAGTATCAAATAAATATTTTACACAAAATAAATTTAATATAAGTTGAAACCACAATACTAAATTTTATGAGGATTGGTCCATAATTGACCATAGCTCCCATATAAGGCCCACTATTGGTAATCATCATAAAATGCATAAATTCATATAATTGATAGTATCAATATAATGTTCTGCATACGTATGTCTTATCTTTCAATTAATACAAGTATCGGTACACAATTGGCCACAGGTCGCATATAAGACCCTTTCCCGAATTTTGATGCACTTACACAATGGTATAGGGTTTTATATGGTCGGGCTTGACCGATTATATCTTTCTTACTTGTTTAAAATATGGAATTTTTATTATCCTATTTAGAATTTTTAATAAAAGCGACATGAAAAGTAAGATTATAATATCGTAACTTCATGAATAAATACTTAAATTTGTGACAATAGAAATCATAAAAAACGTAGTTATGGGCATGATGCAACTAGATTATATAGAATTATTAATGAAAGTTTTAATTTTAAAGTCTTATAAAGTCAAATAATTGAAACATGTATGTTTGTTTCAATAGAACAATCTATAGGCAATTAGTTACACACATTAGGGTGGCACCCTTTTATATGGAGGAAAATAAAGGATTTTAAATTCCCGATCTCACCCCTTAAAAATTTTCGAATAGCCCAAAAACTATGAAATAAAAAATTCTAGACTGATTAAAATAAATTTATAGGTTTCTCAAAGCGATAGAAATTGAAAAAATATATTTTTTTTTTTTGTTTTATTCTGTTCAATCATAAATAACACTGTGTAACAAAATGGAGAAAGTTGAATATACTTGTGTGGGTTGTAGGTTTAGTTGAGCAGATAATTTTGTAATTTTTCGATACAACCTCAAAATCGGACGTGACGGAATAAAAAATATTTAATCTTTTTTTTAACAGTTTTCAATTTTGTTTTACGATTTTAAATAGAAGAGAAATCAAGCTTTCTAAATATATATATATACATTTGTTTACATTTCACGATCTTTTGCTGAAAAAATGTTTAAAACGTATTTGCGATTTTCATTTTAATTTCAATTTTTCTTTCGCGGCATTTTTTCATTCGAGAATTTAAAAAATATCGATGTCGAATATTTAACTTTTTTCAATGAGATATCGAAACTAAATATTTCGAGAAATTGTTTAAACTTCTAAATTTCTCAGGGAATTCTTATCTAAAGAAAATGCAACGTATGTGTATAAAACACATAGGAAATTATAAAATATATATTAACAAAATATATATTTATATAAATTTAAAAAGTATTTTTTATTTATGTATCTACTAATAAGTTAATTATAACAAGAAAAATATAAACTAAACGCTACACCCTTTCCCTGAATTATATTAAAATTGGAAAACAATGGGATCCGTGCTCTTAAATATCTCATACATTTTATAAAATGTCAGCAAAATAATACATAGTATTAAAATTTTATATTACAAAAATATATAAGTCTGCAGGGAACTTACATTTTTATTATTTTTTTTTTTTTTTTTAATATTTTTTTTCGCAAACAATAGCAAATTTAACTCTTTACTATTGATATTTTGAACACATAATGCAATAATAATTCCCTTAAAAATTTACTTTAGAAAATTTAAAATCATGTTATTATATTTGTTCCCAATTTTTATATTTTTCTAATGTAAATAATAGAAAACAAGTGTAGAAATACATAACGGCTTTGAACGTTTATCGACTTCAGGAAAAAGATTTATATAAAGTTCTATCTTTCACATGTAACACAATGAATAATAAAGAGAATTTTCATGATATTTAAATAACAAATGAATGCATTTTCTCTTAATATTTTTATATTCTTTATTATAATTATTTTACCCTTTAAATTCAGGCAGTTTCTTTTTATTAAAAAAAAGAAGAAAAAAAAAATATATATATATTAAAACTATAGGATATCTGAAATATAACTTAGCTTAACATTTTTTTACATCACTTGTAGGTGTTAAAGCAACATTATTCAAACGTTTGCTATTTCTCAATTAGATTTACATTACAATGCGCAGTTAACAATATTTTTACTTTTCAACCCTCAATGAAGGAAATATTTCTTGTCTTATTTTCTACGAAATTAAAACAAGGTAATATTGTATTTTATATGCTCAACATCAACATGAAAGAAATAAAGGACAATGACAAGTAAATGCGTTACGTTTCGTCAGTTTAAAAGAGATTTAAAAGAATTAATTTAACTATTTTCGCAACAGACTATTCAAAAAAACAGGTTCTACGTAGACATTACAGAAAATATTATAAGACTGTACATTATTTATTTCACATACCAAACAACTTCCAGAATGTTGAAAATAAATGATAAAATTTCAAAAAAAAAAAATACTCTAGTTTTAAAATATTTTTGATAGACATTTTTAAAATGATTCCAGTATCAGAATCTGAAAACAAAAAGTTTCTCTTTCATAATTAAATCTTGCAGCCAATTGACTCACATTACTATTACAATTTTGCCTAATAAAATTAAGCGAAAAGCTTCAAAACTTTGATGTAAAGGATGTAAAGCAACAAGTTTTTAAGTCACAGAATGTTATTGATTGTTTCAATTATTTAATAAATACTTGATATATATTAAAAAAGAATTAACTTATCATTTGCTCTGTATTTTTGTTGTTAAGCTAAATTTATCTAAACCATATAATACCCGTAAAAACACCAGAATACTAACAACACTATTATAAAGTATATGTATTCTTACAAAATAACAAACCACCCTCAATCTCTTTCCATCCATGTCTGTCTGATATACATTTAGATTTACATTTAGATGGATGCAGACATCACGAAATTCATTTCAAACAATTGTAACTAACTTTTGTAGCCTCTAGAGATTTCAGAATTTAAATGTTTTTTCGAGGGGGAAAACAAGTTTATTTTGGTAAAATTTTTTCTTCAAAGAGCTATGTGAAGAAAGTTCATTAGATATGAATAAATTTATTCAATCAGACTTTCTAAGAATAAACCCAGATCTTCTTAATTTAAGAGAAAAACAGATCTCTTCTTGCTTTAAGAGATCTGTCACAAAAAAAAGAAGTATATGATACGCTACACTATTGTGTATGTATGTTAAAGTAACTACCGCAGAGGATCTTATATCGGACCTGTGGGCCAATTGTGAACCAATTCTTGTAATAAGTATTACTTTTATTTCTATATAACATACGTACCACAGTGGCTCAGAATCTTTTTTCATAGGACAAAACTCTGTTGCTTTTGAATTGATAGAGATTTTTTTTTTTTTTTTTTTTTTTTGATGGAGAGATACTTTTTTGAATTTTTCTCCAGTTGTAGTTTCATTAAAATCGGTTTAGTAGAAATTTAAGTCTAAAGTTGAACTTTTAATTTTTTAGATATAAATTGGTGCATGCTTAGAGAAGGATACAGAGGCATGTAAAATTAATTTTTCTCATTTTTATTTTGAAACTGTGGCAACTCTATACCTTTGAAAGTAATTAACGTATTTATTTAAATGGCCATATATATTTTATTATATAAAAGACTAGCTGGCCCGAGCCGCGTTGCTGGCCCTAAGCAAACATTAGTGTTGTATTACTGAACGATTTAAATTGATATTTTAACGAAATTTACGACCTTTAAATAAAAATCTAAGGAATACCTATTATAAAGTGTTTTTTACAGAAGAATTTAAATATGATGTAGAAGCTGACCCGAGCCGCGTTGCTGGCCCTAAGCAAAGATTAGTGTTGTATTACTGAACGATTTAAATTGATATTTTAACGAAATTTACGACCTTTAAATAAAAATCTAAGGAATACCTATTATAAAGTGTTTTTTACAGAAGAATTTAAATATGATGTAGATGTGGGCTCAATCAAAAAATATACGCATGTATTTAAGGCAAATTTGAATTTATATTTATTTATTACTTCATCTTAAGGTTAGCGGATAGACAATGTCTTTTTTTTGAACGGAATGATGAGAGCTGTAGTCGAAATTGCAGTTGTAATGGAACGCTGCTTGATTCAAATCAGAACTTGAAGCAATTCTTCTTATGCGTTGATTAAAAATTTTAAAGTTGTTGAATTGCTACATTTGCTCGACGATTTCTCATTGCTAACCGAGCCGTTTCATTTCTCGCCTGCCTTTCTTCCTGCGTTTGTGATGTACGAAGTCGGGCCAAACTAATACGGGGTTGTTCTCGTGCGATTTCTCGTTCATATATATTCAATTGATTGACGATATTACGATAAGTACTTGCATTACGTGTTCGACGCGAAATATTAGATCTCCGGGGTCGCGGCATTGTGAATAACACTTAATAACGAATGCCAAAAATACAACAAATGGTTTTAAATATCACAACCTCACTAAATGATGAGCTTTACTTGGAACTTACCGTTTGGAAATAGAATTCTACACCACCACCAGAAAACAAATTGCACAAAAAAGTAAGCGTTTCGATAGAAACAGAAACAGTAATTGTTATAATTTGTATTAAAAAAAATATTTTTAATGATTATTAAGGCAAAGAAATTATGACAAAAAAAAATTTTTTTTTATCGCGGATTTTTCGCGAATTTTTTTTCGTATTATCCTTTTCTGGCCGGTGACCGGTCCGAATTGGTGAGAATCATCAAAATCGGTCTAGTCGTTCTTGAGTTATAACAATAGTAACTAACATCACTTTCTTTTATATATATAGATATCAAAATATTTTTTTTTGCGGTGGATTTGTCAAAGCTTGTATTTTAAGATGCCATATATAAATTTTGAAAATATTTTTATTAACATTTTTTTTTTTTAAGTTCTAAAAAAGTGCATCTTGCTACAGGCAAAATTTCAGAGACGACAAATTTTTTAAATTTAAAATAGAATTACTTTTTTAAAAAAAAGTTATAAGCAGATAAAAAAAAAATTTAATATATCCAGCATAATCTTGTGAATAAGTTCCCAATTTATCAATTCTAGAATAGATTCCACTAAAACCGATTCTTAAAGAAGCGGTTCCACTAGAATCGGTTTTGGACAAAAAATTAAGATTTTTTTAATGTTAATTTTGTTTTTTATTTAAATAGCTTTAAGGACAAAATTTTTATTTTTTATAATAACCAAAATGTTTATTTTATTTTTTACTTAAATAACAATAAAATAAACTTATAATTATTATTCATTCGGTTGGAAAATGGCCTACAAATATTCCATATTTAGTTCTATATTATTTCTGTCCTCTAGCAGTCCTTTGCTTCTTCATATAAGTCCCGATGTTCTACTTTCCATTGACTTCGAGAGATAAGCGGATCCGACGTTGCCAGTAATATATTAAATATATTTTCATTTGTAGAATTTCGTGATATTCTTCTGGTATTGTGCTCTCTATAAAATCTGTAATCCTTATTCCTTTTTTCCTGGGCTTCCACTGGAAATAAATGATGATTAATGACATCTTCTCCGTGATAGAGGATTTTGTTAACTGTTGCAGACATATTTTTCCATGGATATTTGGTTCGTATAGTTTCTTGCACATAATCACCAAATTTTCTAGCATCAATTTGTTCATTGCGCACAAGTACATCGATAATTGTTTTAAATCTTGAAATAAGATTTATATCAACACTTGCTATTTCAGTAGCTATTTCTGGATATAAAGAGAACCTTCTTACTGTGTTCCCATCATTCGTATTGCCTGATCCTTGTTTTGATTGATCTATAATCAACCCATATTTGAGAAATTCGTCCCAAACATTTATCTTTTTTAAACTTCTTAACTCCTTGTTATTGTTGTTGTTTCTTATTGATCCTGTAGGTTTAAAATCCAAATCAAGACTGATTTTTACTGTGTTCCATAAAAAAAATTTTTGAGTAATTTTATTCAAATGGGAAGGTGTTCTACAGACGGATATAGACAGGTACAAAAGTATATTTGGAGTTAAAGAGGATATTTTCACTTTCTTCTGGTAGTAAAATATATTTACCCCTCAAAAATTCTATTCCACTAAAATTAAAATTTCACTAAAATATAGTAATTGAGAAAACACAAGCAGGTATAAACGGTGCTGTGACACATCATACCATTTTTTGAAGATTATTATCTTACCAACATAAATCGATAATAAATAATGATAATTTATTTCTGATCAAATTTTTTATTATAAAATAACATAAAATATTTGTCATTAACAGCATGTCACACCCACAATTACAAATATTTTGATCTAATTTATTGCTTACCTTAGTTTTAATATGCTTACTATTGAATGGCATTAAAATTTTGGAAATCGGTTTTAACAAAAGATTGGACTTGTGGCCAATGAAATGAATTTCTGAGACGCCGTGCGTACGCATAATATTATCTTTATATATACTAATATTTATATGAGATTTATTCACTTCAAGGTGATTCCCGAAATGGCCCTATATGGAAGTTATGGTCAATTATGATCCAATCCTCATAAAGTTTGGAAATTTTGTATTTTTTTTTACATAACACTTATATAACACTTGTTTGTGTAAACCCATATTCCAGGATTACTTTTTTATGGGGACTAAGTGAAATAATAGACCGATCATGACTAGTTTCATAGTTCGTCGTTGTCCAGACGATCATATCCTTTTTTATTTCAATTCTTTAATAATACAAATGCGAAATGAGTCAAAAAATGTTTGCAGGGTTGCCAAGAAAATATATGCATTAATTCTCATCATTTTTATTAAAAACAAATGTTTATTTCAATCCAAAGGTATAATATTTTATCTAAAATATTGTCCATCGGAAGCTACGTCTTTTCCCATCTTTCTAGTAATTTATGCATTCCATCACAAAACCGCTTCCTGACTTTTAAGGCAAGAAACGAATCAATCCAAATTTCGATACCTTGTTATGAAGTGAATCGTATTTTATCTACGGCATTTTAGAATGAAAAAATAGTAGTCAGAAGTGGCAATATCTGCGCTATTCGGCGCTAATTTTTCCAAATAAACACAACATGAAATGGAATGATGGTCCTTCCATACGGATCACATTTGTTCGACACAGGCCTCTTGTTATCATTTTAAAAGCGCATAATAGATGACATACTTCTAATCCTATTAAATACAGAGCATTATCTGGGCGCCACGATTATCCGGCCTGTTTTGACGGGCATTGTATTATTATAGTGGATCTACTTTTCATCGCTCGTAATGATTTTGTTTTGTGGGGCTGAAACAGCATTTCAAACATTGATGGCTTTCTGCATCGGTTTTCCTAAAAAAAAAAAAAAATAATTAAATCAAATCTTTCCAATCAGACTTATATTCCACGGGAAACACTCATGAGTACACCGAACCAAATCTCGTAGGTAATATTGAAGAAAAATTTTAGTAGAATTTTAACGAAAAAAATTTTGTTAAATTTCAATAACTCTTTGTAAGTGGCACAACAAACAATTTCATTCAATTCAACTTCCTTAGAGGAAGTTAATTTGAATAAATTATCTGTTAATTTAACAATTTTTATTTTTCTTTGTCAGCTTTAAAATTAACTAAACTAAAATATATAAAATATATAGTCAATTTAAACAAAATTCTTTACCTTGAAAGAGGAAGAAGTTAGACCCTATGTATTCTTGCGTAAGTGGCCAAATTCAAGTCGATCGATTTAATCGCTAACGGCTGAATATTTTATATTTTCTTTTAGAAAAAATTTGTTTAATTATACTCCCAAAGTCCTCAAAATGTGCTGATATCGATAGAATTCTTTTTATTTTTTAGTTCGACTTTTGTGTTTTTGATGAAATGTCTTACTCATTCATTATTCATAATCAATATCTTCGCCAACCTGGGTAGAATTATCACAACCGACTTCTTCGAAATCTCGTTCTCTGCAATTCATCCTCCTTTGTTCATGTCAATGAAAAAAAGCTCGTTTCGTAGTACAATACAGGGTACAACATCACCACGAGACAACATACCATCAGCCATGTATTTTCTAGCTCGGAAATCATGAATGAACCATCATATTTTCCGATTTAAGCAAGAAATGGCGTGTTTTTCATGAAATACTCATGCTGCCGACACCAATGGGAAATATGCCACCAAGAGGTATAAAATTTATCTAACGTATACGTAGAAATGGTACCAAATTCTTTGGAATTCATTCAAGTCCTCATTTATGGAGCCATTAATGCGTAGAGAAGTTATTGTGGAGCTAACAATTTGTGCACTTAAACGATTCTAGTTTCTGTAGTCTTAACGAAACTATTTTTACAAATTTCATATTCATTGTCCGCCATGAAAACACAATCCGAATGCTCCAGTGTAGAGTGAATTGTAGAAATTTTGGGCGATATAGACGCCAAAATCTAATTTACGTTTCTTGCTAAAATCCATCGATAAACGTTTTTAGTTGAAAAAAATAATTTTATTTAGCTTGTCAAAACATAATATTGTTTTTGTTTCTTTGCTGGTTTACAAATTATTTAAAACCAATAAAACAAAATTTTAAAATAAAATATATTTTTTTTATTAAAAAACATTCTGTTCATAATTTTTTTCTGTATACGGACCCCTATTTGGGAACCCTTGATGTAAGGTATAAAAATTTCGTTATATACTAACATTTCTTTTTTTTAATTCCAGACACTCCCAAAGGTACCTGTCCCACCGTTGGAACAAACAATGACCGATTATATACGTGCATTGGAACCCATAACCACACCAGCTCAATTAGAACGCACTAAGGCCATTATTAAGGAATTTTCAGCACCTAATGGTTTAGGTCCAAGGCTGCATCAATATTTGGTCGATCGACGGGAAACCGAAGAAAATTGGGTAAGAAAATTATTAAAAATATTAAAAAAAAATTATAATAACACTGGGCTCTACAAATAAAACTTTTTCTGCATCATTTCTAAGCCTATTAATTTGAATTGACTTTCGAAATAAAAATATAGAAAATTGCCACATATAGCAATATATCCCGAGAACGATTTATCTGATTTGGATCAATAAAATGGAAAAATAAACTACAATTAAAATTATTTGCAAATTATGCTACATCATTTCTTAATCGACCTGAAAGCTTTTGAAATATTAAGAAAATTTTATAAAAAATTAAAATTCCTTAAAAAATAAAATATCATTTTTTGAAGTTTTGGATCTTTTGTACGATTTTTGAAAAATACAAATTTTTAAATTTTGTAAAAAATTTTATTATTTTTAAACACAATTTTTTTAATATTTCCGAAACTATTGGGCAGATTCAAAGATAATGTTAACATGACTTGAAGATAATTGAATGCGCTTTTATTTTTTATTTTATTAAACCAAATCAATTCCTTCTAGAGATATGTTGCAATATCTCTCAATTCAAACAAAGTGATTTATATGCTTAGAACTCCATGATGATGTGAACTGTGTAATTTATTTTGAAAGTAATAAAATAATAAAATTCCAAAAATTATTTGCACAATTTTAACTCGGGAAAGATTTCTTTTTGTATATTTTGGTAAAAAATATGCCATATGTATATGAAATTTTTAATTTTTCTTCATAACTCAGGCATTTAGTTAATAAAAGGTCTTCGGAAAGTTGATATCAATCGACAAACGGTCAAGCGAACAACATTATTTTGACCCGCCATTCTAAAAGGACTATAAGAAAAATGAACCGCTTCCAAATTTATAATTGGAAGAAAAAGAAAAGGGATAGAATATAAGGATCAAGGAAATGATTCATAGAAATAATGTAAAAATGCTTCAAGATCAATTCTGATGCCTTAGTTCTTAAAATTATTATTTTAAAATTGTTTTGGTATAAAACTAAGGGCCTAATTTTATAAACCTAAAGGTAATTTTTTTCGGAAACTTAAATGAAGAACGCCAAATAAATAAATTTAATTTTTAATACAAATTGTCTAAATGAATTCTCATTTCGTTTCATAAAATCGAGCCCTAATCTTAAAATGTATCTGAAATTTTCTTTAAAAACGATAATAATTTTTATTTTTTATTCTTCAATATAACTTCAATATAACAATAAATAACTCTAATTTTCATTATTATTAACTTATGATTTCAATAATATTAAATTAAAATTACTTATTTTGTTTTTTATTTATTTTTTTTTTTTTTAATGTTAATCAGTTGATTTAAAAGATAAAATTATATATTATTTATTGAAACACTTAAGATAGGAATATAATTAATGTTTTTTATAGTTGTTGCGTCTTAATGGGTAATCATTTAAAAACAAAATAAACTTTTATAACTTTTTTTATTAAGAATACATTTTACTACAAAATTATAAAATATTTTACTAGATTTTTTACAATTGATGAGCAGTAGTTAAAAATGCCTTTTTTCAATAATACTGTAATTTGTGAATCATTATAAATATCAGAATAAATTGAGGTGACGTTAGTTAAGATGTTTCGAGTCGATTTGGAGAAGCACAGGTCCCTAGAGTGTCAGGGTATGTTCGGCCTTGAGAACTAATTCCGATGCTTTATCTTAATGTTTTTTTGGCAATTCAAATGCTGATCAACCAAAAACTTTTTATTGGTGTAAAGGAACATTCGGAAAATGTTTGCTGAAGAAATTAATTAAATCAGTACGTTAGTAACGGAGATATCGGACAAAACATATTTTGAAACCCCTATATAATATACCGTCAAAAATATTTTTCTGAATTTTAAATTATTTAAATCAACCAAATTGGCTAATAAGTCCTTTTTTTGTTAGGATTATAATTCCATTTGTAACACATCGAAATATTTGTCTAAGACCCCATAAAGTGCATATATTTTTGATCCTCGTGAAAATCTAAAACAAGCTAGCTATGTCCATCCGTCTATTAAAAGCACAGAGCGGATCAACTAGGAGGATGAAATTTGGCTCAAAATCGGCAAAATAAATCCATAAACAATCATATGGGCAAAAAACTATAAAAATCGTGTCTTATCGTAACTGTAGTTCATATATTTTCGCCAATATCTCAACTCCACTGCAGTTGGCCAGAATCGAATATTTTTGAAAATAAATCTGTAACTTCTAAGTTTCACATAGGTGTTACAAAGGAGTATATAATTTTAAGTTTGGAATATTTGTTTCTTGTCAGTTTCAATGATTTTAATATCTTCTTAAAGCTCTCAATGAAACCTACGAAAAATATGATCGTGGTCCAGTTTTTTCATATAGCCCAACGTTACCGATTATTAGATTTCCGATTTATTAAATTTTTTTATAATTTGCTAAAGAATAAAATCGAGTTCTGTCGAACAAAGAAAATTCAAAAATAAACGCTTTTTTATTTTAAAATTGTAAAAATTTGGATTTTTTGTTTTTTTCTTGGCCGAAAAATGTCTACACTCTTTTTCCTCTAAAATAAAATTTTCTTTAAGAACATATAATAATTTAATACTTTTTCGAAAGGTATCTGCACGAAAATAATTTTAGGATTGAAAACCAGCCCAGTTACTCAATAGGGTTAAGTACAAAACGCCCCGAATTTAGCTATTTTGTAAGGAAAATTTAACTTTAACCTGTATGTATCCCAGAGCCTAAATTCACAAATAGAATGCAGTTTTTGAATCTCCAAACTTCTAAAATTTTTGCAAATGTGATTCACCGGTCTTACAACAAATGTGGACTCTGTAGGCAAAATTTCAGAAAATTCCATTTTTGGGATTTTGGTTGGCTATTGGGAATTGTGGGATTTCTTTTACAAAAATCGTAATTTTTTTTTTCTTTACTTCATCATTTTAAATCATAAGGTCTACCTACAATCACCAAAAATTATATTAAGATATCTTAACTGACAAAAATTTTATTACAGTTAAAATATTTATAGTTTTTCAAAACACCAATTCTCTACACAAATTTTACTTCCATTTTTACTTCATTTTTTTCAAATATTCATTCGTCCAAAAAGATTGAAGTCAATATCTTTTATAAAATCAAAACTACGCTACTTTAAAGTTAAATATGTCACGATTAGGAGTTATAGATTTATTTCCAAAAATTTTCGATTCTGCCCCATTGTGAACTCTAAATAAAAGAAATTTAACACAATGATTATTTATTAATCTACAATTTAGTCTATTAAAAATTGGTTGATCCGAAAAAAATTTTGGATAAAGATCGGTGTTCTTATTTTAGATCTAAGCGTTTTTAAAGTTCTACAAGCCATAAAATCGAAATAAAAAATCTTAATATTATTTTGGAAGAATTTTCTAATCATTTTATATATTTGAAGGGAAAATAGGGTGGATAGATCTTTGGGGAGTGGATTTTTAGCCAAATTAAAAAAAGTAATGCCCATTGACAAAAAAATCGCAGTAACCTGAAAACATAAAAAAGCAAATGACAAAACGCAAAAACTAAAAAAAAAACATCTCAACACGTTATTATTTTCCAAAAATACCGGTATTCAAATACCGTTTCTCTCAAGACAGATATTTTAGTTTCGGTACTTTAAAATATACTATTTTGTATGTAATATGGTAAAAATAATTTCTCCTAAAACGAAAAAACGCAAAAAACTCAACAAAAAAAGAAATGAAAAATAAAAATGTATCTTCATTTCAAAAGATCTTTAGGTTTTTTGTTGTAAATAGATTTCTAAAAATTCGTTAGACAAATAAACAAAGTGGTAGAGAAAATTTTATCGCCAATAATTTTACGTAATTCAAATTCCTTATGCTAGATATATTAGGTGTATTCGAAAAAGTTACCCAAAGTCACCCAAAAGCTCTCAAAAGAGAAAAACCTCATTCTGAAGTATTTTTGGGCCACAAATTAGTTTTTCTTTGCATTTCCCTGCTTTTGAAAACTTCTGTGACGAACTTTAATTTTGATCCTTTTTAACAACTTTTACACATAAATTTTAAATACATATATTAGACTTAAAAACTATCACATTATTCAGGATTCTTTTTCTATATCATTTATATTTGGTTCTTTTCTTAATATTCTCTGAGAGATTGAAACATTTTATTCAGAAAGTTATATCTAGGAACATTTTTAATTAGATTCAAACTGTATTTATATATCCTTAACCGTGGACGTCAAATTTTTTGTAACACTACCGTGAACGTGATGCCTCAAAAATTTAAACACGAAATTCTAAACGAACTGCCATAAATGCGCCTTGATTATAGCTCTAAAAATGAATGAATGAAACATAAATTTTCTATCAAAGTGATTTAAAATTTTGTATTACTTTTGAAATTGGCTACTAAGAAAACCGTTATTATAAAGCCCATTCTTATCCCTCCTTTATAAATTTTAATATTTTTTTAAATAATATTTTCCACACATTTTTGTAATTTTAGTGATCTACGATCATACAAATCATAAAGAAGCTTTGGGTAATTGTAATTATATTTTAAGCTCAGACAGGCGGGTTTTTGTTGTTTGGCCTTCGAGAATTCTGCGCCTTATTATCACATTAGAAAAGTGTCTAACTGTCGTTTGCGTTACAGTTTTTCGAGGCCTTTGCATTTTTCCCATGTATCAATTTTACTTTAGATTATTGGTGGAGTACCATATAAAACTCAAAGAATTAATATTGGTGGGCACCATAGAATTCAAGGAGCTGTATTCGGAAACAATAGATTTCTATACGAAGATATAGATCGAATGAATACTTTGCAAAGGAGGCTTCTTCTGAAACGTTGGCAAATAGCTACGCCATATAAACTTTTAAAACCCCCACCCCAACAAAAAAAAAAACATTTTTCATACATTCACGCTCCCTTTGCCATTTCTAGTGAGTAAATGGGCAAGTTAGGAACCTAATTGATACCACATTTTTGTCGCACCATTTCTTCTAATCGACATAGTTATTCTAGTTCTTACCTAAAAAGTTATATAACTTGGTGAAGTATATTTTTAAATTTGTAACGAGATGTTTTCCGGTGACTGTAATGAATGACCCTTTCTAGTAATTAGAATGAATATTCCTAAAAAAAAGTATTCGCAATACATTTTCCATTATATTTTTTAATGTTGCCAACATAATGATCCCACTCAATGAGAAGTTCGTGCTTCTCACAAGATCTTGATTCGCGACCCCCATTTGATATTGCAAAGAAAGCGTCCACAAAAGATTGAGTCTTTGTTTTGATGGACAAAAGAGTGAAAAAATATAGTTTCACATAAAAATTCATGTTGATGAAAATTGTTCCAATAATTTTAGGGCTTCGAAGCCAACAAGCGGATAAACTTTGCAATATTTCAATTAAAATGCTTTAAAATCTGTTGATTTAAAATTAAATTTAATGTATGAGTTATATTTTAACTCTTTTTGAAATAAATCTGGTATTTTATCGATATTCAAATTCCAAGGATTTTTCCGTCTTTAAACTATAAAGTCGTTTAAGCAAAATTTTTGTGTACTCAGCATTGAGAAGTCGCACAATTCGAGTAAGATTTAACAATCTTATTCCACAATATGTTATTCTATGATTAAAATTCGAAAAGGGCATTGAAACGACTTTATAAAAACATTTCTTGGCATAATATATTTACAAAAGTGAAAGTAAGAGCTGGGTTTTATGTTATAAAATGAATAGTTTCATCAAATTAAAGTATACCATTTATTTATTTATTATTATTATTGTTTAATTAATTGTTTTCCCTGCCTAATCGTAACATTTTCTTTATATTGTGTCATTGGACGGAATCACTTTCTATACTTGATCATTGTAGCATTTATCAAGCATAATATTTTTATTCGAAACAGTGGTTCCTTCATTGTTTTTTCTTGCAGTTAGTGTTAGTTGATTCTTGAAAGAACTTTTTTCAAAAAAAAAAAAGAGAAATGTATACCTTTACTATTGTCTTTAATTTGGGGATATTTTATACATGTTTTTTTTAATTCAGTTTTTATGAATTTTAATTAAATTAATTAAATAATATATAACTATTTATTGTTTTTGCTATGTTTTTAATAATAACGATATATACCGGTATTTTGGTTTCGATACCGGTATACCCAATAGGCGTTGGTGTTATATATTTTCTTTAATATTTATATATATATATATATATATATATATATATATATATAAATCGAATCAATGTATAGTATGAAATATATAATTTTTTTTATTTATATTTAAATAAAAAAAATATATATATAAATATTTATATATATATATATATATATATATATATATATTTGAGTATAAATAAAAAAAATTATATATTTCATACTATACATTGATTCGATTTACGCTGTTGAAAGATCCCAAAAAGTTGTTTTCAACTGCGTTGCTATTGTGTAACATTACGGATATGGTAAATGCATGGAAACTGCACTGTTTTTGTCGAACATATGAAAAAAAGCTTTAAATGTCGCAGTTTGATTTCCGAGTAGAAGTATCCGGTGCACAAATGGTACTTAGACATGACCGCATCGACCACTTAATAGGGAAACTACCCACACGCCATCGTTGTTCATAGTGTAGTGGCAAACCGAATACGAATATTTGAAGTACAAGGCGAATTTTCACCTAGCTACATGCTTCCAGGACTAAAACAATGGTGTTGCCCAGATAAATCTAAAATTGCAAAGGCAAAATAACATGTAATTTTCCTTAAATAAATTTAAAATATAACTTCCCTTTTTATTTCCGCAATAATGTATCTACTTTAGAATACCCAACAGTATTTAAATGCCCATTTTTAGTATACAACGTATGTCGGCCAGATGTGTCAGCCAACCGTTTTTATTTATGTTTTTTTTTTTTTTTTTTTTTTGCATTACATTGCTGAGGAGCTATCTAAAGCTATTTGGAATGAGCAAAAGTTTTGTTATATTTTACATTGTCCTTTATTTGATAACACTTTTTTCTTAGCATTTTCCGACATAGAAAAATTTTACTGTTTTAATTTTTTCCATGCTATTCAATCTCCACTTTTAAATAAAAATATAAATTGTTAGGCAAAAATGGGTTAAAACAAATTTTCTTTTATAAAAATTTTGTCTCTGAAATGTATTTTAATTTAAAAATTTGTTTTTGAGGACGGGGTACAGTTTTCAAACCAGTCGGTACTGATATTCATTTAATTGTTTCATAAGTATATAACAAATTATCTTTTATTATGTACCAATTTTTTTAGCAATTATAGAGCTAATGAAAGGAATTATACTCTTCATAATGCGAATATTATAACCTTTTAATGGATCATACATTCTCGCAAAACAAACAGATGATTGCTAAGAATCTTGCAAATATTCTTAGCTATATTAAATTTTTATGACAAATTTTCCATAATTTCCCTTTAAAATTATTCTATTTTCATATAAGGGTTCTTTAATTAAAGATTATACGATTTTTTAACTATTGATATTCTCTTTTACAAACATTTATGACGACATACCATTTTAAACCTTCATTAAAACTTTATCTTGGCTCTTAAGAGTTTTTTAATAATGTTAAATAAAGTTTTATTGAACATTAATTTCAAAGGCTGAATAAAAATTTTATATTTATCAACATTTTTAATAACACTGGTCGGCAAAAAAAAGTCCTCCCTTAAACACGAAAAGCATAAATTTGCTTTCAGTTTTTTTTTCCAGATATTTTTTTTATGGGCGTGTCTAATATTTCGCCATTACACGCCTATAGTAAGGAACAGTGTGTAAGATTTATATAAATGATGACTAAAGGATGCGGACTAAGCCACCCTAGTATCTTTTTTTAGTGCTCAATATTTTCCGAGTTATTTAGAAATTAATGTCCGAAAAAAAAATTCTCTTGTAGAATTGAAGATTTTTTTCTTAAGTTCTTTAAAAAAGTGAAAAGCCAAGAACGTTTTTGTTTTTTATCTTCAACAAAAAGCTGGTAGTGTCGCTAATAAAATAAGGCATGCATCTTCAAAATAGATCTTAATTATATTCACAATTAAGTGAAAATACCTATGTATACTTACAATTAAGTGGAGGGTCCCAACTTTCCAAGCATTTTTTCCAACTAAAATTTTTCTTTATAATTATGTTAATAATTTTATTACTTATCTATTAAATTAGAGTGCTTTTCGTTTTTGGTCATGTTAATTTTGAACAATTTTAAATAGTTTCGAGGATATAAAGAAATTTTTAGATTATGTGCGGTGAAATTAAAAAGTTTTTGTGTGAAATATATAAGAAAGTAAATACAGATTTAAACCATTTTTGAAATTTTTTTCCAATTTTTAAATATTTTTGTTATATTTTGTATTTCTATTTATTTTTGTTTATTTTCAATAAATATTTTTTAAGACGTCAGACAATTTTTATACATATGTGAAACTTAAAATTTAAGTACTACTTCGCCACTAAATGAGCAGTATAATACCGAGCTCTTGAAAAAAGCTTTGAGCTGAAAGTTTCCAGCATAATTGGAAACAAATATATACTACTTATTTTTTTGCCTGAATAACTACTTTTTTTTGTTCGAGTTGTTCACAAATTCATGCAGTTATTTTTAGACTCCAGGGGTGCTCCAAAATGTGTACCTAAACGAAAATAAAAAAAACAAAAAAAATTTGCCGCCAGTGAGATTTGAACTTAGACACAAATTAACCGTTAATTTTTAATGAAATAAAAATTTTTTTTTACACATTTTGTTGTAAAAAACTAACATCATTAGAATGAGGTTATTGGTTCAACCTTTTGGTTGCTAATACAGAGCTTTAGCCAACTCATCCATGTGATTGCAATATTACTGTGCTATTATACTATTGAGTACTTATTTATGTAATACAGAGTAGGCAAATAATAATGACGCCTAATTACCGAGAGACTACTTTAATAAGCAGTTCTCATTACCGAAAAAAAAAGTTTTTGCTTGGTTTTTATAAAATGTATAACCCTCCTACCAAAAAATGTTTAGTCATTCTTTATAAACGACATCTAAATAACATCAAAAGTATTCAATGAATATTTTCAACTCTTTTAGTAGTTGTTTTTAAAATCGTTTTAAAAATTACTGTATTAAATTACTTCTTTGATTCAATTTTTCCTTGGTTTTTAACACTTTTTAAACATTTGTTCAGGAACACAAATCAAGTCTAAAAACAGGGGATCATTATATAAATATTTAAAAAAATATTAATTTTAAAAATTATCTAATATTTTTATTTATTTTTATACTACTTAAAAGTAACATTTGAGTTGTCAGAAATGAAGAACATTCTACCAATGACACGTTAATGCTAAATTCATAGGTTTTTCAAGCACCCGAAAACTTTTTAATTTTATTTTTCGATTAATAAATATCTTTACTGATTAAAATAGTTTCCATTTGCTCCAAAAAATATATGATATATTTTTATTCTCTAATATAAATATCCATCATGTTGAAAGAAATAAATATATTCTAAAATACATAAATAACAGTATAAACAATTTTTAAATTATTGTTTTTTATTCATAATTTTGTTTTTTTTTTTTCTTTTCAAAAAATATTTTATGCCCTACAAACATTTGGAAGATATCTTCCTAGAAGAAATTTAAGCAATATCTTTTTTTTATTATTTAGACGAAAATTATCAAAGCAATACTCGTATTTTTCAAATATTGTATTTTTATCAGTTTAAAGAAAATTAGGTAACAAATAAAAAAATATATATAAAATTTTATTTTTTTTTTTTTACTTTTTATTTTTATCCCCAAAATATCGCTCTTTCTTCAGTAAGGTGATTATCACCTCCGCAATAAATTGATGATATCCAATTGAGGTCATGTGGAAGAAATTAATACAATACTTTTATCTTTCAGTCACAATTTTTTCTGCTATCGAAAAATTGTACAAAAATGAAAAAATATTGAAGAAATTTGTTTGTCTTTTAGCAAAATAATTTATAATTTACGTGAGCGTTTTAGTTTACGTGCTTTATGATGCTAAGATGTATGTATATGTTTTACAAGATGTAAAAGTTTTCTTTATTATATTACTTCAAGATTTATTTAGTGATAATTTTTCTATATATTTATTACATCCTCCAGAAGATTATCTGATGGTATCTTCTTTTTTTCACCTAGATGATTATCTAGCAATATTGCCTATTTTTCTTCCAGTAGGATGATTTCTTATTACTTAGATATATCGCATGTGATGCACAATCTACCCCGATGGGGGAAACTTTCTTCTAAGCAATACGAATTTGAGTCGCTAATAAAATAAGGCATGCATCTTCAAAATAGATCTTAATTATATTCACAATTAAGTGAAAATACCTATGTATACTTACAATTAAGTGGAGATGCACTGGTAGGCAAAAAAAAATTTATCTTCCTTTCATAAATTTTGTAAATATTTCACTTAAAATTAATTCATTTCATTGCTTGTTAACAGAAGTGTTATATATCATTAAAAAGCTTACAAAAATACACGTATTTATTTAACTTCTTTTGACATAAAAACATTTTTATACTAAGGAAAATAAGTTTCGAAAAATTCGAATAAAATTTGAACAATTTCGAATTAAAAAAATGGAAAAAACATTTCGATATAACTGCTAAAAGATAATATTCAGCGTTATCAATTTAGCGTTTTTCATCAACCCAAAAGTAGCATTTTTTATATCAGCACTTTTTCTTGAAAAAATTCTAAATTGGCGCATTTTGTATTCGGTTACTTTTACGTAGTGTCTATATTAGAAAATTTTTAATCAAGCGTCGAAATTAATGCAAATTTATGGAATGTGGCAACAGTTGCACCAAAACAATAAAAAGGCGAATTCATTCATGTTTTTTATATATGCAGTTTGACAGCTGTAACAACCAAAAGAGATTTATACTGATTTTGACATTTGTCTTGATAAAAATTTGTCCAGTATAGACTCTGCGTTAGTTGCAGATTATAACCATGTCTGCTTACCTTTTTACCTACGAAGAAATATTTTTCTGAATTTAAAAGAAAAAAATTTAATTTTTAACTTAAAATTAAGGGTCAGTTGCCTTAGTGTATACTTAGTGTGTTGGCTAAGAAAATTTTAAGTAAAAATTGACGAGAAAATGAAGAAAAAACTTTAAGCTTCAATGTATTTACAATAGGGTCGTCCCAACTTTCCAAGCATTTTTTCCAACTAAAATTTTTCTTTATAATTATGTTAATAATTTTATTACTTATCTATTAAATTAGAGTGCTTTTCGTTTTTGGTCATGTTAATTTTGAACAATTTTAAATAGTTTCGAGGATATAAAGAAATTTGGAGATTATGTGCGGTGAAATTAAAAAGTTTTTGTGTGAAATATATAAGAAAGTAAATACAGATTTAAACCATTTTTGAAATTTTTTTCCAATTTTTAAATATTTTTGTTATATTTTGTATTTCTATTTATTTTTGCTTATTTTCAATAAATATTTTTTAAGACGTCAGACAATTTTTATACATATGTGAAACTTAAAATTTAAGTACTACTTCGCCACTAAATGAGCAGTATAATACCGAGCTCTTGAAAAAAGCTTTGAGCTGAAAGTTTCCAGCATAATTGGAAACAAATATATACTACTTATTTTTTTGCCTGAATAACTACTTTTTTTTTGTTATTTTTAGACTCCAGGGGTGCTCCAAAATGTGTACCTAAACGAAAATAAAAAAAACAAAAAAAATTTGCCGCCAGTGAGATTTGAACTTAGACACAAATTAACCGTTAATTTTTAATGAAATAAAAATTTTTTTACACATTTTGTTGTAAAAAACTAACATCATTAGAATGAGGTTATTGGTTCAACCTTTTGGTTGCTAATACAGAGCTTTAGCCAACTCATCCATGTGATTGCAATATTACTGTGCTATTATACTATTGAGTACTTATTTGTGTAATACAGAGTAGGCAAATAATAATGACGCCTAATTATCGAGAGACTACTTTAATAAGCAGTTCTCATTACCGAAAAAAAAAGTTTTTGCTTGGTTTTTATAAAATGTATAACCCTCCTACCAAAAAATGTTTAGTCATTCTTTATAAACGACATCTAAATAACATCAAAAGTATTCAATGAATATTTTCAACTCTTTTAGTAGTTGTTTTTAAAATCGTTTTAAAAATTACTGTATTAAATTACTTCTTTGATTCAATTTTTCCTTGGTTTTTAACACTTTTTAAACATTTGTTCAGGAACACAAATCAAGTCTAAAAACAGGGGATCATTATATAAATATTTAAAAAAATATTAATTTTAAAAATTATCTAATATTTTTATTTATTTTTATACTACTTAAAAGTAACATTTGAGTTGTCAGAAATGAAGAACATTCTACCAATGACACGTTAATGCTAAATTCATAGGTTTTTCAAGCACCCGAAAACTTTTTAATTTTATTTTTCAATTAATAAATATCTTTACTGATTAAAATAGTTTCCATTTGCTCCAAAAAATATATGATATATTTTTATTCTCTAATATAAATATCCATCATGTTGAAAGAAATAAATATATTCTAAAATACATAAATAACAGTATAAACAATTTTTAAATTATTGTTTTTTATTCATAATTTTGTTTTTTTTTTCTTTTCAAAAAATATTTTATGCCCTACAAACATTTGGAAGATATCTTCCTAGAAGAAATTTAAGCAATATCTTTTTTTTATTATTTAGACGAAAATTATCAAAGCAATACTCGTATTTTTCAAATATTGTATTTTTATCAGTTTAAAGAAAATTAGGTAACAAATAAAAAAATATATATAAAATTTTATTTTTTTTTTTTTTACTTTTTATTTTTATCCCCAAAATATCGCTCTTTCTTCAGTAAGGTGATTATCACCTCCGCAATAAATTGATGATATCCAATTGAGGTCATGTGGAAGAAATTAATACAATACTTTTATCTTTCAGTCACAATTTTTTCTGCTATCGAAAAATTGTACAAAAATGAAAAAATATTGAAGAAATTTGTTTGTCTTTTAGCAAAATAATTTATAATTTACGTGAGCGTTTTAGTTTACGTGCTTTATGATGCTAAGATGTATGTATATGTTTTACAAGATGTAAAAGTTTTCTTTATTATATTACTTCAAGATTTATTTAGTGATAATTTTTCTATATATTTATTACATCCTCCAGAAGATTATCTGATGGTATCTTCTTTTTTTCACCTTAGATATATCGCATGTGATGCACAATCTACCCCGATGGGGGAAACTTTCTTCTAAGCAATACGAATTTGAGTCGCTAATAAAATAAGGCATGCATCTTCAAAATAGATCTTTATTATATTCACAATTAAGTGAAAATACCTATGTATACTTACAATTAAGTGGAGATGCACTGGTAGGCAAAAAAAAATTTATCTTCCTTTCATAAATTTTGTAAATATTTCACTTAAAATTAATTCATTTCATTGCTTGTTAACAGAAGTGTTATATATCATTAAAAAGCTTACAAAAATACACGTATTTATTTAACTTCTTTTGACATAAAAACATTTTTATACTAAGGAAAATAAGTTTCGAAAAATTCGAATAAAATTTGAACAATTTCGAATTAAAAAAATGGAAAAAACATTTCGATATAACTGCTAAAAGATAATATTCAGCGTTATCAATTTAGCGTTTTTCATCAACCCAAAAGTAGCATTTTTTATATCAGCACTTTTTCTTGAAAAAATTCTAAATTGGCGCATTTTGTATTCGGTTACTTTTACGTAGTGTCTATATTAGAAAATTTTTAATCAAGCGTCGAAATTAATGCAAATTTATGGAATGTGGCAACAGTTGCACCAAAACAATAAAAAGGCGAATTCATTCATGTTTTTTATATATGCAGTTTGACAGCTGTAACAACCAAAAGAGATTTATACTGATTTTGACATTTGTCTTGATAAAAATTTGTCCAGTATAGACTCTGCGTTAGTTGCAGATTATAACCATGTCTGCTTACCTTTTTACCTACGAAGAAATATTTTTCTGAATTTAAAAGAAAAAAATTTAATTTTTAACTTAAAATTAAGGGTCAGTTGCCTTAGTGTATACTTAGTGTGTTGGCTAAGAAAATTTTAAGTAAAAATTGACGAGAAAATGAAGAAAAAACTTTAAGCTTCAATGTATTTACAATAGGGTCGTCCCAACTTTCCAAGCATTTTTTCCAACTAAAATTTTTCTTTATAATTATGTTAATAATTTTATTACTTATCTATTAAATTAGAGTGCTTTTCGTTTTTGGTCATGTTAATTTTGAACAATTTTAAATAGTTTCGAGGATATAAAGAAATTTGGAGATTATGTGCGGTGAAATTAAAAAGTTTTTGTGTGAAATATATAAGAAAGTAAATACAGATTTAAACCATTTTTGAAATTTTTTTCCAATTTTTAAATATTTTTGTTATATTTTGTATTTCTATTTATTTTTGCTTATTTTCAATAAATATTTTTTAAGACGTCAGACAATTTTTATACATATGTGAAACTTAAAATTTAAGTACTACTTCGCCACTAAATGAGCAGTATAATACCGAGCTCTTGAAAAAAGCTTTGAGCTGAAAGTTTCCAGCATAATTGGAAACAAATATATACTACTTATTTTTTTGCCTGAATAACTACTTTTTTTTTGTTATTTTTAGACTCCAGGGGTGCTCCAAAATGTGTACCTAAACGAAAATAAAAAAAACAAAAAAAATTTGCCGCCAGTGAGATTTGAACTTAGACACAAATTAACCGTTAATTTTTAATGAAATAAAAATTTTTTTACACATTTTGTTGTAAAAAACTAACATCATTAGAATGAGGTTATTGGTTCAACCTTTTGGTTGCTAATACAGAGCTTTAGCCAACTCATCCATGTGATTGCAATATTACTGTGCTATTATACTATTGAGTACTTATTTGTGTAATACAGAGTAGGCAAATAATAATGACGCCTAATTATCGAGAGACTACTTTAATAAGCAGTTCTCATTACCGAAAAAAAAAGTTTTTGCTTGGTTTTTATAAAATGTATAACCCTCCTACCAAAAAATGTTTAGTCATTCTTTATAAACGACATCTAAATAACATCAAAAGTATTCAATGAATATTTTCAACTCTTTTAGTAGTTGTTTTTAAAATCGTTTTAAAAATTACTGTATTAAATTACTTCTTTGATTCAATTTTTCCTTGGTTTTTAACACTTTTTAAACATTTGTTCAGGAACACAAATCAAGTCTAAAAACAGGGGATCATTATATAAATATTTAAAAAAATATTAATTTTAAAAATTATCTAATATTTTTATTTATTTTTATACTACTTAAAAGTAACATTTGAGTTGTCAGAAATGAAGAACATTCTACCAATGACACGTTAATGCTAAATTCATAGGTTTTTCAAGCACCCGAAAACTTTTTAATTTTATTTTTCAATTAATAAATATCTTTACTGATTAAAATAGTTTCCATTTGCTCCAAAAAATATATGATATATTTTTATTCTCTAATATAAATATCCATCATGTTGAAAGAAATAAATATATTCTAAAATACATAAATAACAGTATAAACAATTTTTAAATTATTGTTTTTTATTCATAATTTTGTTTTTTTTTTTCTTTTCAAAAAATATTTTATGCCCTACAAACATTTGGAAGATATCTTCCTAGAAGAAATTTAAGCAATATCTTTTTTTTATTATTTAGACGAAAATTATCAAAGCAATACTCGTATTTTTCAAATATTGTATTTTTATCAGTTTAAAGAAAATTAGGTAACAAATAAAAAAATATATATAAAATTTTATTTTTTTTTTTTTACTTTTTATTTTTATCCCCAAAATATCGCTCTTTCTTCAGTAAGGTGATTATCACCTCCGCAATAAATTGATGATATCCAATTGAGGTCATGTGGAAGAAATTAATACAATACTTTTATCTTTCAGTCACAATTTTTTCTGCTATCGAAAAATTGTACAAAAATGAAAAAATATTGAAGAAATTTGTTTGTCTTTTAGCAAAATAATTTATAATTTACGTGAGCGTTTTAGTTTACGTGCTTTATGATGCTAAGATGTATGTATATGTTTTACAAGATGTAAAAGTTTTCTTTATTATATTACTTCAAGATTTATTTAGTGATAATTTTTCTATATATTTATTACATCCTCCAGAAGATTATCTGATGGTATCTTCTTTTTTTCACCTAGATGATTATCTAGCAATATTGCCTATTTTTCTTCCAGTAGGATGATTTCTTATTGCTTAGATATATCGCATGTGATGCACAATCTACCCCGATGGGGGAAACTTTCTTCTAAGCAATACGAATTTGAGTCACTTTCGTATTATTTTGCTTGTATTGATACTATTTTATTTATTTGAATTCTGTATGTATTGTGTGAATACATTTGAAAATTTGAAAATTGTTGTTGTTTAGAATTTTTTTATCCGATGAAAAAAGTTGAAAAAAATTTTCAACTTTTGTAAAAATATCACTAACGATTTTTCATTTTTTATTTCGATCAAAATGAAAAAAAAGTAAATAAATGAAAGTAAATAATGAATTATTTTTTTATTTTTTAAATACCAAAGATTGTTTTCGATTCTAATAAAAATAAAAAGTTGGTTAATGTTTAATATTGCATAAAACTATTAAATATTTGCATATGAATTTAAAATAACAAATATTTATGTAATAACTTGTTTTATTTAAAAAAAATACATCTTTGACTAAAAAATTAAAACAAATTTTATTTAAATATAGCACTTTTTAGCGTTTTTGACAACGCTGATTATATTGCATTATTTTGGTCTTATTTTTGGAATATTTATGTATAAAAAATTCAAGTAACTAAATTTTTTGTGAAAAATTTCAAAGCTTCGGTCTCATATTGTCCCAAATTTTTGTTATGTCGTTAAATACTGTTCCCAAAGGCCTTTCTTGCGATACCAAATATTTATAATGGTCCTTTGGCAAAAATATCTAAAAAATTCAAAAAACTCGAAAAAATTACCTTTTTTCATTTTGATCCAGCTCATGAAAGAATAGTGTCAGACGAAAATTTTGAGAAACCGTATCTTAGAATGAAGTAAATTTTCATTTGTGCTGGAAATATCGTTACTTTTCATTTCGGATCCACTCTAAAATATGTATGTAATAGAAAGAAATAATTTTCATTCGTAGTAATTGTTGTTGGTATTTATTTTTCTAAAAATTTGCAATTTTAATTATGTGATTTACATATATACATTAATGTTTTGTTATTTGTATTCAAATTGCTACCGTTGGAGGATTATTATTCATGCTTGGAGGTGTTGGAGGTTGAATTGATGGTGTAGGAATACCAGGTGCAACTGTTACTTCTAGAGGTGGAGTAGGTCCAGTAGGTAGTGAGGGAGGTTGAGATGGAGGTCCTTCAGGATCAGATGTAGATTGAGTTGGAGGTGTTACACTTGGGATACTAGGGGTGGTAGAATTAGTACTAGCTTCGGTAGATTTAGTAGCAGAAGGAGTAGTAGAAGGTTTAGTAGAAGCAGTAGTAGGTGTAGTTAAAGTGGTTGGAGATGGTGTCGTTATAGTTACACATGTAACATCTGTACTTTGTGCTAAATATTCACAATTTGGTGGTGGAATCATTTTATCACAATTTACACATTTTTGATAGACATAGGCGAAGTATAATCCTTGTGGACATGTTCTTTCATCAAGTTGCCCAAAACCAACACATTTGTAGTATTTAGTAGAAATTTCATAATTTGGCCAAAGTATTCCAACATCATTGCCAGAGCATGGTACTTGAATAGTTGAATTATATGTGATATCTATACCACAATTATTATAAGCCAAACTGTATTGGGCCAATGCCAACATTAAGGCACAAATGAATACTGAAATTAAAAATGGACATTTTTGTTCGTTAAAAAAAATAAATTCTTTTTTGCAAAACAAAAATGGTAATATCATAATTTAAAAGAATTATTGTGAGAATTGCTTAAAATGATTGCTTATTTTACCAGATTTCATATTATTAGTTGTATTCTCCCCTATGCACGTTGTTTACTAAAGACGAATTCAGTTAACACTGATTATTTCCTACAAATCATTGAGTATTTATTTGATTGCCGTACTATGCTATTCTTTAAGATTTTTTTTTTTTTAAACTATATGTGAAAATGTATTTTTAATCATATTACACATTAAATAACACTGATTTCTTTCATTGACAAATTCATTTTTTTTTCAGTTTGTAATTTTTTTTTTATTAAGACAAATATGTCAGCTACAAGATTAGAAAAAACAAGTAAGAAAGATATAGGCGATCAAGTCTGAAATTATAATACCCTACACCATAGTGTATGTGCATCAAAATTCTAGGAAGGGAGCTTATATAGGACCTGTGTTTAATTGAGTACTGATAATTGTATTAAATGTAATGTATTGCATTATAATGTGTTGATATTAATATTTATATTCGATTTATATACTTGATTGATTGATTTCCAGAAGAGGGATTTGTATTTCAATTACCGACGGATTCTCATAAAATTAGGCACTGAGATTTCTACTTATGTAAAACTTATATATATCAAATATTAACTTGATACTAATATTTCTATGGGATTTATGCACGTTAAAGTGATTTTCAGTAGAGCGGTTTATATGCAGCTATGATCAATTATGGTACACATGTTTATACTTATATGAAACTTTTTTATACCAAATTGTTGATACATTTGAGGTAGTTATGAGTGCAAAACCCCTATTCCGGGAGGACATTTGAATGGAGCCAATTTCAATAGGCTTCGTCTTTGTATTAAAATAATTCTTTGTGCCAAATTTCATTAAGATATCTTCAAAATTGCGGCTTGGACTTTATTCACAAGTTTTACATGGACGGACAGTCAGCCAGACGGATGATCCGACATCGTTAAATGGACTCAGGAAGTGATTCTAAGTTGAACAATGTACTTTAAGTGGAATGGGTGTGTTGCTTTTTCCTGTGCGTTACAAACGTCGGCACAAACGCATAATACCTCAACTAACTATGGTGGCGTAGGGTATAAAAAATAATATACAAATAAATTAACTGACATATCAGCTATGTATTTGACGATGACAATTTCTAAGCAACAAGCAGTAGTTAACAAATACACACTTACATTTATCGGAACTTTTGTCTATATCAACATATTCCGAAAATTAGAGTCTTAATTGTATGTAGATATTTGTTTAACATTGAACTGAGACAAATGTAGAAGTTAAGAACATTATTAATAACACAGGTCAACACTAAAAATGTATCGTGAAAAATATGTTACAGATATTGTAGGCATGGTCATTCCAATCATCAGAAACATTTCGGTTTTTCTCCATCACGTCACATTTTTAATGCATTGACGACCTTCCCTGAGGTGTTTTTAGATTATATATAGTTTTCCTGCAATACGCGCAGAGAAAAAAACATGGTTATGGCACTGTCACTACAACAATATTATGTTCTCATTATTAATTTGTATTAATTTGAATAATACTGTGATAAGAAGGTTTTTGTTTCAGTTTTATCATTCAATGTTTACATTCAATGAAAATTTTAATATAGTTGCCTACTTTTTTTTTGAATTTGTTATTTAAATTTCTGTTTTCATTTATTTATTTATTTATTTATCGATTTTTTGATGTCTACGCATTTTCCGTCAGTGTGATTTTAAAAATTTTCTCAGTTTTAAGATCTACGGTCATTTGCTAGATATATCAAATACAAATTTCTCCTCTACACCCACTCCTTTCACCTCATTTGTCCATGGATTAATGAGGGCAAAGTGTGTGCAACTTGCAGACTTGACTTAAACTACAATTTTGTAGCACTATTTCTTATCTATAAAACATTCACCACCAAATACTTTGAATGCAAATTTCCCCTAGTTAATAGAGCCTTCTGCCAACAAAGAGTCATACGCAAACGTTCTCAGAACAAATCGAACTCAAAATTCTCTACCTAAATCTAACTTCAACTCAAACCCACAGGCAATGGAACAAACCGCCGCTTTCAATTTTATCAGGCTAGAAGCTACAATACTGACGCTCGTACAATCCGTAAATAATTTTACAAACTCTATGAGCAATATGATGCAGGAAATGCTTAAGATGCCATGAACTGTTTGAAAATGTGTTTTTGGAACGCAAACGGTATGCGCCAACATAAGAACGAACTAGAATATTTTCTAAAAAAAGATTATCTTCAAGCTACAACAATCTGTATTGATGATTGTTATAGAAACTTAGTGATTTCATCGATATACTCACTCCCAAGATTTTCAATTACAGAAAATCAATACAACAATTTTTATAAATCACTAGGCCCCCGCTTCCTGGCAGCTGGCGACTATAACGCTAAGCATACATTCTGGGGATGAGGACTGATTACCCCGAAAGGTCGTGTTTTATTTGATATAATTTCTAAAATGTGTTTGAATGTGATTTCTAGCAGAAACCCCACACACTGGCCCACTGATCCACACAAAATACCGGACGTCATCGATTTTGGTGTTATGAAATTTATTCCAATGGAGCTAATTAAAGCTGAGTCATCTCTAGAATTATCTTCAGATCACACACCCACTATTGTTATGCTATTGAGCCCTCAAGAAATTGTATCCCCGACTGGTAACTTAGTGATATCAGGAAAAAGGATAAACTGGCTAAAGTATAAGAAATACCTTAGTGCTCTCTGCACAGAGAACATATCGCTAGAAGAAATCGATCTCTCTCTCAATAATTTTGAAAGAAATCTGAAACTTGCTGCTGAACACGCTACCCAACCCCCCCGTCAAAACAGATATAATAGAATTTATTCTGCAGATGTCGAACGGCTCTTGACTGAAAAAAGAAGAGAGTGGCAATCGAAGCTAAAAGAATGCCAAAAAAGGCTCACTAAACTTTTGGAGTATCGAAAAAATGCATCTTTGTGTAAATATCTGGAAAAGTTAGATGCAACGCCTCTGTCAGATTACTCACTATGGCGAGCTACAAAAAAACTCAAGAGACCTATTATAAGTAGACCACCTTTACGTAACACAAATGGTGGATAGGCAAGAAACGATACAGAAAAAGGGAATCTGTTTGTTAGTCATTTAAAGAATGTATTCACCCCAAACGAATCAAATGACATAATTGAGTTGCCACCTGTTGTGCCCCATTTCAGAGCAGTCGAACCCCTTTGCTTTGAGATTCGAGAGATCGACAAGGCTATTGTTGATTTAAACTCCAAAAAGGCACCTGGAATTGGTAAAATCAGCTTTTAAAGCTACCCCGGATAGCATTAAAAATAATACTTTATATTTTTAACGCTATATTACACCTTGAATATTATCCACTAGAATGGAAGGTGTCACTGATTACCATGATACCTAAGCCAGGAAAAGATCACACAAAAGTAGAATCGTATAGACCCATAAGTCTATTATCTAATATGTCTAAGCTATTTGAGAAGCTCCTAATGAACAAGCTATATCCGCTAATAAGCCAATGTAAACCCAATCATCAATTCGGATTTAGAAGAAAACACAATACTATCCAACAAACACACAGACTTGTAAATGTTATAAACAAAACGTTTGAAGAAAAGAAATATTATTCCGCTCTCTTCATTGACGTATCGCAAGCCTTTGACAAAGTGTGGCATGACGGCTTGTTATATAAAATATAACAAAATTTACCCATAAATATACATGAATTATTAAAAAGCTATATAACTGGTCGGAAATTTATTCTTAAAGAAGGTGACTTTTTTAGTACCCCTCAGCCTATTAAAGCAGGTGTGCCCCAAGGTAGTGTACTGGGCCCTGTGTTATACTTGATATACACCTCCGATATGCCAACTAATAGTCAAACCCATACTTCAACATTTGCAGATGATACAGCTATTTTAAGCACCCATGAATGCCCACAAAAGACATCTCGAACTTTGCAGAACCATATATTTGATATTGAGAGATAGCTAAAAAAAATGGAAAATAAAAATAAATGAACAAAAATGCACACATATAACATTTACTTTGCGTAGGGAATCATGCCCACCTATCCTTATAAATAACCAAGTAATACCCCAGCAATCGGAGGTTAAATGCCTCGAAATTCCATATTGATGCAAAGTTGACCCAAATAGAATTGAAAGCACTCCAAATAAATTGGCTAATTGGCAGAAATTCTGTGCTCAACTACTCCTCTATAACTCAGTTTTAAAACCAATATGGAGTTTTGGAATCCAGTTATGGGGTACGGCTTCAGCATCAAATATTGAAAAAATACAGAGACGCCAAAACAAAATATTGCGAACTATCACCGCAGCCCCTAGGTATGTAAGAAATACTAACATACATCAGGATCTAAACGTTACTTTGGTGAAAGATGTTATAAAAGAACATGCAGGAGCATACTTGAAAAGTTTGGAAATACATCCTAACCCACTAGCACGAAACATACTAAGAAGTAATCGATACATCTGAGCCGAAGTTAAACCATATTCATTAAAATCGCTTTTAGTTGGACTAAATAGATATTAAGATTTAGATTTAAGATTTGATTAAATATTGTTAGTTCACTTAACTTTTGTGAAGATTCAAAAAATAAAATTACTGAAAAAAAATTTTACAGAATAAGAATTTCGCAGAATTATTAGCGATATAAATTTTTTGCGATTTTGTTGACCTGTCTAATATAATAGATAAAAATTTAAGTTAGCATAAGTTTCTGAGAAAAGTTACTCATTTTAGCTTAAATATTTAATAGTAAACTGGTTGTTAAATATTACGCACGGTCGTAGTAGGTAAATCGAGTAATTAAATTTCATTGAATTTGTTTTTTTTTTAGTTTATGAGGCACATTGTTTATAACCTAAAAGATGTATTTATTGAATATCTAAGTCGGATATGGAGTATTGTCATTCACAAAGGAATTTGTATATAGCAATTGATTTAGAATTATTTACTCAGCCAATGTAACATTATAAATTCATCCGTCCATATAATAACTTAAACTACAATACATATTCCAATTTTGAAGATAATTCCATGGAATGAAACACCCAGTTTATTTTAGTTCCTATCTCGAGTAAGCTTTTCTTTATATTATGAAGTAACTGTAAGAAATATAAATTTTTATTCAACAAATTCAATAAAACATAACTATACTCACAGTCAAATCCAATTGGACTAAAATTATTTAGACTTAATTAAATCATCCAAGGCTTGATAGTTTGGTTGCAATACTTGAAGTATTTACATTTTTTTTTTTTTTTTTTTTTTTGATAGAAAAAGTTTTTAATAATGCAAAAACAAAAACCAGAGTTTTTATTGATGGATGTATTTATATAGTTATGGTCAATTATGGGCAGATCTTGATAAAATATTTTATTTATCAGAGATACAAGTCGATGAAAAATAGTCGCTGACGGTTGAAGCCGATACCTCTCAAAGGAAGAGGAAATAGGAAAAATAAATTTAATAACAATATAAGATAGAAGTTTGAATTAAAGTTATTTCGATCGTTATTAATTCCAAGGTTTCAATAAACCATATTTTTTCTAAATGGTTTTCAAAACATCAAAACAAGTCACACTTTATCTGGTAAGTAGAACGATTTTCTTTGTTCCACTCTCACGAACATTTAGTTCCTCTTATTGGGTTAAATAAATGATTTAAAAAAGTGATGACATTTGAGACTTTTTTGACAATTTTATCTATTATATGTATATAGAGTTAGAGACCCCAAGATTGATAAAGAATTAAGTGAAACAAAAGCTAATATTTAAATCCAATAACGACTAATTTGATTCAGCCAGCTATAAATATTAACCTTAATAAACCGAAAGATTCTATGGCATCTCTTGTTCATAATAAGTAGAAATTTTGAAACTTTCGATGAAATGTGATGAAATTGAAATTTTAAATTTTAGACTTGTTTATGAATACGGGTGTTAGTATTTTCAAAGTGCTTATTTAGAAATTCATTGTTATTTTAAAAAATATATTAAAATCTATTCTTAAAAAACTAAAAATATTTTATTATTAAAGTATCTGGTTATTCATCATCGACAATAAAAACTTAAAGGAAGAATCCTGAATATCACAGCCGCAGAACATTTTTTAAGAAACCATAAATAAGTAAGACTTCGAGAACAATTTTTTTTGTTTTTTTTTTTTTTTTTGAAAACTCACTTGGACCCCGATCGATTTCTCCAAAACATAAAAATAATAAATTTGTTTAGTCATAAATATAGAAAATTAATATGTTAAAATTTTTGAAGGTGAAAGGTCAAAATAAAAAAACTTACAAAACTGTGACTAACTACCGCGATTTTCTAATTTTCAAATATTTAATGTTTTTAGTTTTGTCACTTCAGTATTTTTTAGTTCGAAAATTATTTTTTCTAATATTTTAATAAATTCTTTAGACTTAATTACATCGAACTGGGTGAAAAGCAATGTAATCATCTAAGCTGTGGTCAATCATTGTTTTTTATAGAATTTTTGATTTTTAAAAATGGTAAAAATGCACAATTTTGGTAGTTTTTAATTTTCGTCCCGCGAATTCGCGGGATAAAAGCTCTATTTGTATCTAATACAATTTCTTTAATCACAATAGCATTTTTAGAACAAAATAACAAAACTTTGCAATAATATATTTAAAAATCAAATTTTGGGGAATTTATTATTTTCTCAAAACATTAAAAATTATTTTTTTACGTAGAAAGTTTGCTCAAATACGTTTGAATTTAACGCCCTCTATAGTTGACAAATGAAGGAATCCTAAATATTTTTATTCATATCTTTTTTGCCACTATATTATCTTTCGAGAAATGTAAAATTCATTAATATTTATGGTATGATTTTATTTTAGATTTTTTTCCTTTGTAACAAAGCACTAAGCGAATTTCTTTAGATTTTTTTCATAACGAGCTTACACTGGGGGAAAAATTCGATTCAAAATCTACCACGCTTGTGCTCACATTGGTAACTTACGGTATCGGCTTTTTGATACCATTCGTTATCAAATTTAATAGGAAACATAATGCAATTTAATACCAAAATGGTATCAACCTGATGCCAATTTGGTATCGATTTTAGTTAAGATTTGAACACGTAGTGTTAAGTGGAACACATACGGAGCAAATTCACTGAGCGGTATGTGGTCGATTTTTCTCTGGGTCTAAGATTACGAATTTATTGAGAATTTGTTGACACCTATTTCGGAAAAACTAAAAAAAAAAAATTTATTTCAAATTTCAAGTGAAACTAGTTAGAAGTATTTTTCTTAAATTCTTAAGGTATATTCAGACAAGAATGAAAAGTACAGTCGAAAACGGTTATAACGAACACGAACTATGGTTATAGCGAACAGTTTTCTTCTATCCCATTGATTTTACCGAAATTTTTCATACAAATAACTACGTTTATACCGAACACGTTTATAGCGAACTTTTTCTTATATAACGAAAACATTTTTATGGTCACTAGAAGAATATTTCAAACAAAAAACTAATTTTATAACGAACTCCCTCAAATACTAGTTTTAGAGATGCAAAACTAACAAAAATAACTTTTATTCATTTCAATTTCAATTTTTGGACAAACAGAAATGAGTGTTATTAATTTAAATTTAAATCACCGGACAAATAAAATAGGATTTTTTAATTTACAGTTGTTGGCTTTTTAAACATAACGCATAGACATTTATCAAAAATAGCTAAAAATAAAATTGAAACTACAAGAGGATTAAAAATTAATTATTAGAAAATCGCTACTACTCAAAGAAAAAAGATCTCAAAACATGTCAATTTCGAAATCTTGGTAATAAATGAAAACATTAAATTAGTATAAAAAACATAATTAATCTCAATTTACCAATTGTCAAATGACTGATGAATGCAAAAAAAATAATGACCTTCGTAATATATTAAAATCATTAATACATATTTAAAAATTATAAATACAGCCCATTTTTAAATGAAATAAATACGCCTTAATTATAAATATGTATTAGTATCCTAAAATGCGTATGCTTTACTCACAAATACTTTTTTTATATTTTACGAATATAACTAACCACGTTTATAACAAATTAAATTTGTCGCTTCCTTTGAGTTCGTTGTAATCGTGTTCGACTGTATTAATGCTCTTGAAAAATTAAATATTACGTCTTCTATCGATATGTCAAAAATTCCGATAGATAATACTTAAGTAATTCAGACGGTAATACAAAGATTTTCAATTTAATTTTGTTTTTATCTTTCATTCAATATTATATTCTTTTTAATTTTTTTCTTTTTCAAAGAAAACTTTTATATAATTTTATTTCCTTTAATATATAATAATCTTTTAATATTTAAATACACTGGTCAACAAAACAAAAACAAAATGATGTTTGTTTACTGTGATTTTTTTATTTTATTTTTTTTTTTTCAAATTGACGCGTATTTTTTAAATACGACAACAATTTTTCCCCAACAGCTTTTGTTTTCGAGTTATAGCTAACTACCCTCATTTACTATTTTTACTTAGATTTTCGTTTTTATTGCACACTAAAATATATTTTGTTGTTGTTCTCGATATGACTTTGTCACGAAGATGTTGTGTGCTTAATCCAGATTGTTTTTGCAATATTTGTGGTGAATATATATTTAAAAAATATCGAAAACCTATATCGGACTTAGTGAAAACTGCGTATCATCTTTAAAATAAAATTGTATAATCAGGACAAGCCATGGGTTGCTCATATTGTATGCCAGAAATGTGTGATATGTCTACGGTTATGGTCTAGTGTAAAAAGAGATGCAATAATGTTCCTAACACACATGATTTCTACTTCCGTGCTGTGAAAATAAACGGAATTAACCCTGGAAATCGAAGTAAATGATCATATCCTAACTTATCTTCTACTCAACAACCTTGATTAAGATCACGATGATCCAAATTTCTGCAAACTCGAACGAAATACATCAAGGGAAGACTCTGATACAGACTACAAATTTAGATTTTTAGAATCTCAACAATTTAATCAGAAAGAACTAAATGACTTAATAAGAGATCTAAACTTACCGAAAGATGCTTCTGAAATCCTAATTTTGTCAAATTAATGACTGAAGTCGAATCCAAAGCATAGAATTTATTTGTTTTGGTTAAGAGGTTATTTCAAGGTAAAAAGAAATCTGATGACCATGTCGAGCTTGTTGAGTGCATGCTATCGAACTTGCAAGAGCTAGGGTGCAACATGAGCATAAAAATTCAGATCCGAAGTTCTTTTCCTTTCTTTCTTAAAAATTTGAATAAATATGAACGTGCATAGATTTCCTCACGTTTATTCCCCTCCCAACCATAATCATGACAATGATAGCAAATAAAAATGTATCCTTTACATTACTAACCCTTTCAAAGAATGTCCAGAAATCAGAACATTAAAGTTTTCAGTAATTCATTTTAAACTTTATTATAAACATAAAATAATTAAATTTTTTTATCCTTAAAACAATCTAGAATAAATTGAATTTCAACTTGTCTAAACATATAACTTAGAAATATCTTAAGCCGAAGTTTATTAATTTTTAGTTTAAATAACATTGAGCAAAAGTCGATGACACCAAAGAAAATAAAAAATATGTTTCTTATAAAAGAAAGTTTATTTAGTTATAAAAAAATTTATGAAAAATTATGAAAAAAAAGAAAACTAAGAAAAGGAAAAATTAAAAAAATATCAAGGTTAGGTATTGGACCCCCGATCTACCTTTTACGCGTCACAAATGCTAAGCCAAATACCCCTATATTTCGATGTGAAAAAAATAGTTTTTTTTAATTATATCTATATATATTCTACATAAAAGAAAAAAACATAAAAGAATTAAAAAAAAGAAAATTTATGAGGAAAAAAATAATCAAAAGAATTAAGGACGAGTTGGGGTTTGAAAATTAGCAAAATTTTATTTGATTAAAAAAATCCTTTAGCTTCCTTTTTTTATTTATTTTTTTTTTATAACTAAATATTATTTAACTTTCTTGTTTTTTTTTTTGCTTTTTTTTTCTTACAAAAAAATAAAAATAATATTTAACTTGTTTAAATTTATGGAGGACAACCCAAAGCTCGAACCTGGGTCCACTTTTACGCACATCGCGAACTCTACCACCTAGATCAATGACTTGCAAATAAGAGTTTGTCTGATTAATAACTTTTAAATACCGTTTGTTTATTTTACTCATTTACTTAATTAATTTAAATATTTTAAATAAACTTAAATTTAATTAATTTAATTAATAATTAAATTAAAATTTGGTATCGTTTTAAAGATTTGTTTTATTGTTTTTTTTTTATTATTTAATTATTTACTTGTATTTGTCACAAATGAATACAAGAAATATTAGATATTTTTTTGTTGGATTTACAGTGCTAATAAAATTTCTGTTTGTTAACATAATGTCAATAAATGCACTCAGCAATTTATCAGCCAAGTTAACGTTTGAAATTTACATCCAATAAGAATAAAAATGAACAATATTTCCTGTTTTCATTTTTATTCCATAAAAAATAAAAGAAAAGGATATTGACTTCCAAGGAAAGAACTTTCGCTGGCTCCTGGCTTGATGGAAACAAAAATTTTGTATGTGGACAAATCGTCTTACTCTGGGATCGGTAGTTATTTTAAAGAAGTTGAGTTCCGTTGCATACGTTCATAATATTTTATCTCTTTTAACCGAAATTTATTTTTTCCTATTTTTGGTATTTTTTTATATTTTTTCTTTTATATATGCACATATATATCCATATATTTTTTATTTGGACAACATTCTTGTCTCCTTCCTTTTTGTTTTGATATTTAAAATTTTTCAATTTGCACTGTTTGTTTTTTTTTTTTAAGCCTTTAATTTTATTTTATTGGTCATTGACTTTTACTCAAAAAAAAAAAATGTCTTTCTTTATAACTTAAGTAAATTGAAAAAAAATTTAACTTATAAATAAAGTTCATATACAAAAATGAAAAAAAAATTAATTTTTCGAAATTTTATTTATGTTCAACAAAAAAAAATCACTGCGCTCTATGAATTTGTTATTTTTTTCTCTTTTTCGTTTTCTGTAAATCAATTTTATTTTTGTATTTCTCGCTTTAAGCACTTTTTCATCTTACTTTTTTTTATTATTTTAACTATTTTTAATATATTTATTTTATATTTTAGATTTGTATTAAATTTAAGAATTTCTTTATTCGGAGCACTGTTTTTTTTAACTTTCTAACACTTCGTATTAATTATTATATTTTTCTTCTTTTTCCATATAAGAATTATAATTTTATAATTACTTTCTTTTGATTTTTTTCCCCCTTATTTTCCCGAAAAATTTTATTCTATAATTTTTCCTCGGAATGTTTTGGAACTTCTATTTCTTTACCTTTGGAAAATTTCACAGGGATTTGTGCTTCACCTCTCAGCGTTAAATTTACTTTTTTTTTTTGATTGCTGTGAAATAAATTAGTTTTATATTATGTTATAAGTAAATAAATGTATGCATGTAATTATAATTATGCTTATATGTACCTTTTCTCTTCTGTTTAGCTTAAACAAATAATTTTGTCTCTGGTTGTTTCTTTAATAAAACCACCAAATGATCGGTATTTTATTGCTGATATTATAGAAACAAAGCAAAATTTTTTAAAGGAATAAATTCCTATGAATAAAAAATTGTTTGCCTTTTAAGAAAGGGATGAATTTCGCTTGAAATATTTTTTTATCACATTAAATTTTAATTGCTTTGAAGAAAAATAATAAAAACTTCTACAAGAAATTTAAACGAATTTAATTTTAAATTTGTTTTTGGGGAATATGGAAATAAATAAAGAAAATCTTAGTTATTAAAACTTACATTTGTTTCCTTGTACTATAAGATTATAATTTTTTTAACGGTGGTTTTAAAACAATTTATTTCCTCCAATCCAAAATGTTCACCAGGCAGCGAGAACGTTTTTGAGAATACTCGCTCTTTTATACCAGAACTTTATTAGAAATTAAGCGCTATTTCAGCATTTCATTTTTTTTTTTTACTAATACCAAATAAATTTTTGGATAAAGATTACATACATTCACATACTTACACATATTTTAACATATACATAAAACGAATAATGACCAATATCGTTACGAAAAATTGCAACCTTAAAAGGTACTGCATTATCATCCTGCAACCAGAAAAGTTACTACAGATGAAAATTAATGTCCTAACATAAATATGACATTATATTAATCAATACATAAAAATAATTTAAATCCCAAAAAAAAGTGTATGTATATGTCTAATTATTCAGTGCTAATAAATTAAAACTTAAAACAATATCCCGCACAAAAGAAATCTTTAGTTTAAAGTATATAAATCTGTATAATACTATTAAATTGAATATTTCTAACAAGAAAAATAATAATAATAGTAATAATAATAATAATAATAATAATAATAAAAATAAATTTACATTATTCTAAAAAAAAATAAATATAAAAGCTATAAAAATATTTCCATTTGAAAATATTAATGTTTACAAGTCTTATAACTAATTATGGTGCTTAGACTACAAGCGCACCCTATAAGTCGTTCATTCAAGGAAATCTTATATAAGATCATTTGATAGTGTTCGATAGAAATTTTGTTAACGTATGTATTAAGTTTTTGGCATAATTAAAAGCAAAGAGGGAGGTTGCTAACATCCCAGTATTTTTTTTATAGTCAGGGCCATAGAAATACCCAATAACAGAAAAAAATTGATATATGGACCATAATAAAAAATTTTTGATTTTTGGGGTTAAAGAAATTGAGATTTTTTTAATAGCATATATTTGTACAAATATAAATTGACTCACATTCGTGCAAAATCTGTTAATCATTTGAAGCAAGGGGCGTGAAGTTATAGCGGTTTTAAGTTGAACATAAAAAAATTTACAAATTTGGAGTTTATATATAATTTTGGTAAAAATTACATTAATGCTAAAAACCTACTGATTTATTCAAATAAAATTTATGATATTTTTAATGTTTAATGGCATTAGTGTAGCATATTTTAGGGATTCCGAGCAAAACGTTTAAAAATGTTTTTATAGAAAAAATTCGCATCAAGTTATTTTTCCTTATGTTATAAGAAAATATATTTTATTCAAGTTTATTACAAACATTTTTATAAGTTTTTTTGGTCCATAAAATTTTTCATTATTATAAATTTTTTCATGGGCCTCGGCATTTCTGTTGAACATTACAATTATGTCATTTATGGTTAATTTTGTGCTATTCATGCAATGTACCATAGTAAAATCTGTTTTGAAAAAAATGCTCCGTTTTGAACTATCAACGACATTTGTCTTAAATTTATGGTTCCGATCAAATATATTTATCGCCTTTCTTCTATCTATTTTTGTTGTGTTTCATAACTATAAACTCTAACGCTAGTTATAGACCTTCTTGAAGACATTATAAATCAGTTTCAAAAATGTCCTATAATCCTTAAAAATTTTGGGTTATGCTAAAAAAAACTGTTTTTTTTTATTTTTTATTTTTATACTTTTTTTGGAAAATAAAAGAATATTGCCAATAGACATTTGTTTATTTTTTGGTCAAATACTTATTAAATGCTAATTCTTAATTTTTCTCAAAAGGCTATACAACTATGCAATCATTTTCAAAGCCATTTTTATTATACAGATAATGTGGAATAACTTACTTCGACTGTCCATACATTTTTACTTTTACCCTAGAAAGTACGCTTCAAATAAAGCATAATATAAAATATTTTGCTTTAAAATATATGAAATTTTTGTATAAAATTTAGAAAATTTTGGTGAGAAAACAAAAATTTTCGAACACCCGACAAACCTTACCAACTCTGATTTCGATGAAATTCGGTATACACACTCACTACGTCATTACGAAATTTGAAGGTCTTCAAAATTTTCAAATTTGTTGTAGTTTGGTTTTTCTCTTGCTTAATAAATCTAGTTTCTAACTATTTTTTTTAAAATTCTATTTTTGAAAAGAAAAAGATAATGAAATCAATATTCGTCCTTGCATCAAGGATATTTAAAAAAGGGCCCGAATATAATCGGCTTTTTGTACAGACATAATACGAACATTGACGAAACACTCAGCTTAGAGAACAAAACATCGAAGGTAATAAAATACATACAATGCGAATGTATGTGAAAAGTTCTTATCTAAAGAGTACAAGTCATTAACACATTCTTATTTAAGCTTCCTTTTTTTTAATTATCGCTGGTTTAGAGAGAAAATGAAAATTTTATTGCAGAGATATTATTAATTGAAATCAAATGAAAACAAAGTATGTAGAGGAAAGTAGGGTGTTGTGGCGTATGGAGTAGGTAAGAAAGAACATTTTGCTTTTTCCGCGTTTTTTTTTTTTTTTTTTTTTTTTTTTTTGTAAGACTAATGGTAAATTATTTCTAAATTATGTTTCATCCATGAAAAGTCTGAGTTGATTGCTTTTCGAGATATACTGAAAAAGTTTTTTAGTGTTGATATTTCTGAGGAAGAGACCCAAATTAAGAGAATTTTTAAATCGATGAATACAAAATTGAATAATTTATTTTGCACATATTTCAACTGCAAATTATTTTTTTTTTCTAAAAACATAATTCTTTTTAAGTTCTCTACTTAACGTAAAAATTATGAAATTGGGGTAATGTGATAAAAATATACTGGGGTAATGCGGGATGTATTTAACAAACTTTTTCGCAATTTTGCTGAAAATATAGTAAAATATAGTATCATAAAAAAAGTTAAAAAAAATCCCATGAAATAAATTTTAAAAATTAAAAAATTTAAAAATATGTTTTTCATAACAAGCACAAAATTACGAATTAAAACCCATTACAGCAAAAACAGCCGAAACTTTTTTTAGCCTAAATGTATGAGACCCATAATTTTGTGCAGTGTAATGCAACATACGATTTCAATTCAGATTGAGGTATCAATAATTATTTATTAAATGTATACAGAAATAATTCATTGTATATTTTCTTAGCTATAATATTTGTAAGTTTATGAATGCATAAGTGTATATTGTTTTCTACTTATAAATGTATCTCCGCTTGTATGTACTTTTTTTACAAAAGACATAGATTAAAAATCTATGATAATAGACATCAAATAAAAATATTTTGAAACATAGTACATGTAAACTCATTGCAGCGTTAACTAACTACTTAAGCTTTTTTTAGTGATTTCTTAGCTGGAGTTTTTGGCTTTTTATTCGATTTCTTGGGAGCCTTATCGGTTTTGGTTGATTTCTTGTCATTCTTGGTTTTTTTACCATTCTTGCTGGGCTTCGCAGACGACTTCTTTTTGTTGGCAGCTGGTTTCTTAGTATGCTCATTCTCAACAACTGGTGGTGTGGGTGCTGGAGTTGGTGGCAAAGGTGCCAAGGGTTTGGCGGGTTCATCTACAGCTACAACAGCTACAACTGGTTCTTCCTTTATGACGACTGGTTTGATTTCTTGCTTGGGTGTTTCCATAACAACTGGAGGCTTTGGAATTTCGGCTGGCATTAATGGAGACTGATGAACGGGCATATCAGTTACGGCTGGTTTCAACATGGGTGGATGAGCAACATTGATAAGTTCGAAAGGTGTTAGATAACCTTCTTTATTGGGTTTGCTCATCAAAGGAGCAGCTGTAGGCAAAACATCTAAACCAGGAGCTGGTATATATCTATTGGGAGCAGTACACGATTGTAAAACGAAAGTAAACACCTGACCAGGTTCACAGGTAACGGTCAATTGTTTGCCAAATAAACGTGGACATATATAATATTCCGAATTGCTTTCATAGCTGGGCCAACGTATGCTCAGCTCAGATTTTGAGCAAGACAATTCATATTTTTGGGCTTGAGCTATAGCTAAAAAACTCAAGGTGACAAGCAAAACTCCAGCTGTGTAGAAAAATTTTATAAATAAAGAATATATTTTTTATTAATATTTTTTTGTTATTTTTATAACTTACCTTTCATCTTAAAAAATATTTCGTATTCCGTATCCGTTTGCAAAAGATGAAAATGATGAACTACTTTGATTTTTTGATAAAATGCATTATTTATACCCTTTCCAAATTGTTATTGTTTCTTTAATTCTTTTAAATTTTTATGCTTTTTTCGAAAACAAATGATTTTTGTTAATGATAACCATTAAGATAAAAGACCAAAAATATGTATAAAATATGTGATAAAATACTATTTTGATATTTTGTAATTAAATAAATTCAATTGATTTTTTTTGTGATTTTTATCAAAAAAAAAAACATTTTGATAGCTATTATTTGAACTTTTTACATGATGTTTATTTTCTTTTTTTTTATTTTTTTTTTTTTTTTTTTTTTTTTTTGAGAAGAAAATTGTAAGAGACCATGAAATTTTTGACACTACAAGGCTTTGTTTGCGACACTTTTAGAATTAAATTTTAATATAAATAGAAAATGTATCCCGGGAATACTTAAATGAAAAAAAAACTGTGTGAATTTCAACAAAAATGTATATATTTTAGTAATTTTTTAAAGAAAATGAAACTAAAAATCCATCTGGGAATTATATCTTAACAACAATTTCATTATATAGCAAGTTTTTATGTACAGTTCATTAAATGATTTACATATATGGGATGACTCCATGACATGAATTCAATTAATCATCTTAATAAAATATTTGCTCTAAAAAACTGATTATCAGTAGTATAGACAACGTGCGGATTTTGTCTCATAGAAAAACAAAATATTGGGAGAGTTAAGATAATATAATTTTCAATATTCCCTGTTATGTTGAAGAATGTCTGATTGGATTTATAACATAAAAGTGAGTGTTTTATAACGGATATTGTAGGAATATTTAATGGATAACAGACTTAAGCTTAGAGTGGCACAAAATTTTTTTTTGCGATATACATTTAAATGTACCTAAAATTATGAAAGAGGTAATCATTTATAATACATTGGCCAAATTTTAACTTCATACGACAATTGGAACAGGAGGCTATTTGTGTTGAATTTTTTTATGTATTTTTATTTAGCTAACGTTTTATGTACATTAATATTGAAAACAAAAAATTTCATAAAAATATCAACTATATAAATAACAGTGTAACATCCTGCCCCAATCATAGTAGAAAGTTCAATTTTGGTCTTTCATAATTTTAGGTTCGTTTAAACCTGCGATACCCTTTGGTTATTTACATACAATGGATCACCCTCTAGATGTTACAAACAACTTAATACCATTTGAACTCGCTTGGGTCAAAACTGAAGGGTTTCACAAAAAGCGATCATCAGCCACTACGTTTACAATTATTAAATTCTACACTTATAAGCGAATTTTTAATAAATTATATTTTTAAAGAGATTTACGAATCGTGCTTAAAAAGCTTTAAATAACAGCAATGTCTGAATAAATATATTATTACTTAAATACCCTATATTTATGCCTCAAACACGACATTTTTCATGGTTAATACTGTGCCGATATCCACAAAACCATTATATATATATATATATATATATATCAGTATTCACTCGAGTTGACTAAATAGTAGATTAATCAGCAAATCAAATTTCCTTTTCTCAGTACATTTATAATCCTATTTTAATATAAGGGATTTCGAGGACATCATAAATTATTTTTAAAAACTTCCAATACCTCCTTAATATTTTGAGTTATGCTCAAAAATTTGTTTTTTGGGTAAGCTCCTGTATAAACGTATAAACAGTATATAATATAATATAATATAATATAATATAATATAATATAATATAATATAATATAATATAATATAATATAATATAATATAATATAATATAATATAATATAATATAATATAATATAATATAATTTTATATAATATAATATACCATGCCAGAAATTGAGTCTCTACTGATGCTGATGGCAACTGGTTCTCAACCGGAACTAGTACCAGTGTTGCCGAAACCTAAGTGGGAAAAGGTGTTAGAATTGCTAGAAAGTGCCAAAAATAAAGTGCTAGAAAATAGTACTAAAAACAAAAACTGTTTATATTTGTAAAAAAAGAAATATATTATTTATTTAAAAGTTTTATTTGAAGTTGAAGGAATATTAAAGAAAATAATAAAAACACATTTTGAAAATGATTCCGATTTTCAAAATGTTATCATAAGTTATTCAAGTATGTGTTATCCGAATTATAGTGTTATACGTATTCCGGAAAATATATAAGCTAACATTTTGACGAACTAAAATCTTCTTTCTTTTACCGAAAATTTGTTGTTTTAAATCTCATTTATTATCAAAAACCAAACACAGTATAAACTCGAGAATCAGGATAATTATTGCAAATCTCAATCCGGATTATCGGGGCTTTTTTTCTGGTCCAATTTTGGTAAAAAAAAAAACTATTAATATATATATATATATTTTATTTAATATAACATATAACAAATAACATTTCATATGTTGTTATTTATCTAAAAAAAACAAGTTTTTTATACACTTTCAACTGATGACTTTTTTGAACAAACATTATTTGAAAATGGAAGAATTAAACTAGAATCAACTCTTACATTATAATTATAGCATTTCTTATTGTATTTTCCAAGTTATATAAAAATTTTAATAAGAAAGAACTTTTTATTATTTAATCCGGATTATAGAATTATAGAATGGAAAGTTAGGAAATGCCATCCGGATTATCGAATACTTCGGATTATCTAGTTTATATTATATTCATGAAATTGCTTAAAAATTTCACTTTTTTCTTTCGAATTTTTAACTAAGAAAATGATATTCATATAGTATTAAAAAATAATTTTAACTAAGAGAGTGTGCCAAACTGTAGCAAAGTATGTAGGAAAGTAAATTTTTGAAAGTTATGCGTTGTATAAAATTTCATTAGCCCATAGGGCGAATAAAGAGAAAATTTTGACAATCATAAAATAAATAATAAAAAAAAATATTTTAAAATAATTTTCGCAATGAAATGTTTATTTTATAAAGGTGTAATTTTTTAACAAAAGCAATTAATAGTTAAAAATATATTGAACTTGCTAAAAGTTTGTAAAGATTTGTTAAAAAAAATATGTCAAAGTTTAACATAAGATATAGTTTTCATTTAGCACAGCAAAAGTGTAAAATTTGTTCACCATAGGAAAATTTAAATTTTTTACAGAACTTTGCTACCGTTTGCCATACACTCTAAATAAACAGACTTTTACCCGAAAACCAATATTTAGCAAAAAATAAAATTCTCGACAAAAGTTTTTCACCAAAAAAAATTGTTTAAAAATGTAACAAAATACTCACAATAATATTTCAAAAATAAAATAATATAACGTATCAAATTTTAACCAAGAGTTAAAGCATAACCATGTATAAAATGATATTCTTTTCACACAAACTTATCATTTTGTCTACAATTATTATTTAACTTTGTGTTAAAATTTGATAGTTAACGGTCCATAATATTATATTATGATGTTTTAAATAGGGATTAATTATGTCTAAGTATTTTAATTTTCTAGAAGATTGGAAATTACTTAAAATTTTGTTTTATTTTATTTTAGTACATCGATTCAGTTACGCTTACAACTAAATTGTAAACTATATTTAAAAATTAATAAGTTATTTTATCATATTTATTTTGCTTATAACAAAAGAATTTTACTTAACTGCCAAAATTTTATTTGATAGGTTAACTGTAATTGTATTGGTTTTTACAAAGTTTATTTTGATAAACACACTTTTTAAAGATCGCATTAGTTACCACCGTTAAAAGCAAATTTTAGTTGCAGTTTCAATTTTTAGAAAAAAAACTGATAACGTTTTTATAGTACAAAACTATAAATTAATAAAAAAAAGTGCCAAAAATAATTCGAAAAGTGCTAGGAAAAGTGTCAGGTGCTACATTAATTTTTTCCATGCTAAATGCTAGATCTAAAACTAAAAGTGCTAAACACTGACTGGTACTGAGGAACCGGTACTATGGCACCAACTGAAACAAATTTCCCGCAGAGCCCCTATTCCAGGAAGACATTTGCATGGGGGATACGTGAAATAATGGACCGATCATAAACAGTTTCAATATAGTTTGTCCATGACCCAATAGGAGATCATGTGCCAAAGTTCATTGAACTGCGACCTGTTTGTTTGATTACAACGTTTACATGGACAGACAGACGGTCAAGCAGACGGACATCGATAAATCGAATCAGGAAGTGATTCTGATTAGAACGGTGTACTTTAAGGCGGTGGTTCGATGAATTTTTCTATGTATTACAAACATCAGCACAAACACACAATACCTCAACTACCAACTATGGTGGTGTAGGGTATAAAAATAAATAATTTGGTTGTACTTTCGAACTTTCGACTGTAAAAATAGTTAACTTTTTTTTGAACTTAATGACATTATTATTTGAATCTTAATAAAGTTATTAAGCTTCTACCTCATTTTTAGGAGATGCCTGAAATCGAATAAAAAAATTAAAGAAAAATCATTCAAATGCATTTTAAAATGTATTGATTATATAGGGAATATTTTGAAAAACAGTATTATAACACTTACTATATAAAAAGTTACCCTCGTAAATATTTCTGAAATCTTTGTGTTATCATTTTATATATTATAATAAATAAATTGTTATATTCTTTTTTTCAGTTTTATATTTTTGATTTTCTAAATAATATTTTCAAATATAAAAGGCTTCATTCAATATTTTCGTGTAAATTGTATATTGATAAAATTACTCTTAATGGCGCTTGTTACCACAAAAAATATACATTTATGTATATAAATTGTATATATTTTCAAAAATTTGTAAATTCAATTAAATCATTAATAAATGCCTTTGATTAATAAGCAGATACATATTTGATATAATAGGGTAACGCTATTTCTGATGATTTTAGTTAAGTTTCAGATAAAGCTAAAACTGAATATTCCCTAAATAAAACAATATTTCATACACACACGGAAAAAATTATTACCTTATATTTCTCAATTAACACAGTTGTTTCATTTTACATCAGAATTTAATCATATATTCAAGCAAAAATAAAAATAAAAGAAATTGTAAAAATAAAATTCAAGTAAGTTTTTTCTCATTTAAATTTTTTATTTTTTTCATTTATACAGTTATTAGTAATTGATATATGTCAATTTGGTGAGAGTTGCAAATTTGAACAATTTTTAATTGAATGAATTATTTTGGTGATTGGTGACTTTTTTCTGTGCATATTTATCAGTAATTTTAATTAAAAGTTCAGTTTTGCTTTGAAGGTCATGATAAAAGGAAAAAAAAATATTATTGTAAACGTTTTTAAGTAAGAGTTTGATATGATTAGATCAATATACCTATTCCAAATATAACTAAATCACTTTCTTCTATATCGGACCTCTCCAACTAAACCTCCATATTTTTCTTTATTTCCCAGGCTTATTATTACTGGCTAAACGACATGTATATGGACATACGTATACCCTTGCCAATCAATTCAAATCCTGGCATGGTCTTTCCGCCACAACGTTTTACCACAGTACATGATGTTGCCCGATTTGCTGCCCGTATTTTAGATGGCATTATGGTACACAAAGAAATGCTTGATAGTGGTAGTTTACCACAAGAACGAACAACATCACGTGAAAAGAATCAACCTTTGTGTATGGCTCAATATTACCGTTTGTTGGGCACTTGTCGTCGACCTGGTTTGCAACGTGATTCCCAGTATTTGCCAAAACAAAAAACTGAAGATGAACATGTCATTGTGTTGTGTCGCAATCAAATGTATTCCATTGTTTTGAAGGCTCGCGATCGTGGAAAACTATCCGAGAGTGAAATTGCTTCCCAAATTCTGTATGTACTAAGTGATGCACCGTGCTTGTCGGCAAAACCCCCACCTTTAGGCTTGCTGACGGCCGAACCACGAACACAATGGGCGGAGGATCGTGCCACCTTGCAGTTAGAGGAACATAATCATCGTAACATCGAATTAATAGAGACCGCTTTGATTGCACTCTGTTTGGATGAACCGCTGCCATTGACATTTAATGCTCGTGGCTTTACGGGGGCTACACCTTCAGTACACTATGCCGGTCAGCGTGATGAAACTAATATGGCTCATGAGATGATACATGGTGGGGGTAGTGAGTATAATTCTGGAAATCGTTGGTTTGATAAAACCATGCAAATTATTATTTGCACTGATGGCACTTGGGGTCTGTGCTATGAGCACTCCACCTCGGAAGGTACAGCAGTGGTACAGTTGCTAGAAAAGATCTATAAGAAAATAGTGGACAATCCTTCGGATAACACTGGTGTACCACAGCATCATTTACCACCGCCTGAACGTTTGGAATGGGAAATTGCACCAGACATACAAAGACGTTTTGGACAGGCTTGTCAATCTGTGGATAAGTAAGTTCATATATATTTTCTCACCAACTTTTTAAATAAATAATTTGAAATATATTATTTTAAAACAGAGCCATAGATGATTTGGACTTCTATGTTTACCGCTATAAGGGTTATGGTAAGAATTTCATAAAATCTTGCCAAGTTAGTCCAGATGCTTATATACAATTGTCACTGCAATTGGCCTACTTTAAGTGAGTATTTGCTCTTAATATTTAAGTTTATTAAAGAACAATTTTAAAACTTTATATATTTTTTAGGCTATACGGACATCTAGTGGCCACATATGAGAGTGCTTCTACTAGACGTTTTCTATTGGGCCGTGTCGATTGTATACGCAGTGCCAGCACTGAAGCCTTGGAATGGGCTAAGGCTATGTGCCAAGATGAGGGACCCAATGTGGCTTTAGAAAGTGATCGTGAAGAGGAAGAAGATCCACGTAAAGTTAAATTTAGCATATACAGTGTAAGTTCTCAATAAGCCTGTTAATAAACACTTAACTAATTACTTTCTTTAATAATTTGTAGAAAGATCATTTACGTGAATTATTCCGCTGTGCGGTAGCTCGTCAAACTGAAGTTATGGTTCAAAATATTTTGGGCAATGGGATTGATATTCCTTTATTGGGTCTTCGGGAAGCTAGCCGTGAAGTAACTGGTGAATTACATGAATTGTTTACTGATGAATCGTATAAAATATCACAGTGTTTCCTCTTGTCTACCAGTCAGGTATATAGATTTATTTTAATTATTTTTTTTACTACAAATTGCACAATTGCACCAAAAAGCACCGTAGCAATAACTGCATATAAATATAAATTGTACAGTTAAGTCGATGAGTAAAATTTCGTTATATTTTGATAAATTTACTTCGATCTTAACGAGAGATAAAGCAAAAGATAACTCAACTACTGAAGTACCTAAAGTTTGAGCTGGAAAACTTAACCAAATATTAATTATTCCAGTCAATTATTTAACCAAAATAGGTCATCAATGGTCCCTAAACTAGTGGTGATCAGGTTATTGCATCTCTTGGAATGTTAAATTGGTATCGAAAACCACGCCAGTTGCGAAATACGGCATTAAAAAGCTGGGTTGAGTATAAAAACAACATTATTATTTGGAATTTTCAAAGTATTATGAAAACAAATTAGAAATGATCAATCCATAATTTATTTCTGCCGTTTTTTCAGGTTTTTTAGTCCATTGTTGGTGTCGAAGTAAAATTATTTGGGCAGTAATCTATGCGTTGGTTTAATATAGACATATCTCTACTTATTGGAAATATCCCAAAATACTTATCCTAAAGCTTAGTGTGCATAATCATATGATTCTATTTGGATCGAAAGATATGACCAATTTTACATTTTATATAGGCTCATAGATTACCTATTTTCTATAGATCTACCCAGTACTCCCCGCTTGATTACTCAGTGATACATTTTCGCGACTGTCTAAATTCTAAAAGGAACGTTCGTTCACTAATATTCTTAAGTATGCGTACCTGTGGTACCGGACAAATACATAAAAATTTTCTCTTACCAAAACAAATTTTGCAGTAACAACAATGGCTCTAATATTGGACAGATACTTCAAGCTTTTTTTTATGGTTTTTTCTTATGACTATAAGATGGTTATTAAAATGTTGATGAAGAACAATATATAAAATTGAATCCTAATTGTACAAGGACCAAAATGTTTTGATCGTGGGTCCTCTAATTCTCTTCAAATTGAACAAACATATAATTTCGACATTACCATTTTATTTTTTCAATTTCAAAAAATTTATTCACGATCATTTAAAGCTAAAATCCGATTTCTTTTACCCAATTTACTAAGCTTCCGACTTATTTTGTTTTATAGTCTGTGTGCTGACGAAGTCCGATGTGTAATTTCCGGAGTTATTTTATTGAACAATCTGAAAGCTTTATTTTCATTTCACTGAAAATTTAATTTATACTAAAAATTAAATTTTTCACTACAAATCAATTTTTTACTAAAAATTAAATGTTTCACTAAAAATTAAATTTCTCACTTAAAACTAAATTTTTCACTAAAAATTAAATTATTCACTAAAAATTAAAATTTTTACAAAAAAAATTAAAACATGTTCTAAAATCATTAGAACGTTTTGTAATCAGATCCACTTCAGATTCTTTAATAACATTCTTAGAACTAATAGTATCGCTACCAATTCTGGCACTCATGGTGTATTGTGATTCTTAATTGGTTTTATGGAATGTTTTTGAAAACTAGTGCTTAGGAACTAATCCTGTATGACTTCTACATAACTTCTTAGAACTGTTTAAAAAAACTTGAAAAAAAAATATCAAAAATTCCAAAAATTAAAAAAAAACCGAAAGAGTTTAACAAAATTAAATTGATTTAAAAAGCGGCCTTTAGGAAATTGATCATTAGAATAAAAAAAAAATAGAAAAAACAGGTTCAGACACAGTCCGCTAACACTTCCATGGAACGAGTTCTGAATGTGACAATTTCAAACAAAAATTATTGGTCGTAACTAGTTGTATAATTAATACATTTTTTCCCTGGGAATTAAATATTTTGCAAAAAATTAAATTTTTTACTAAAATTTTTCAGTCATTTTTACTATCAAAATTCAGATTTTTTTGTAGAAGCTCTATTTTTCATCAAAAGTACATTTTTTCACTAGAAATTCGATTTTTAATAAATAAATTAATTTTGACTACCAATTCATGGGATTTTTAACTCTAACACCGGTATTCAGAAACAACTTTTAAATTTTTAACTTTTTGTTACAATGATCATCTGTTCTTCTGACTGTTTCTTAAGAAACAATTGTTAAATACGCTTTGTGTGTATTAGTTGCGTATTGGTGAGGTGAATGCTGAAAAAATATTAAAAATTATTTCTTAAATTCATCTTCATTTCCGTACTACTTACTGAAAATCTGAAGTCTGGTACATATTCGCGAAATGGGTCCGTAAAATATATATAACAAGAATTCCATGAGGCATCAAATATGAAATGACCATAGGTCTTTCGATTTGGTTCATATTTAGCATACATCAACTTCATAACACCACAACAACATAAGTGTTTTAATTTTTTTAATTAGAAGTAATCCTAGTCCTCTACGTATTGCGTAAAACGTACAAAAAAATAATATTTTATATGGGAAAAAAGTGATATTTTTTACTAAAAATTTTTAAAAATATTAATCATTTCCATTACAAAAAAAACTAAATTGAATTGTTAAACCAATAAATCGGTTTTTAAGATGAAATGAAAAAATTCAAAATTGAAGGGGGAGAACGTTTTCAAAAATACATCAGAAATATTATTCTTTAAATATGAGATTTAAGAGGACATAAGAGGACCTTCTCACTCGCTGTTACTTTAGTGAAATCGGATTGCAACATAAGAAGTTATGAATAGAGGGAAGATTTTTATGCATTTATTTATATTTTTTAATGTGCGCCTAAAAAATGCACTTAAAAACCAAAATATATCCCAAAAATTGAAAAAACATGCTCTTATTATACCCTTCATCACAGGTATAAACTGTATATATATGTTTGTCATTCCATTTGTAAATTTCACAATATTAATCTAATATCCCAAAAAGTATATATATTCCGGATCCTTATTGAAAAGGAAGTTGATATAACGATGTCCGTCTGTCTGTTGAAATCACTTTTTAGAAAACCCCAGTTTCGGATATATATACGTTCTATACATCAAATTGTAGCGAATATTCCTTAGAATGAGAAGTAAAATCAATAAAATCGATCCATTGTTGAACATTCGAGTAAATATTTTAAATTACTCCAGTTATTTGAGTAAATTATACCTTAAAATTTTGCTCATTTTTTAATGTTTATTAAAAAAGAAAGCGAAAAAAAAAATTTTTAATAATTGCAATAATGTATAATAATGGTTTAAAACATCAATAATATGTCCACATTAATGAGATGAATTAATTTACAAGAAAGGGTTAAATATCCCTTATGAAATAATAATAAAAATTTAATTCTATATTTTTCTCTAGTTCAGCGATTCTCAACGTAAAGTATAAGTTAACTCAATTTTAAAACCAAAACCATTTACTCATTTTGGTTCTATAGTTGAAACAAAAAGTAAGTAGACTTTTCGTCTTTTTTCAATTTTTAAATAATCGATTTTTGATTTTTCCAATTTTTAAATAGTAATTTTTTTTTTTTTTGCTTTTCGACTTTGTCAATTTTGGACTAATCGACTTTTTGTGACTTTTCGATTTCATATGATATTTTCGAGATTTTGCGCTTCTTTTGACTTATTTTTATTATTTGTCTTATAGAAATGTAGGAAATATAAATATAGTGATAAATTAATAGAAAATCTATTCAATGAAATTACTGGCTACACATAAAAATATGTTTTTACTTTACTATTTCCAAGATTATGTCGTTGAAATAAAAACTGCCAAGAAACTAATTCTTTTAAATAAAGTACATTTTTTCGATTTTATTCGGTTTTCAGCTATCTGGCAACAAGAAGGTCGATTTCTCAACAATTTTCTAACCAAAAAATCGATTTAGACTTCTAAACAAAAAGTCGATTTAAGAAACCCTATTACTCATGTCAGCTACACTGTAATTCATAGAACCAACAATTCATATGTATCTTTTTCCAAATCAAGTTCAAAATCTTAAAACTTTAATATCTTAAAACTTTAATATAACAAATGATTTAAAAATCTAAATTATATCTTTTAAACTGACGTTTATACACATATTTAATTTGATTTAATTGATTAAAAAAACGACCTTTAACTTCAATTACGCATTGTATTTAGATACATATTCGGTTGTTTTCATTAAATTAAAAAAGGAAATAAAATTTAAACATCTTTAAAACTAGTTAAAAAAGGAAATATTTAAAATATCTTTTACTTGAATTATTCGATTAATCGAATAAATTTTTAAACGTAATTATTGATTTTAATTTGCCGATTAATTGAACGAACATTATTCGAGTGAATACCCTAATATGTACATATGTATCACGAAGCAAATCTAAAGACCCACGATCAATTCGTATGTGATGTCTTATAAAATTTATGATATTTTATTGCTATGAATAATTAATATATCCCCGACAACTTTCATAATAGTCTTGTTTAAACATGTTCTACCATGAAAAAATGCAAATATTTATTAAATTTACATGCCTCTTTATAGATAAAGTCTTAAAAAGTCACAATTTTGTTATGATTGAAAGTTATGATTATACATATGACTCGGTCACATGAACTTAAAATAGTAACAAAACAGACTTAACATGCTATGAAAGTAAAATTTTTTACTTTTTTTATCACAAAATAAAAAAAAGCAATTTTTTATAGAAATTTAAAATATTTATTGAAGAATAGCTTATTCGCAAAAAAGACAGTAAGATGCAATGAAAATTAGTAGGAAATGTGGATAAGAATTTTACCTATAACTTCATTTTCGCTCTTTGGCCCTCAAAGGGTTCAAACCATGCATGCATTGTCTTTTTTCAAAACACAATTTTTTTATATTTTCATATTTTTTATGTTTTCAATTAATATGTCTTATGACTGTCTACACAAACAAAATATGGTCTATTAAACGATTTATCAAAGAAAAAACTTTTTACTTTTTTAATTGTATGAATTATTCAAATGACCAAAATTCAAATTTTCTAATATTTTTTAATAAAACTAAAACAATTTGTGGGCTTTCAATTATTTTTCTTATTGTATCAATTAATAAAGTAATCAAATGTAAATAAAAATAAGTGATAATTTGAATAAATGAATAAACAGTTTTTTTAAGAGGTTGAATTTCAATTAATAAAATAATTGAATATGCATTATTCATAATTGAAATTGGATTTTAGATTTGTCTATGTAAAATTTGAAATTAATTCGTTAGAATACTTCGATTTTGCGTAATTTATTTAATTTAAAAAAACATTTTAAATCATTTTAAAATTCTGATTAATAATTTAATTGCAATTTTTTTAAAAATATGTCTTAATTTTCAAAACTAAAAATTATTAAATTATAGTTTGTGAATAATAATTTTATAACTATATTAACAATTTGTGTGATGACTATTTTTAAGCTTCAATATTTTCTGTGAATAGGCATGTTAATTTTCTCTTTTTTTTATGATACAATTTTATTGCACAACACGCACATCAATATAAGCACTATATTATATGTATAGCACAAAATTTCAAAAAAGCACAAAAAACAAAAAAATGCAAATTTATTACACCCTGCACTGAAAAATAATAAAAATTAAAATATTTTGCACTTTGACCATCTCTGTAAGTGTTTAAAGATAAATGTAAAAACAAATAATTAATATAAAAACAAACGCAAACAAATTGAAACTCCCGACTCTTAGGTGGCTTGTAGTACCAATAGTTTTATGGGCTACGGACCAGTTACCCCCAAAGGTTATGGTTGTTCTTACAATCCACATCCCGATGAAATTGTCTTCTGTGTTTCAGCATTTTATTCATGTGAAGATACAAGTGCTTCACGTTATGCCAAATCCCTACGAGATTCTTTAGATATAATGAGGGATTTATTGAAAAATTAAACAAAAAATACTCAAATTAAACAGAATATTAATTATGATATTATTAAAAGAAAAACAAATATTGGGAAATTATAAACTATTTAAACAAAAAACACAAACAATACATATCATAAAATGTACCTTATGAATTTTAGAACAATTATACAACAATTAGTTAAATTAATTACAAAATATAATAAAAAAACAAATAAGTTATTGTATGTTATTATTGCAAATAAATAAAAAAAATATACTATATTATTAATGTATTTTAGAAAAAGTACAATATAAATTACATATTACAGAAAGAAATATATACAAAATAAAATGTTTTAGAAAAATGTTAATTAAAAAAATAAGATAAATTATATATAAACAAAACAAAGTAATCAAGACTAGAAAAATATGTAAAGAATTTCATAATATCTTATCATTAGGCTAAAGACAACTATCTGGGCAGAAATGTGCATTAATGAAATATGCACTTCTTAAAGTATTTATTTTATATTTTATAATAAGAAAAATATTTCAAATTTGCAATAAGTTTGAAAAAGAAAATTAAAATTTTTAATTTTAGTTTTCTTTAAAATTTGATTTGAATTTATGGTTTCCTTCTACTAGAGAAAACGATTGAAATAAGGTGCAATTTAATGCTTGTCATTGGATTTCATGCATTTCTACTTATTTCGTACAACGCAACCCAGTAAAAATTTATTGTCTTCTTGTCCTTTTTTAAGGAAAATTTTCAAAGAAATTTAAAGCGGAGCGAAAAAGAGAGGTAATTTTAATTTTGCCAGAATAAAGGAAATTTTTAAACTGTTTAAATTTTTTCTCTAAACGTTGCAATAAAGATGGTAAAATGCAATATTAGCATTAAGATTTATCTTAGAATGCATACCCCAATTTACTGAATGGACAAATAAAATTTTATTATTTTATTATTAAAAATAGCGATTTTAAGGAGGAGGGAAACAATTTTTTGAAAATAAGGAAAAAAAAGGGATTTTTATACAAAACCGAGGGATTGTTCCTAAATTGTATCTGGCATCACAGACGTGGATGTACGAAAATGTTTTTTTATGTTCAAATCTCAATTGAGCCAATTTTTTTTACTCATTATTTGACTTCAACTAGTTACTTACTAGGAGATGTGTAACTAATACCCATAAATTCCTAAACATCTCCATACAAATATAATGAATTTTTCATCCGAATTATAAGTAGTTACCAGCTAGTCAATGTAAGTTTCTGTCTTACCAAGTAAGTAAAGTATTTGCTGGGAAAATGCTTTTTGGTTTTATTTCTTTCTGCTGCAATAGTTGTTCCAAAGCTTTTCACTACTCACACTAAAAAAAAATATTATTAAATTATTTGTTTAAAATTTTTTTCAAAAAGTATACAGATTTGTTTTATTTGTAAACCACGCGAAAAAAAATCCAAAGAATAAGTATTTGCATCTTATAAAACTGAATACGTAGCTTTTAGTTTTTACCTCAATTTAAAAAAAAAAAAAACATCGAAATTATTACCTCATATGGATTTTAATATGACTGATGCCGACTCTAAACTTTGGATAAGAATGGCCCAAAAACTGCTAAAAATTACAAAGTTTAGACAACAATTCTGTAAAATCGCCGTTCTTTTAAATAGGATTTATAGCCAAAAATATTTTCAAGCTGAGCGTAAAGATTTAAGTTCAAATATAATTATTAGGTCTGCACAAATTTTAAACCGCGTAAGAGATTTGCAGAAATATAGAAGGATTTCAACCTTTATTAACATTTTCTTTATGCAGGAAAAATCTTTCGCTAATCATATTTTCCGGTATCCAAATTATTTGGAACCGCTCGCCATTGTATACCCAAAGCTCCTTTGCGATGTCTTTTAATATCTTTCTAAATAGAGTATTTTAATATTTTTTACAAAGATTTCATTTACGAACAACTGCAATGGAGTTTCAAAATTGAAAAATAAGGGTTAAAAAGAAAATTTGTGTTATTTCTAAATAAAATTTTCGTTATGATTAAAAATTTGTAAATAATAAACATTTTGGGAAATTTAAACTTTAATCAAAAACAAATGGGAACTTTCGTTAAAAATTTTAAATTTAAGTAAATTTGAATATTTACAACCATAAAAATAATATCTTCTATTTTATTCTATTCTAACTTAATGGGACGAAATGACAAATCTTTACAAATAATATTTACTTTGTTAACTTCTATGATTCATATTGAGAGACGTAGCCATAGAATACAACTAGAAGTTTATGTGAGAGACAAGTACAGAATTCAATTGCCAAAAACCTATTTCATGCAACAACAAAATACATGTAGTCACATACATTTTGTGTTTTGAAAAAAAAAAAATGAGTAATTTTTTTTGTAAATTTAGTTTGAAGTACCTCTCACATAAACTTCTAGAAGTATTCTATGGTCGTAGCTTTTTTAAAAGGTACCAAACTCTTAGCTCAAATTTTTCCATTGTTCATGTTTATGCAAATTGTTTGTAGAATTTGAAATAAATTCCAATATATTGTATTTGGAGAACCCAAAGGTTAAAATTGCTATAATATACTATAATTTGTGTCGCTTAAATTTTTCAACGACTATTCTGGTTTAGGAAATGAAAAGTTTACCAAATTAACACTTATAACCAATATATTTTTTCACAACTCTGTATACTTTTCGATAAATTTAAACTAAGTAGTTTAAAAATTTCATAATAATAAATAAGCCCAATTCACAACTTTTGTTGTAAGGTTATATCGATATATATATTGTGAATATATATATATATATATATATATATATATATATATATATATATATTGTAAAGATTTTTGAAAGCAAAAACAAATTAATATAAAAGCTTTTACGACATACATCGATACAACAGAGGTTATAAATTGGGGAAATAAATAAGGCAAAGCAATTTTAAAACATTACTTCTTTAATTGTACTTTTAAGTTTTTAAGTTAAAGACCACACCTTAATTTTTAACGAGTCAATATACATATAAATATAGTTCCTATAGTACATTTTCCTCTTTTTTTTTTTTTTTGCTTCTCAAACATAATTGAAAAAATTATTAAACAAAATTAGACAAATATAGTTCTTTTATGATATACTATACAGTAAAAAGAATTCCCAAAAGATAAAACGAATTTTTTAAATTATTCAATTAACAGCGGAAAGGAAATGAATATATATATATACATTATTGACAAAAAAAAAAAAACAAAACAATTATCAAACAACATTAAAGATATTAGAACAAGCATTATGATGATAATAAAAAACACAAAAAAATTAAAAGTAGTATTCATATGAAATATAAAGTAGAGATAAAAGTGTAATCATTGTCATTGCCAAAACTTTATAATTGTCATCATAAGTGTATGAGTATTTTGGAGTAGTAGAAAAAAAATTTTCTATTTCATTCATTATCGTTTTTTTTTTTTTTTAGGTTCGTTGAAATATTTTACACAAATTTTTTAACATTTTTAATTTAACTGCTTTTCGCAGAAGTATTCTTTAACATAATCGTGAAAAATATATTATTAAATAATCTAATAGTAAATATTTTTAATTGATTTCAGAAAACTTGCATAGACTTCTTTTCTTTAATTGAAAAATGTTATAGAGTGGTATAATTTCAGTTGTTTCAGATAGTATTTAACAGACTGCAACTGAAAAACTGAAGCTTTAATTGCTATTTTTTCTTTCATAAGTCGACCTTACTATGTCCGTCCTGCTGACTGTGTTATATGCATTTGTGTTGATTCAAAGTCAAGCATATTTAAATTTTTTTTGAATTTAACTTACAGATATCCTGCCATAATAGCTCTTTATCGCTATTAATGCCTTAAATAGACAACTCACCTTTTTGTGCACAACTCACCTTTGTTAGCACATTATTATATTCTAGTATTTCCTAGAATTATTTTTTTATCCGAATCCAACATAGAGTTAATTAAGTGTTGGAGTATGAAATCGATTAACCGCCATTCGATTATCTGATTAATTTTATTCAATTAACTGTTCGAATAATTTAATATTAATTAACCGAAATTTAATTTTCTGAAGTTATAAATTTACAACATTTTTATTTTTTAAATGTTTGTTACATCGTAGCAAAAATAAATAAGTCATTTTTAGAAAAGCACTTTTTCATTACATCTAAAGTGTACGTTTTCTTGTACTTAAAAAGTAATACAAACAGCATCTAAAGATATTATTAAAAAGAGATGCGGTTGTTATTTTTTAAAATACTTGTTACTAAAAAGAACTGTTTTAAAGATATAACACTATTCATAATTTATTTATTGAAAAATATGTTGGTTTAAAGCTAATTTCATTGCGCCGATAAAAAAAGGAGTTTTCTCTACTTCTGTATCACAAATTCAGAATCTTATTGACTTCTTTAGATAATCTTTTTTTTTCTTAAGATAGAATGTTTAATAAAATACGACATGGAAAGATTATAACATATATGAATGAAAATAGAAGTTCCAAAAACATAGTTTAAGAATGATATAAAGAAACAAGGTAACAACGTCCTCTTTCACAGAAAATTCTGAAGTATAATATATAAATATATATATATATATATATATATATATATATATATATATATATATATATATTTATATATTATATATATATATATTTATATATTATATATATATATATATATATATATATATGTGTGTGTGTGTGTATATGTTTATATATATATATGTAAATATATATATATATAAACATTTGCAAGATCAAATATAAACATTTGCAAGATCAAACAACCGCAACTAATTTTTATGTAAAACTAGTGGTCGCGCAATTTTGATCAAATATTTGTCAAATGTGAACATAGCTTTAAGCATTAAAACTTTTTTATTCCCCACACCATCATAGGTGGTTGGGGTATTATGTGTTAGTGCTGATGTTTGTAATGCACAGAAAAAATCACCCACCTTAAGGTATACTAATCGACTAAGAATCACTTTTTGAGTCGATCTAACTATGTCCGTCCGTCTGGCTGAACAAGTTTTGTATAAAGTTCAGCTCGCAATTTTGAAGATAATTCAATGAAATTTGGCATGTAGGACTTTCATGCCTATTGAAATTGGTGATGATCGGTCCATTATTTCACCAAGTCCCCATACAAATGTCCTCCCGGAATAGGGGTTTAACGATTATAAATGCCTAAAATACAGCAATATTTTAATGAAATTTGGTGTAAGAAAGTTTTGTATAAGTATCAACCCTTGTGTCAAATTTCATGAAGATCAGTCCATAATTGACCATAGCTTCCATATAAAACCCTCTTTCGAAAATCAATTTAACGTACATAAATCACATACACATTTTAGTATCAGGTTTATATTCGACACAAATAAGTTTTATATAAGTAGAAACCATAGTGACAAATTTTAGGAGGATCGCTTCATAATTTACCATAGGCCCCCTATAAGCCCGCTTTCGGAAATCACCTTAAAGGTCATAAATTCATATAAATGTAATATTCTGTATTCGTATATTTTATTTTACACTTAATAAAAGCATCGGCCCACAATTGTCCACATGTCCACAAATTTTGATTCTCATGCACAATGGTGTGGAGTATTGACAGATTATATCTTTCTTACTTGTTATATTTTTTCAAATGTATCAAAAGTCAAGAAGACTAAAAATTCTGTAAATGTTCATTTCTTGAGAGAATTTTAAGCTTTTAATGATTTTTTTTTCCTTGGAATTTTAACATTTTAAGGCAATTCTTGTAAATATTTTCATGTATAACTATTTTTATATACCTTTTGTAATCAAATCTAATAAAACTAAATCAAAGATTTAACAAAATTTTTGCAAAATTCCTAAAATTTTCATTGTGAACAATTTAATAATATCTACGAACAAAATTTTATTCTTTTATGTAAAAATTTTGGGAAAAAAAGTCATATTCGATTCATAATATTTATGAAAAAAAAAAATTGCAAATATATTTTTTCCCTGTGTATTAACAAATGAAAAAATCGTTGCCACATTACAACAAGGGAAAATAGAGCGGTGAATGTATCACTGAAATAATGACTATTAAGCCACTCAAACATCGTATAATAGAGGATAAAATATATAAAATGTTAATGCATGTAAATAATTTCTATTATGAAAATAAACACTAAATTCAAATGAGTTTTCTATTTTCTATTTCATTCAATTTATTTAAAATTAATTCAAAACGGCAAATAAACAAAAAAATCGGATTTTTTGAAGAAGATATGGTAGCACAATAAAATAACAAAACGATCAAACGTCAGAAGGATAATATGGTGAGGAAAGAGAGAACGACATTACATCTATTTCTTTGAATCATAGTTTTAGGTGAAGTAAATTCAAAGTTACATAAGACATAAAAATTTCAATTTTCATCAACATTTTGTAGGTTTGATTTTTATGGCAAAAAAATCATTCCCACACATAAAATAAAGAGAGTTGTATTAAAAAGACCTATTTATTAAATAAAGCTGAATAGAAAAATATTTTGTAGTATTAGTTTTAAGGAATGCAATTTTTTCATACAAATGAACAAAAGAACTGATAAGATAAATCCTTTGTGAAAGAATTTGATCTACATTATATTTCTAAATAACTAAATTTAAATAGAGTAAATACCATAATTAGTGTTATTTATATGTTTTGCTTGTTTTATTAAGTCTATTCGGTTAATCGAATAATTTGCAATCAAACGGTTATTAACCGATCAATTTTTAACCTCGAATAATTGTTTGTCGAATTAACCTATTAATATGAAAACCCTATTAATTGGATACCCTATTAAGTGTAGATAAAAATACACAATATTTATGGGTTTTTAATACACATCAAATTTATCATTCATTCATAAAACATAATTTTTTGAAAATTGCTTGTTTTAAGTACAATTATTTCATTTTTCAAATATGTATTTGAGATTAATAAAAAAAATTACCTTTTTTTTATTTGTAATGTACGTGAATGTTTGTTAAGTTATTCAATTACCTGAAAATAAAACATATATAAAAAATTAAACTTTTTAAAAACAAATTAAAACATGTTACTTAAATTAAAAATTCTCTTATCACAAATAAGTGTGTTTTTTTTTAATTTTCGAATGACTAGTAGTAGAATAAATTCAGTTGTATCATAGTTAATTTTATAACTGGTTAGTAAACATCATAGCAGATTCTTTAAAAGTAAAGACTAAACAGCATTATTAATGATGTAAGAAACTTGTTTCAATAGTTATCAAAGTTAATAATATTTTCATTGTTTGAAAGTATCCTGTTTTGATCCAAGAATTTTTCACACAGAACCAAGCCATATACATATGAAAGTAAAGAAATTTTATGATAGTAAGTAGTCCTATCAGTTTCGTGTTTGAATATTCTTTTAAACGGACTTTGAAATTTCAAAATTAATATTCTTTTATGAATTATTTTAAAATCTGTCAGTTGCTCAACAATGCCGATATGGGTAACAAATAATAAAATATGATTTAGAAATTCAAGCAAATTTTTTGTTTTAATCCTTCGGGCCTTTATAAAGTCAAAAATGTCCTTCAAATATTTTAGTCTTAAATATCCTTGAGGTTTTCTAACAAATTATTCTGAAATTATATTAACTTTAAAAACATTATAATGAAATTTCTGAATACCACACATTATTCATTTAGCTTCAACAGTACAAATTGTATAAAATTTTAAAAATATCTTGTCAGTGTTTATGTAAATTTTGTTTTTGAAATATATGTTGAAATTTTAAATATTATTTAATTGTAATTGGCAAAGTCGTCTTTTTTTAGACTTAAAGACGAAACTTATAGAAAACAATTGAAATCGGTGTACTTATTTTACCTTGCTCCCTTACAAATGTTTCCCAGAAATATGCTTAATTAATCGGTATTGTCTTGAATATGCAAATTTTTATATAAAATTCGAGATAGATAGGATTTTTATCGACATTAGACATACTATAAAATTTCACGAAAATTATAAAAAGTGTATAAATACACTTTTAAATAATTATTTTCTATTTGAGTATATTTTGTATTTGAGTATAAATCATGTCATCAAATTTCTCAAACATCGGCAATTAATTAACTATATCTCCCATACAACTCTAATTCCAGAATGTCACTGTAATACGCATAAATTGAATATAAATAATTTAGTTTGTAATTTTATTTGCAACATTTAAAATTTATATAACTATAAATCACATAATTAAATTCACTCCACCTTAAGCGCCCAAATTTCATACATATGTCAGATTTTGAATTAAATTTGGCATTAATAATTTTTATGTAAGTATACATACCGCTGTAGGAAGTTTAACAAAGATCGGTCTAAATATATCCATAGTTTCTATATAAGGACCTCATCCAAAAATCTGACTGTCTACACCTTTTTTTATGTTAATTATTCATAAAGGGAAATTAAATATAATATCAGACTCATAGCCTACAGTCCTTTCGCACATTAAAAATACAAATAATGAATTAAAAGTTAAATAAATAGAAATACTCAACTTGTCTTAATTTAAGATTTCAAATATATTTTAAAGTTTTCCAAATAATGTTATCATACTAACTTATAGTAAGTATTACTTAAAATTTAAATACAATGGCTTCAAAAATGCACATATTTGTTTTGCATGCTCGAAGTCTCAATAAATTTAATTTGTAATTTTGTTCTTAGGAATAGTTTTCAAATCGTTGTATGTATTGAAGTAATAAAGTTAAAACCCTAATACTTTGGTACTTGAAACTGGATATTGGTAAATTGGCATATATTATTTTGGAAAGTATTTGTTGGAAACTTTCAAGGATATTAAAAGATTAAATAATCGTAGGACAACAAAAAGTAATCCAACATGATTCCAAAATTCTGCCTTTCATTTGCTACCCATAGTAATTAGAAAGTAGCATAATAAAAAATTAACCTCGCTCATCCTTCAAAACTTTAAAATCGTTTAAAATTGGAAACACGAACACAAAATTAGAAACTGAAAACGCAGTTATATTATATTAAGTCTATATTTTAACATGTATATGGAATTTATCATGTGTGAGAAAAATTTTAGATTTTTGTTGTACGGTGAAATCGAACAAAACAAAGAAGATTTCTATCAAAATAATGCAGCTTTATATAAAGCATCATTTTTGATTTACAAAAAAAAAAATCGACACATATTTTTAAATATGGATTAAGATCGAAAAAATCTTAACATATATAAAATTCGATAATTTGAAAACGGTTGATCTTAGAGTTATGATCATATTACAGATCTCAGAAAAATATAACTTTTTATAGTTCTAACCACTACTTATGAACTCATGGACCTTTTTTGGTAACCCTTCTATTAGAGGTTTAATATTTGTTTTAGTCACTTTTTTGTAATAATTTGCCCATCTCCTTTTCACAAGAGCCTAACATCTCCCCAATGGTCTTAGCTCCGAACAATCTGTAGGATTGACCTTTCTAGGTACAAAAGCTATGTTATTGTTTAGGCACCACTCCAAAACTTTCTTACAGTAGTAAAATGATGCCAAATTGGGCCAAAAATATGTCGACACATTGCGCTCTCTTAAGAAAGGAAGAAGCGTTTTTTGCAAACATTCTTTGATGTATATTTCGCAACTGCATAAAGGTTGCCATACCAGGAAATTTTGTCTGCCTTTGGGTCCTAAACTTATCTTCAACATTTCTTCTAGCATTAGCAACATAAAAATTTTGACCCGGAAGCTGCGAAAAAATCTGCCAGTACAGACGTTTCGTCGTCCATTTTACAACATGAGTGCCCTATTCTTGGATTCTAAATTTTTTTGCAGCATTCCAGTCTACCGTCAAACATTGGAAACAATTTGACGGTAGACCTTTAATTTTTTGGCCAATTTTTCGTAGGACCAATTTGGATTTTTTTTTTTTTAATTTTTAATAATTTTAGCACGTACTTCTTTTTCGTCACTCATTTTGATCAAAAAAAAATTTAAGTATTGCTTCCGAAAAAAGTTAAGAGGCAAAACGTGTCTCAAGATTTTTTCGATCTCACTCCTTATCTCCGAAACTATTAAGCAGATTGAAAAATAATGTAGGTATAACTTGAATCAGAATTTTTTTCAAAATTTTAGAAAGTAAAATCAGACATATCATTCTCGCTATATGTTTTTATATATCCTCATCAATTTTCTATATAACGGTTTATCTCGAGAACTAGAGTCAATTTAAAAAAATATATATCTATAGGCATTGAACTCTATTATCATGTGTATTAAAATTGACTGAGAACTTCCTTTCTGCAAAATCAGTATTTAAAATTTCGTCGAATTGTGCTAATTTGTGCCCCCTTATAAGGTAAAAAAAAAAAAATAATGAATAAACCCTACCCAAACGATTTAAAATCTATGAAAAAAAACCAATTTTGTTTCATAATAAAATTTTGCATTAACGACAATTTTCTGATAAACTATTGTCTGAGAAAAATTTCATTGAATACATTATTTGAAACTTATCAAAAAATCTAATAATATATTATCTTCAATAAAATAATGTCAAGTAAAATTCTCACGAAAATCAAGATCGAACATTTCACCCATATTCGTTTATAAATTATGTGTTCATGGTAAAACATAAAAATTTTAAAATCAATGAAATGTTACAATAATTTCAAACACTGTTTTTGTCAAAATAACTAATAATATTTTATCAGTAACACTATAAGGAATCAAATTTCAAAGTTTGGTGGTCCACTGTCTTTATCGTTATTAGTTATAGTTCTTCTGAGTCGAAAAATAAGAAAAATGTGATTGAACGAACCAGAGTTTATATATATTATTGGCTTTTTCCCCATAAATTGAAATTTTTGATGTTAGAGTTATATAAGAGAACTGCTGTCCAGACATAGAGGAACAATATCACTAAATATGTTATGACCCTATCGCTATTCCCTTAAAAGTTATACGAAGGTAAACTTTGAAATCAGAATTTTAGCTTTTTTAATAATTTTTTTACTTTTTGGTCAGAAAATCGGTCTTCTGCGTAAATTGAGTTTTTTGACATAGTATGGACACATAGTATAGTATAGACACATCAAAATACTTAATTGCAAACATTTTAAAAACTTCTTTAAAAGTTAGAAAAACTTTCATATTATACTTTAGCATTTTTAATTTTTAATTTCATAAAAAAATGTAAAACCCATCGGGAGACTTGCTCAAGTTTATTTTAATGATTATTTTTTAATCTGTCAAAATAAATCAGTTTTAACGGAAAACGATATACTTTTATTTAGCGTTAAAACTAACAAAATGTGACTCAATAGCAAGGTTTTGTCAAGGTTTATCCTAAAATCAAGGGCGCCTTAAAAAATTACTAATTTTTTAGAGGTTATGGTCAAAAATGCATTTTCGTAATTTCAAAAATTTCGACGTTATAAATCCTCTTTAAAACAGATTATGGAGTGATCTCAAAGGTTTCTGGTCATTTTTGTATAGTTTTAGAAATAAAAAATTCCCCGTATATCGTGTAGAACTTAAAAGGGATGCTGAACGTTGCAAGGAGGTTGGCAAGTTAGCTCCGTAAATAAAATTTAGGCTGTCAAAAAAACCGCGACCAAATGTCCATAATAATCAAGTAAAAAAAATAATCGTATTTAAGTTATTAAAAATATTTAAAAAAATGTTGAATAAAAATTAACGGTTTGCATGATTTAAACCCCTGTAACTTTTAAACAAATAAAGATATTGTTTGATTTATCGGTATTAAGGAAAGAATCTTGAAGTTAAAAATATATATTTTTTTTTAATATTTGCATCTAAATTATTTTTTATTATTTTAAAAGTTATTCAAAAATTATTTTTAAAAAATTAATTTTTCCATGTAACTTAGTAAATAATGACAATATTGTGAATATTTTTATATGTATTGATAGTTTTTCACAAGATTTATGAATATATGTAAGTTATTCACGCCAACAGATTTTAAATGCTGATGTATTGCTTTCTATTCGTTCAAAGCGCTGTCAATGTGCCAAGAAAAAAATAACAGAAAAATTTTTAGTTAAATGTTATAAGTTTTGCGTTTTTGCCCATAAACTATGTATATACATATGTATATACTTAAACGAGTTCTATAATTAAATGTTAAAATTAATATATATATAGACTTAAAATAGAATTAAATTTCGGAATTTTCTCTAACGTTTTCTAATAGTTACTTAATTCAAATGTTGGCCGCGATTAATTTACGATCGCACTATGTTGGCTTCCAAGTCTTGAATTGTCGTTGGCTTATCGACGAAGACTTTTGACTTCACATAATTCCAAAGCAAATTATTATGATATCATTCGATATAGACGGCAAGTCCAGAGTACGAAATTCGCTGCTCACCAAAATAATATCTCAATAAAGCCGTTCTTTCGCGCGCAATATTCTCCTTACTATGTGCTAGATGGTGCCTATTCGGCCGTGTTTATTCCAATAACGTACACAGTGACTCAAATTTACGGATTGTATTGGCAATAGTGGGCTTGGAAAGTCGATGATTCACGCCATTGCAGTGCTGCAGAGTGTAATCAAAAATGTTTACCTTTCGAGTAAACCACCTAAAACATAATTTCGGTCAATATTTGTATGAAATTATATTTAAAAAGTAAATGTCAGAGAATGTTCTTTCGGATCATAACAAAGATTCCGACATCCAATTCCATTTTAAGTGTTTTATTTAAAATTAAAAAAAAAGGTCTAAATCGATCACCCTTTGCTTTACCCGACACTCCCATTGTAAAACATTCAAAGTAGAGTTACTACTTTGGGGAATTTTTCAATTTTGAATTCCAAGGCATGTATAAAAGGTGATATGAACTGGCTATCTGGATATGTTTTGTTTATCGTGCTACTGCCAAATTCCATATAAAAAAATAATTCTCTCATCCTATTGAACGCCAACATACTAACTAAACAAAACTGTTAAGAAAAAATTTACTCCCAGTTGCTATCACCCTATAAATTCACCTTGTTAAATTCTTTGTTTTCTACCTTCTGTAAAGTTTTGGTAATGATCGGTTAATAGCATCAGAAGTTACTGTTTACAAGATATCACAACAAGCATACCATTTCATAAATATATAATGTAAAACTTTAAAGGGTCATATCTTAAAGCACATATTTTTTTATTTAACATGTTTTAGAATGAAAGTAAATACCAATAATTAAAATCTGTCTAATTTTTACAATTACATATAAAATTATACGCCTTTATCAGCCATCAAAGAATGAAAATATTGAGCAATTATTTTTATACTTATCCAATTTATTGTTGAACAATTTTATATACGTTATTGTATTATTTATTTAAAAAATTGTTATTTATATATATTATATTATTATTATGCCTAATAAATTAGACTTATTTCTTCAATTTAAAATTATGAAAAAGTTACATCTGCGACCGTGACAGGACTCGAACCTGCAATCTTCGGATCCGAAGTCCGACGCCTTATCCATTAGGCCACACGGTCATGTTGCAACCTGTAGTCAATTTATAGATAAAAGCTCATACCCAGTATTAAACAAACACCTTAAAAGTGTTATAATTCTGTTATACTTGCACACAAATAATTTCAATATGGCAACATGACTTAAATAATAATGAATAAACGAGGTATTGCCATATTTAAAAATACGTTATATTTAAATGAAAATAAATTTTAATTCCAGTTATGTTTATTTAAGTTAAAAATTAATTTATTAAAAAATTAAAATAATCATATAAACACACACATATAAATATATATTCAGATAAATTATAAATAAAGAATATTTACAATTTCATTTAATAAATAAAGGAAAACTACTATATTTACATAAAGATAAAGATATACATAATTGAGATTATACAAAATAAATTCCAAAAATAATTATATACATATATTTAAATACAAAACGACATGTTATACATACATATATAGAGTACTTAAAGTTGTAGAGAAAGAAAATTTATTGTACTATTAGAAAATATTTAAAAGTGAAAAACAAAAACGAAAATTATATTAATTATTATTAAAATAATGTTGCTGTGTTTCAATCTGTATTTCTGCTTATAAATTATTTATAAACTTAAACTGTGTTCAATTGTTGTATATAGTTTACATAACGCTTTATAACGAATTCATATTATTTACAAAATTTAATAAAACCTATGATAAAAGAAAGATTTCAAAAGTATTGTTAAGTTTGTCTGTTATTAATTTGCTGTTAGAATGAAAACTATCTTTGTTAAAATACATATTTATGTTTGTTAACCTAGAGATAAAACATGTAAATTTGTTAAATTTTAGTTTAACCTAATCAAGTGTTCTATTATTGTATGTTGTATACTTTTAAATAAATGCGTTTAAACCCCGTTAGTTAATTTGGTTTTGATATTTTTAACTGGAAATAAAATTATAATATTTAGGTAAGTAATCAAATTTAAATAAAATTAAAATTTTATTATAAGTTTATCAAAATATGAAGACTATTACTTTTGTTGGCATGAATAGTCCTGTTTAGGTAATCCGGCTCAAAAACTTAAGACATGTAGCGGAATGTTTATACGTCAGCCTTTTGCAAATATAAACAAGTAAGAACGATATAGCCGGTCAAGCCCAACCATATGATAACCTACACCACTTTGTATGTGCATAAAAATTTGGGGAGGGGTTTATATGGGAACTATGGATAAATAGGGACCGATCTTTATAAAATTTGGCACAGTAATTTGTTTAAGACTTATTTGTGAGGAATATCATTGAAATATAGCTATATTTGAGGTATTTATGAGCATTAAATCTCTATTCCGGGAGGATCTTTGTATAAAAGCTAGGTAAAATAATGAACCGATCGTAACCAATCTCTTCGTTCTTGTAACAAAATAATTATTCGTGCGAAATTTCATAAAGATATCTTTAAAATTGTGACCTGGAATTTGTTCACAATGTTTACACGGACAGCCAGTCGGACGGACATAGTTGAATCGATTCGGAAAGTAATTCTGAATCGAAAGCTATACATTAATGTCGGGGACCGAATATTTTTTCTGTGTGTTACAAATATCAGCACAAACGATAATAATCCGACCACCAATGGAATATATAGAGAATATAGAGAAATATATATATATATTAGTATTAGCATATTGAGAATTCTATGAGCCTAAAAAGAAGTGGAAACACCGTACGCCTTATTTGCGAATAGTTTCACTAATCAGTAATTATTTTCTTAAGAGTTGTTTGCGAACAAAAGCTTTACTTAGAGTTTATGCGGTAAAAACTTCCTTTTGCAACGTTTTTATTTGCAATTAAAAGCTACACATATAAACGTAGTAATGAATATATCAAAAATAAAAAATATATATCAAATAAATAAAAAAATTTTTTTAACCAACACATATAATTACAATTTTAGTAGAATATTTTTCTTGAGTACTTTTTGGACACTCGAATATTTAAAGCTGTAAAATGATTTATGATCTATTATGGGCCGATCGACACAAAATTTGGCACTGTAGTTTCTACTAGTATAAACTAAATTTTTATTGAATTTTAACAATATACTAACATTCCTGAGGGATTTATGCACATTAAAGTGATTTTCAATTACGAACCGATCTTCATGAAATTTAGCAAGCGGATTTATATTATATAAAACTTATTTGTGCCAGATTTCATTAAAATATTTATATTTTTAGATCATTTATGTGTTTTAAAACTCTATTCCGGGAGCACATTTGTATGAAGCCTATGTGAAATAATGGGCCGATCATATCCAAATTCAATAGGCATCGTCCTTGTGTAAAAAAGATCATATGTACAAGGGGGAATATTCTTATCAAATTCCATGGAAAATAAGAGAGGTGTTAGTTTTAGAGGTATTGGTAAAGTATGTGTTCTAAATATGGCACCATTATTATTTTTTTTTTATGGAAATTTAATACAGATTTTTAGAGGGTTCTGGACGAAAGTGCTTATAAAATGTGCAAAAAGAATGATAAATATCATTACCATTTCCTGTAGTGCGATTTAATAACTAATTTTAACGACAATCGAATTTTTTATTAAATTAAACATCAAAATTATCAATTTTGCTATTCGGTATTCGATATTCGATATTCGATACCGGCTTCTGTCATTAACTAAACCACAACATTTTTTGTGTTGTTTATTTTAATAATTTTATTAAAAAAAAAAAAAAATAATAATTAAAAAAAAAACTTTTTGCAGAAAAAGCATTAAAAATATTCAAATTACTATTGCCTTAACAGAAAAATGAATGATCTTATCATAACGCATATTTCTACATATTCTCCTATTTAGAGTTATCCGTTCTTGAAATAAATGATGGATATGTTTAACATACAAAAGCAGTAGTACGCATACTATTATTAACAAAAAACAAGAAGTTATCTATTGATGTTACCCCAGGTCTCCAATAGAGATTAACGCTGACATAATATGTGAGTTAACGCCGACAGAAAAGAGTAATTATTTTGTTTATATTATGTTAAAACTTAATTGAGGGGAACACGTATTCTAATAAATCCTATAAGATATAATTTTCAATCAGTCCTTTTTATTTAAGAAATTTGCACTTTTTGCCAAAGTTTTTACAAAAATATGTTTTAAAATTTCAAACAATCATTAGCAAACAATTTCACAAAAACATTGTTTTTTTTCGTAATTTTCAAAATATACAAGCATACATACAAACTTTCGTGTATGGGTATTTTTTGACAGTTCATTTTATAAGATGCGTAGAGAAATCTTATCACAACAGTCTCATAATTCATCTTATAATACTAATATTTGAATCTAGACGTGAAATAATTCCCTCAGAGAGCGAATTTGACACTCTCTGACAGAAAAATTTTACATATTATGTTACGGCTGTTAAGTGTACTTACTGAATCACATAGTAGTTACTGCAAACAACAAAAGCCATCGGCATATTTGCCGATTGTCGAATAGTTAAAATTTACTGAATAGCACTACTGGGGGAGTAACATTTAAATCTTCAAAAAAATAAAAAAAAATTATTAAAAATTTTTTTATCCCATTTTAAATCATTCAAAATTATTGATTCATAATAAACACCGTAAAAAATCTATATTTAATGTATATGATTCAAAAAAACTTAAGTATGTTTGACCTATAAATTAGTGGCTTGATTTCTACAAAAATTAACTGTAATTAATATCATTAATAACCCTCTAAATTTTGAAATGTATTTTTTTATTTATAAAGATCCGGCGATTCTTACTATTATTTTAATAGAAATAACTTCAAAAAATCCCATGACCGAGACAGGACTCGAACCTGCAATCTTCGGATCCGAAGTCCGACGCCTTATCCATTAGGCCACACGGCCCATTGGGACCTCCGGAGTTTAGAACCTTTTATTAACTTCAGTCTAAGTATGACTTTGTACATTTTTTTAAACCATACTATTGTATTCCACCATATCTTTATAAAATCATGCTATATATTTTAAATAAATAAGAATATATATTAAAAAATTTATATTTTTTATTAAAATAAAAATATTATTTTAATTATACAAACAATAAAAAATAATAAAATAAATTCTATTCCGCGACCGTGACAGGACTCGAACCTGCAATCTTCGGATCCGAAGTCCGACGCCTTATCCATTAGGCCACACGGTCTTGAAATACCATTTGCTAAATATTTTATTTAAACGTAAAGATATTGCCAATTCTAAATTATGGAATAACTTCTATTCTAACTTAATATTGCCACATGTTTGTTTTACTAAATTGGTTTGGAGTCTTACTGTGTACTAAAATTTTATCTGAATTGAAGTGTTTTAGAAAAAGTTAGTTGTTCATCTTTTTCTTTTAGAATTATATAAATTAACAACTGTTTTATGAATAAAATTATTTATTTACTTACTCATTTGAAGATAAATTAATTCTATATAAAATTTTAATGTGTTAAAATATTTGGATTAATAGTATACGTACCTACATACATACATGTAAATATTAGGAAAGCAATTAAAAGCCAATCATGTTATTTTTACACTAAGGAAAAAACGACTCAAAATCCACCACAGTTGTGGTCACATTGGCAATTTGCGCTTTCGGCTTTTTTTTAAATACATACAAAAAATATAAAACTTAATATAATTTAATAATTCAATACTGAACTGGTGTCAACTTGATCATAATGCGGTATGATTTTTCGTTAATGATTTGAACATGCAGTATTGAATTTGAACACATACGGGTCAGATTGAGGGCTGTCAGATGTGGCTATTTTCCGCCAAACGTGGCGATTTTTAATTACTTTTGGCTACTGAATTTTTCGTTTGGCAACATGTCGAATTTTTTGGCGATATATAAAATGGTGGCGATTTGTTAGGCTAATGTTTAAAATTTGATTAAATAGGCAATTGTGGAGAAAAACTATTAAATTTTCTTACTAGAAATCAACTATTTTTAGTATTTCCCCATCTAGCAAAATGAATAGCATTAATTTATAAATAGCATCAACTTAGTTTGCGAAATTTTGTCTTAAAAAATATATATTACAATATTTATGTATTAGATGTTTGATAGTTTGCTTTTCATCATATTTCAAATATATTAAGGAAACTAAGAATTTCAGTCACAATGAAATTAACGTTCGTTAATAAATTAATTCTTTGAAACAATTTATAAATTTAATAGAAACAATGTTGGCATATAATGTTAGAATTATTTTTTTAAAAACATATAATAAAGTCCAATAAATTTTAAAAATTGATGACCTGAAAAGGAGCTATATGTCAGAAAAGTGTATTTTAAGATGTATTTTTTTTATGCAATTACACTGTTGTTGAAAATGACACTGATTTTTTTTTTAAATAAAGTGGGCACCCTTTGGGTTAAATTAAATCGACAAATTTAATGGTGCTAACCATTTTTAAAAGCGCTCGTTTTTGAGATATTTAATTTTGAAAGGCTAAAAACGAATTTAGGAAAATTAAATTTTTTAGCTTAATTTTAATAATTTACTCCCGTATTGTATGAAAGATCGAATTTTTCATACAAATTTTATCTCTAAAATGTATTTTAAATTTAAAATTGGTTTGTGAATATGAGGGTTAATTTTTGAATTTAATCAATATAAACAATTAAGAAGTGTATAATAATGAATTTTTTGATATCAAATATATTTTAAACGTTAATAAAAAAACTTTAAAATGGGCAAAAAATATTACTATAATTCTGTAAGCAAGCAAACTAGTGTTACCAAAGAGCAATTTTTCAAACAAAAATAGAAAAACATCGGAATAAAATCGGTCTAAAACTGATTTAATTTATGGTTTAATCGATTTATTGTTTAATATACATAAATAAAGTTCCTTTAATTTATAATTTTTAATTAATTCCCTACTTCCATAATTAAGTTTGAACCCAAATATACGAAATTTTAAGTACTAAAAATCGTACGACACTTAACATTTTAGTTAATTTTTTTAGTGTTTCATTAAAAAAGCAAATAAAACTTTAAATTAGCGACTTTTCAAAAAAATCTGACAACCTTGGTCAGATTCACTATTGACACTGAATGGTAAAGTTTTCGATTTTTCTGTGGGTGTAGAGATGTTCAGAAAAAATTTGACGAGATAAAGAAGGAACATTAAATTGTCTCTTAGAATTTTGATTTGTTTTTTGTGATTCTCGTTTAGAATTACATTAAATTAAACAATCGACCTACAATACAAACGCAGTTTATTTGAGCTATAAGCATATTTGAATTATCATAATTACATGTGTGATTTTTTGGGAATTTGAACTCCCAGCATTTAGTCAAGGGATAGTGTTCGTCATAATTTCTTACTTCTGAACACCAAGTGTAAATCTCAATCGAATAAAAAATATGTTAAATACAATTACACAAGACAACTCTAGAAAAAATATCGTGAAAAATATGTTGCATATATTGTAGGTATAGTCATTCCAATCGCCATAAACATTTCGATTTTTCTCCATCCCTTCAAACTTTTAACCCATATACAACCAACGAAGATATTTCGTTATCTTTTATTTTTTCCTGTTCCAGGCTTCCGATCAATTGTAGCGTCATTGCTTAATTTTCTTACCCCTCTAGAAACTAATTGTCTGCTGACAATAGGGATGCCAAACGGAAAATCCCGATTCTCGAGAATTTTAGTTTTCAAATCCTGGAATTTTCGGAATTTCTAAATCCCGTTTTTATGCTTTTTATTTTCATAAAGATTATATTTTACGTATTATTTTGAACACGCTTCTAAAAAGTATAAACTGTAATAATTTCATAATATTTAGATAAAAATCGAAATTACTGTCAAATTTATGACTGATAAGGCAAGAAAAATATAAACAATTAATTGAAATCTCCAACTAAAAATTATATACATACACACTACAAAAGTTGGCAAAGAGGAAACCAGATAAGCTTTGAATTTAATTAAAAAAAAACTGTTTTTTTTTTGGCTGATTAAACTTTAAAATAATTTAGTTAATTTATAAAGAATGATATGCTCTAGCAAAAAAGGAAGTAATATTTTTATGACATCAATAGGGTATCTAAATGCATATTCTTCACTTTTTTTGGAATTTATTTACAATTACTTTCAAAAAAGAAAATAAAACATTTATTACTAAACAATTGTTAATTATTTCTAACATGCCGTTTATACTAAAACAAAAGCAAGTTAGTTTTTGAAAAACTAAATTTAAAAAACCAAATCTTTTACATACCTTTTTTACTCTCGATGTGGTTTTTGTTGATGTATTTCCTTTTTCACATTTTTGTTTTTGGATAAAATTGCATTTAATTTTGTTGTTAAAAACATTTTTAATAACATTTTAAAAATAATTTACACACAAATTATGTAAAACAAATCAAATAATTCAAGAAATTTGCCAAGTTTCTGTTTTTCATCATATGCAAAAGGTTAATTTTCTGAAAACAATCAAACAGACTGTATCATAAATATTTATTTTAGTAGTTTTTATTTGGTTTTCAACAAAAACTAGACTAAAGTTTTTAATTTGTATGGAAAAACTAAAGAAATTTATGTAGTTTTTCAATTAAAAACCAACTGAAGCTAAAAACTGCTAGTTTTTGTTTGGTGTAAATGGCATATAAGAAAATCTCAATTTTACAAGGTAAAAGTATTTTTATTGCCTTTTAAGAAAGCTAAAATAACATTTTAATCAATGACGATTAGCATCCCTAGCTGATACGTAGTTCTTTTCAAATTTTCTTGTAAATCCAATTTGAATGAGTGTTAATAGTTGAAAAAATTTGTTTGGCTCTCCATTGTGAAGCAAATATCTTCAAAATATATTTTCATTTAAAAAGTTTATTTTTGAATCGAATTTTAGAAAAACCAATTAATCGTCTGAAGGTATCAAATGAGTCAGTCGAAGGAGTACTTCGGTTTAAATGTTAAATATCAAAAAAGTACAATATTATCTACTTTTCCATCTCTGTTGCAAAGATAAATTCGTAAATTTAATACGTTCCACACCTCTGTTAAAAAAACATTTTTTTTTAAATTTATTTTTATTGTTTTATTAAAATATATAACAATCAAACATTTTTAGTAAAGAACTAAATTAAGAAACATATAGAGCATTAGAATGTGATGCAACAAAAATATTCATATTCAGGTCACATTTCGGGATAGTAACACCATTAAGTTACAATACACCAGATGAAAGGTCTGTTAAGGTAGTACCCAAAACTTTTTGGATAATAAGGAAGATACTACAAGGTTCTGAACTTTGCGCAAATTCTTACAAAATCACACATAAACAAAGGCCATTTTGGACAGATCTGAATGGGATTGAGATATATTTTATGATAGACATAAAGGAGCAGATCTCAGATTTCAGTTGTTTCTCAAGAGACATGCTACGAGAGGTGGAATATAATACTAATATTTTTCAATGATTTGTGTTCCAAGCATTATTGCCAGATAAATTTAGTACAAAATCTCAAATTTAGGGAAAAAATCGTCTAATCGACTATCTGAAACCGTCAACATAAAAAATTTGTTTTTATAAGTTAATAAACATTTTCTATGCTTCTTATAATGAAATTTTTATTAGATTTTAAATTGAAAAAAAAATAAATTAATTTCATATTTTCCGCCTATTATGAAAGTCAAATAGTATTCTAATAGGTCAGATGATATGTATATAAAAAGGATAAATATGTAATTTTTTATTTCTTTTAAACAAAAAATAAGTTATTTACATTGTTTCTTAAAAAATTATAAAATTTTATAAGTTTTAAATGAATCCATCAAAAATATCTTTGGATACTTAACGCTTCTATTTAAGGATTTCTTATGCCTTGATTATAAAATTACAAGTTTTTATAAAAATTAAAAAAGATATTTTTACTTTTGTAAAGTGTTTATTCGCCAGTTCATAAAAATGTTCACATAATTGAATCGAGTCTTTTCTATAAATGAAACATTTTCATTGACAAATTTAAGAAGCTTTCTATTTTTATTGTTAATATTTATGCACGAATTAACTTTTTTGTTTTATTTATTAATATTTATTTAATTCTATCATCATTACATTTAATGATTTTTATAAACTTTACTATGAACAATGTTTTATTAGATTTGATTGCAAATGGTAAATGAATATAGTTATACATGAAAGTAATATAAAAAATGCCTTAAAATGGCAAAATTCCAAGGAAAATCTGTAAAAAAATAACGTTTAGAAATTTGCATGATTTCGCTCGCATTCTGCAGCACATCATTTTGATAAAAAGCGCTTCTCTTCTGTTCCTATAACAGCCCGTCTAGACGTAACATAATATGTAAGATTTTTCTATCAGAGAGTGTCAAATTCGCTCTCTGAGAGAATTATTTCACGTGTAGATTCAAATATTAGTATTATAAGATGTATTATGAGACTGTTGTGATGAGATTTCTCTACACAACCATCTTATAAGATGAACTGTCAAAAAAATACACACACACGGAAGTTTGTATGTGTGTGTGCTTATATATTTTGGAAATTACTAAAAAAACAATGTTTTTTTGCAAAATTATTTTCTTTTAATGATTGTTTTACATTTAAAAATTTTTTTATAGAAATTGTGTTAAAAACGTGCGATTTTTGTAAATAAAAAGTACATGTTTGTTCTGCGACTGATTGAAAATAATGATATCTTATAGGATTTATTAGAGTACGTGTACCCCTTATTTAAGATAAAACATAATATAAACAAAATGGTTACTCTCTTCTGCTTGCGTTATCTCACATATTATATCAGCGTTAATCTCAGTTGTAGACCTGAGGTAATGTAGCTTAAAATCATTAAAAACCTAAAATTTTCCGAAAAAAATTTCAAGCATTTTTTTAAAAATTGAAAATACAAATGAAAATTTAAACAATTTATTTAAGTTTTCTTGACTTTTGATTCATTTCAAAAAATGTAAAAAAGTGTTAATATTTAAGACATTATTCTTAAATATTATGAGCTTATATTTATGCTTTTATTATCTTATATTTATGCACAAACTTTTTTCTGTGCATACAATGTATGGAAAAAAGATAGGAAAAACCTTATTAAAATTCAAAGAAATTTTCAGCTTCATTACTGAAGCTAATGATGATATTAATATTACAAATTTCTTATTATATCATAGTTTGAAGATCTATTTCTATCTTCAAATCGTTGTGTTAACGTATTAGTTACTTTTCCAAACGTATCTTGTTTATAATTCCTATGCAACCTATTTTAGATAAATTTAATATAATTTGGAAATTTTTGTTTTGCATCCATATGTCATAATTGGTCTTATACACATCTTATAAAGTAAGATCTTATTCTTGCAATTTAGTGTTGATTTTCTATTAAGCAGTAGAAATAAAGCTCTGTCACATTTTACTGCTTTTTCACATGATTGATGAATATGATGCCTAAAGGTCAATTTTTTGTCTAATACAATTCCCAAATATTTTACGGTATCAATTAGAGGGATATCCGCTCCTTCAATAGACAGTGGTATAGAATCAATTCTTTTCTGCGATTTATTGAATTGTGTATTAGTCTCATTATTTTGATTTTCCACTTCTTAAAATATTTCTGTTCATGTAAAAGAGCTTAGGGTTTGATACCTTACCGCAGTATCATCTCCATATAACGCTGCAGACTGATCTCTTAAAATTTTAAACTCATACATGTATATTGAGTACAGTGTGGGTGACAATACAAACCCTTGTGGTACACCCGCTAGGATATTTCGTTCGTCGGAGTATTCGTTATCAATATTTATAACAAAGGATCTTTCGCATAAAAAACTTTGAATAATTTTTTGTAGATAAACAGGATAGCCGAATTATTCTGAATTTCCTTTAAAAAAAAATCGTCAAATTTTAGGGCAAAAATCGTTAAATCATCAACAGCCCATTTTTGTCTCTAAAAAGTATCAAAATGATGATAAATCGTCAAATCTAGCAAAACTGCTACCAAGTAGTGGGAGAGATATTTTAGACAGACCTGAGTAAGGTTGTGATACATCGGATGAAAGCTCTAAGGGAGTACGTCCCGAAATTATTTAGGGTATAACCAATTGTTTCTCAAGGGATGGAATCTAATATCAATATTTTTCAATGAATTACACACCAAGTTGTGAGCGGACCTTTTTGTACAGACCTGAATGGGGTTGTAGTACATTGGATGAGTATCCTAGGGGAGTAGATCTCAAAATATAGGGTATATCCAGTTTTAGCAAACATGCTACGATATAAGTCAATATTTTTCAATGATTTATATACCAAATTGCGGAAGAGTCAATATAAACATTTTTTAAAATTTATGACGTTAAGACAGTATATTTTTGAAAAATAATGTTAATATTTGGACCGAAATAAAATTTAAACGATTAGAGGCATTCTAATGAAATTTTGACACGATATAGATAAACTTACTCTAAAACCAGAGAATTTAAAAATCCCACTTATTTGCACCAAAATACCCAAGATTCCAGTTGGGGAAAACTTGTTTTTTAAAATAGACTTTTCTCATTCAACTGGTTACCGTGGCTTATTATTTATTTTTTTTTGTATTTAGTGAACATATGTAGGTATGTAATCAATATTTTCTTTTAATCTCAGCTCTGCTGTTTGAGAATTTCACAAATAAATAAAAAAAAGTCTTGAAAATTTACGAAATTCGGATAGGACTAGCGGGCAATCGTTGCCTCAAATAACACCCGGATTTTCTTTAGATATATTTATGTTGTTTTCACATGTAATCCTATTTTTTGTAAAGATCTACAAGGTCTATCTGTGTGTAAATTTGTTTACCATAATTAAATTTTGTTTTTTTTCCCCGCCCCCCAGACCTGTGCTCCTTCAAATCAACTCTAAAACACCTTAGCTCTGCCATAGTGAATTTATTTTGATATCTCCAACAGTTCACAAATTACAGAATTATTTCCAAAAAAAGCGTTCTGGGGCCACTGTGCTATATTCAAATCACAGTTGAGTCACATTGTTATTTGTTTATTTTTGTTAACTCATTATTTGACACCCAGTAAGTAACTACTTATTCAACTAGTTACTTCTAAGAAGTAAGACCTATGAAATCTTGGACATCTCAATACAAAAGTAATGAATTTTTCACTCAAATTATAAGTAGCTACCAGCTGGTAGCAAATGTAAGTTGTTGGCTTACCAGGTAAGTTAAGTTTTTTCTGGGAACATACACGAAGAATTTTTATTTTTATTTTATTAGTCAATAAAACAAATCTAATCTAAATAACCAATTTTTTTTTTAATATTTAAATTAATAAGAATTATCATTGGAAAATTCAAATAATTAATCAGCCATTGTTACTTCGAAATATTTTATAGAAATAATAAACAAGATAACATTCAAATAAATAATAACTTATGCATTATATAACTATAATTTAATATCTAATTTTTTAATTCATTTCTTATCATAAAATAAATATTCTACAAAAAAAAAAAAAAAAAAAAAACGAACCATATCCACTTTGAAAAAATGAATAAATAGCTAAGGTGTTAAACAAATTAGCATAGTCTAGCTAAAGAAGTTAATTGGAAAACTATCATTTCACAATGAAATGTAAGTACTATAAAATAAAATCAATAAGAAGGATATAATAATTTACTAATTTTCTTAATTTTTTTTTTTTTTCTTGTCCAGTCTTGTATTTTGTTTTAAACTTTTGCATGATGTGCATGTTAATGATTACATTAACTAATGCAAAACCAACTGTACCAACTGCTGCGCCAACTCCACCTACTCCACCCAGTGTAAACGGCGGTAATGTTGGTAACGGTGATTACACTGGACCACCAACTGATCCATCAATTCCCGTTACACCAAAAATAACAACGGTGGTACCCATTTATCCTACTAAGAAAAGGATATAAATTATTTTAAATCAGGACATAAATTACAAAATTACCTGAAGTGATTATTAACAATAAAAACATTTAAATCATAACAAAATTGAAATATATTTTCGTTTTTTATTTCTTATTTTTTTTTTTTTATTGTATTTTGACATAAGATCTACTCCTTTCTACTAGGCTGCATACAAATATTTTTACCTCATAAAACAAAACAGCTAATTTGTAGAAGATCGAAAGCCGCAAAGAAGTTTCGAGGCAAAACGTTGATGATTTAAAATAAAATTAATTAAAAAAATCTTTTTTTTTTTTTTTTTTGTTTGGAATGAAATCTCATCTAAAATTGTTTTCAATTTGATCGTTTTGTTTCCATGTGAGAGGTGCGAGAAATGTAAAAAATATTCGCTTATACACAGAAAAAATAAAAATAGATTTCAATTGAAATTTTATTTGATTTTTCTCCAATCATTAAAATTATTATATAAGGTTTGTTTCAGTACTTTTTGGGTAATGAGAAAAAGCTAAATTTTCTCTCACAAAAATACAACAACGTACAAAAGTATCGGGAATACAAAAATCCAAATTTTACATTTTCTGTAATATATACAATAATTCAGATTGAATGCTAGTATTGTATTTTAGCATGTAAATGCATATATGAAAATTTGGTGTAGAGAAGCGAAACTTTTATATAATACTAACTAATTAATGGAGACTTTTTTAGATGAAATACTGTTCTAAAACTAGTTCTTTTATCAATTTTTTTTTGTTCGAAATTGCCACATTTATAACTACTTCTATACAAGCATTAGGGAAAGGTTCAAGAACCTGTTATTAAAATTCTAAATTTAGTTTTGTTAAACTATTTTCTTTTTGAATTTTTTACGATTTTCTTTTTTTTAATTTGTTTAACAGTTCTGGGAAGTTATTTGGCAGCCAGTAAATTGTTCTTAAGGTCTAGTGCTCAAAAATATTATTTAAACTCGATTTAGAATCACAATAGGATGGTACTCCATAAGTACCAAAATTTAATCAAGGATGTGATTAAAAAATCTAATGTGGTTCTGTTTACACCAGATCTAAAACTACTACTTATGGTAAAACTTTAAAAAAGTTTTGAAGTTTTACAAATCTAGATTAAGGCCATAACAGCCATAGCTATTTTAAAATTAATTTATTATTATCTTAAAAATATATTAAAATTAATGTAATTTTATGATAATAAATAAATAAATAAAATAAACTTTTAAAGAAAAGTTAGGTTTTCTGAATGTCGTTTGCGATTTTAAAAAAATTTTACAATTCTTAATTTTCAAATACATATTGTATCCAACCAGAAGAAAATTATTAATTCTAAATAGCACGTTATGCGAAATAGTCATCACCTGAAATACTTCATTGGACGTGTTATCTAGCCAGTAACAATTCTATGCAACAGTTCTTAAACTAATTCTTTAATTAATTAAATTTAAATTAAATATTTTTTGAATTTACATAACAATATGGTATATTAGTATGAAAAAAAAAGCGAAAGGCGTATAGTAAAAAACGAAATCTACGCATAATTGTAAGAAATTTATCCTAAGAAACTAGGGGTCTAGAACTAAAACCTATCTCCCCACCAGCGATTGAAAAATCATGGTTACCATATATTTAGGCCAAGAAAAAGTTTAGATTTTTTCCCGAGTGGGTTTCAAAACATTCGCAATTTTGAAAAAAACATATTTTTAAATTTTTTATTATGAGATTTTGGTTTTTCGGAAGACTATTTAGTGCACTTTTTTAAATTTTTATGTCTCTCGGCGGGAGCTAGGTTTTGATTTTAGTTCCATAGTTTCTTTTGAAGTTTTATTAGAATTCTTGCGTTTTTGCTATACGCCTTTTGACAAAAAGAAATGAAGCACGCTAATATGTGTTGCAAAATTCATAAACTATTTTGTAAAAATTGATGTAATTTAAATATTATAATAAAAATGAAATATTATTAATACTGTATAATAAATACTGCTGAAACAAAGATATACGAATTTCAGTATAAATTAAAAAACACGATTTTAAATATTAAAATTTCCGATTTTAATGTTAAAGAATAGAAAATAGGTAATACTTTTACACAATAAAAGTTAGTTTCCATATTAATTTTTAGAAACATTAAACATTTTTCTAATTTTCCCTTTAAACAAATACATATTAAACAAATTTAAAAATAAAACAACATTTCAATTTAAAGTGCTATTTTTTATTCTTTCCGTTTATACTTGGAAAGATTTTTTTCATTAAAGTTTTATATAATGACTACAAATACATATATATATATATATATATATATATATATATATATATATATATAAATTTTTAAAACATAAATTTTAAATAATATAAATAATAAGGAGTTGCTTATAACACAATTTTTCTTTTAATTTTGATCGTTTCAATTTAACTATAATTCTAGCAAAAGTTAGAAAATTGTTAAACGAAATAGTTTGTTATAGGATTTAAAAAATAAAACCATAAATATGTTGGATATACTTAAATATTAAAATACAATATGTAAATATAAACATTGAAATCATATATTTTTCTGAATTCAAACATAATATTAAAGAAAACCCTTTAAAAAATTAGAATATTTTATTCTAAATTACTTGTTAAAAAAGATAAGCATTAATTTATATATACAGTACTGTGCAGAACAAAAGCAACAAAATTAGGCTAAACCTAAGAATTGTTTTATTTTTTAGAATATTTAGTTTACAACAAAGTAGTTTGACGAACAAATAGTTCTACACATTGAAATCATATATTTTTCTGAATTCAAACATAATATTAAAGAAAACCCTTTACAAAATTAGAATATTTTATTTTAAATTACTTGTTAAAAAAGAAGAAACAGGTTTGTGACATAGATCCTTATGATAATTAAATTTTATATTGCTGAATTATTTATTTCTTTACACTTAGATAAGCATTAATTTGTATATACAGTACTGTGCAGAACAAAAGCAACAAAATTAGGGTAAACCTAAGAATTGTTTTATGTTTTAGAATATTTAGTTTACAACAAAATAGTTTGACGAACAAACTTTTAGTTTTACACAAACTTTTAGTTTTCTTCATATAAGAGTTTGCACAACAATAGCAACATATTGATATTTTATTTAGTTTTGTTCTATATTTTATACTTTACGTAAAATTGAATAGCCGTATAAAAGTTCTTTCATAGGTTTTTGCGTCTGAGAATTAGACCACATGATTAAAAAATTTTAAGCAATTATCTTCAACATTTTTAATATATTTTCGCATTTTACCCTCGCCAAAACATCGAATTAAACAAGACATTTTTATATGTATGATGAAATGTTTATGCTTCTTAACAAACTATTAATCTAATAGGATTAAAATTTTCTTCGATTTTTAAAGAAAAACGCATAGTTTTTTTTTTTTTAGCTAGAATTGAAATAAACGCATAATTACATATTGTCTTGCCCAAAATCATTTTTGGAATTGTGCGGACGTTGCGTATTCGCGGTCATAGTGGATACATATAAATATTGTTTTACTTTAAATAAATTACTTTCCTTTCTTAATATGATTAATTTTGATGAGTTTAAGAAAAAATTAACCTATTTATAAGAAATTATAAATATACAAGAACAGAAATAAAAAACTGTACCTTTATTGAATAAACTTTTCCCAACAAACCAAATGATATCGTAATGATATCATAACGATATCATTTGGACGATAAAGAAACCCGAGACATTAGTAATACATGAAAAACATCCTGGTATGCTTATCTTTACTATTCTAAATGATATTCTAAATAAACATTTTACATTCTTAGCGAAACTGATGATAAAGAACATGTGTTTTTTTTTTTACTTGTCTCTTGTTTCAAATAAAGCGAGATTACAATTATTCAGAAACCGTTCTTCTTTAAATGCATACTAATTATGTACATTTGATGTTTCAAAATTTTGTTGGAAAAGTACAACATTCATAGCTATATAACAAATTTTTTCAAAATTTTATCTGTTAAAATTATTTTTTAAAGAAAATATTTTAAATTTTTCCTAGGAAAAAAAAGAAAATATTTCTATTTTTTTATCACGTTTATCATTTCTTGTTTTGTTGGGATATTGCTTAGTAAGTATTCTTTCACTGAATGCTTTCAATGAATTTTGGGCAGACTATATATATATTAAATCTTAGAGACTACATAACCTATTTATGTAGGCAAATCCATTGTTGAAACATGTTGCCAATTAATTTTTAATAATAACTGAACGAAGTTTTTAGCGAAAGTCCTTATTTTTTTTTAAATTATGCTTCCAAAACAAATTAGTGGACCTTAATTGGACGGTGTTATATAATTCGTAATGTAAAATAAGGTTGCTCTTCGTCTTTTATTCCAAAGAACCTTAAAATTTATTGCTTCGGCATAGGTTAGGTTCCTAGGGCAGCTGTCTAGTCAATAAGAGACAACTCACTTGGGTCCAATTTGGTCCCGTTGTGAAATCGGGATATATTATCACAAATTGTAATTTTTATTAAAAAAAAAACTTTAAGTAAAAGAAAAAATAAAAAAGAAGTAGAAATAATGCTGTATTCAGTTATTTTTACTATAAAACTGAAATTAACTAGAAAAATTTCAAAAAATTTTAAAATGTGTCGCATTTTTTACATTTGGATTTTTTTTTTTTTTTTTGCTTTTGATCTGCACGCTTTTATACAGATAACAAAAGTTTTTTTCTGTTTTTTAAGAAACAAACTCACTTCTTCTAAAGCACAAATTTTTATTAATACTCAAATATTTTTACAATTTTATTAAATTAGTTCTGTTTCAAATTTAATATTTTGAAAAATAAATCAGCATTTAGGATAAGCCTTATTTTGTTGCTGATGTTCTGCACAGTACTATTTATAAAACATTTTATACATAGGAATCTTATAGGAATTAAAATATTTTCATTACAATTTTAAAGAAAATATACCTGGTGATCTCCTTGTTTTATAAGTTGTTTATTTATCTATTATTTTTACTACTACCGTCGCATACATACATATAAATATTTTAAAGCTAGCAAACTACAGTTGAATAAGTAAATATTTATTTTGGTATAAAATTACCAAATTACCACAAATCAAAAGTATTAAACTTAATGTCAATTTTAAGCACAATGCAATAAACAGGCTTTCAAAAACATATGGTATAACATTTGATTTACAGGCAATTGTAAAAAATAGCCTAAAGTTAACACTAAGCAGAGTTCTTAATTTGAAAAATCTACAACAATTTTAATATATTTCAAGTTTCGCTCTTGCAGTAATAAAATTTATATAAAAAAGTGAAGATTTTCAATATAATTCATCAGTTAGTTAATTACAGATTAATATTTAATAGGTGACGAGTTTAAAAAGAGTTTAATTTCTTAAAACGAAAAGAAATCTAGAAATTTACATAAAAGACATTAAGAATATTTAAAAAATTTTTCAACTTTGTTTGAAATAATTTACTGCATTATAAGAGGTTTATATAAACAAAATTTCTTCAAAATGCTTTTCATTCTTCTTTTTCATAAAACACATTCAATTATGTTTTAGTATTTCGTCTAAAAGAAAGACGGCCGTTTTCAGTCAATTCTTCGGTATTGAAATCCTCATCACGGTTATACTAAAAATATATTAAAAAAATAAAAAATAAGAATAAAATAAGAAAAATAAATTTTGAAATGATTTCCTTTACTTACTCTACAAAAATGTTGCTGTAACAATTCTAAAGCAGTCAAACGATCTTTAGGATCATGTTGCAGACAATGATCGATAAAATCATGACCTTCTTGTGATAGAGTTTCGGGTGCTTCGGGCTTTTCGCCCATACCAACTTTAAACATAATTTGAAAATTTGAATCGAATTGAGCCCATGGACGCTGTTAGAGAGATACGTTTTTTAAAGTAGTTATAAAAGTATTTAAGGTTGTTTTAAAATAATTTAAATTACCTTTCCTGAGGCCATTTCGACAACAACGCAGCCCACAGACCAAATATCAGCTGCCCGTCCATGACCATCACTATTGGTTTTGGTAAAGATTTCAGGGGCCATGTAAGCTGGAAAAAGAAAATAATAGGATTTTAAAAATACAGTTTTCGATAAATTTTCCTTTAAAAGAACATTTTTAATAAATTTTATATACACAGAAAATTTTCGATACATTTTCTTATAGAAAATTTTCGATAAATTTTCTCTTTTAAAAATTTTTTGATAAAATTTTTCGATAAAATTCGATAAAATTTTAAATTTTAACAAGAGAACAACATTGTTTCATTGCTACTTAACAAGTGGCTAAGCAAAAACAATATATCATTGGTAGCTGTAGAAAATAAGCAACAATAAAGAAAACGATAATACAAAATAATTGTAAAAGCTTTATCGTAAACCGTTTATTAACATATAGAAAAACAGTCAAGGATTCCACCACTTCTCAAAAAGTTGTGTTAAATTGATGATGTTTACAGAGAACACCACGGTGGGACACCGAAGAATTCTGATGATGGTCGTAGCTGACGAGAAAATTAAAAACCATTTCGTCATGTGTCCAAAATAAACTTTTAAAATTATTTCAATTGTTATAATTCAAATTTTTTCTTTATAGAATATATTCGATAAATTTCTTTTTATATAGAAAATATTCCAAATACCAACCTTGTGTACCCACATAACCTAGCAACTCGCCCGGCACAGTAGTATGAGCTTGTATCTTCACAGCAGAACCAAAATCACCTAACTTTAAGCTATTACCACCAGCCACCAAAAATATATTTGCAGTCTTTATATCCCTATGTACAATGCCATGTTTATGCAATTCAGCAACTCCACACAATAGTTGAGAGGTAAAACGTCTTGTAAGACCTTCAGGCAAACCACCGGTAAGCTCTACCAATGACTCGAGAGTACCCTCCGAACAGAGTTCCATAAAAATTAACAATTCCTCACGATGAACTTCGATACCATAATAACGTACTAAATTCTCATGTTTAATACCCTCTAAAATTTTTAATTCCTCTGCGACATTCTTCAAGATCCTTGTCTCTCCGGGGTGTATGGCAATTTCTTTCATGGCCATTAATTCTCCCGTATTATTGTTGACCGCTGTATAGACTTTGCCAAAACGTCCTTGGCCAATTTTAATGCCGCGATGCCAGCGGAAATTAACACTACGAGCACGTATTTGTATTTTATCACAGGTATTTAGGGCCTTAATGTGACCTATAAGATTGCGTTCTTTTAGGCGTTCATCCAAATCCAAGTCCAGACGATTAACAGCATCACGTATGCGTATTTGTCTTAAGGCTAGGGAAGCATCTGTGTTGGTATTCGGGCCAATATGTGAAGTTTGCGTAGAGTTGGCATCAGAGGCTTTAGTATTTAGTTTTGGGACTAGTAAACGTAAATCTTCGGTCGTATTATTACTGGCGCCTCCAATATCCATAGAATGGTCTGCGGAATCTAAAGATTCTGTGCGTTGAAAAAGTTCATCTTTATGACTTAATTGTGGATGTAAAAATTTATTATACTGTGGGGATTGTTGAGTCGACTGATTGACTATTATGCCTGCTGACATAGGTGATCTTGTGGGTGTCCTGGAACGACTTGTGGCCGGAGATGTGGCTTTTCTGGTTCTAGGCGAAGTCTTTTTACGGGCAATTTTTTCCGGTTCTGATGTTATGCCTATGACATGCGATATACAACAGTCCATTTTCTTTTTAAGATTTTCGAATTCTGCATCATCTAAATGTCGTGTGATTTGAGGATCACAGGCTAGTATTAAAAATTCTAGACCCTGAGAAGCCCAACGTGGACGCATACCGCGGCCACGTTCACATCGTTCCGTTACAAATTGCATCCACATTTTGGCAAATGTTACAATGCCCAAAGCCATATCAGTTTCACAATCCAAATTTTTGTGGCCCATAATACGATGCTCAAAGAGGCGGATGACATCTTTATGGTATTCGAAACCGAATTTATAACCTTGATGTAAAATTTCACGGGTACGTGACAAGACAGCTTGGCGATCTTGTTCCTAATACGTTAAAAAACATGAAAATTAAGTTTTTATATATACGTTAATTTTTAAAGAACTCACATCTAAATCCATAACATATGCAGGTGAACATCTTTCCTGTACTCTTTCTATAATTTTTATCAATTTATTTCTAACATCTAATACATCCTTTTGCAGTAATTTAAACGACATTTTGGTCACATCACATACAAAATCGTCGGGATGACCAGCATCCACATCATTTTCGAAATGTTCTCGATGAAAATCTGCCGACTCCACGTCACGACAAAATGTTTTGGCAAAAAATAATACTTTCACAGAACATTCCCTTTCAACGGTAAACAACGATTGTGTTTCTCTACAAATAGTTAAAACTTGCCATTTGAGTTCAGTTTCGGCATTTTGAGCAGTACCATCAATTTGTATATCCAATTCTTGAGACCTGCTGATCAAACGCTCCGATATACCCTTCAACAGATTACGTATAATGTTACAGAATTTTTTGGCTGCCAAAGTGTGCATGCCCGTTATCATGGGCGATATTAGTTTGGTAAACATCCATTCCTTTTCCAAAGCCGATTTTTGATTCGATTCCGGACAAGCCACCAAAACCAATTGATCAATATAGTCCAAATACAATTCGAATACTTTGCGTACGGTGTCATCATATTGCTTCAATATGCCCATATAACGTTCCAGTTCTTTTTCGTTCTGCACCAATGCAGTGGTTATATGTCTTTGATATCGCTCGCGATGTGTTAAGGCCAACGTCAGACCTTCACGAAATTCTTTCATAAGTTGTTCCAAACTAAGTGGATTGGGTTTAGGTGGTCGGGTTTCTAAGCGCATACGTAAAAATTCATGCATAAACTGTAAAGGTACACCGCTCAGAAATACAAATGTTGGAATGTAAGTGGGTAAGTTTATGGATTTGTATTCCTCACTCCAGTAGCCATAACGTCTCAGTTCCTCGATTTGTTCACGACTAATGTCGGGTTCTAAGCGTGGAAAATCTTCTTCGATTTTTTCAGTCTCAAAATCATAGTCTTCAGAGCCAGGTTTTTCTAACGAAATCTGAGCCTTGCACATGACTACATTGTGTAGTTTATGCAGGAAGCCCAATGATTTGGCTAAACCTCTAGACTTGAGAACATTTTCTATAAATTTACGATATAAAGTAGAAGATTGTTCAGGATTTGTGCCACTACCATTGCGCAAAGGTTCAACGCTGAATATGTTGATGTCGTGCATGGATGTCTTACGCAAGGGTATCGAAGATTGATTACAGCCCAAACCCTCGGATATCTGGCTAATTTCGGTTGAAGATGAACTAGAAAAATAAGATGGAAAATATAAATAAGCTTCAATATTTTATTTTTTTTTTTTTTACTATTTTTTAACTTACTCATTACTACTAGTGGTATCTCCGGATGGATGGGCCACATCATTTAGTAAAAATTGTACTCTATGACCAGTTTGTCCTGATAGTTTTCCATGATATGCAGCTGAAGATTTTGAGGAATCTATAGAATTCATGCCGGAATCATCATATTCAAAGCCAGATGCTGTAGAATTACCACTACTGGTTTCTGTGCCTGCCGTATAGGAAGTTTGTACGGGCCACGAAAAGCGTTCACCTTGAAGACGTGCTAAAATTTTACCCAATATGGTTAATTTCAATTTAGCCTGTTTGGTTATGTTATACCATAAGCACATAGTTTTAATACGACCCACAAACGATTCACTTTTGTAGATGGGATGAAAGGCACCCATGGCTTGTGATGAAGGGTATAAAGCCTCAGCGGCTTCTAGGCGTGTTAATAGCTCCTCCACTTCTTTCATGGCAATTTCTTGCTGATCAACACAATCTTTACAGTACAGAGACAAACAGCCAGTACAGTTTTTTTGTGGTTGGGGCGCTAAAGAAGAGAATTGTTGAAAATTTCATATTTACAACTACATATATTACTTACAGCTGGCATTGCAGTCCGAACCCAAACCACTGTCCATGCTGAGATCACTTTCTTGTCGCTGATAGCGCGGCTTAAATTTATAGTTAATGATTTGTGTCAAAAGATCCGAAACGTCCTTGCGGGCAGCAAATAAATATTTGTCCTGTTGCTCGGGAGTACGATCAGCCTGCCAGGCTTGTAGCTCTAGCCATATAAGATCCTTAACTTCTGTCTGCCAAGTGTGTTCCTCATGGGAAAGCTAAAAAAAAAGAATACATTCAAGAATTATTTTATTTATTACTGGAAAATAATTTATTATTTTTAATTTGCTTACCTTAGCATCCTGCCTATCAACACTGCCCAATTTGATAAGATTGGCAAATGTTTCATGAAACTCTTTGCGTTTCTTAAAACCGGGTGTACCCTGAAAACCTATCTGTAACTGGTGGGCAAAAGACAAAGGAGGCGCTGAAGAACGACAACCAATGGGCCTTGAAGAAACACTCATATAACGATTACTTGATTCAACCACCTTGGGCTGTTGAAATCTTAGCTGCACATCTGTACTAAGTGGAGAACATTTATCCAAAGATTCCGCTTTATACACATTCTCCGAGAAAGTATTAACTCGACAATTATAACTAGCTAAAGCGGCACTGGACGATATTGCAGCTAAAGAATTTTTTAACTCACGTTCGGACTCACGCAATAAGGCTTGGGCACGTTTATCTGCACGCTTAGCAATACCACCCTCCTCATTGACAAACATTTCATTGAGTAAAGCACAATCCATGGTGTTGCGACGCAACACACGACAACGTGCCATACGTGACATGCCTTTTTTGGACGTTGCTGGTGATTCAGTACATCTAAGATAGAAAAAAAAAAAATTAAAAATGCCATTGAACTATTATTTTCCAAATATATAGTATTTTGTTTGAATATTAACCCTTGTATTCACAAACCAAGTATAAATTTAAAATACAAATTTTTCATACATATTTTCTCCCATATGCACAAATAACTTCTAAATTTAAAATCCTTTTTCATACAAATTTTATCTCTAAAATGTATTTTAAATTTAAAAATGGTTTGTGAATACAGAGGAAAATTTGTATGAAAATTTTGTTTTAAAAGGCATTTAAAATTTAAAGGTTGTTTGTGAATACGGCAGTAATTGTTTAACTTACGTTCCTACGGATGCTTCAGCTTGAGCCCTTTGTTTTCTGTCCCAGTCTCTGGTTTTGTTTTTCAAACGTGTTCGAGGCGGTGTTGTACCATATTCTTCAAAACGTGCCGCCAGCAAATCGTCTGGATGAGCTGAGGCGAAATCTTCATCAACCGTAGCATTGCGGTAATTAATCGGTTTTGAGGGTGTTTGTTTAACGCGAATTTCAACTCTGTTTTAGGGAGAAAGCAAAAAATTAAAAGTAAATGTTGTTATCAATAAAATTTTGAAATAATAATTGCAGAAAAAAAATTTTTTTAAGGTTTTTTCCTCTCAATCCTAAATGACAATAATGTTATAATTTATCTATCAGTAATACAAGTGTAAATATTTTAATAGAAAAAATGTAATAATGTTTAAACTCTATAAAATACATATTACCTTTATTGTAAAATGTCATAAAAAAATGTCAAATAAAAAATTAAAATCGCAGAAAAAAAAACCCCTTTACAAGGATTATTTATTTAAATTTCGGCTAAATACGGTACATATGTATCTGTTTGTAGAATTGTGTGATTTTGCACTTTTTATTTTTTATTTATTTTTCTTTTTTTTATATTTTTACGTATATACATACATACATACATATATATTATTGCAAACAATTTTTTCTTTGAAAAAATTTTATAATTCTCTCTAGAATTTAGATGCACGATCACTGTTGCCAGATAATTATAGTACAAAATCGACGAAATTCTACGAAAAAATCGTAAAAATCAGCGTAATATTTTTGAAATCGTCAAAAAATCGGAAAAATTAAAACACATATCTTTTTGGATATTTATGTTCATATTAATAAAATAATAAGTTTTGGAACTATTTGTTTATTAAATAAATTTCCAGCATTGTTTTATATTATACAAAATCTGAATAATAGAAACAAATTAAGATTACCGGCCCAGCTAAAATAAAAATATTTTCTTTTTAACGGTCTCTGGGCTGACTCAGGGACTTTTTCCTATATGTATGTCGAACACCAGCTTCGCTGAATAAACTTTCTTGGAAATAACAAAATTTTGTAAGTTCCGGTATATCAATAAAAAATAAAAATTGCATAAATCCTTTCAAGGATTTAATGAATATGGTCATATTATATATCATTTGAAAGGTATTTGAACGTACTTTAATATTAATATAAATTGAATTATTTTAAAAGTTGTTTAAAAATCAAGTGCGCCGGTGATCCTAATTTATGACAAATTAAACTCAATTGAAAAAAATACTCAAAAAATTATATGTATTGGTTTTATTTTCAATTTTACTGCTTAACATATTTTCAAATTATTATCTATTTTCAAAAGCATTTCACTTACATACATATGTCTATAAAATAATTTTTTTTCTTTTCACACAAAAATATTGTTTCGCCCATACTGGTTAAATTACATTGATTTTCTCTACTACGAACGAAAAAACCAAAACTCTCTCTCTACTACAATACAAAATCAGATTTAAAGAAGAAAAATTGGCATATGTAAACATTTCGTAAAATCATAATTTTTTCAATAAAAATCGTCCAATATATAAGCTCGGTATTCCCCATTATCGCGACGGCTTAATTTTTAAAAAATGCAGGTTCTATAACCGCGACAGTTTACGAAGAACGGGTTCGAAATCCCCGTTTTTTCGTATATTTACCTTTTGAATGAATTACAAGTTACATAAGTCTTCGGTTAACCGCATTATAAAGCAAGAAAACTCATTAAAAAAGTTCGTACGTACAACAGAAAGTGGTCCTGGCAAACGTTGCACTTTAAAGAAAGCTGAGTACCCAAGAATGGAAAAAATAATTTGTAAATTAAAAAAAGCAGTGATTTTACGATCAAAAGCCAGTCATTTGTACTCCAAAATTTATCAAACCAATTCAGGTTTTAATGCCAGTGAAGGATGGTTGAAGAAATTTAAGCGTCGACATGATATTAGATTTTTAAAAATTACGGGCGAGAAATTCTCTTTGAAACCCCTCATCATATTGATCCATGTGGACTTGAGCAACATAGAAATTTATAATATTGAGAGTAAAAATATTGATGACTTCTAGGTTGAAATTTGAACAAAATGCTTCCAATAATATTACCTAAGTAAATGACTTTATTAATTTTAGATTGGGAAGAAAATGGAAATTAAACAAAGTAAATAACTATTGTTTTTGAACTATTGCCAATGATAGTAATCATAAGTCGTTAGTAATATCAATAACGAATAATATTCATAATTTTTTGATATCGTAAACTAATCATAATGAATATTTTTATGTTTTGTTATTGGTATAGCCAAAGGTTCACTATTAATACAATAGACAAACCTTCGAGACCGAAAGATTTTCCACCAAAAAATGAGCGACGGGTAAGCTAAAAGAGCCCATATTCGGATCGCCAACGATAGTCGTTCTCGAATGTTTTAGGAGAGAAATGTTCGAACGGGATATTATTATCCAAGTTTGTGGTTAGCTCCCTTACTGATTTTTTTATTTACATTTACTTTTTGAGTTATGTAGAATTATTTAGTATAAATTGGTATATATGTATGTTTTGAATAACTACAATATTAATTTGAAAAAATATCTTAAATTTTCCTGTACAGCCCATCATTATGGAACGGTTTCAGAACCAGTTTTTTATTTGTTATTATAATGTGCCAATTCCTAAAGCCCATTTTTTTAAAATAATTTAATTTTGTTGTATCTTTTTTAACACTAAAATTATTAAAAAAAAAAATTATTTTACTTTTTCGTGATTGCACGCTGGTCAAAAATCCATTTTTTTTTTTTTTTTTTTTTTGTGAAATTCCAAAATAATAATTTAAGAAATTGTAAAAAGTGAATTGGTGGATTGTTAAAAAAAGTTCAGCCACAAAACGCGTTAAATTTAGGAAATCATTTTAAAAAACGTCATATAATGTCATTGTTTTTAGTAAAAAGGGATAAATGTCCTGTACTACTTTATGTTTCTCTACATTGTTGTGCTATCTTTAAATGTAGTCAAAAGCTTTGTCCATATTTTAATAGTTTTCAAAACGCTTGGACGACTTCTTTTAAAACCCATTATTATTTTAAATGCATTTTTCATTAACTAATCAAAAATATGCACTAATAAATCGATGTCATTTTCAGTAAAATGTGTGATTCTGATAGATAAAGTTTTCCGGAAAAAACATGCACTTGCATGAAAATCCGCTCCATAGTTATAAGTAGTTCTATATTTCAGGTTTTGCTTGGAGAAAGTATTCCGATTTTATTTTCTTTTATTTATTTATTTTTGAAAGTTCCTTCATCCAAAAAATCGAGTTAGTTAAATTTTAACGTAATAGTTTTATCCTAATTTTAGCTTTTTCTTTTTTCGTTCAGAAATCTTAGCAAGTTTCAATATAGAAGAAATCAAATCAAATAAGAATCAAACTATTACGTAAAATTTTAAATAAAACACCGTTTTCGTAGGTGGACTTAGGCCAATTAATAAGCTCATATAAAAGATGAATTAAACAAAAGTCTAGTAGAATTCTTCTACAGCTACTTCTGAGGTATAATATTATATACAGACCTAGTAACTAATTACACAGATAAACAGAATAGCATTAAAAACTACATCGCAAATAATTCTGCTAAATTCATATTTCTTAGACCAGATATATTGTAAAAAATTAAATGAAATATTTCCATCATGTCACACTTTTAACCCATTGACGATCAAAGAAAAAATACTTCTCTGAGGAGTTTTTAGGATATATAATTCTCTAGGTAATAGGTAGAACTACATGACTTGTCAAACTTGCACACATAGCCCTCAGAAGTCTTTAAAGTTGTCAAAATCAAGAATTTCTCAATTAACCTTTATTAAACCATAAAAAAAAATCAGGGCTAAGAAGTGAGTGTATAGAGAAAATTTGTGTTTGATATAACTAACACATTATTAGATCTCAAAATGGTAAAATTATTAAAATCGCACATACAGATAATGCGTGAACATCAAAAGTTTGAAAAAAATAGAAATAAAATTCCAAATTTAAATAACAATGCCAAGAAAGCAGTAGAAAAAAATTATGTAAATAATTCTTTTTCTTAGACTATATATGGTGTGAAAAGTTCAATGAAACATTTACATCATGTCACACTTTTAACCCATTGACGACCAAAGGAAATATTTACCTCTAAGAAGTTTTTATAGAGAAGGAATGTTTTATAGAGGAGGAATAGTGCTACAAAAATGTAATACAAGTCATATCTCCAATTTGATCTACATAGCCCTTAGAAGTTTTTTAAATAGTCAAAATCTCCGAAAATATACGAACATTTTCACCAAGATAAAGCTGTTATTAAGAGACTATATCAAGACAAATGGAATAGTACTATGCTGACAGAATATTGTTCATGTTTTAGTTATATCAATTTTCCCTTCCACACCCAATCCGTACCACTAATTTTTCATCAGTTTAATGAATGTTAATTGAGAAATTCTTGAATTATTAAATAATATTATATATTCGATTATGTCTGTTAAAATTTGGTAAATAGAAACTAAGTTTTTCTACAAAATACTCTTTTTTTTTTTGTACTCTTCAGAATATCAAAACTTCTAGTTAATTGTGTCCCATAAATTCTCTATAATATTTCTGATGCAACAAATTTAGAATATTTTGCAATATATTCATAACTAAAATACTACGAAAATTCAAACAGATTTTAGCTCTTTCACCTGTTTATGTCAATCAACAAATCAATACTTATTAAATACCAATTAAATAAATAAATAACCAAACATTTTGTTAATAAAGTTATCAATCTAAGCAAAATGTTAAATATATTTATTGTACAGTATCATACGAGTATCTGGGAGAGAGCTGGGATCTAAATCGTTGTAACTTTATTTATATTTTTTATTTTTAGATAAGATTACAAAAAATTTTTTAAGGACAAACTAAATTAACAATCCATCAGTTATGGTTGATTAATTAAGGTAAAAAAATTAATCGGAAGTATTGTTAGTATTGTGGTGAGTAATAGTTAGAGTATACAAAAAAAAACCGACTTTTTTAGAAAACCGGTTTTCGGTTTAACGAAAAAATCTCACTTTAGAAAAAAAAACGGTTTATCGGTTTTGGACTCTTGAAAAACCGGTTGACCGGTTTTCGGTATCAGTTTTGGATACTGTAGTAGTAGTCACTTACTTATTATAGACTTTGGCTAACTTTTGTTTTTATATTTTTGATTCATTTGTAGAAACCATTTTTATATCTACTCTATAATGCAAAAAATAAGTCAAGGGACAAAAAATATTGCTTTTTTATTAATCTTCTCATACTTTAATAACATCAAATATATTACAAGTACCACCTAAGTACACGTTACTACAATTTATCGGTGCATTAATAATTCAACCATTGGAAATAAAAAAATACTTAAGGCAACTTCTAATATTCGACAGAAAATAATAATAAATTACACGGTGATTTTACTGACCGATTAATATATAATATAAAAGTACAATTTTTTTGTCAAATGCATACATATGTATGTGTATTGATCCATTAAGGTTATCACAGTTTCGCATACAAATTATTTATATATATATATATATATATATATATTTGTAAATTTCATAACTAATTATGTGAAATAGTTTAATATATTTTTCAACCTTAATCTTTTTATATTTCAGTTTAAATATTTTATTTTCTAACGACTAAACTATGACCACCTAAATGTTTTAATATACGGTGTCACTTTCTGTTAAATACTAAAGTCAACAATTATTATATTGATTGTTGATAACAGCAGCACAGAAAAAAAGAGTTGTCACAATACATTTTCTAACAGAAATATTTTGTTATAACAAATGTATGTGAATTTGTATTGATATTTATTACAATAATACAATAATTTAATTTAGCAAATTTCGTTAATATATAAGTAGCTGGTATTTGAAATTATTTATTTTCAAAAAGTTTTGAACAATACACCGCACAGTGGTTCCAAACGTTTTTTTTTTTTTTTTTAATAATTCTGTAACTTGTGAACCGTTGGAAATGTTTCAACAAAATTTCACCTGGATGGAGACGAGGTGTTTTCGAGTTGATTTAAATGAACACAAATTCCTAGCGAGTCAGAGGGGGAGTGATGGTAGATCTTCAAAGTTGGTCATCTCGGGTGTGCAATTTTGTTAAAAAATCGTCAGAAATTTATTTATAATTTGACAGAAAAAAAATTACATATAGATAGTCTTTGTAAATCCCTACAAAAAATATAATTACATGTCTAGGTTATCTCTTCTGGTTTAAGAGATATTTAGGTCGAAATAAATTTTTCACTCATTTTTAGCCTTTTTTTGGGAGCTTTTAACTTGGTGGGCTCAATATTATTAAATATTCATCGGATTCCTTACAAAATTCTAATTAATATTGCTGCAAGAATCGTATACAAAAAGTTATATTAATCTAAAATTGAAAAAATCATATTTTTTGGGCTTTTTTCAAAAAAAGGTGACAATATTTTTTTACTTATGAAACTTGTTTTTTTTTAATGTTTTCAAAAGGAATCTTAATGTAAATATATGTAAAATAAACCCAAAGGCGCTGGGAACAACGGTCTCCCCACAATCCCACTTTGTCAATTTTCCACAATTTTTTTTTTTTAATTTTGTTTGTAAAATTCTCAAATCGCAAAGCTGATTATATTAATTAAGTATCTCCATAACAAACAAAAATTATTTTCTGACGATGCCTTTTATAGCTAGAGTGTGTGTGGCAATTTTAATGAAAAAGACAGTTTTTAGAACACGTTTTTTCGGGTGGTGATTTTGGGTATTTTGGTACAAAGCAGTGGATGTGTTTTTAATTCCCTGGTTTTAAGGCAAGTCTATTTATATTATGTCAAAATTTCATTTGAATATCTCCACTCGTTTAAATTTTATTTAGGTCTAAATATTAACATTATTTCTAAAAAATATACTTATACTTCAGGTCATAGTCTGAAGAAATTTGAAATCCGCAAAAAATAATTATGTTGACTTTTTTCAAAAGTTAATAAAAACATACAAAGAATTTTACTTTGTAGAAGTGATGAAAAAGTGACTTCCTTAAAATCAGGGCTGAAAGATACTATTGTTGGCCAACCCCAAATTTTTTTTAAAATTCCTCATCCAAAAAATCTCACTCAAAAAAAAAAGGTTTTATTATTCAATATAATTTATTTTTTGCATTATCTTTATAGAGATGATTCAGGAACGTCAAAACTAGTTTTGCAGAAATCGCATTGCGATATGTATTTCAAAAATAAGTACATGATATAGTTATAAACTCCAGATTCAACATCATGTAAATCAAAAGAATTGGTGCTGCATATTTAGAATTAGAATTATTCAACATGTCAGATTAAATTTTTGTCAACATATTTAATTAATATGTTAAATATTAATGGTCAAAGTTATATCCAGAGGAGATATTCGTTTTTAAAAATTCTGGAAAATATATACTAGGCTCTCTTTGCGGTAAGTATATTTAATTGGGAGCAGTATTATGAGATTTTCCAGCATAATTTTTTTTTACAAAAATAAGTTATTTATATATCATACATTTTATATACAAAGCATCAGATTACCAAAAAAGTCAAAATTCGAAACGAACATTGAGAAAAACGAAACCTTAAGAAATTGCCAAATGACCTGAAAAAGTAAAAACCCATAATCAACTTTCTGATAATAACCCTAAAAACACATAGCACTTTTCGTCAGCGCACCGACGATTCTCATTTCATAGATTATGAAAGATCACAGCAAAAACTTTGCTTTCCTAGTATGCTAGCAAGTATAACTGAAAATAAATATAAACTGATTATTTTTTACCTACTTGTTTTTGTTTGCGTTGTCCCGAAAGAAAGGGGTTGTTATAGACAAAAATTAACCATTGGTTTCTAAAGAGTAACGTCTTACTCAGTACACCATCTTACACTTAATTTACTTAGTGACAGCTATCTAGCCAACCGAACCACGTGATTTCGGTATTACTGTGCTATTATACTATTGAGTACTTATTTATGTAATATAGAGTAGGCACAAAATAAAGCCGTCTTATTACCAAGAAACTACTCAAATAAGTAGTTGCCATTACCGAAAACTAAAAAGTTTATGGTGGAATATTCTCTAAACTTTGTAATCCCTTTTGTTGGAACAACAATATTAACGTTTTTTGTTGCTACCAGAGGAAACTTTATGAAACAATAATTTTGTTTAGGTAAATATTACCATTATCTGTTTCATATTATCTGTCACTTGTCATATTCCTAATGAATATCCTCATCCCATAGGTTCTTGGAATATATCCTAAAAATATTTAAGGCTTTTTGTTGGAAATGGCCCGCAATAAGACGGTTGGATTTTCTGGCAAAATACTCAAAACTGCATAATGTTCTCATATTTTTAAACTTTGAAAAATATATAATTTTAATTATAAATAAAGAAAATATAAAAATACGGTTGTAAATTGTGTACTAATATTGAGAGAAACTTTTTACAATGACGCAGATTAAGTTAATATTTGAATTGTGTCAATAAATTATTTAATTAATTTTAAGAAAAGCTTGAATCATAAAAGTAATTATATAGATTAAAAAACTAATTGAAATTTATACAAAAAATTAATTATTTTCACTTTATATTATTATTTTGATGATAGAAGCAAAATCAATTAAAATTTTAATTGAATTAAAAAAATTCGTAATTAAAATTTATTTTTATTTTTATCTATAAATACTTCAGAAAATAATATTACTTTTTGTATTAAAGATAAATAAATTGATAATATTTTCTATTAGAGTTTTTTGTCGGGCATAAAAATTAAAACGTTCGAAATAAATTCTAAAAAAATAAAAAGTTTCATAAATACTAGATATTAACTAGTAATTGAATTAAAATTAAATAAATTAAATTAAGTACTTAAATAATATAATATTTCTTAAATAAATATATTGTCACCTAAAATGCAAAAGGCCTCAACAACAAAAAATCAAGTGTTGGTTTTTTAATGGATTATAATGTATTGATCTAAACTACATCCACACAATAAATTTCATATTCATATCTTCAAAAATGATATCGATGTTAACAAAAGTGAAAAGGCGACAACATCAACTTCATAAACGAAACATTCGTAAAATATATTCTGTTTAAGAAAAATTTTGTTTGAATAGTGTTTAACGCTTTGTCTATTTTTGCTTGAAGTGAACGATAACAAAATTTACTTATTTAATCAATTTTAAAGTAAAAAAATAAAAATTATGGTTAAGGCCTTAGTATTTGCATAATGTTGTTTGCTTCTGCTGTAAGACAATAAAGTGTGGTTACGTCCTTTTGTATTTTAGGTGGCAATATGTGTATTTTTTTTTTTTTTTTTTTTTTTTTAATTTACATTTCTCCATTGAAAATTTCAATTCATTTTAATTTACCTACTGCATAGAGGAAAAACACTCATTTTATTATTAAAAAAAGAACATAAAATAAACAAAGTGAATAAAAAAAGAAACTAACTTTTTACGTCGCATTTTGTTTTTTGTGTTTTCCAATAACGTTTCTAATACATGAAATTTCGAAAATTTTATTTTTCAGTTTTATTTTTTCCTAATTTTTTAATTAGATTTATTTTTATTTATTTAGTTCATTAATTTTATTTTGTTTATTTTTTAATATTTCACTAGATTTAAAAGATATTAAGTATAAAACAAAATGTATGTATATGTTTAATATATTTATATATATATATATATATATATATATATATATATATATTTTTTTTTTTTTTTTTTTTTTGGAAAAAAACACTAAGCATTAAAAATGCTTCATATGGTACGCAAATATTGAGTAAAAAATATTAAAAAAAAAAAATTTAATTTCACCATCCACAGTTTGGTTTATGCGAATTTGTACTCGTATGTACTTAGAACAAAATGTGAATGAAAATTATTTTGAAAAAAAAAAAAAAAAAAATGAAAATAAATATTATGATAGGTGTATGTGTGCGATGATGATTTGCATGTGTATGCTTTTATGTATGTGGATATTTAGAGAATGTAGAATGCATGTGTTTGGTATGTTCACATGTACTATATTCGGCTAAGTCGAATCTTAGATACCCAATATTAATATAGTATCTGTATTATGAAAATTTGCAAATTTGGGCAGTACGTTTTTTAAAAAGTGAAAACTAAAATATATAAATAACGAATATCAAATTTTATATTTCAATTTATAAAGATATTATAGATTACTTCTAAATCTCACATTATGGTTCCAACACGAAATCAGAAATAATTCAGGTTATCGCATTTATATATATCCTATTTTTCTTTTAAAATGCAGTCAGACAGATGGACAGACATATTTAGTTGATATTAGTATTAGATATTGAAACAAAATATATATAAGGAAAAAAAATCGCTTTATTAAAAAAAAAAAAAAAAAAAACAACGCGATTTTATTGAACTTCTAAAATGCTATCAGAACATATTAAAACTAGTACAGAATCTTCAATATTTATTGAAATGCACTGAAAAGAAAATATTTAATTTTATTTTTTGCACGATTTTTTAAATAGTAAAAAAAAACTGATAGTGGCTTAAAATTTCGCAAAATTATGTGTATTAGCAGACTTATTTTGGGATGGTTTGCTTAAAAAATCAATTGAATTTCGGTACTAGTTTGGAAAATATAGTAGTTTAAATATTACTACTCATTATAATATGTAACAAAGTTTAATAGCTAGTTAAACTTGTACATTAGTATAATATTTATATTCATCACACTCTTTTACGCGACTGTATTCCATTAATATTTAACTCCTTTACTCGTCTGGAACTACATTATTTCACACTACTACATCAACATACCACAACTTCGGTTGTTAGTTTCGGCACTGCAACTTTGGTTGATAGTTTTGACACAGCGATTTTGGTCGTCTGTTTTAGCACTACATCTTCGGTTGTTAGTTTTGGTACAGTGACTTAGGTCATCTGTTTTAGCATTACAACTTCGGTTGTTAGTTTTGGTACAGCGACTTAGGTCATCTGTTTTAGCATTACAACTTCGGTTGTTACATTTCCATCGCCTGTTTCGGCACAGCGAATTGCTGCATAATACCCGAGGGAACCGAATCTTCAACCTGACATGTACCAGTATTTGAATCCGGTATGTACAGTATTTGTATTTGAACTCCAGAAAGGGTAAACAAATTCCCGTAAGTTGACCCTGGTCATAACTGAACTACCTCAGCCGACGAAAAACCAGGTTACAAATATTCCATACAAAAAGCGCGATTTAAATTTTTTTAAAAATGAAAAACCGCAAACTTTTAAACATGTATATTATTTAGTGATAAGTTTTGCATCAAAAATAGTTTTTATTAATTTAAGATTCGAACTATAATGCCAAATATGTGGGGCTGATTTTTGGTCTATACAATTATAAGCACTTAAAATATTTTGACGCCCCTTAACTTTAGTAAGCGAAATGTGTTTCGAGAAGAATGTATATTAAGATAATTCTTTACAGATATTTTTCGATGATCAAAAGATATATCTGCTCTTAAAAAATACAGAACAAAATTTAAAACTTTGGTGAAAACTTTAAAAAAAAAGCATAAAATGTTTGCATTATAAAATTTTTTAACGCCCCTCTAACTCGGAAGTGTCATATATTAAAAAATTCTGTTTACGCTACATTTTGGGAAATTTCTGTAAAAGTGGTATTAGTCAGTAGTAAAAATCTTCATTTTACAAACATTTATGCCAATTATATGGACGTTTGTGTTGATGGTATCCCATGCCTGATTTTCTGTCGCTGTAGTTTCCGAATGGAATTTTACACAGTAATAGAAGTTTTGAACTTTTACACAGTAATAGATATAACGGGGGCTGGTCCATATTGTCCCTCGGGTATGACAAATATTTTAAATGATCCTTATTCATTTGTTGAAAGATTTTTATTTCGATATCTTTCCGCAAAAAGTCTTCAACAAATATTTGTATTTTAAACATTTTTATATATATATATATATTTACAAAGACAAAATTTCTTAAACAATTATATTTAAATGTATTTCTTGTCTCTCTGAATGATCTAACTAAAGGATATGAACTTAGCAATATTCTGAAAAAAAAGAAAATCTTGAGATTTATTAAAATATTTCCAGTTACGGCATTGTCAATCATATAAAAATAAATCAAAATCAACATTACTTGAAATTATTAAATTTAAATCTGACGATATAGACGTTTTATATACCAATGTTTAGGAAATTTTGTCTTCTTTTCAAATATAAAAATATTTATAATAGGAAAACTCATTGAAGACTTTTTGCAAAAGAATATCGAAAAAGGACTGATTTGAGATTTTGTGCATATTAGCCATTTTTAATAATGCGCAAAAATATATATAAATATATATAATTATATATATATATATATATATATACATACATACACATATTAAAATAAATTTGCTTAATTCGAAACTAAAAAAATTAAAACCATATTATACCATTTAAAAAATATTAAATGGTATAATATGGTTTTAAAAGGTCTAGTTTAGTACAACCTGCTCGCTGCAGGATTTTTTTATTGTTTTTCCTTCACACTATTTTATATTATCTTTTAGAAAAAATAAATAAATTCTATGCATGTTACTTAGAAGAATTTACATGTAACTGAAGAAATAGACTACTTTTTTGGCAAAAAAAAAAGGGGAAAATCTACTTTTTTCAAAGTTCAAATTCAAATGCGAATAACCCTTGATTCCGTACACGATTTTGTTATTTATTGTTAATAAAATAAAAAATATTTCAAAAAATCAGATGATATTTGAAAAACTTCACCTAGGAACTTCCAAAAGTAAAAATTTTAATTTTTAAAGCCCAATATCTTGAAAACATATGACGATGTTTTTGTAGATCTCGAACTCCTCATATAAAAATCTTTCAAATTGATTTAGATATAACGAATCAAGATCGTTTAGGACCACTCCACTACACTTCTATGTAAAATTTTATTGCAATCCGACCAGCTGTTCGGAAACTGCAGATTTATTTCCATTTCATTCCTTGTATAGAACACTGTGCGATATCAATCTGTACCACACCCATTTAAAGAAAGCGGTTCTTGTATTAAAATTCATTAAATTATCATCGAGCAATTATCGTATTGGGTGGGTGTTTTAGCGTTTAATAAAATACAACATCATTCTAAAATAAATTATATGATTCAAAATTCCGCCTTTAAGTAGGGTATTCAAATTTTTTTACAACAATACTATAAAAAAACCATGAGCATTGAGAACAACAATAGTGGTCTGAGTAGGTACTAGGGTGATCGACACAGTTTTCCAACCGGTTTAAAAACCAGTTTTTTTTGGTTCAAGTACTGTCGGTTTTTTCAAAATGTTTATTTTTCGAATGTCGAATAGGCCTGTTTTTTAAACACAAAAAAAACGGTTTCAAAAATAACTGTCATGTATTAAATACTAATTTTTGACTGTAAATTTAGGAATATTTTTTTAAATGATTAATATTCATAAAATCTAATTACTTATTATGTTTTATTTTAATAATAGCCTACTTTTTTAAAGGAGTTGTATTTGAAAGAAGTCTACCTGCAAAATCGATTTCAAAAAAATTGAGACACGCTTTTTCCATATTAAGCTACAGTTTCTATTTATATGTACAAAGTGTGTGTTCGAGTAAAAAATAACACAAAATTTTCGAAATATGTAAATCTTACTGCCATTAATTTTAAATATATTTCTTAATTACAATATCTTCTAGAGACATGTCCACATTTAGCAGCAGATCGAATTTCTGAAATCCGGTAGTTTTTCCTCATACAGACGGCAGTCACAAAAAGACTTTAATCGTGACATGCAAGATTTTCAGGCCAGATTTAAAATTTTGTCGTTACAGTAGAAGCACCCAAAATTGTATTAGTATTAGTTATTTAAACTACACAGAATTTTGGCAATTGTAAAGGAATTGGATCCAAGTTAAAAGCAAATATAAGAAGACCTAACAGTGCTTAATTGTGATTATTAATTTTAAATTCTTATATAGATACCGCGAAAATTTTAGTAAAAGTACCTTACAGTTTTTATAGAAGTCATACCTAAAAAAATTAAAAATAATCTAGTTAGCAATTAATTTTTTTAATAAAATGATATATCAAAAAAGTCTGGAAAAGAACTCATTTTTGATATTTATTTTATTTAATTATTATTATTTAATTAATAGTTGCTTCCTTAAATAATTACATTTAATAAATTATTATAAAATTTATTGACTTTTTTTATTGTATTTTGATAGAAATATTAACTTCAGCAAAATAACCAGTTAACCGGTTTTTTCGGAATTTTAAAAATGCAACTGTTTTTTTGAAAATACCAACTATTTAAACTATTCGAAAACCGGTTTCCCCAAAAAGGCGAATAATCGATCACCCTAGTAGGTACAATGTTCACTGCACAATCACATGTTGCACTTATATATTTATAATGAAGGAACTCGCAAAAATTAACTACAAAATATCAACGAACAGCAAATAAATAACAACAATGGTTATAATTGTTATTAAATATCATGCAAAAAAAAAAAAAAAAAATTGTAGAAAAAAATCTAAAAAAAAAATTAATAACAATGAAATAACAAAATTAAAATAAAAAAACACATAAATAATGTTAACGACCGCATAAGAATAGAATAGAAACTAAAGAAATAAATAAAAATTAAAATAAAAAACAAGCGAGACGACCGGCAAAAATTAAAAAAAAAAAATATTTCAGAATTCACACTCATCGCACTTATTCATACTCTTTTTTTTTTTTTCTTGCTATAGATTTAATCTCAAATCGTGTAACACACAAAAAAAATTGTACAAGATTTTGGAGACAAGATTTGAAATTAATATTATATATTTATTTGTGTTTGAATATATGCTTTGCATATACAGATACAATGAAAGGGGACTTACACATGCTAAGAAAATAAAAAAAAGTAAAAGTTAACCCATTGTTGTGGATTTTTATCTGTTTAAAAAAGTACCACAATTTAACAAAGAAAAGGAAAAACTCAAAATTTAGCTTAAATTGACTTGGATTTTTTTTAGTTTTGAGTAAATAAAAAATTATTGACTATAAAATGTTAGCAGTAAGATAAATTAAAATAGTTATGATTATGATTAAATGCATAATTTCTTGATATTAGTCTATAACAATAGTAAAAGATAGAATTTTTAAATTCAATAATTATGATATGTACCATATATAAGGTTTTTCGCAAACCATAACAATTATTTACTTTAAATGAGGGGCTATTATTTCCCCTGAGCCTACCCGCCCAATTCTCATCTAATTGCGAAATTTTATTAAAAAAATTATTCCCATAAAATCTTAAGTTTCACTATAATATTTCTCTAGATAAGCGATAATTAAGATTTACTTTGTATGATAGCTACCAATCCCCTTTTCTTCATTTCATCTGTGAAACTTGATAAGAAAATTATTGTCACAAAATCTTAAGACATTCACTGTTATAATTCTTAAGATATTCAATAATTAATATTTACTTTGTATGGTAACTGTAACTCCCCCTAGACCTACCCGCCCTATTTTCAAATCAATTGTGGAACTTGATAAAAAAAAATTATTCACACAAAATCTTAAGACTTTTGATATAATAATTTTTTTAGATATACGATAATTAATATTTGCCTAGTATGGGGGACTATTTCCCTTGCTCCGATCGGGAGTGGGCTAATTCTGTAAAAATGTCAAGTCCGGTTCAGCTTTGTTGCTGTTTATTAGGTACAAACAGACAAACCAACACAGATTAATTTTTATATTTCTTTGATTTCGTGAAGGCTTTAACAGAGATGAAGTGAGTTTTTAGTACTTCATAACAATTTTTTTCTTTTTGAATGAAGGTATAGTTTTTTGTTGTTTCCCGAATTAACAGATACTATATCTTAATTGCACTTCAATGGTTTCCCAAAACTTTTATATCAATTATTTTCTTAAATAACTAAATACAGTATAAACTCGATAATGCGGATAATTGATTACCGATGCCAATCCTGATTATCAAGTTTTTTTCTTTGCACTCTTTTGTTATAAAACTATTAAAATATATTATTTGTTTAATATGTGAAACGGTTAAAGCATGAATTCCAAAATTGTCGTTTAATAGTAGGATATTTTAAGTTTTTCAAAAATGTTTAATTGAATCGTTTATTTTTAAAGTGGTCTAAAAGTCCAGCCACAAAAATGATAATGTTAGGTATGCAAATATTTATTTTTTTACTTATTTGATTCTTATTTATTTTTATACCCTTCACCACAGGTATAAAGAGTATATATAAATTTGTCATTATGTTTATAATTTCCACAATATTCATCTAAAACCCCAAAAATGTATATATTTTCTGGATCCTTATTGATAGGGAAGTCGATATAACGATGTGCGTCTGTCTGTCTATCTGTTGAAATCATTTTTAGAAAATTTGTTTTCGACTTTTCTAAGCACCTATATATAAGCTAGCGAGTTCGTTTTTGCACATAAAATTCGGTTTTTTTTTTTTTGAAAGTTTTTTTCTAAAGAAATTAATAAAATCGGTTCATTAATAACTGAAATATCGATCAAAACGTATTTAGGGGCTTTCTGAAGCTTCTGTATAAGCTTCAGAATTCGTTTTCGTACAAATCTGTTGTAAATATTTTTCGTTTTTTTTTTTTAATTAACCATATCGGTCCATAAACAACCGAGTTATAGGAAAAAATCTGAAAAATTTATTAAAAATATACACTCACACAAACATTATAAAAAGCATTGTAATGAATTTCAGTATTGTTTTTTTTTTTTGTATAAGCAAGCAGTAGTTGTTGATTGTATATATATTGTATATATATATGGGAATATATACATGGGAATGTGTAAGCATGTATCTGCTTACAAACATTTAGCAGTCATCAGAAGCTTGCTATGATAGTTTAATTTTGTGTACATTTTTGTAGTTTGGAAAAAAAATTAGATTATTTTTGTAAGTATAAATGTGAAAATACGAAAGCATATTTTAAGGCGTTCATTTTATTATTTGTCGGTAAGGTGGTATAAAAGATTCGGCAAGCCGAATATAGCGGTATAACTTGCTTATATTTATCTTATTTTCTGAATGAATAAAGAAAAAAACTTAAATCAGAATAAAACTATTACGTAAATATTTAACTATTTTTATGACTAACTCGATTTGTTTGATGAAGGGACTTAGGCCGTTTTCAAAATAAACGGTTCAATTTATCTATAAAAAAAATTGGACCAATACTGAAAATAAAAGAATTCAACTACATCATAATTCTTATTGCATTTTTCATTCTATACTAAAATTGTAGTAAACAAAATATTTTTTATATTCAATCCGGATTATATAGTATGTAGTGAGTTAGAAAATTCCGTTCGAATTACCGAATTATCGAATTTATACTTTAAAATAGCTCTATTTTAATTTTTCCTGATTTTTCAGCAAGCATCAAAATGATATCATTAATTAAGCAATCATAATTGATTTTTTAATAATTTTCAAAATCAAATTAATTATATTTATGATTGAATTTTTAATGCAAATTGACAAGAATATTAATTGACTCAATTATAAATTTAATTAAATCTTTAAATCCAGAAATACAAAAGTTGCATTAAAATTATTTAGTTCAAAGTTACAAATATTTTTTTGAATATTTTACAATAATTTAGTAAATTAATTGACATTTAAAAATTTTTTATTCCGGAAATTATAATTAAAATATTATTTTTTCTGACATATTTTTAAATTATCTACAATTCGTGCTAAATTAACTTGATTTTTATTAGCAATTGCTAAAAAATATTTTCTTTTTGCACTTAAAAATATTAAAAACCTAAAAGAATGTATTAGGAAATTACAAAATTTCTATTAATTTATGAGATGAATGTGAGAGTAAAAAGAATATTTCTCTAATGTCAGATTATGTAAAAAATTCTATTGGATGCAAAATATACAAAATATTTCACTTAAGTGTAAAATTGCAAAAATATGCCATTTAAATTGCTAAAGTATGCTATAAAATAAGGATCTTCTATGAAAATATGATAAAGCCCAAAATATGTAAAAATATTAAAAAAATAATAAAATATCTTAATTTTATTAGTTTTTGCTGAAAATAAAAAGGGTATTTATTTGCTATTTCATAAAATAATAGATTATCTACTCAATAAATTATATATTCTCTGTTTTTTTTTTTTTTTTTATTCTAATGCAATGTAGATATGTTTGTTTTTCCGTCTGTCTGATGAAAGCACAATAGAGATCGAACGCAGGCACTTTAGGAATAAAAACTATACCAAATAGATATACATACGTATTTATTTGTACACATTTTTTATTTGGACATGATTTGACATGATTCTAGAAAAAAGGACATAAAAAAGGTTGGACATAAAAATTTTCGATAAAAATAAAAAATCGGTGTCGTAGTGTGCAGTTTTACTATGGCATGAGTATAATAATGCTTTAAATATCTATCTGTATATATGTATATAAAAGAAAATCTGTGTTTGTTGGTTTGTTTGTACCTAATAGGCAACTAAACCGCTGGACCGATTTTCTTCAAATTTTCACAGCATCATCCGAATTTTTCGATATGAGCAGGAGAAATGTACCCCCCATACAAAGAAAATATTAATTATCGCATATCTTAAAAACTAATATAACAAAAGTCTGAAAATTTTGTGAGAATAATTCTCTTATCAGGTTCAAAAATTAAAATGAAAAAAGAGCGGGCAGCTCTAGGGGAAATACAAAAAAAAAAAAAAATACTAATTAATGGATAAGTTAAATACTGTTACAGCAAAAGTCTTAAAATTTTACAGGACTACGTTTTCAATTAACCACCATAATTTAAAATAAAAATGAGACGGGCAATACCAGGGGTATCCACCACACAAAGGAGATATTCTTAATGGTAGTAATTTAGTGAAAGCCTTAAACAGTTGTAGAAAAAAGTTTCATATCAAGTTTTGAATAGGGTACTTAAGTCGAGGGGGAGTAGTAGCCCTTTTATGAAGTAAATATTAGTTATCGGATCAAAAGGGGTAGCGAAGCGTATCGGCGTAAGTTAGTAATATTATAAAAAAAATATACAACATACCCATTAATGGGTTAATACAAGTACAAGTACACACAAAGTCTAATCAAATAAATTGTATAGTAAATAGTTTATTTTTCAGCTTAGTATGTAAGTAATAGTCTTATTTTAAGAGAACGTATTAAATTCCTACAACAAGTAATAACATTTTTTTTTTTTTTTATTTTCATGACGTATAAAATATTTTTCACTCTGTAATATTTTGTAACAATTTAATTTAAAAGATTTTTAGTTTTTTAACAAAAAAAAAGACCTTATTGAACCACATTCATTGAGAAAAAAAAAATACTTATAAACAATTGAATAAAACGTAACAAAAACACATTAAAATTTAATCTCGATACTATTTGAATATTTCACTTTTTCTCGTTTTTATTATTTGTTAAATTTTCCACATTATAAATATATTTATATATGGACATGCACAAGCATTAGACCAATTCTTATAATAATGTTTACAGTTTCTTTATTGAAAAATAAATTTTATTAAACTTTTGTTTTGTGTATCTTTGGGATTGTATCGTTAACAACACTGTTGGTGTGTGGTATTAACGTACTATAAAAACAATTCGAACAATGTCTGCCTGTTATTTGTTCATTTAATTTATTTAATATATATATTTTTTTTTTTTTGTAATTATTGTATATACGATTACGATATTTTGAGAACTATTCGCGCTCGTCCATGTTAAGCAAATAAGTAAATATGTAAATAAAACTTAAATATTTATTTTTATGAACTGCATATTCAGAGTTCATACCGACAACTAAAAGATAATTTGGAATTTGTTGAGCGTTTTGTTTTACCAACGGAATATGAAAAAAATATTTATGGCGATAATGATAAAAGTAGAAGAGAAAAATAAAGAGAGTTTTCTTTAATTCTCTGTTTTTTTTTTTTGCCTACTCATAAATTAAATTTAAAGGAAAATAATATATGAGAAGAAAGAATAAAAAGTGTTGTATTGGCTGTAGACGAAAGGAAAGTACCTTTCACTAAATTATGTTTTAAATGTAAGTGGAATATTAAAGTATTTATACAAAATGATTTTCAGTGAAATGTTAATAATTTATTGATTTAAGATAATTTTAGGAATTTTGGAATTGATTTGCTGAAGTATATTTTTGGCTTAACAGCATTCTTTTGCAAATTTTATTTCTTAAGCATATTCATACTTTCATGGAAAATACTAATTTCAAAACATATTTTAGCTTTTTAAATTGCATAATTTATATTTTATACTTCTTGTTAAGAATACATTTATATATGTATTTTTTTTTTCTTTTTTTTAGGGACAGAACACACTCAATTTTACCAAACTCATACATTTCTCTAGGTTTTATGTTTAAATAAAAATGAAATAGAAGGTGTATTCAACCTAGAGACGAAATCGTTATACCAAATTCTTATAACGATCCAAAAACATTTTCTTTTTAGAAACGCAGACAAATATTTCCAAATGACAAACGAAATGATAAACAAATTATACAAACCCTGTTGAAGTATAAAATCAAAATAATTGCATTTAGTATCGAGGGAAAGTTACCATATATAATACGAATAACATTAACTACAGCTGGCATCATTCAATATTTTATATTTATATTAATTAACCCTTTTAAATACATGTTATTTATTTATTGTTTTTAGGGACCAAATGTCATTCAAAATATTTTCTATAAATTTGTTTAATTAAATTTTACATCACTTGCAATTAGTTTCTTTATTTAGACTATAAATTTTATAGAAAGAGATAATTTTCTCTTGTTGGTTTTTATATCTAAAAACTATTTTTTTTTCATTAAGATTTGGGTCTACATTACGAAAAAATCTAAAAAAAATGCTTTTAACTTAATGTCTATAAATGTATCTTGTGCTTAAACCTTTAATATCTAATTTTTATTAAAAATTTACGACGTATTTATGTGATTTTAGAAAAAATATCGAACTCAAAAAAATACTCTTTTATAAATAAGAAAAAATTCGTGAAGTAATTAAAAATAACCTTAAAAATGCTAAATATAAATATCTCTTTTTTCGTATATTAATTTGGTAACTATTAATTAATGATTTTTAATTTTTCAGATAATTTACTGTAATAAACTTTATATTTCATTTATAGGCAGCTTTCATTAAACACATGAACAAGGTACAGCAATTTTTTCATTAATTGTATTAATATAACAATTTCGTACTATAATATATGCAGATATATAATTTTCCCAATGGAACTTTGTAAAAATATAAGCCCCCATCGACGGTCTGGTTCCAATTCGAAAGACATTTAATGACTTGAGCATGTATGGGACGAAATGTATTAGTTCTGTATATATCTAAAAATGTTCATGATGATAATACGGTTGGTTGCTGATGTGAGTGAAGATAAGTTTGAAAAATTAAAAAGTAATACATGTTTTAAAACGAACCAAATTTTACAATAAACCATGAACTGTTAATCAACTGTTAAGAATTGATTCCTAAGGGTTTTGCGCCCATTTATATGAATGATTCGGATGCCTCAAAACTGTACACTCTATACAACAGCAATAGTGATTTATCTAAAATCTGGACAGCATTAGTGGCGATATCTGGTATTAAATGAAGAGCACGGATTTAGCACTTAGTGAAAATGGTAGTCCGAGGGCCTATTTATAATCTAAATCTGGGCAAGATGCAACAAAACTTCCAGCGCTGGTTAAAAGCAGTGTACTTATAATATAATAATATAATACTTTATCATCAATTCTGGATGATCACATGCTTTCTCATAATACTGTGAAAATTTTATGAAAGTCAGACTTGTAGTTTCTTAAAAATTTTTATAAAAGACGAACTAAAAATTATTTGTAGTTTAACTCAGATGGTAATGAGAGTCGAAAAGACCTGTTGATAAAAATAACACAAACATTTTAGCCAAAAGTTTTTCGCGGAAAAAAATGTGTTGTCAATTTGTGGAGATAATTTTTTTTGGAACAATTCTAAAACCTAATTTGACTTTATTTTTTTAATAACAGTGTAATTATGATAAATACATTTTATCATTCATTCTGCATGGTCACTCATTATAATGCGCAAATTTGAACAAAAAATATGTGATTTTTTCGATTATTGTTGTATTTACCGTACTAAAATGATTTATATTTCAACTCAGATGGCAATTATTGTTAAAGAAATTTACTTTTTCGATAGATACAAATTCATTGGTAGAAAAAGTACAAAAATTAAGGCCAAAAGTTTTTCGAAGAAAAAATTTTTATGGATCAAAGTCAATTTGTGGCAAATTTTTAACTTTTCAAAATTTTGATTTAACTGATTAATATGTTAAGATGTCTTATGCAGAGGTGATGGATTTCATAAGAATAAATATCAAGGTATATTATCCAATAATATATCTTTTAAACTACTTTAAATTCCGGTTTTAACGGCATTATTATTTTGAGAGATAGAAAAAATCTCTAAATTAAATCAAAGTGTAAAAATTAAAAATCTCCAAATAATTTTAAATTAAAATCGATAAGTTTTGGACCAATTTAAACAGCGGAAATTTAGTAGAATTCTTTCGAAAAAATTGCAAGGCAAACAAGGGTATAATAATCGAATAACAGGTTCGACAAATTTTTTAAACTCATGATCAAAAAGGTCTTCAGAACTGCTGCAAAAGTGCTCAAAAGGGAACCAAATATTGGGCATATAAAAACCACATAATTAGTTATCTTTTGAAAAAATAATTCCGCTTACGTTCCATATGGATACGAATATTTGAAAAAAATAATATAAGATTTATGTTAATTTTTGGAGAATTTTGAACATTTTTAATTTTATTGCAATTTTATTCCGCGTATGTTATTATGATATTAAAATAATTTTGAAGTTTGAGAAATTTAGATTTTTCGCAAATCTAAATCTGTACAGGATTAGTGTTCATATCTGCCATTGGGTGAAGGCTTCGGATATGGCACTTAGTGGAGACGGTGTTCCAAAGGCCAAGTATTAGATTATTACCTTATATTTTTCAATTAACAAAGTTGTTATATTTTACATCAAAATTTAATTAATGTACTTAGCAATTCAAAATAATTTTTTTCTCATTTAAAATGTTAATTCATTCAAGTATCTACTTGACTGATTTAATAAATGTTTTAATTGGAAAAATTTTTCGGATTTTCATTATTTTACAGTTATTAGTAATTGATATAATTATTTTGGTGAGAGATACAAATTTAAACAATTTTTAATTGAATGAATTATTTTGGTAATTGGTGACTTTTTTCTGTGTATTAGTGTATTATTTTGTATAAGAAAATATTCAAAAGCCATAACATAACCTTAGTCTTATTAATAGTCTCCCTATTGAAATAAACCGTGGACTTAATTTCTTTTAAAAAATTATCCTTACAAAAATTGCAAAAAAAAAAATACAAAAAAAAATACGAATAAACCGATTTTACACCAAAATGAGGTTAAGG